>CM056569.1:9752006-10952006 GCA_029721515.1 Synanceia verrucosa | reverse complement strand
TTCCTTCTTCATCCCACTCCCTTTTCATATCTTTTCCTTCACATTCCCATATTTCTCTCACTCCTATTTTTTAGCCCACCTCATTACAATCAGCTTTGGCCATCTCTTGTTGACTTTTACCCACGGGAAGTGTTTCCTGTTTGCCTCTCGTGCCACTGATACCATCAGGTTTGCACTCACATCCTCCCTCGTGCCTCAACTCTCCCAAAACTACACAAATACAGATTTAGGGATGAGTACATCTGCACAGGGGGTGTTATTTCTGGGGCTCAGCTTTCACTGTCTCAATGAAGTCACTCCAGTTGTGGCAGAAAGCAGGCCAGTGTGCATTAGGTATCAAATGGTATGAACTCTTAAAATAGCACACTCATCCACCCAGGGGTGCATGTTCCATGACCCTGTACTGTAAAGTGTGTTAACCAGGCTACAGTTATATACAGGGAACACTTTTGAGTCTTAAAAGGCTTAAATAAGACATGAATTACCACATAATGTGCTGAAAATGTAGAAAGGGGTCACAGCTAATTTACCATAGACTCATATTTTTTCATTTTAGGGCCACCGTTTTAGAAAAACAGCATTCTGTCTGGCCTTCTGGTATGACAATATCTTTCTTGGACTTTTCGGGATATCTCTTTTATCTCCACATAGAGTACTTAGGGCTGGGTATGTGTCAGCCCTTTCCCACAAAAATATTAACTCAGACAAACGTGCAACCACAAGAACAATATTCCATGGCCTCAGAAAATTTTTACACATTTTCGTAATAGATTCCCCCCAAAATGTGTAAACCTCTCCACAGGTCTGTTTGGTCTCTCCTGCTTCCTCCGGGGCAAAATATAAACTCAGGAAGGGGGATTGTTCATTGTTAGGACGTGACACGACGCCCCGCGTTATGTAATGCCTGGGCTTGCCCCCCTGAGTGAAGCTCTAGGTTTTGAAGGATAGTGCTTTGGATAGGCCTCTCCCATCAACACACTGTGTGGGGACTATGTGGACACACACACTGAATTACAAGGAAGCTGTCCCTTGATTTGTTTTGCTGTGAACTTTAACAAGGAATAACAGACTCAAGAAAAAAATCAGTGGAAGATACAGCAATACTCCACACCCTTATTTATGCAATCGACTCAAGTTCAGTGCATAAACAATTAATATTCCTTGCAATCAATGTCACATATCTAATATTAAGTAATATTAAATATCAACTGTTTAATAACACTCCAAATTGCAGCAAGAAGATTAGTTGAATTCACTACCAAGGAAGTCTGTGATGAAACATCAGCAGACTGCATGCTCCCTATGACCAGCTGACTGGTCTGTAAGCATTTTACACAGGACGAAATCAAAGGGAAGGATCAGCTCTTTTGGAGCAGCTTGTTTCTTTGTTGCTGAGAAATATCTTTCAATTTGGCTCATACGTTTCTCTTCATTGCTAATCAAGTGTGGGAAATTGCCCAAATTTGAATGCAGAAATGAGTAACATTTGAAAATATGAAATAGAACCATTGAAATATAAATGGCAGCACTTTATTTGACATAGAAAAGCCTAATCTCAGTCTCTGTCTGTGTTGCAAACCCACCCAGGGTATGCAGGTCCTTTGAAAGACATCCCTCCAGAGAAGTTCAACAGAACAGCTGTACCAAAGTCCTACCACTCACCCTGGGAGCAGGCCATCATCAGTGATCCAGCCTTGGCTGACACCCTCATCACCAATATGCCCGAGCCAGAGCCCCGACCAGACCTACCAGGGTACAAAAGTTTCAACAGGTAAGTCATTAATAAAATAAAGTCGTCTATAAAATGGCAAATTTAAAGATGTTTAAAGGTTGCTTGTGTAAAATGAGCCTGTGTGACTCTCAGCCAGTAACTAAGTAATGTTGATTACATATAGAAGTTTGCTGACATTAGCCACCATAAGCTACTGGTAATATTGCAGAAGGCTGAAGTATCAAAAAAACTGAGCATCATCCATAATTGTGATATTTTGCTATTTTGCTAACTTAACAGCAATGTCTAAAAGTGTGCCTCTCACTCATATAACATGTCCTTCGGTCAAAGTCTTGCTTTAATTAGTTGCATCACTTCAAATGTCACTGCAGTCCCTCTCATTAGCACATGACGACTCCTGTTAAAACATTGTCACTCGGTCACCTCCAGGGTGGCAACACCGTTCGGTGGCTTCAGCAAGGCACCCAGACCAGCTCCCATCAAAGCCCTCCAGGTGGAACCCCTCCATGACTACCCTGAGCTCCAGGGAGACACAGCGGTAGATCGACCCTCCTTCAACAGATCTGCTCTGGGGTGGCAGTCGACGGGCGGTCCAGTCTCCCTCCCCACTGTTTCCCTTGAGCCTTTGCTCATCCCTGAGTCAGAGGACCTTTGAACCCCTAATGAGGTCACACAGAGATGCTGTCTACTTAGTTGATGCACCAGAGGTTATGGTGGGCGGGTTAAAGTTACAGTCAGAACAGAGCTGGGGTGAGAGAAAGCATTGAGTTACCATGTATGCAGCCTCCCTTGGTTTTCCAGGGATGTTAACTATTGCACTGCTCTAAAAAATGAATACATCACTCTGTAAAGTAGGCAGAGGCACTGCTGGAATAAAAGGAATTTATTATGTTTTAATGTGAATAAGCATATTTTATCTTGCAGACACAGTGTTTTGCTCAATAAAATGATGTCGATTGATTTGCTTGCATTTCATTAGTTTTTGATAAATTTAATAAAAACCTCTGAGATGCTTCTGTTTTTGGAAACGGGTTGCAAACCTGGATCATATTCCACAACATGGCTCCAGGTAATAATTTCACACTGCATCGGTCTGAGCGACACTGAAGGATCACTTGAGAACAAATGATGCTGAGCCTGCGTGTGTTATAGTCGTATGCAAACCCATCACTTCTCGCATCGTGCGAGAGACCAAAGATACATGTGAGCCACTGTAACACGCCTCAAGGTTACACTGCCTGACAAATCAAATCTGCTTCACTGACGTGAGCGGCTTGACGGATGTGTCTCTCACCTTTTGGCTATGCCCCGTCAAAGGGGTAGGATTGGTGGGAGGGCTGCTTGATGAGCTGTGTCCACTCCTTATCTGCCTGTCTTTTTATTACTACAGCACTTAGGAATTTATCACAGACATTGCAGGCTTAAGCAAACAGTTTTGACTGATTGAAAGCTACCAGACTATGTATAGTGAGTTGACCGTGTGTTGAAAAGCAAGAAGCAAAGTTCAATATTTAACCTTGTCTTGGATTTAACACAGTAAGTAATAATATAATAGCAATTTAGTGCAATATTGTGTCTCTTATTGCTTTGCAGCTTGAACACATTTACAACTGTGATATTTGAAAAGCTGAAGAGGACCTGCAGCAGTGGAGAAAGTCAAATATTTCACAGCCGTTTTCCATCGCTTTTACTTTTTATGTTTACATCATCATACTTCCTGTGTAGCCATTGACCATTTCAGTTTAAAAAATATAAAGCTGGAAAAGGAGCCTATCATTTTGATTCAGTGAACATAGATTTAAAGTGATTTTGTACAGTCAAGGAGAACCACTGCCAAAGTCTGACAGATCAAAATGTGATGTGAGGGATGCACAGTGATGGACAGTGTGGAGGTCAGAATGACCTGTAAATAAGGAATCACATCTCACAGCAGGTGTAGCTGTCAGTCACTGCAGCAGTCTGTTGTATGTTAGGTAACACAGCAAAGACTGATTTTTAACATCAGATAAGGGTCTGATTTGCAAACTGTGTGATAGATGGTGTATGTCAGTCCTTTAAGCCACTATCTGCTTATTATGGGTATATTTTTAACAATATGAATCTAGGTTTGACCAGTATGAAGAGTGGATGTTTTTAATTTTGTAAAAGTCATTGGCATCCTCTCTTCATTTAAAAAATAATTAGTAAATGCCTCTCAGATTTCCCTCAGACATGTGACTAAGTCCACTCATCAGCATTCTCCACTTCTGTCAGACCCTATGGTATGTGCAGCTCCCAGTGCCACTCCTTTTTTTCAGTCCTGTTGAATTCCTCTCTTCAGGAGAACACTGTGTGCAGCTGACCAGCCAGCATCCGACAGTCCCAGTAGCTCTGCCAAGTACCACAGTAAATATTGAGCAGTGTTTATCAAGGGCAGGCATGAACTCTCTTTGAACTTTGATTGTTGCCATTATCAAAATGCAGCAACGGAAATATTATTGGCAGGGGCTGAAGCGTAGGCTGAGGGTCGGGGAGCGAGACAATTCGATTATTAATCTCTGCAACCAGTGTTCCAGGTGTGTTTGCTTTGGCATGAGATGGCACAGCCTACAGTGGACACAGCATTACAATAGGATGGCCTAGTGGGTGCCACTGTCCCACACTGAAAGACTGAAGTTATTTGCAATCTTGCAATCTTGTAGCGTCCTTCCTTAGCCCTTCTAAATCATTGCATATAAAAGCATTAAATCTCAAATGCAGTGCATTGAGAAAAGGCACACAAATATCTGATATCACTTGTCACAAATAAAAATTGGAACTATTGTTTTTATGCTCAACAGGTGCAAAAAATGGAAGGGACAAAGTCATATTAACTTCATAATTCCATCTTGTGTGTACTCTGTGACCCAGCTCAGTCTGTAACTGAGCAGCTGGCCTTCAGCGTCTTTATCAGCAGTTAACAATGAACTCCACTGCTGTTGCATTCACTGTCATGTTTTAAAGTTAAAGTCCCTCGGGTTTCCATCTGCACACACAGCAGCGAACACTGAGTGTGCAGCATGCTGACACAGACAACTGCTAAAAGGTTGTTGTGCCACATGACCAGCCAATATCCCAGAGGCTTTTCTTGGAGTACGCATAGGTTGGGTGAAAAAAAAGTGAGGTGAAATAAAAACTGCAAGGGGACAGAGCAGTACCTAGAGGGAGACATATGGTTCTCTCAAAGGTTTTGAGCTTTTAATGTGGAGTTTGTGCTCAAATCTTCCACCAGACATGTTGAAAATCTGGGATTAACCTTTTGTAATATTGTGTTAAAGTGACCTCCCAACATGAAAATCCATAAATGGCTGAAAAGCACAGCTAATGGTGTGTCAGCGTTTTAGTTCATGTCTTTCTCATCTGATGATGAGATTTGCCCACAGCCTGATGGATGTGCGCAGCAGGTGGTCATTCTCACAGGAAAGTGCGAAGCCCAATGGCATACCTAAAAATATGAGTGAAAATAAAGCATCCCAGGGGTCAGTGTTGGGTTGCCCATGAGGTGAGGTTTACGATTTGGGGGGCACACATTCCACTCCTGAAATGACGCAATAGGTTGAACTATGTATCCCTCTGAGAAAATTTTCAATCCATCAAGTGTCAGCAGGGTGTGTGAGGGGGATGCCTGTGTGCATGCATTTTATTCCTTAAACAATAATGATGTAAAATTGTCTGGAACAACTTCAATGGTAGAAGTATATCCAGAAAATGTTTGTTGATCAATGTGCACCCATTTTTTTAAGTGCAGAGAGAGCAACGAAACGAAAATCCACTGCTGTTGAAACCACTCTATGGAAGGTTGCACACAGCTAGGCTGATAATTAACCTGTTTGGACAAATGCACATTCAAGGCTGTGGGCCTGTTTACTTGCAAAAACCCTCGAGACCAATTAGAACGGTGTTCTCCCACAGCAATACTGCTGCTGACTTTTACCTCAGGAGGCTCATCTATATTCCTGACTGGTCAATATTTGTTAAGGTCTTCTCTTTGGTTAATAGTCGGTGAAGAACGATTAACTTACTACTGCAAACACACAAATAAACAAACTGTAGCACTGAGACCTGATGACATGAAAAAGGCTATTTTCCTCATCTAATATTTAGAAAAGAGCTTTAAATGTCCTTAATGTGATGATAGAAAAGCCCATTTTTGATGATGTTGTCAGGGAAAGAATAATTAATGGGCCTTATCTTAGTCAATGAAGGGTATTACTTTCCCTAACAGACAGCACTGAGGCGATAGCATGCTTTGCGGCGCGCTGCAGCTACCACGGATACGGCAAACACAGCAGTGAAATATATCACAGTCACCCCTTTGGCTGCACTCCAGAATTAATGTAACGTGGTCAATTGCCAAAAAAATGATGCTTATGTCATCCACTTTTCTGCAGTAAAACAATGAGCACAGTCCTACTCTGGGGTTAGAGAGAAAATTGAAATTTCTCCAAATGAGAGACAAAATCTCTCACCCATTCCTATGATTATTGTGAAATGCACCCATGCTGGGACACCATGCTGTGTTTATGATGATGTTAACTCATTCTGATAGTGAATTATATATACTGTAGACAACCTGTACTGGAGGAAAGTTTTGTCTTCAGTCATCAGTGACTCTGTGTTTTAAACAGGGTTTTTTTTTTTTTAATTTGACTACACTGAAGTCCAGATGTCTCAACCAAGAAGTACACAGAAAAGCAGTTGAACCAAAATTTCTCACTAAGGACTGTTACTGAATTGTTCTTGAGAAACGTGAGGAGAGGTTTTGTTCCAAAAAAACTAATCATTACCAGATTTTAATCCCCACTTAAATACAGCAGGAGTTCAGCTTCAGAGGCGTCTCTTCCCTGTGGCCTCTATTGTGGCGTTGGAGCATATCTAATCTCTTACATAACAACAGGGCATTCACTACTGTGTGGTTCCTCATTAGTAGTAATTCGATAGCAACACAACGAATGGTGTCCGCAGAAAACATTACAAGCTTTGCTTTGTTCAGTCTTGCACTTTGTGCAGTTTTTGCAGAAAGTGACAAAAGGGCATTTTTTTTTAGCAATTTCCCTTCTAACCCCTCATACACAAACGTACTCTTGACAAATATCATATTGGTTTGTGCTAATGTGCATGGTCCGAGCATCTTGTGTCCTCATGTTACTTTTCATTAGTACAAGCTGTTCCATTTGAATTATTTGCATTTCCCATGATACCATACACGTCCAGGTTTGCGTGCTCACACACGAACATGCTCACAAACTAGGGCGTTTATTATTACCCAGACTGAGACAGGAGCAGATTAAGTTTACATTTTAATTAGATACTTATTAAATTTTGCAGTTGCAAATGAGACCAGCAGCACAAACGGCTAAAGCTATATTTATGAAAATGTATATTTGCTAATGCTACACTATGCTCACTGTCCCATCAGAACATGTTTAAGGGATTGAATTGCTTTGTGATTAATCTGATTAATTTCTAATATATTTAACCATATGTGGTTCATTGTATGCCTTAGTTTTAAAAGGACCAGCTTGAATGCACATACTTTTAAAAAGTGGTCCAGGTTTGGAATTGTTGTCTCACTTTCCCTCTTGTGTACAGTAAATATGGATTGAAAAGCCAGTCAACAGTGCTAAAAATATCCCAGTTGAACTGGCACAGCACATTTAGGGTGAAATGGAATTTAGCTGCCCAGTGACACAATCAAGATCATCATTGAATCTATCTAACAACCTGATGGCTGCATAACCAGAGAGAAAAATAAGTTAAATGCATCACATTTAAATTAAACTGGTGAAATTATGAAAAACATACACAACATACAGAGACAAAAAGAGGTCGCAGGTTTGTCATTTTTCTGCTGGGTTTATCTACATGTTCAGCAGATCTCACGCTGTTCATTTGTGCTTTCTCAAGGTGAGAAGTCAGGGCAATGGCACCGGCTCTCAGCGGGACATTTACTGTGTGTGTGCTGTCTCCTTGCAGCGCTGGCAAAGTCTCGCTAATTAATCTTGAATTAAAATGTCCTTTACAATAGCATCAAACCTGCTGTGTTTGAGTTTACTATGTAGTTCACAGGAATTTATAAAGTTGCCAATTAGTGAACACTTGGGACAAATAGGCATATTGGAGACAAAAATGAATGAGTCATAATCAAAAACCAATGAAGCACTACTTTGCAGAAGTAATTCAAAGTGTACGTCAGCTAGGCAGTGATGTGTCAGTGCAATGATACAGTCATTTTTTCAGTTTTTGGCTCAGAGTAAGGCAGCAATGCTGACAGGGCACAAATTGTCAGCTTCAGCAACTGGATTGCAAGCTGTCGTCCGAGGTCAGAAAAAGAAAAGTTTACATTTTGTGGAACTTGTTAAAGACCTGCTCTGTTTGAGCCATCTGATCCATAATTTATAAGGGAGTGTAAGATATTCAAGGGCAGCACTTCAATGCAAGGAGGCCTACTGTACAGCCAGGGTGGGAATGTCCAACATCAAAATGTGAATCTTCTTGATGTCAGCACAGAGAATCACACTCATAATAAAATACTTTTTGTGTTAAAAATCTGGTCTATTTTATTTTTTATTTCCTTGAACCCTGTGTGTTTTTCATCTTTCAAACTGCTGGAACTGTAAATTTCTCTGTGAGATGAATAAAGTATCTATCTATCTATCTATCTATCTATCTATCTAAATACTTTCACACCGAGATCATTAAATCTCATGTCACTCACAGTGATTATTACCACACTCTCCGCTTTTTCATATTGTAAGAGGAAACATTTTATGTCTCTTAAGGAAATGTGTGGGGGGGGAAATGGCATTGTCTCCTCTATGGGCCCTTTCAAGTACTTCCTGGGGAAAGGCTGGGCTACGCTGATACATGGTGACCCCTCACCGCGCACTTGATCACTGCGTCCAGTTTCCTCAGCCTTAATGAGCGACTGTGCTGAGAGTGGAATATTTGTTCCCTTTAACATAAAGCTTGTTGGACATGTGGTCTGCTTAAAATAGGTGGCATAATTGATTTAGGTTTATATTATTACAACCACCGATTTCAAGAGTTATTGGAAGGTGACACAAAATGCTACTGAGGTGAAAAATAATACTATTACTATAATACTGAATAAAATAAAAAGTGTAATGCATTGATTAAATGTTTTAAAGCATATTTGGCACTCAGAGGGCATTGTGAGGTATAAAAAACATCAATATTAATATCATGTTGGCTATATTGATGTTTTGTTGGACCGCAATAAATAGTCGCCTATATTTCTCATTTATACCCAGGATAACCCAAAGTCATTGCATAAGTTAATATGTTTTGGTAAATAATTGAATGGAACATCAAAAATATAATTTATAACATCCTAATCATATATCAGATATAATATTCCCTCTTGTGGAGGCAATCCAAAGTACTTCTATTAATTAATAAAATATTTCCAAATGAAAATGTGGTCAGCTTCCTGTGAGCCATGAGCCATGAAACATGACAGGGCTGTTATACCCAGTAGTCTCTTGCTTCCATCAGGGGAGAAACGCCTTAATTGCACATCTCTCTCATTGCTTTCTTTATATAACAGGATCAGGCAGATGGTGTTTGGGTAACAAGCGCCTTACATCACTTTTCTCTACTCTCAGTTGCTCGTGATCACCACAGTGTTAGAATTGACATCACAATTGTTGGAGTGTAACCACGCAAGTAAATGTTTCACACTCCTAAAGATTAATCATTGGCTACCACACTTCTGCAATGCATACTTCATTTGCAAATATTGCAGATGTTCTATTGGTAGTGTAGTGCTTTATGACATTTTTGCATCCCTGGATGCAGACAACCCCCCACCCCAAAAAAAAATAAACACTGTCCATATGCATTTCAATGTATTCTCCTGGCTGTGAAAGACTTTTGAACTCCTGTTTAAGTGTGTAGGTGCAGTTTTGCAGTTGAGGAGTTGTAAACTACATTGTTGTGGGCTAGCTGCAAACCCCTGCACCATAAAACAACATTAACAAGCCTGACAGCAGAGTTGGCGCTCTGCAAATGTTGGAGAGTGTCCGCGGCGGTAGTGTGCGCGCATACGCGCATACGTGCATGTGTGTGTGTGTGCGCCGTAGCTGTGGCAGTGGTGTACAGTAGCATGGCAGACTGCAGTAAATACACTGTTGAAGAGGCGGGGTTTGACATCTCAGCTCTGAAAACATCTCTAATCCAGTATTTCAGGTGCCGAAGTCGACCGAGCGACCATTGCTCACTACCGCCGCGCATCAGTGAGCTGCAGCAGCGGGCACGCTCCCCTCTGAGGAGTACATCGCAAGTGGACAGAGACAGAGACGGCTGGTCCGAAGTGGAATTTCTGACAGGAAAGAAATCCCAGAAAAAATAGAGGGTGTGAAGTTTCAACACTACTTTTATTTTCTGCTCGGTGTGTTAGTTTCCAGCGTCCGTTTCTGCCTTGAAGTACACTGAACCAGCTCGGCTTCTCAGTCCCTCCCCCGAAACTCAACCAAAATACTTCAACTCTTATTCTCACTGTAGGATATATTACCAGCACTTCTGCTTATTTTCTCTGGTGAGTCGCTCTTTTTATTTGACTTTGACATTAACAGTCCTCAAAACTTTACTATGTGTGTTTTGGCAGCGGTGCGTTGGGCGGAAATGTCTTTTTTACCTGGAGCTCAGGTAAGTCGGATCCAGGTAGGCCTAGCATTAGCTGCTACTACCTGGTTACGTAGCTTCAGTTAGCACAGTTGTTAAGTTAAATGTACACGTGTGAAACATGACGTGTGTTGTAATTTTGACAGCTGATGTTTGTCTTACTTCTTAACTTATTATTGATATTTTCTATCGAAAGTCGTTGTTGTTGACAGCGGGCTATGTATCCGGTTTGTCGTTAAATATTCCAAATATGTAGCCAGCGTAACTAAAATAAGGATTACGTGGCTCACTCGACTCGTATTCAGTTTGTGCTTCAACACTATTTGTATTTAATCTCTTCAAATATGTGTTTACTGTCCCTTGAATATGTTTTCCAGGTAGATATACCAGCTTTCCTCTGTATTTTATGGTGTAGTGGCACACTGGGGTAAACAAGCAGTCAAAGCAATCTGCCAACTCCTCCTTTTACATTTTGGAGTGGACTGAGAGGTTTCACATTGCGCAATTTTTGCACACCCTCTCCACATTTGGACAGCACATTGAGAAGTTCACTTGCAGACCCTCATCCTGTTCACCCTATGCATTGGTTTCTCCCTCTTTAATTCATTGTGATGATGAGACCCCCTGAAGCGCAGTGAGATCATCAGCCCTGTAGACATCACCATGCTGCACACACTCACCCTGTGTGTTGATTGTTGTGGAACATTTTCTTTAGGGCTAAGATGGTGAACTAGATATGGAGGCATGCTGAAGAACCAGTTTTGCCTTCTGTCGCCTCTTTGTGTTCGAGCACGTGGAGCAGGACTACTTGAGAGTAAGTGCACTTTTATTAGGTGTTGTTTGCTTAATTTTATTTTTGTTTTATTGTGTTTGTCAGCACTTTGGAAACCTTGTGTTTATTTGAATTGTGCTTTATGAATAAAGTTGGATTGGATTGGAACTATATTATTTTATTTGCACATATGAAGCTGAAAAAGGGAGCAGAGTTGTTGGCATTATCGTCACTTGATATTTATTGGCGAGCTCCTGTGGGATCATCAAGGATGCAATTTTAAGAGGAGAGAGGAGGATGTTATATTTCAATCAGATTGTACGCAGTATAAAGTCCTGGGATATGTACTTTTGTTCTTCCTTTTCCTCTGAAGGGAATAATGGGTGACTCAGCGTGGTGTGGGTGACCTGTTCAGTTTCACAGGGTTGAACGCGGTGACCGTGTGCTGGAAAGCCGCAAGCCTGTGAGCAGGAAGCCCACACAGGAAACGACTGCGCTGCATTGTTGCCTGAAGGCTTAAACCATGTCTGCAGTCCGTAGGGAACGTTACAGTCAGTTTTCACTGTTTTGAGGGCTTAAGCATGCAGGGGCAGGTTTTATTGCTTCTTCTCATATGTGCAGTGGCTACTTGTGCTAAGGTTTTGTATATTTACAGATTTTTGTGTGTTTGCTAAGTCCCAACTCTTAATTAAGATAAACACGCTGGCAGAAGAATTGTGGAAAGTCACTGCATTCAATCATAGAGAATTAGAACATTGGGTTGACAGTTGAGAGGAAATGTGTATATCTTGGAAGTCAAGACACTTTGTTTACCATTTTATTAATAAACCCTGATAAAGCTGAAGTCTGAGTGGGATTCTGTGACCAGTGAGACGCCTCTATAAAAATGTAACTTCAGAAGACAAACTTTTAAGAGGTTTGCATGGCTACATCCAGAACAGGGAGACTCAAGACATGGAAACTGCTATGTTATTCGTCAGTGTGTGCCAGTGAGTTATGTTAAATTAAGTGGGGTTTAGCTCAACCACTGCCCAGGTAATTTCCAGATGTAGCTAATGGCTCATGTAGATAAGAAAAGGTGGGAAAAGTTAGTTTTCCCCATTATACAGTCATCATAGAACACAGTATAAGTATGACTCATATAAGCCACATTAATTATCTGAACATAAATCAAATTATTTACAAGTTTAATGTTTAATATGATATAATAGAATTCATCAATGTAAATATGCTGAAAATAGGGGGAAAAAAGATGCACAACAGTGAGCTAACCACAGGCATCAAAATTTCTGTTGAAGATAAGGAAATTCATTCATCAGCTGTGAGTGAGTCAGAGCTGAGGGAGCGCTCTCAGTTGTCATGCAGGTGCATAATGCACCAGCTTGATGGAAAGATGCATTGATCTGCTTTGAGAAAAAGAGACTGTATCTCATAGTACCTCAGAAATCGTAGAAAGGCATGTTGTGTTCTGTCAAGGAAAAGCATGTTTAAAAATGTATTTAAAGGCTATGCATAACCCAGGAGAACTTGTATGTTTGTGCTGCGTAAAAGAAGCGATGTAAAGAGAGTTGTCGACTTTGATTATGAAATGAACCTGTCAGCTAAATTGTCCCAGCAATTCCTCTTAATATAAATTGATTGCCGCTTCTCTCTTTGTGCTGCTCTCATCACCATGTGTTTCCATTTTCATATCTTCTAGACATTGAATCAGTGTGACTCAATTTACGACAGATTGATTCTCCAGCGGGTCTTGGCATTAGCATGTGAATGAGATCAATTGAATCATTCTTAATGAGGCTATCCATCAACGGATCGCTAATAGATAAATTATAGCAACTGACTCCCCATGCCTTCACACCAAGATGTGCCCACATCTTACTGACTCTTCAGGCTTGTCAAAGGTGCTGATGCACAACACATACTTTGGCTGATTGCTCTAAGATGCTAGCCTTTGCTTTGTCCCTATGATTAGGAAAAAGTCAATGCTGGACTTGGCCTGAAAGTCTGAGCAGGCTTTTGTTTATAAAGGAAGACTGGCCTTCCTGTACTGGTGCCGCTGAGAGAACAAGTGAAATTACTTCTTTTGTTTGGCGTCTTCCCTGATCTGTACAGCCATAATACATAATGTTAGTTTGGTTTAGTTTTCTTTTTTAAACTTTCCTATTTGAAGTCAGTGTCACAGTTCTCTTGGTGGCTTCTGTTTGTCACCACAGAAATGATGGCACATAGGCATATATTTTTCAGAGTCATAGTACAAAATATTCTATGGGTCTTGAAAATGACTCAAAATGGGCAAAAACACTAGTACAAGGCATTTTCTGTTTTAAAAAAACGGATGGCACACAAGCATATTGGGCTTTGACATTAACTCATTGAGTGCCATCCGTTTTTTAAATCAAAAAGTGCTTTGTGCCAGCATTTTTTGCCCATTTTGAGTCATATTTCAAGACCCACAGAATATTTTTTACTATGATTATGAAAACACAGAATAGCTCAAATAAAAGAAGACTCTCTATTTCATCATGAAAAAAAGTTCTCAAAGAGATGGTGTATGTGTAATTATGCAGTTACTTACTCTAAAGTCATCATATTATTTAGACCATCACTTGACTCGCTGTGTTGTTGCTGTACACTGTGTAGTGTTGCAGCCAGCTTACCTCTGGAATCAACCCCAGCATTTTGGTCGTACAAAGATGGGTTGAGGTAAACATTTTTTGCTTAGACTTACATATAAATAAAATAACTTCCCCCTCACCAACCATCTGTTTGGAAAAAGAACTGTGGGCAGACCAATTTAAGCAGTTTCTGTAATTAATGGAATACACTAGTCTTTGCACTCATGTTCTGTGTGGCTGCAGTGATGGAACAGAATATATCTCTGTGTAAAGATATAATAATTGTTAAATATAGACTGCATAATATATTGAGCCAAAATATTTCCATTGTGCTGTTATTTTCTGGTTAATTTATTAAAAGGATGAATATCTACTCAATGGAAATTAGTTTTGGTGTTTGATGTTTGTCCTATTTTCTATTTCAAGTGGTGCTCTTTATGTTCAAGTGATGCGCTTCGACATTTGTCATTTACCTCACTGAATGTTACTTTTTGCTGCAGTCATGACCTCATTTCCCCACGGGGATCAATGACTTCATCTGATCTCATATCAAGTACACTGCTCTTGATCTGTCAGTGTTACATGTGATTGAAACGCTTCTTTCATGTGCTCGAGCTCCTAGCCGAACTGAAAAGACAGGGTCATCTGGGCCATTTGCTACGAATCACCAATGCTAGGTTTATTAACGTCAAATAAGAGGCCAGTGTTTAACAAATAACTGGCTATTATATGACCATGAGCACATTTTAGTTACCCGTTAATGTGAACCCAGAGGGTACTAGCAAAAAAAGAAATTGGACAAACTTGTGAGGATCACCCTGACACAAGGAAACCAGCATGAAGAAAATGCTTTCATTCACCACTAACACTTGAAACGGAAGGGCTTCAACAGCCATCTTGGCTTATGCAAACCTGGCTCCTGGACAATATTGTGACCAGCCAGTTGAGTCATCTTCTCCACCTGATGTTATAAACGGAGGCCAATCTATCACATGGCTGCATTCACTTGAAGTCAGTTATGAGGGATCTGTCTTTAATTTTGGAGAATAGCTCTTTCATTAAAGGAGCATATGAAACACTGTATGAAATGCTCATGATCACTTCAGTCTTTCATATCACTGCTCACGGGTTAGTTAGGTACAGTATGTGCCACTTTAACCTCTGTGGATTGTAACTCGGCCAGTTCATGTCTAAAAACGTGCGCCTGTCCTGCAGTGCAAACACTACATGGTGCCAGTCACATGATGTTGTCAGGTGAAAGGTGTCATGCTTAATCTGATAAGCCTGGAATACTTTTTTGAAAAAAATCTCCTGTGGGGGAAAATGGATGTGGCAGAAATGTTACTCTTCAGTAATGGGCCTCAACCTATCACAAAATCAAATGAAATGACAGTGTTTGTTATTATGTTAAAAATATCCTCACAGCCTTTTAATATCAGAGCATGATCTTTGAAAATGATGTCATTGAATAGAAGATTAAATCAGCAGGTGCCAGTTATGCTCAGACTAAAGTGTACTTTAACATAAGTGAGGCTGGCACTTTTCAGATGTACCACCATAATGCAATAAAATGTCCAGGACCAGAAAGACCAGAGCCATATTTACTCTCGTTGTTGTCAGCAGTGTCATCATTCAAACAACACATTGGCTTCATTTTCCATGCCATCAGATGGACGTTGAATGATGTGGACATATTTAATCAGTGGTGTTTTTTTTCAGGTCTTTGCTTGCCAGCAAACTGATATGGAAAAGATGCTTCACGGTCATGTTAGGTGTTTTTATTTGTTGAATTGTAATGTCTTAGAGTAATTGAGCTGTTAAAGACAGTAATGCAATACAGTACATGATGATAATATAATATGTTAGAATATAAATAATGGGTGACAGATGTATAATGTCTCAATAGATGTTCCCGTACTTGCCTGGAACTGGCTTATGATAGAACAGACAGTACCAACAAGTCAGGACATGTGATGTCATGGTAAAGGTGGAGTGTTCAGTTTTCCTCTCGCCCCTCCAGCCTGAAACTAATCCAGGAACAGCAGCTCTTAAGCAACTGTAAGCTTTAGTAATTGCTTTGGAATGCTGATTTCCATCTAGTCCCAGTAGCAAAGTACAGAGGCAAAGCCGTTAGCATGTTTATTTGAATGTGTTTGAATACTAAACTTCAGGTCGCACCATTAACCTGCTGTAAAGTAGCATTGTTGCAACATCATCATCCATTGAGGATTCCTGAAATGCCAGGATGGAAAAGTTGTCCAACAGGCTTTGGTTGAAACTTTTTGTGGTTCTGGAGACTGTCACAAGCTGGGAGTTTCATAGTTTGTGTTAAGTAGGGCAGTGTTTTTGTCCTCACTCTGAATAACAAGAGACTTGAGGTTTATTCTTTGAGGTTATTTTGTATTTGTTGAGCACCAAACAGGCTGAATCACCATGTATCACACATGGAGCTATTGCTCATTGTTTCTTCTTTATTTCTTTTTTGGTGCTGAGGTACACTTCACTTTTCCATAAAGACACTGAACAAGCTTCGTATCATCCACAGTGACAAAAAAGAATATCCTATAAAATCAAAATAATCATATTAAAAGTTACAAGCCATTGCGTTGTGGTGCACTTCTTGGGACATTCACTATTGTAATAACCTAGACACAGCTTCCACTGCCTCACTGAGCACAAACATATTCATCCATCAAACCTCTCAAAGCAGTCTGTGTTCAGTGCTGCTCTCATAGATACACAGTGCACATTCACTGCAGATTTTCTTGGCCTTTCTCACTGTGTTGTTGAAGCTGCATGGACTGTAAGTTTCATAAATTGAACGGCATCTTCAGTGGTTTGTTATAATGTCCTCCACAGCTCATCTCACGTTAAAAATAGGTCAGGCCGAACATCTTTTGTTGTTGACTTTAGAAAAGAATGACAATGCCAGGAAAACTGATGAATTGGACACCATAGAAACTTGAGATATTATTTTTTATATGGGTGTTTCAAAATCTCAGGCCACAAACTGCTGACCATCATCTTCAGTTTGGCCTCTTATTTGATCTGCAAACTTAAAATTTTAAAACACATGGAAACATGGAAGTGTAGACCTGGCCAAGTTATTTCAAATGGGGACCCAGGTGTGTAGTAACAGGGCTGCTTGTTGTTCAGCATAAGATTAATCAATGACAATGATGATACATTTTTCAGGTATCAAGTAATTTAAGGATTTACTGATTACTCTGTTTAATATTATTGTAAATTAATTGAATCATTATCATTTAATTTTCTGACTGTTCAGCACTGACTGTTCTGATGTTTAATTGTCATTATTTTTTATGCAGATATGATTAAAAAAAAACCCAGCAGATTAATCTAATTAATCTTATTGACTTCTAGTCAGAGTGAATGTCAAGAGGTTGGAAAGACTGCGGTCAGCTATCAATATTGAGAGAGAGCGGGGAAGATGTGTCAGTAGTGACAGTTGACCTTTATAGCAGTTAATGTTGGGGGTTGCCACCTCCTTTTTGTTGATTTGTTTATATTTACTAAATGTGTGGATGAGAGCTCAATTTTAGTAAACACGTTTATTCAGTTATAACATCATCGTATGTCAACATAATCTTTGTTCCTTATTAAATGTCTCGTGGCTGTTGTCATCTGTTGTTAAAATTGAAACACGTGTGTCTTAGCTGGAGCCACCTTCAGTTTGACACACCTCCAGTGCAAAGGGTGTTTGTTAAAGTTAATGTGTAAGCTTTGTTGACATGTCTAGCTTGACATCTCACCTAGAATGAGCAGAGTGTGTAAGTCAAGAACAGTTTAACATTTTATGAAGTTGACATCCTCGAAAACAATAGTGCTCACATAGTATAAAATAAAATAAAATAGCAAGTAATAGTAAGCTTGAAAATCTCATTTAATCTCATTCTCTCTTTCTCTTACAGCCCTGGATAAATCTTTACTATGAATGGACCTCTTAGAGGGACAGTTGAACACAGCTGAAAATCTCCAATAGAACCATGAGGCAACATTCGCTTGCAGGGGTCCATAATACTTTCTGAAGCAGTTTGTGCAGAGCCAGCAAGACTTCAGAATGACTGAGGCGTGGTGCTCCGTAGTCAAAACGCATCTTATCACAAGTATCAGACCGCTGATCATCAAAGGCTTCCCAAAACAAAGACTTGGATTGTAATAGTTTGTGTTGGCTTTTATTTTTTTTTATTTTTGAAAAGCCTTTAAGCAGCAGACTAGTAAAAGGATCTTCAACATGAGCTGCAGACATGGACTAGAAGCCCATGTTTGACAGGGCAGCTGCTGCAGCACGTGGAATAACTTAACTGCAGACTGGTTGGAGTCACGCCTCCAGGGACCGTGGGATCTGATCCCAGTGCCAACCTGCCCTGTCACTGTCCCACCTGTCTAAAGGCAAACCCCACTATCCAATGGCATGGGTCAAGTTCTTCAGGAAGCCAGGGGGAAATCTGGGGAAATCGTACCAGCCGGGGAGCATGCTGTCTCTGGCCCCCACCAAAGGACTGCTGAACGAGCCGGGCCAGAACAGCTGCTTCCTCAACAGCGCTGTGCAGGTAGGGCTGTCCTGTCACTTTTGCTTCTCTGTGACTCAATGTCATTCAACACCTCAAAAGATTAGGTTATCCATTGGTGTGTCTGTTGATGCAGTCAGAAATGAAGTGTCATATGTGAGCAGCAATCAAAGAAGCTTCTGCATCCATTTACTAAAATTACATCTTAATAGGTTTATGTAAACAAATGTTATGTGTAGGCATATTTTCTTATGAACCATGTGTTTTAATATGAAAAGTATTTCATAAATAGTTCTCATATTAAAGATTAATGATCAGGAGTTGAAATCATATATGTTGCACAATATTTATATTGGATAACACTTTATTATGTTGTGCTCTTTTTTTTTTTTTTCTTTTTTTTTTTAACTTTATTTATTCAGTTACTGCAGTCTTCCACCATGAGCTGCACACCATGTTCCAACCTCAGTATCATTTATTTAGAGAATTCAAAGCTTAGTCACTGTCTGCATTTGTCAGAGCTTCCTAGCAGTTTATTAATGTACTTGAAGGTTGCTTTTGACTATTGGGATACTAGCTGCTGAGTTAGTTCATTATTACAGTCAGCCCCACTGTGAGGTCACTGTCTGAGACTGTGACTCAGAGATGAGCTGGTTGAAGATGATCAAATAGCTTTTTTTTTTATGAGAGGGAGTTTTTCCTCTCAGCCACTCCTCATCCTCATGACCTTGGAGACTCTGTCCTAATGTCTGATTGCCATACATAACAAACGACCCAAGATATAAAATTTTCTTTTGGAACTTCACATCTTAAAACTGCTCTAATGTCGTGGACAGGGTCACATTTTACAGTGTAAAAGGATCAAGGTAATCTCCTCTTTCCCTTGTGTAGGTACTATGGCAGCTGGACATCTTCAGGCGCAGCTTAAGGCAGCTACCTGGACACTTCTGTCTTGGAGATTCATGCATCTTTTGTGCATTAAAGGTAGAATAGAATACAAGTTCCTGTTTGTCATTGTGAATGTGGCAACTGTTTGTTCTCCAGATTGTGTAATTGAGCAGTGCCACAAATGCTTTTAATAGTCAAAAAGTCACGTAGTCCATGTGTAACCAAGTTGTTGTTCTCCTCCTCAGGGCATTTTCTCTCAGTTCCAGCACAGTCGGGAGCGCGCCCTGCCCTCGGACAACCTGCGTCACGCCTTGGCAGAGACCTTTAAGGACGAGCAGCGCTTCCAGCTGGGCTTCATGGATGATGCCGCAGAGTGCTTTGTAAGTTCCTGTGGCAACACGGCTGTCCTGTGGAGGGAGACGAGCGTATGGAGAGGGATGTGTGTATGTTTGTGTGTTACTCTGCCACACACTTCGGATAATGCACTGCAACAAACTGTTTGGCGAGGTCACTGAAAGAGCTTCTGTCCCTCCCTTCCCCTCCCATCAACCCCTGCCACATTGCCGCTAAATATCATCTTGACAGGTTATATAAGCCCAGAGTTGTCTCTGGACCTTTCTGTTTTGTGCTACCATATTATGTTGCATCGTTCTGTGCTTTTTTTTTTTTTTAAGTAGATTTTATGTTCTTCATCTGTTTTGCATATTGGTTCCAGTTTTTCTGCTCTTCTTGGCATATCAAACAAATTGCTTGGCCAGGACTTGTTTTTCCCCAACTGCACTGTAATTTACTTGTATTTTTGTTTTGGTTTTATTTAGACTTCAACCATCAAATATCAAAGTGGATTCTGCAGAGTTTTCTTTTGTCCATCAGGCTTAATTAGTTTATTTTTTCCCCCCTCATGCTTTTGATCACTTAATAACGCCATACCCAAACACCACAGATGTGTCCGGATTTTATCCCCCGATCATTGTTTATCCAAGGAGGAAGTCCAATTATTCTGCAATGGAAAACAAAGCGATAATGTCTAATGTCTCTGGAGAAAAAGAGGAGACAGCTACTATTAGTGACCACTGGGTTGTGAGTGTGATCTGTAAGTCACTTTGCCTCTCAAATGAGACACAAAGTCAATATAATGACACCACAACACATGATGAAGTTGGATTCTAAGAAATCACCTTTTTTTGGTTTTATGTTTTCTGTCCATCCTATTCTTATGAGCTCAATATCTCAGGAACACCTGGGGGGATTTTTTTTGCCACAAACGTCCAACTGGATTCAAGAATGAACTGACTTGTATTTGGTGGTCAAAGGTCAAAACATGATTTTGGACGTTTCACATAAAGATATTGTTGTATGCTGCAACTTGGCAAAGCATTTCTTCCTCTCTTTGCCTGCCAAGTCCCCTCAAACAAAACTCAACAGTTACATATTTTGATCTAAGACTCAAGCTAAACTGCCAAAGTTGCCGTCTTTTATAGACAATGTTAATTCTTAATCCTACGCAGATCTTTGCCCTTGAGCAGTCACCATGTAATGCATTGGCAGCAGTGTGCCGGTGCAGAATTTATGCGAGGACTTAGCCAGTGTCAGATTAACAGGCTGTGAAGTTGTGCCTGTAACCTTTGCAGGCCTACCTTGCAGCCTTAATATTTTATAAACTCACAAGCGCTCCATAGAAACAGGTTGGAGCTAAAACGGAGCATACCTCGTCCTTTAAATGTGTTCCCTCTGTTGTCGGGTTTTATAACATGAAATTTGAACTCTTGATATGTCACAATGTGTCCTACTGGAATTCTATTTTTCCAGCAGAAATACCAATAAGTCATAAGAGAAAGAAGATTTCCTGTGTTGCTTGTAAAACTGTGGACAACAAGAGTGGTTTGTCCCATACCTGATAAGATGTTCTATTGTGTCACAGGAGAACATACTGGAGAGGATCCACCTGCACATTGTGCCTGAGGAGACTGATGCCTGTACTTCAAAGTCTTGCATCACACATCAGAAGTTTGCTATGTCACTTTATGAGCAGGTCAGTCAACATAACAAATATTATCCAATATGTGGAAGAAAAAAAAAAAAATTGTGCTAAAAATGTATTAATTCAGGCTGTCTTAGAGGGAGGTGTTAATTATATTTTCTTCCTTGTTTATTTACAGTCAATGTTTTAGTTAATACATTGTTTGCACAGGTTCTATAGTAATATGTGGACAAGCTAAACACACCTGCCAATGTTCGGATTAAGCAGCACACACACACACAGACAGGTACATGAATCACTGTCTGAGACAGTAGAAATCCAATCCGTCATGTTTTGATACTGGGTCGCCCCAGAGGAATAAGGAGGGTGTTTCTGCTCAGATTCCACAGTGCAGCAGCAGCAGATAAATCACAGCTGGTGTACACATAAATTCCAGCACAACACAGCACCCTTCTCTGTGGCTGTGATGCCCATCACTGACTGTGTGTGTGTGTGTGTCTCTTTCCCAAACCAGTCCTATCTCAGAATCAAACGGATAATGCGACTTTGGACTAAATCCCTTTGGGGCACAGTCAGTGGATTTTGTTCCACTTCAGGGCACCCAATCTGACAAAAATGATCAAGGCCTAAATGAGGATTGCCTTGTTTAGAGGGAGATTGATAACTTCATATATAAAATTGGATGCCTGATAATGTCAATCATTTGAGTTTTGTACCACAGGAAAGCAACAAATCATAACCTTTTGACACGATTTTTGAAGTTTTTTTCATTATTTTATTTGTTATTTGACTATTTTTGGTTCCACTCTTTTGTGAAAATCACATGCTGATTTGTCCTTGACAGCAAAAAATGTGTTCTGAAACACACCAGTGTATCCCTTTTTGAAATTTTTTTTGTATCACCCTCTTGTTCTCCGACTCTCTCTGCCCTCTGCAGTCTGTGTGCCGTAGCTGTGGGGCATCCTCCGACCCGCTGCCGTTTACCGAGCTGGTGCATTATGTCTCCACCACTGCACTCTGGTAAGGCACTGGCAATACGAAGCTGTCTTTTCATGTCTCTCTCTCTGCACATTTCACAAGGCCATAACTTTTTTAGCTTTCACAGACATTTGTTTTATCTAATCTCTATTTGTCTCTGTCTGCCTTCCTCGTACTTGCTCGTTCTTCCCCATGCTTCTGCTTTGTCTCATCCTTCTCAGTCAACAGATGCTTCAGCGCAGAGATGAGTCATTTGGGGAACTGTTACAAGCAGCAAGTACGATAGGGGACCTTCGAAACTGTCCAGTAAGTAACCCATGCAAGATGGTTTGATAAGCACATTGTTGTTAATGCACCTGTGTCCTGCAGAAGCCTTTCATCAACAATTCAACTGTTAGTTGTTAAACGCAGAAAGAGTAGTATTTTTCCACTCGGTTACTGAGTGAAGTTCGGTAAAACTGTAGTCTTTTTCTGTGTTTATCCTTTTTCTCCAGAGCAACTGTGGCCAGAGGATTAGGATCAGACGGGTCCTCATGAACTCCCCAGAGATAGTCACCATAGGCTTCGTCTGGGACTCTGACCAGTCAGACCTCACAGAGGACGTTATCCGCTCACTAGGGCCTCATCTCAGCCTTTCTGCGGTGAGTCTACCTAAATGTTCATTTTACGCTTTTTCTTTGTTCTTCTTTCTTTGTTCTCACACATTCCTTAAAGGAGTTTGTTAATTGTGAAACACATTTTTAAAAGGAAAAAAACATCTTAAAAATACAGACGTTTAGGCATGGTGGTGAATCAAACCTGATAAAAATGACATACAGCTGGAACATTTCATTAACCTTTTCAGATCAAGTAATTAATTATCCATTTTGGTACACAATAACTCTCTGATTACTGCTGTTGGATCATTTTATTTTTGGTGCAAATTGAACATATGTGGGAAATAAAGTGGGGATTTATGTCTCTGTAAGTCGGGCCGTTGCGTAAGCAGTCAACGCCCAGTGCCCAGTTGGCCAGCGCCACAGATCAAAAAGCCCCTGCTGGCTTGGTCAGCTCCTCCCCTCATTTCAGTGTTTTCCTGAGCGTGGGTGCACATGCTTTTCGGAGAGAACATGTGGGCTGAATAGACGTCACTAAACATTTGTATCAAGACTGCTTTTGTTGCAGCTTTTCTATTCACACATTCAAGTTCATAAGAATCCACAAATGCAGCCAAGAATCACTCCTTTTCTGTAAAATCACATATTCACACAAATGAATATTAGGTTAGGTTGTCTGCAGTGTTTGCATAAAATATGTATGGTTAAAAAAAATAATGGCACATGGCTTACCAAGTATTCCTCAGTCGGTGGTTGCTATTCTCATTAGTTCACTGTTGGGTGAGCTTCACAAGCAAAAAAAAAAAAAAATCAATCAGTGTAGTTCAGATCAGCACAATGCTCATATGCTCCACACGTTACATAACTTCTTCATTGAAGTATTCAGAGTGTTTATTTGACAGCTCCCTCCCTCGTTTCCAAAGCATACCAACAGAAGAACGTGTCGCCCCCTCCTCACCACTGTGCCACAAAGGCCTTAATTCATTAAGGATCATTTCATGTGACTTTATTGGGTGTTAACAGGAGCCTTCAACCCCCATCGTTTGCTTTGAAATCTATTGTTTGAGAGAGTGAGAGTGGAACACACTGAGGGCTGGCTGTACTGGAGGAACAAGTGACTGTTGCACCAACACGTTCTCCATATGACTGCAAAATGCTGCACCCATTTCACTTATATTTTTAAGTCATTCCTACTTTATCATTTGTGAAATAAATAAACTTAAAACTTAATCAGTATTTTTTTTTATCATTATTTTAGCGTGGTGAAATACCATTGTATATTAGTTTACTGTGGGCCATTGTAGAGTTAGTATAGATATCAAGGGCTAGGCGCTGATTTAAACCAGCACTTGTTCGTACTGATTGTCAAATAAATGCCGCTTCATTCTCTCAGACCTTAATCTATTAACAGATGGAGTAACTGATTCCACTAGCTATCATCATCACTCACTTGCCTGCCCACTTACTGTAATGTTGATGCTGATGAGTAATTGGTTTATATATTTATATATATATATATATTTACATACTGTATGTGTGGACACAGCTCTTCTACAGGGTGACAGATGAGCATGCCAAAAAGGGAGAGCTGCTGCTCGTGGGGATGATCTGCTACTCCAGTCGCCACTACTGTGCCTTCGCCTTCCACACCAAGTCCTCCAAATGGGTCTTCTTTGATGATGCCACAGTGAAAGAGGTGAGACAGTGTGCCCCAGTGCTTAAATTATTTGTCACTTCACGGAATCTGTTCACAGACACAAAAACTGCTACTTTGGTGAACAGTTGATTGTATAAGCCATGCCATGCCAAACTTGGTCTAGCTGCTTCTCTTTGCAACAGATTTACAGACTAATTATGCCATCATGTATAATATAATTGTGTATAATTGTGAAGACATAAACTTGTACAACACACACAACAAAAGCTTTATTTTTATGTTTTTGTATACAAATCTATGCCGACTGAAAGAAGGTATTCAGTTTTTTTTCCCTTCATATTTTTTCATATTTTAGTTTTCACAGGTTACTGCTGTACAAATGTACCACAGCTCAAAATGTAGACATCTTTCTTCTTGAAAATGTGTTATCTGAGTTGATAAATAAAATAAAACATGGTCTCTTTACAAGCAACAGCAAAGAGTAGCAGTCTTCGGTCTCCTATCTCCATCACCACGTCTCTTTATCGCCCAGTAAGGGCCACATCGATTGTCCTTCATGAACTGATGAGCCTTTATGGCACTGAAGAGTCAGCTTAACCCCCCCACCTTCCCACTGCAATTCCCCAACTCTATCATCACAAAGTACTGCAGTAGTGAAGTGAAGCTTAACCAGTGAAGATTATTTTACGGATCCCTTCTCTGGTTAAAGTTGAGGGCTCAGTGAGCATGCTGACTTGCATGGTAATAGTGTGTAGGCTGTCTGTGTGTGAGATGTGTTTTTTTTGTTTTTTGTTTTTTGTTTTTAGTGTGTTTGTGTTGTGCTGCTAGTGGTCGTGTGTATACACTATATCGGCTGTGAAGTTTCATTCCCTCCTTTTTTTTCTAAATACTGCCTTTATTTCCATGGCGTGTGCACATGTGAGCATGTCTTTTGTTTCACATCCTCACTATTTTCTCGGGGACTGTGGTGCAGCGGCTGGCTGGCTCTGTGTCAATCCATCAGCAGCTTGTGCTGTGTGTGCAGCCCCCCCTCTGACTGAAATGGAGGAGCTACAGTGCTCAGCACCTGCCAAGTCCATACCTGGGTCGACACTTGCCAGCATTTCTGTTTCTCCCCAAGTCCCAGCTGCTAAATGACTACCGTAGTGTAGCCCGCTCATTGCTTTTCCGGGGCGTAACACATTTATTGTTTAATGAGGATGTTAAAATACAGATGAAATATGGTCACTTCAATATATTAGTAGAATAATGAGTTATACAATACTTGCATGTGTACCATGGTTATAAAGAACTCTCCATCTTCTGACTGGTGGTGTAAAAAAAAAAAACAAAAAAAAAAACAACTTGTAACTGACACCATACCTGGACACCTGACACAGAGTCAAACAAGTAGGTGTAAATATCATTAGTGCGTCATGTTGTCCTCAGCATGGCTGCTGACTTGTGATCTTACACAGTACAGTACGTGGCCAGGAGTAAGAGACTGCATTCACATCCACTGCCTTTGTTTTTTTTGCTTGTTTTCTATATACATCTCTGCAGCATTCCTTTGTTTTCTTTTGCATTAGTTCTTTACTCATCTCTCCTTCTGGTACTTCCCCCCCACCCCACCGTCATTTGCTTAATTAAGGAGCACACAAGCATCTGTTAGCCTGCAGCCTGCCTTTGTGGTGCCTTTGTGACGAGACACACACCTCACACAGCTTAGCTAATGTGATTGTGTGATTTGGCCTCAGCATGATATGCTCACAAATTACTGTGCACAATAAAGGTGAGGTTTTGTTTTAAAAATTGCCAGTGAATCTTATGAAAGATGTCAGATCACTTTCTGTTATGTTAAGATAGACTTGACAGGATTCCCTGTCCTGGAAAACAGTTTTGGAGTCAGTGAAAAACTAAAATGTCCAGGAAAATTATTCTGAACATTTTCCTATTGTCCTTTGGTTGTTTATGGATCAAAAAACTTTTGATGGTTATGGTGTGAAAAAGTTGTGAACACAACCCCCAGTCACTTCACATGGCAGCACACGCGCTTTGGATGACTTGATGATGACATGAAGTTGCTTTCGTCCCAGCTTGTTTTGAATGTTGGTTCAGTTGACAAGCCTGCTAATGTTTAAGGTTTGTGCTTCAACTGTAGGTGCAATGGTTTCAAATGTGTGTTGGCATTGTTGTCAGTTGGATAGGGTTAGCAGGATTATAAGACTGAATGAGAAGGTGGGGTCAACTCAGTGAATGGGAGCCTAACTGTTTGTGAGTCAAACACTGGCTTCTAACAGTATTTTACTTTGCTGGTAATTTTTCCTCAAATGCCATGCTGGATTGGGTAAAAGTGACTACAACACATCACTTTCACAATACAGTGGATGCTGTATATCTGCATTATTCTAGGATTGCTTTGTTATATCTTCTAAGCATGTAAGACATGATTTCACAGGTAAGTTATAGCCGTAGACTGCATGTCTTCTAAATCAGACTTCCACAAACAGGAACTTTGTCATCTATGGCACAGTCACCATCTGTCAAACCCGCCAGATCATCGCAATGATCTTTAGAAAAAAGTAGGACCTCTGCTCGGGTTGTGACATTGTGGTTGTGTTCAGTTTGTAATTACTTATAAAGCTGTCTATCAGATCAGTTATGCAAGAAAAATAGTTTGATAATCCTTTGTAGATAAAAACTGATAGGATCACAGAAAATAAATAAATAATAACTTACTTTTCATGTGTAAAATCTGTGCCTTACTCAAGTGAATCAGGTCATGGTAGATGACTTTTCCTTAGGAATAATTTTTTTTTTTTTTTTTTTTTTTTTGATATATGTCATATATTCAAATTGAATGATAGAGGAGCCAAATGACTGTGTCCAGTATGCTTAAATATGCACATACTGCTCCATTGACCACCTTTCCTTTGTGTTTTGCTGTAGATCGGCTCCAGGTGGAAAGATGTGGTCAGCAAATGTATCAAAGGTCACTTCCAGCCCCTCCTCCTCTTTTACTCCAACCCGGAGGGCAGTGCCATCACCGCAGATGACCAGGCTCACTACAAGACCCCTGTCAATGGAGACGTGCAAGGTGTGCAAATCAGTTTCATTTGTTAACATGAACTGTTTTTTTTTCTGTGCCAACCTTTACAGCAACAAGGACGGGTGAAAGGTCATCATAATGACACTTGTTGTAGACGTTCTGTTGACGTCATAGTTATTTTATATTCAGTAAGATGATGTGTTGATTTAGTGCCCTGAAAATTAAAAAGTAATTGCTGTTGAGTGTTTTTCTTTGCTTACCATAATCCCATCCAAAGTTACCTTTTTTGATTATACCATACGATGAAACATCTATTAATATGAAAGTGAGGTGTACAGCTACCTCTTTTCATAGTGTTTATAGTTGTAAGAGTAGTGCAGGATGTGGAGAAAATAAAAGAAATACCCATTTGCCTCTGTACACCCAACTGCAGAAGAAGTGCAATTTTACATATTGGTGGAAATTTGAAATACATGATGTTCTCACTGAAAGTAAAATTCTTGCAAGGCTGGTGGTAGCCCTTTTACGCCCTCAGCACACACAAAAAAGGGAACATATCATGAAAAACTTTTTCCATGCGTGTGCACCAACATTTCCATTTCTAGATCTCGGTAGATTTTCTACCAGCCCACAAAACTGTAGGATAAGACAACCCAGTCAGGTCTTTGTGGAACGTCTAGATCAAATAATTCAACAAACCTTTCCGGTCTGGCTTGCCTTCCCATTTTTTGTTTGTGCTTGACACATAAAGCCATCAGTCACTTTCCTACTATGTTAGAAATTCCTTACAGTTTGTTAAAGTAAAATAAGCTTGGTGAATTTGATTTTTTTTTTTTGGGATGAAAATTCCTTCACTAACTGATTGATGACAGCCGCAAGATCCCAGTGTGTTTCAGACAGGTAATGTATATTCAGACAGACAGTATGAGAAAAATTAGTAGAAACTCAAATGTCTACTTTAACTCTTTGAGTACCTTTGATGCATTTCGTCGCCAAAGTGTTTTTTTTTTTTTTTTGGCAGTGGGTCGGTCTCCCACAGCCTGTGAGTAATGTTGGGGCTTCTGGGAGATGTAGTCGAAGTATAAAGTGGTATACACCACAGAGATCAAGGCAGGAAGCAGAGACGATCACGATTAGAGAGCAAAAGGGATGGATTCTGGAGAAAAAGTGGTATTTATGGTGGGAGTGGCCTCTACTCTACTTCTGATAAAACAAGAAAGGAACAATGTAAAAACAACCTTCTTTTCATGATTAAATAGAGAGTCTTTCATTTGAGCTATTTGGTGTTTTCAGAGTCATAGCACAAAATATTCTGTGGGTCTAGAAATATGGGCAAAAAAACACTGGTACAAGGCACTTTCTGTTTGATAAAACGGCGGGCACTTAAAGAGTTAATGAACTGAGAATGCAAATTACTCTTATTTACAAATCACTTTAAATGGAAAACAAAAATCAATCGATAGGATGTGTAAAATCCAAGATCATATTAGCCTGTCTGCCTGTGCAGACTGTGATGAAAATTTGTTTGACAACAGCTGAACACCACTGCTGTTTGGATTATACATCCCTGGATTTGTTTGGTTGGGGAGGTTTTTATCCTCTTTAAAGATCCTCCTCCAACTCTCCATGCTGGCCATGCACCAGGTCCAAGCTGTGGCAGCTTCACTGCCCATGAGAGCAGACAGGGCGCCGGACCAAACTGGATGATCCTGCAAAAACCAGAATTGACTTTTATGTTGATTTTGTAATTTAAATTATGTTTCTTTGTTTCAGGTCAGGTCATTGATCACATTTTTTTTCATAAAGCTTTAAAACAAGGTTTGTTGTGCTTTGCTAGAAAAAGACAATCCTTCATGCATGATGAGCTTATTATAAATTTTAAAATGTTTGTGTTTCCTTTTTTCTTCCTCCACAGGATTTGAGTCTCCAGTAATTGTCCCCAAGAAGCTGGACCTCACAAGAGCGAACTTGAATGCTCTGTTGGGCCACGGCTCTTTCAAACAGAAGACCCCCTCGACCCTCAGCAGGGGCAGCGCTCAGACCAGCGGAGGACGGGGACCAGGTAAAAGAGGAAATAAGTTTGAATATGTTCAGAGCGAATCATCAGCGATCATACAGTAGTAGTTCTTTTAGCCTTGAAAAATGCTTAATTTATTAAGAAAAATAACATCCAGAGAGAGTGGTGACAAGCACAGATTTGGCATAGCAACCCAAGGAAGAGATAATTAAATGTCTTTGCTGTAAAACTAAATCTGGCCATGTTAGTAATACAGAGGGGATTAGGGACCCTCATTGAGGAAAGAGGTCACAAAGAGCTGCAAATTCTGCATGCACTTAAGTGCAAGTAGGGAGAAGAGTGTAAATTGAGAGGAAGAGATTGGGTAAGATAAGTTAATGTCTTAGTGGAAAAACAATGAGACAACACTTTAGGAGCAGACCAAACTGATGAATTTGCATCTGCTTTGATATTGTTGTGCATTCCATTGCTGTTAAACACTCTTGGGAAACAATGACACAGGGCTTCAAAATTTCCCTTCACTTGAACGCTTGTTGCTAAAGATTTGCTGTAGAGAGGGAAGATTGCAATCAGTACAATAAAATGCCAGTAGTCACTGAGAACTTTCTGAAGTATTGCAGATAAATTACAAGAATATGGGGTCAAAAAAAAGTCTCAAAAAATGCCTGGTATTTTCTTCACAGAGATTCCTGTTGATGTCTCAGGCAGCGAACAGAACCACAGTATGATCATGCTTAACACTGCTATAACTAATCATTATGTTTCAGGTGAAAATCTGCCAGAAAAAGAGCAGAGAATCTCTGCATGCATTGACATGTTTTCCACCCTTCTGCCTTTTCCCTCATGTAGCAGACAATGTACCGTATACATCGGCACAATGATGTGCTAGTGTAGAAGTCTTCTTCTGCCTACACACTCTGCAGCTGCTCAGTGCCTCGGGGCTGCTGGGGACTTAGAGGTGGAAAATAGTAACAAGCTAAAGGATGTAGTGACAATAGCTATCGATAAGTCCACTGAGATAAAAATAATTTTAATGGTGTCTGCAGTGGTGGAAATCCCCATCTGAATCAGCAGAGGTTCAACTGACATGGGTGGGGAAAAAAAACATTAATGCAAACTGGTTCTATACCCTCTGTCTCTCCATTATGGCAAATTCCTCATGGTAGCATCTGTTTTGTAGTGAAAATTGGCAGCAGCGACCCCAAGAGTCGCCTCAGGGACTTTTCTGGAGAAGTTGCCCAGAGAGCAGGAGAGGTGCTTGGGATGCATCCGGCCAGGAGAGAGCCTGAGAGGAGTGGTCAGCGGAGGCCAGAGTTACGCAGAGGTTGGTCACAGATAGATAGTGTGTGGATGTATGGATAGGGGCTACACACGCAACACAACAGCACATATACATACACATCAGAATGGTCAGGCTTTAAGATACAAAAGGCTTGCCTTCCTTTTCTCCGGCCCTTATGTAACTGTTGGTTCGGGAGCAGTGTGTCAGAGATGGGATTAAGTCCTGACGTCTGTCAGAGCCTGCCTTCGTCCCACTCTCTCATATTCTGAACCACTGGTTCCCTCCCTGTGGTCAGCATCAACATTCTCTATAAAGCAGAGCTAACCAAATAGGGATAGACACTGTGTGATTTAATTAGAGGGTGAATTAACTAATCATTCTACTACTAGTTTATCATATTGCTACCACTATGTCCCCATGTCTTTCACCTCACAAGTTGTGTGTTGGCTCTAACCACAAGGCTGATTGGTCTGCCACTTTAATACTCTTTTAGAATATCACTGCTTTCATTTACGTATCAGTGAAGGGATTATGGAGCACATTTGTGACACACTCCTAGATCCACTATGTCAACATCCGTAGTCTGTGTTAGCAGCGGGCTCACGTCCCATTATGATTGAATGCAGTCGGCTAACGGAGGCTATTGCCATTGGCGTGATGAATGGCGAGGCTGTAGGTGACAGTACAGTTAATGTAAGTAGTATAAATTTACAGCGGTGGGGCTCATGCCCAGGCTAGCACTTTGCTAAAAAGTCTTTTCACTTAAGAAATCTTAAGCAACTTTGCTTCTCTTATTGGAATGTGGAACCCTAAGGACATTTGTAAATTATTTCTGCCTGTATTGATTTAGGCATTTCCATTTCCATTCTTCCAAAATGATCCACAGCCTTGTGTACGGTTGACAACGCTGCAGAAACTCCAAAACACCCTGGTAACGTATATATGAGCAAAATCATAGAGAGCAATGAGGTGATTTAACCTGGGCATGCAGTCAGCAAAATCTAAAGCAATAGGGACTGTATCTCTTGCTGCCTTTCCAAGGACTGACAGTTATATGTAGTATTAAATTCACTTTTTGTACCCTCAAACATGCCGTTACCACAGATCAGATTTTCCAGGTCATTTAGATTATGACTCCAATATAAAGCATGCATCAAGCACTGTCAGCTTTAAGTTAGGAAAATAAATGAACTCCCGCAATAAAACTATCATGCCACATTGTCCATGCAAATTTAAATGGGATATCTTTTGATTTTATTAAGAACATTTTAAACAAAACCTATGCAGACAGAAATGTCTCCACTGTGTAGATAAATGGGTGTTTGTGGGAACATTTTTAGCTTGACATGAATGAGCTAGTCTGCAGGAAGGATGTCTGACCATATATTTTGAAAGTGACTGTTATGGCTGCGTCCTTGGAGTAGCAGATACACATCCTTCCTTCCTTACATCCATCATCACTATCATATCACTTGTGCCTTTGGGCACCATGTACATGTATGCATAAACAAACAAAAAACAGCCACACCAAAGTGCCTTTCATCTTGTATAACTGCACGAATGTCTGTGCATGAGCTGGCTACCCTGTGTACACACACTAGAAAACTGACTAGAAACTTCCTCTCATCTGCACACATAAATGACCCTGTAGTCGTCATGCTTTCCTCACTTTCTGCCCAACCTACACCTGCACAAATCTGTGCTTTAGCACAAAGTCAATATTTGATCTTTGCAATGTTATTCGTGACACAATGTGTGACCGATAAAATGATACCCACCTTCATATATTAGTATGTTGGTTGCAATGTTAAATTATATAATGTTAAAGTCTTGAAGCACTGATTTTAAAACATCTATTGAGAATGTGTTCTCTCACTCTAATGAACTTTTTAACTGTCTAAAACCAGATCCAGGTCAGGAAAGGCCCTACTCCCGCTCAGTCTCCCCTCCAGAGAATGGATTCAAACAACACCTGGAGTCTCGTCTGTATAGCAGCCAAGGAAAAGGCCCCACACGGACTGAGCGAACACCCCACCTTGGTGGACGGTCTTCACATGAGCCCGCTCGCTCTCACTCGAGGGCCCAAATGTTGCCCAATGTGCCCAGTATCAGCAGTAGTCATCACAGCCGGAGAGTAGAACAGATATCCAATGGGTATGACACAGACAGCAGCCAAGACACCAGAGAGCGTCCTGGCAGTGGAGGGAACAGTCGCAGCAGGTACAGCCGCCCTTGGAAACCCATGCGTGAGGCACTAAATGTGGACAGTGTTTTGAGTGGCGTTAGCAGTGGTAATTCAGTAAGTCAAGAACGAAGGCAGCACAGCCCCCGGAGAAGACCCAGTAGTCAGTCACCTTCCCGTGACCGAGAGCGAGACAGAGATTTTACGTGGGGAGGCCGAGAGGAGCACAAACCCAAGAGTCTAATGACCATCTATGAGGATGAGCAGAGGCATGAAACAGGTGGCAGTCGAAGCTCGTTGGACTCAGATGGCAGAGGTGGCTACAGTGACAAGGACAGGTCAAAGGGCTCAGCAACTCTAAAAGTGAGGAATGACAACTGGAAAATCCAGCGCACTGAATCTGGATATGAAAGTAGTGACAGACTAAGCAACGGCTCAGCAAACCTTGACTCACCTGTGGTCGAGAACGTTTCTACCAAGGACCTGCGGACCATACCTGAGCTGCATCTGACAAGGTAAAATCGACAATGACATCAATAAGTTTTTGTCAGCCAGCAGAAATATTTGCCTCACAGTGCTGCTTCACAGTGCCCTTCTCATTTAAGGATTTCAGTTCCAAAAGTGCTGGCATCTTTAAATGATTAAACATTACAAACAAACTATTCTAAGAATAGCAAGATCCGTTTAACATAAATGCACACAAGGCAGATGTGCCTGTCTTATTATTATTATATCGGGCTGTCATTTGCTGGCTTTGTAGTTCAAGACTTGTTTGGAGATAATGATCCCAACTAGCTGACAACTCCTGTACTCAGCAGGGAGAGCTAGCAGATAGCTGACATCCTCAGTTGCTAGTGAATTATTCAAGTGTATCCCTTGTCTGTCCTTCAATATGTGGTTACGCTGTTCGAGGACTGGATTAAGGCTGGAATTTAATGATTTTATTTTGGTAATATTGCGTGACTTTATGTTTCCACCTGTTTCGACAATAATTTGTGCTTTATAGGTATTGTCTTCTCAAAAATGTTGCAGGATTAAAATTTCAGAGGGTTTATTTCCCCTTTTTTGCTGCATGGATCCATGTAGTTCTTTTAAGTGGTTGGTGAAAAATCATGCTCTGGAATATGTTGTGTCAATCCACAATGTATGAATAATTGAATTTATTTTGTATTTTAGGGATCACTTCCCTCAGAGAAGAAGTGATGATATGAAGGCTGACATATTGCACTCTCCATTTTCCACTGGTGAGTAACTCACACTTGCATCATTTCATATTTTACACCAATAACTTTGTTTTCGCAATGTCTTAAATCTATATATTTGCACATGTAGGAAAATGTATAGTTTATAATTTTCACGTTTAAGTCCAGATGAAATATAGATTTTGGGTGTGTTACATATTTGAAATGAGCTACAAATTGAAGTTGGTTTTTCACAAAGGTTTGGCATTGGTATTAAAGAAACTTCCTCTGCTTAGTGGACTTCCGTGTGTTGTAAGGATCTGAAACATTAAGATAGTATGAACCAATTTCCATGATTTATTGTTCCATTAGCAGTCTAAGGTCACAGGCTGATTGAATGGAGACTGTATGGAAATAAGTGTGCACTGGTTCCTCACGGACTAGCCTTGACCTTTTTTTTCCTGGGTAAAGTTTATGTTATGCAGCATGCAGAGAAATATACAATATGTAGGCATATGGTTTGTTAACTGTGGTAAATAATGTCCTTTTGCATCAGGAAGTACAACAGCTTTTAGACATGTGGGGACACACAATCTCGGGTTTGGAATCATACTGTCAAAAGAAAAGTCTGTGAAAAATATATTATGATAAGCTTCAAATATGAGTCATATTGCACAGTTGCAATAATGGTTATTTTTATCTTCCAGACAGGACGGGGGGAGATTAGATGACATGAATAGCACTTGGGGGTTTGTCGCCTAGACACCCTTCACATTCTTTATCTCACACATGCTTGCTTGTGATACACAGTACAAGCACAGAGAAAAGAAAGGAAAATACATCTTTTTAAATCAACAAATGTCTTGAAAAGGCCTTGCTAATTCCCTCAACGGGAATATGTTGTTAATCCTTAACAAGAGGGGAAAATGAGTGAGCATGTAGGGGCCGTCCAGCTGTGCCCAGCCGGGCAGAAAATGCCATGACGGGGTCTGTCAGAAGGTGGTATTCAAACATGAGGCAATGAAAATGCCATTTAGTTGCACTGCAGTTATTTCAAGAGCCTTAAGAGTTGTGAAATGCAACATAGAATCTTTATCTGCCTTGAGTTTTATGCAGAGTTGAAAATAGCTTTTGCACAAGTGCAGTGAGTTGGGTAAACTGGCAGATATGCATCCTGTTGAATGCTGGTCTGGCCTGTGAGCATCTGCACATGCAGTGATTCATGTGCAGATGCTGAGTTACATTTGGTGATTTAGTCACTGCTGCAGTATCCATTTTGCTTGTTCTTGCTTATTTTGTACATTTCCATAAATAACTTCCCCTGAAATTATCAGCATTGAGGCTAGTCTGGGAGTGTTTGTACACAAATGTGTGCGTAGAATGTGTTCCATTTTTGTATGAGAATCACTTGATTTTATGACACACTAAGGCTGTTTGCCCCCTAGTGTATTTACAGAGGTATCACAGTTTCTCCTGATCACACACTGAACCAGAGTCAATCACTTGCTTCCTCTTTCCTTAGTAATAAGTCTTGTTTTTGTATTAGAAAACAGTCATATCTGGAACTAGTCATGATTAATTTGACAAATGCCCAGAAATGCTGAATTGCTAATTGTTAAAGCTAAACTTTAATGAAAAATCTCTCCAATAGAGCCTTTGATTTCTGTTCCTCAGCTACCAGTTTAAAATCCAGATGGGATATTTACACCCTGCTGTCTGCAAACTGTATTGACAATCTGCAGTTAATGTGTCCTAAGGCAATTTGGCCTGACTTCAGCAGCGGTAGTCTGGCCCGAGCTGCAGTTTTAGAGAAAGCTGAGCAGATTCCAGTTGTCCATTAAAGTCCAAAATCCTTTCTAAAAGCACCCATGTGTGGGCGGGTAGTTGTGAGGAGGAGTCAACACTTTGACCACAGGCAGTCATTCTTATGCTTGATTTTTTACATCAAATGAGGGACCTAAAGTCTAGGACTGGGCTCCTCTCACTCACCCTGATGTCCTTATTATCAATAAATGTCATTGAGCTACATTACACTAAAATGACTACAGTGTTGTCAAACGTCACTACTGTCAGGAGACTGTCAGGACGTGCACTTCATCTCGCACACAGCAACTACAAATCTCAACTTGACAGTCTCAGAACTGAAATGTGTAGGTTTTTTTTTGTCACATCAACAAAACTTCAAAGCGCTGTCAGGAATTTTAGTTTGCTTTCATGGTTTGTACAGAGACACATTTTCTATTTCTTCTGGGAGTTTCACACTCCGGCAGCAGGAGTAATTGAAATCATGTCAGATCACTCTTCTGTTAAATGTCCTGAATAAGTTTTAATGGCTAACAGCAGGCCACAAACAGGTGCTTTTCTTCAACTTTCCTCAGATTTATTTATCCCTGCCATCTATGATTGACATTAGTAGAGTATCTTCATCCCTTTAAGGGTTGTAATGTTTAATCATTTAAAGAAGCCAGCACTTTGAGGCTCAAATATGAATATAAAGTTTTACACAGCACAGCTGTTAATGTGTCAACTGATAGCTCACACATTTAACGAATGAAGTGCAAACCCCCCCCCCCCAAAAAAAAGTGTTGCCCACCACTTGGTTCAGTTTAGATAGTACACTGAATGCCACTGAACTTCAGCTTAATCCAAGCGATCACAGTGTATGGATGCTTTCCCAGGCAAGTGCAGTAGGCCATGTAAACAGCAGGACACCTGAATACATCTGTTTCGCTGGTGTCTGCAGCCACTGCAGTGATCCCAAAATTCCACTGAATACTTTCTGATTTACATTGAATTGAGATGGAATTATAGCAGTTATTTCATAATTTCTACACCTCTGAAAATATCTTTTGATTTCAGCCGTAACAGACAAGACAACAACACAGTTGCCTTGCAGTCATTATCCAGCTGCTTTCTCCTCCAAGCTTTCTTTTGGCAACAGCACGTGTGACCGTAAAGACGAAGGGATTTTCGACAGAGAGAGCATCCTTTTTTTGTATGTGAGAATGATATTGTTACAGTTGCTTGCCAACACTGCAGATCAGAGTCATCAAATTGTGAATTGCCACATGGACTTAGCGGCTTAAAAACGCAATAGTGTTGTGGAGGGGATCTGGAGTCTGGAGTCTGACCCTGGCGTAATTGCATGCCAGCACAAAGGATTTAGCCACTAATGCTTTGAGAGAGCACAGGGGGAAAAAGAGGGTATGCTGACACATCACAGATGGTCTTCAGACACTCACTCTCTTCCTTGTCCTGTTAGTCAGCTGTTGTCTGTCTCAGGCCTTGTAAATCACACCCACCCTGCTAACTTGGCTAAGCTCCACACCAGCCCCCACTTAAGGACCTGTTTCCAAATGTGTTTTTGCTGATCTAATGGATGAAATCAGCTATTATTTCCTTATTATTGCTGCAGAATTATTCAACATCATATTATGACCTGATTAACCTTAAAATATTGAAAGAATTTCCCTTGCTTTCATTAGTTTTCATATGTTCCAACTTCCAAATCTGTTAGAGTTCATTCAGGGTCCTTATTGTTTCGTCGTACTGTTAGCTCAAAGCTAACAGGGCCTGGAAATGAACCCAAATTCCCTTTGAGGGGCCGTGTTCTTTGGCTGGCTCAGACAGTCAGAGTGGTACACAGGGGGCCTGAGGGCGCTCTGCCAGACTAGCTGCTTTGATACTTCCTCTCACAGCACCAGGCAAAGGGCCTCACCATGACCCCTGTTAGATAACATGTCTTTGCTGGAGAGATGCTGACAACAAATACTGTAGCTGTTCAAATAGAAACCAATGACAGATGTTACACAGCTCTCTTTTCTGACCGTCTGGTAGTGATGACCATGAATTTGCAGATTAATGTGCTGTGATATAAAATGTTCACGAGGTGTCATTGTTGTCTAGGTGAACAAGAAACACAATCTCCAGATTACCAGGATTCTGAAATCCTCTCTGGTCATCCAGTACAAAGGTAAAAGCAGGTCTTTTAAAGAACACAAGCAGCCAGTTGGTTTGTCAGAGGCTGAGTAAAATACTGATGTTTGTTTTTGCTCTGTAACAGAAGAAGAGCCTTCCGATACACTCCCGGGATCTTTGAAAAGATCAATGGTCTGGACAGCGAACACGGTGATAACATGGACGGCAGCCCTGTGAGCCCCATGCCATCGTACTTAGCAAAGACCAGCAGTTCTGAGTGGAACAGCTCTGATGACCTTGCAGGACCGTTCTCTGAACAAGAGGAGACTGTTGCCCACACCAACCCTTTCTCGCACAACTATCCCCCACCTTTACCCCCTAAGACCTTTGGCAACAGTCACACTGACCCATCTGCCATCCACTCCCAACCACCGGAGCTGCCAACACAGTCGAGTCCCCACTATGAACCCAAAAATGGCTTGTCCCCACTCTCGCACACCACCCTCCGTAGGTGGATTGAGACACCCGCTGAGCATAGACTTTCATCGGATGCCAGCTCCAAGTCAGGGTCGTCGGACCAGGACAGGAACGATATGTCGGCCAGCGAGAGCGATGAGAGGTTACCCAGTCCAAAGCCTGGCCACGGCAACGGGACAGACTCCCCTGGTCCCATAGATATGGCTCTTCCCACCACTTACTTCTCTGTGGATAGCTGTATGACTGACACTTACCGGGCAAAATACCACAAGAGGCCTGCCTACATGAAAGCAGAGGACCATACGTCATCAGGGGAGAGTGATGTCGAAGGGAGGCTCCCTTTGCCAGATGTTCAGCCACCAGAGCTATCCAAAAGCAGATTAGAGTCAGGTACCATATGGTGTTATAAATGCTATATTTGCATAACTTTACCAGCCTTTTTGTAAATGTTTGCATTAATTCTCTTTGGCTTTTTTTTTCTTGCAGGCTTTTCTACCACAAAGACTGTTGCAAAGTGGAATCCAATTACTCCAAAGGGACTTGATGAGCATGGTTTCTTATGAGTTTAACAAAAGCATCAATCAACCTTGTCTGATCCAGTGACTGGATGCAGGAACTGCACTGTGACTGTGCTACACAGTTTGCCTCCTTCTAACTGGGATATGTAATAGCTTACATGCTTGTCATAACAGAAAGTTGGACATGAAACTGGATGCCAAAGAGATTGTAAAAAGAATGGCAGGTGTTCTTAATAGCTATCTTGCTGTTTTGGTATGAACTACTGAAACCTTTGAATGAATTGTGAATTTGCACAGTAAAAAGCAGCAGAAAGGTACAGAGAAGGACACATGACGAAACATTTTGCTCTCGACCATGTTTGGACTAGCGGAGCGTAACGGTAAAGAGGTTAGGTTCGTGAAGAATGTGTCACAAGTAGCCACCTTACCACACAAGAGATTAAAATGTGTATTTTACATGAAGAAAAAACAAATTCCTCGAAGTTCTGCATTATCTCACTCAATGGAACGCTTCTTTGTTTATTTAACTACTCCCATTTCAGTGTTATGAGGCATCTGCCCTAATTATGTCTCTCTTTGAAATAATATACCAACCTTTCAGGTTTTGTAAATTCTAGAAAGTATTTAACCTATTTGGCACTCTTGTGGGACGACTAAAATGGATCCCAAGGATCTGTGTGGACACCCACATGTGTTTTTGTCTGATAGGACCTCCTTGCAGGACTGTCAAGGTGAGGCAATTTACAACCTTAGAGTCTGATTGGTACATTTTTGATTATTGATCTCTGCAAATAATGTCTATTTTTTCAATTGTTTATCTCTGATCACCAGTGTAGGTGCCGAGAAGCTATAAGGCAGTGGGTAAATATGTTAAATTGATTGCTTAATGGTTGTAAGGCACATCCCTTTGTCCTCACATGCACAGCTTCACTCATACTTACTGTGTTTCATGTCTTCGCACTGTATTTCTGTTCCATTACCTTTCCTTTTACACTCCATACATTTATTAGGTTCAGTTCAGTTTTCTATCCTTTTTCTTAAAAGTAGCTCCTATTAGCAGCAAGTCTGCAGTTGTAGGATGTACAGAATTGTTCTTTAGAGCTAGACAAGGTGTTTGTTGTTGTTTTTTGAGAGGGGTTATTAATAATAACATGTTGTAAATCTGAGTAGAGGACTATTTTTTGGTTCAGAATATTTTATATATGCAGCAGACTCTAATGCACAGTGCCTTTTGTATTTTTCTATGTCATGACAGCTTTTAATTGGAGCCATGATTTGTACAATTCTTTGATTTTAAAGATTTTTCTAACATTTAATGTTATTTTTATTGATTAATAATTGTTAAATAAACAATTTTATTTAATCAAATGTGGGTCAAGCTGTGTTATTCTTAATATCGCAATGTTTATGATATGAACCTGACTTTTAATTAGTATGTAAGAGGAAACCTTGCCTTTGATAAATATGATCATTTTGAAATGATAAAAAAAAAAACTAAAAATGCTGATTCTTAAATAAATGCACACCACCATGTTCAAGATAGACTGGGAAATGCAGTGATTTGCTGCCACCTGCTGTCTTGTATGCTTGGTGCACCTTCTAAGTGGCTACCTGAAAAACAATCCCAGACTAGAAATGATGCAGTTCTTGAGCCACCTGTAAATTTGACTATTACACCCAAAAAGCATCAACAAGCCATAATGTACTGTATTTTTCTGACTGTAATGTGAGGTAGTGTCCAATACAAGAGTGTATTGGACAATTGACATTTTCAACACTCAACAGGAAAGGCCTATCCTGATAAATTGATAACTTGTGACTGCGATTGAAAAGTAGAAAATTAAATTGGCTTCTGAACAGAATGTGGCCAGAAAAGACTTCACCGCTCAAAATAAACATTCATATTTCAGAGGATTGTCTTGGCTTTTCTGATATACATTTAATACCTGAGTTTTCATCCTCAAGAGGGAAGTAGACTGCAACGCAAGACAAAATGCAACTGGGACATTCAAAGCAATGTGAATTATAATTTATTGATTTCATTGTTAAGCTCTTATTGCAAATGTCTCTTAATGTGTTGATTTAGTGAGTTTTTCTGTCTTAGTCGGCCTTCCTGACAGTTTTAAGTCCACAAAATTGGTCTTGTCCATCTGTTGTGAAAATTTAATCCAGATGGATTATGTGTGTAGTTCTTGCCTTCAAAAGGAATATTTTCAGCTTTGTTTCATTTTCAGTTTACATTTTCATTATCTGACTCATCGCCCCTTAAAATGTCTTCATTCTCTAGCAGTCAGGAGGAAGACGATTCACCACAGGTATTTCAGGATTTTACTGCCTCTTCAACAATGCTGGAAATGAGAAAAAGTTCTTCAAAAAAAATACATGAATATGTGGAAACTAATGTCTTTCATACTGGTCCCAAAATGGCAACTGCATTATCGACTTTAGGATAGATTTTCACCCTCACTCGTCTCCGTCAAATAAACTAAATCAAATTTGTTGTTTGTTGTGTAGGAAGACAACTCACAAATGAAGGGCTAATGATTGTTTTAAAATGTCAATCAAGGCCAGAAAAGAATTCTTCCTATGTTCGCTCAAGGAAAGAAAGGGAAAACTGTTAGACAACCCTGACACCCTGGTGTGTGTGTCTTCTCCACCATCAGTCAGAGTTGGACTCGGCCTGTCAGTATGGGCTCCTCCTCTGCAGCTGCCGTACTTCATTAAGGGCCATCAGCTGAGCTCAGTGCTCCACTGTCAGAGTCTGACTTGTGTTTTCTCATTGCTCCTCTCTTTGCACCCTCTCTCTCACAAACTGTCCCTCAAGCTCACTCACATCCTTCATCCTTATATGATTTCTCACTCTGTCAACTTACCTCAGTCTTTCCCTTCTTGCTAAATTTTCCCTTGCCTCTCACTCGGCACCATCTCTTCTCGCCATACCATAAACTTCCAGTTTATTTCAGGTATTTCCTCTTCAGCACCTCTCATATGTTTCAGAACTATTTTATTGCACAATAAAACAGTTTTTTTTATTTTTTATTGTGCTCACGCCAAAATTTCACTTGGAAATAACAGGGATGACTGTATTGCTTCATGCTATGTTTGTTTTTGTTGTTTGCATTTATCTACCTTCTGTCAGTGTTGCCCACAGAAAGCATCAAACAATGGGATTTCTTTCAACAGTGTTGATATTTGTATTGATGGACAGAAATAGAAGATGAAGTAGTGTGTAATAGCAGGTCAAATACAAGAAAAGTTGTTGCAGCCGATGAGTTATAGTCATACTATTAATCTTTATGGTACATATTTGAAGCTGAGAATACATAAGTAAGTATCACATTGCTAGTATTTCTAGCCACATAGCGTCATCATTATTGTTGCAATACAGCTCCTGGCCGCAGGTGACAGCCTTGAGCACAGGCTACTTCAGTTGACATGGGTTATTTTGGATGTTATATGCGTTGAAGTGAATTTAATGACATATAACCGCACTTTTTAGAGCAGGTTATGTTGCTAACAGTTATAAAATCATTTCCATTTGTTAATTTGTAGTTTTAGAATGGTGAAGAATTTATGTTGAGCATATTAAACTTTGGAGTTAAGACTTTTACGAGGTGTACCTGAACGCAGCTCGGGAAGAGAGCACCTGGCTGCTTCAGACCTGCTGATTGGAAACACCTGAGGAGCGCGAGGGCGTGAGGACCAAACACTGGCGTTTTAAACGTGAGCACATGACCAAAGTTATTGTTTTTATCCATCAATAACAATGAAAAAAAAAAAAAAAAAAAATCAACAAAAGTGTTTTTACTCCAAATGTTGTCAAGTTAAGATGATTACCGAGTTCCAGGACTTCTCTGACCCTGCAGAAACCGGCGGTGCACCGATAAGATGGAAAAACACCGACACCGTTTTCAAGATGTCTACCGTGACCACTGACAGCTCCTCAACTGGGAAGTCATAATTGTGCAAGTGTAAGTAGGAAAATGGAGTAGAAGTGCCTTTAAAATAACTTTTGTGTTTAGAAAACTATATCTATATTTACATCTTGCTGATGGTGGGTGTTGATTAAAACTGGACTAAAAGAAATTGTGAAAAGTTTGATATATCCTTTCAGCCCTGCTCCTGTTGTGTGAAGATTGTTGTCTGCTGTCTAAATACATGTGTTTGTTGCTGCAGTCATTAAAAAAATGCTGAACAAACTGGGTTTGTTGCAGTAGGAAGCAACACCATATGTCATACTGTATGTAAGGTAATAAACTTTCAGCTTTAAAATGCAGATTTATGAATTTTATCGCTGACTGGCTGTGAGGAAGAGGTTTCCATTTCAGGAGGCGGATTGACAAAGTGGCCAGACTGCTGTTTTCATTTGAGATATAGTCTTGTTGTTTTATGTGTTCATCTTGAACAAGAAGTGTCATATTAGTTAAATATCATGTTTTAAGTCATTGCTGTAATTCACTTAAATGTGATACTTTACTTTCTCCACAGTGTCTTAATTTTCAGCTTTTCCTGTCTTGTTTTGCAGACCACCCTGTATACTGCCCAGTTATGTGTACATGTGAATACACACACACACACACACACACACACATCCCCACAGGCTTCAGTTCTTGTTGTCATCTTGACAAGCAGTAGGAACAGGATTATTGGTAGAGGCCCTCTTACTTGAGGCAGAAAAAAAGTGTGAAATCTGATTGCTTTGGAAGATTTAAAAAAAAAAAAATAAAAAAAAAATAGTACCCTGTGAGGTTGCTGGAATCTTAAATACGAGCAGACTGAAGACGTTCAGCAGCAGGGTGGGTCAGTTCTGGGGATTTCATACATTTTCAGACTGCAGAGGGTGGCTGAACAGAGGATGGAGAGATGAAGCTGCAGGGTGCATAGGTGGCAATAGCTACTTTTTGCAAGCATCTCTTTTGCAGGTTCAGTTTTATTGGTGCTGTACTGTTAACTCGCTACTTGATGTCTTTTTTTGTGGTATTGAAATATTTTCAGTTCAAATAGTTTGGAGCTAGATATCACAAAATATAGTGTTGTAGGTTTTGGAAACAGTCACAGTGTTTTGCAGATAGCTTCATTAAATGCATGTCTAATGAAAAAAAAAGCTTCTTATAGAATATTTGACACATTGACACGTCTCTTGTGGCATTATAATAGTTCCCCACTAGGGGTCATTAAAGTATTGTGTTGTTGTTCTGCTCCAGCCTGAGGCTGTGTGGTAAAACCCACTTGCCAGTTTGCACCACTTCCCCTTGTGAACCTCTGCTACTCGCCTGCATAAGACACAATGACTATAATGACTGCATGGTGCAGAGAAACAGTAGCACAGTGAGAGGGAAGACCTGTTTTTTTTTCTAGGACATAGAAAAATAAAGCAGCACATTTTTTTTTTTTTTTGTCCTGACAGTAGAGGAGTGGTCGAGGAGTGTCTCACCAGCAGGACACGTTGAGATTTGTCACATAAAGCCAATATAGCGCCTTGTTGAAAGACTTTACAAAGGGATGGTGTTGCTCTGGTGGTTGAAAGCATCATAAAAAATGCCACTTGCTTTTTGCCTTGCCGTCTTTCACTCCTCTTATAATTCCCGTTTTATATTTCCTGATGCTTTCCCCTCCGCTCGATGTAATATTCAACCCACGATGGTATTCTATGACGACACGGCGCCGCTCTGTTTGTTTATGTTGCGTTCTCCAGGCATGTTTGTTCCTCAACACCTGCAACAAACCACTATCGTATTGCCTCACCTGCAACAAATCAATATCCTGCAAAAAGGAAGCTTAAACTCTGTAATGTGCCGAGAGCTATTACCAGGATTAGAGTGACAGAAAAATGTAGAGAGACAACACTGAAATGTGTTTTTCATTAATAAGTGCTTGCTCTTTACCTTTTCGCTCTGTGACTTTAAAGTGTTTTTAGTTGCAATTTGAGAACTTAAATCCTCCCTTTGGCTCAGATTTTTTTTCTTTGTGCCTTCCATAATATTCCTGCTTTTTACAGAGGCCTTTTGAGAGACTGGCTCTCTGTATGTATGTTCAGGATTTTGAATTGTTCAGGTAGACTGCCATTTGATTGTTGGATTGTTTCTATAAATATCCATCATGTCAGCAGCAGAAACCAGAATTTCTTTTTTGTGTAATATATCAGTTTTACTTTTTAGGACAAATTATGACTTTATCATAAAATTGCAAGTCTTTTCAAAATGTAAAGGAATTTCTCTTAATTTTATGGAAATGGTGAAAAAAAAATCTGATATTTATTTTTCACAAATGTAATGATTTATATTTACATTACATTAATGCAACTTGGTGTTTTAGGTTAGTGGTGAGCCTTACCTTAAAATATATATTTTGTGATTTTATTATAAATATTATGGAGCAATATTATTATTATTATTATATTGGATATTGAATATCCAGGGATTAAATAGTATAGTAACAAGAAGAGGGTTGTGGTTTTTCTTTAGGACATGTATTTCTTTTAATTGTCTGTTGACACAAACTAAAGTTAAATATGTAAAAAGGTTACAAAAAGGTTGTGTGTGTTGGATTCACTCACAGACTCATCAGCAGGTGGGTGCAGCGTCCTCTCGTCTTCCTGCCTTAGAGGAACACGGGTAAACGGGTTCAAGTAGGAGCTCGCTGGATGGAGCGCTCGCTAGCTTGTGCCTGGGAGCAGAAATGGGCCGTAACGCGTTGCATCCTTGTACATTGCTTGAGTTGCTTTTGCTGTCTCCCTGGAAACCGTTCACCAACCACTAGCACCGCCACGAGCAACGGTCTGTCACAGATTCAGGAGCAAACTCGAGCCTCTTTGCGTGGCCGTAAAAAAGGGAAGGCATAGAAATGGAGGGGTGCGTTTGCAAATGGCTCTGAAGTCTGCAGGCTTAAAAGTGTTGATAACCACGGATTAGCTCTGCCTTCCCCCTCAAGCAGTTTTAACTGTGTGGGCTCTTTCTCCTCCACTTTCCTTTTGTCTCTATATACAGCACATGCAGAATATCACATGCGCACGTATTAGTTTTGATCGATACAGTTCATGCTCTTTCAGACGTACGACACCATAAATATACTGCAGGGTTGTCTTCTCCTTCAGCATGGTTGCCGTTATGTTAAGTTGCATCACTTGAAGCTGTACAGCAAATGTCTTACAGTGCCAGAGGTCAACAAGGTAATCTAACCTTCAGTCTTTAAAGTATGCCCAGTTTTGCTAAGCGTGAAATGGCTTTGAAACTTTGTTATTTGTCTGATGCCAAGGAGGGAAAAGCAACCTTATCTTTGACATGTGTTTAAACAGACCATGGATGCATATAGTGTGTAATCTCCATCATCCACTCCTCATGTATTTGTGTGAACAGCTTTGGTTGCAAGCATCAGTTGATTGACATTGTGCAAGCTTTTAGTCGTCAGTGTGTTTTGTTTTTTTGTTCTGTGGTTCCTTTGCATGCTATCATTACCAAGCTGGGTGCAGGTGCTTCTCAGAGGGAATGAGCATTGATACTATTGATGCTTTCACTGCACGTGTCCAGCAGAAGCTAATATAAATAATGTACCATATAGTGTGATTGTATTGGGCAAAACGGTTGTGATATGATCTCATTATTTCATCCTACATTGAGTCAATACATGACATTTTAGGTTTAATTAAATGTATCAACACAACTAACTGGCCTATTTCACTTTGGCTGAAGTTGTTGAGTAGTGCATACAAAGACAAAATGTTTCCAGCAGTAATAAGTGCTATGATTGATGGTGCCTATATACTTTGCTTGAATGATTTTGGGTGTCGACTGTGCGATCAGACTTGTCCCTTTCCAAATGGCTCAACTCCCATTGCTCATCTCAAGTACTTCCACTAAAGAGGAGATACCCTTGTAATCATGCACATCATAAACAACTTAATTTTCATTAAGCCTTTTTACGCTTTATGGTAAATTTAATTTAGACCGTCCTGTGATTAATGTTCTCAGCTGACTATACTTAAGAGGAGCACTGGGGTAGTGTGTACTGCTTCCAGCACTGCACGTAATAGGAGCCAGGTTTAGGCAGTAATGCACATGTCATAGGGCTGCAGGATGAACTATCAAACCACTAATGATTCATTTTATTCTTCATAAATATGTTGATTGTTTTCTTTGTTTAAGCATTTAGCAGTTTAGTCTGTAAGGATAAACCAGAAAGTATAAGTGAAAATCAGAATTTTTGTTTTTTTTTCTAAAACTGATTTAATCAGTTGTCAAAAATATTTGGTAGTTTGCAGTTGGAATCACGTGTTTAATTGTAAGAGTTATAATTTCCTGTGAAAGTGATTTTAGATTTTGAGGGTTTTTTTGATATTAAATGATCAACTAGATGTTTAGGTCAGGGAATGAATGAATGAATTTCACTGCCTTTGAGAGGGATTGGCATGCCTTGTGTCAGCCATGTAATAACAAGCTGCTTACAGCGCTGTGCTCATGGCCCTTCTCCTCATCCTACAACGATAATGTCATGCTCATGTGCTTATTTCATGGAGAGAAGTAAATATTCTTTGACATTTGACAAAACTGTGCACACAAACGTGTGCATGCACAGAGATGGATCACAACCCCCACTGCTGTCATCAAATTAATCCATTTTGGATTTCACAAATGTGACCTGTGATTGCTGGTTGTCAGTAAGGGGGGGTTGGGGGGGGTGGGGTCAGTCGGCAGCTGATACATGAAATGATTGGGAGAGTGCAGCGTGTTCCCATTATCTTGTCCCTTGCATTGTAATTATCACTCCTGCTCTTTCTGCACCACCGCTCCCATCTCTCCTCGCCATTGTAATCGTGATTGACTGGTGCGGCGGCCAAAACAGCGCAGTCTGAAAAGGCATCAGACACACATCTCATAACCGCCCTGCCATTTGATCTTCTCCTCCTCCTCCTTCACACTGACTGCTCCTCCATCTCTCCATCCTGCTCTGTTTTTTTTCCCCCCAGATTGAAGGGAAGTGGCAGCCAGACGATAAGAAAACATGCTTGTAGATGAGTAGAGATTTGACACGCCAGGAGCATGTTATTCATTGTTTTCTTATTTGGTGCGACTGAATATAATATGTATGCTAAGTTATGTGACACGGTGGGTAAACATACACTCTACCTGCAGCCATTCAAGTTACTGGTGGGGAGAAATGACTGTCAGTCGTGTGGTCACTGTCTGCTTGGTTTACCTTAAGTCAAGAATCTGGCCTTCAGTTTCATCAGTGCTTTGAAATGCCGGGCAGAGTCTTGCTCTGCGACAGGTCTGAATGATACACCTTGTCAGAGAGGGAAGTTCATCAGCAGCCACTGAAAGTGCCATCGATTGAGCTGCCCTGAGCCCTGCCAGGTAATGGATTGGATTTATCCCTCTGGATCAGGCTGTGCTCAGATGTGTACACACACATGCACACGCATTACAGTAGTGCTCTGTGCACATAACTGTGTGCATTTCACACAATAAAGCACCTACACATGGCATACCACACACGCACGCACACACACACACACACACACCTACACAACCTGTGTGAAAACTTGTGCGACATTGAGTAGACATTTAGACAGTTGAGATCAAAGGCGGTGATGTATTGTCACAGCTGCATGGATAGGGGAAAAAAAAACAAGACAAGGAGATAGTATTTTGATAGATATCAGGACATTTGTCAGGCATCTGTCTGCTTATTTTAGGAGTGAGAGATGAGTATCATCAAATCCATATTTTGAGGAGAAAAAACTGCTCTCAGTTGATGGAAGATGTCTTTCACGTGGAAGAGTCCCAGCAGCTCAGCTGTTTCTTCACTATTTCTTGTTTTTGTGGCCAAGCTTTCTCAGAAAAATATTAAGCAAATTGTCATCAATAAATCGTTTCAAGAGCCATTTAAGCATTTCAAGTCTCATTACGATGACAAGGGTAAACAGATTGGAAGATGTAAACCACTCGATTAAAGTGCCATTCCACTTGCTTTTGTAAGTTTTAAAGAGGCAATGCATCATGAAAGTGTCCAACCAAAGATGAGCATAGTTGAAGAGAGAACGAATTAGGCTAATCTTTTTGCCAGGAGGTTTACCTACAATGGATATAATCTATGGACTGTAATATGATTCAGAAAACACTTAGTGACAATCCATCTTTCTCCATGCCTCGAGGCAGTGGTGTGAGCATTTGTTGGTATGCGTTCGTATGCACAGATTGGCAAGGTTCGAATCTGCACTACCATTGTTAATGTAGCAAACTGCTGAACCGTACTTCAAAAACTCTTGAAGATCTGGTTAATTGATGAACTCAGTGACATGTGTGGATATTGTGAATTGTAACTCCTGAGAAATGGCTCTCACATTTTAATAGTAGAAATCCTACTTTGTTTGTATTTTTGTAGTGTGTTCTTTTTATTAAATTATCAGTATGTCTATGTGGCAATTGACTGTGTCAATTTGACTTAAAATGCTCTTTAAGCAGATACAGTGTTTTTTAGAATACAGATGGATGTGGTCAGAGGTGTAGTTATTGGTTCAAAACCTTGATGGCCTTTGCTAATGAGTCTGTGTGGTTGAAGCATCTGTCTGGATATTTCATGTAGCTCACCATGTGGAGGATGTCATCCACCGTCTGGCCTCTAGCCACAGTCAAGTCTCTACCGGCAGGGTTAACATTATAATTAGTCCACAATCCAGGCATCCTGAGAGGTTTAGTTTGCTTTATGATGACCATGACCCATCAAAAGTACCTTTTTTTTTTTGTTTCAGTGGCAGTTTTATGTTATACTTTAACTGTAAAAATAATTAGTTATGGCTATATATGTGCTGTCTTACTGTAGTATAATTCTAGAAATGTTGCATAGTTTCTGCAGAGATAATTAAAGTGGGATTAGACAAGGTTTTATGACTACACTAAAGTGTCTGTAATGTCAGGGCTGCAGGGTGGTCGTTTTTGCTTTACTGAGTTTGTCATAGTGTGTTATGTAAAATTATTACTGCTGAAATGGATGAGTTTGGTGGGGAAAAATGGCTCTTCCATTTCCTGCTTCGAGGCAGACCATGAAACTTACAATTGCTACAATTTGAGATTTTCCTGGTAGCACATTGCCAGCATACAGACTTCAAACTGTAACAGTCAAGGGCTCGTTGGGTGCCTTTTCACTCTATGGAAATCAGAAAAACTGTGAGCAAATACAGGCAACTCGGCATAAAAGCTAATGAAGCACCCACGTACCCGCTGTCGCAAGGTAATGAGTGTACTTAGCTCTAAGGGAAAGAACATCTCCAAAGGATTTTCAGTGTGTGTCCACTTCCCCAAGTGCTTAATCGTGGTGCTTGATTATGAGCAGCCATTAGAAGCCTGTGAGTCAGCCCCACTCGTAAGGAATTATGGTGTGCTTGATTGAATTCAACATTCTTTGCCCCTGGCCTGTAAGAGCTTGCCAAAAGATGGCAAAAGAGCCTCAGTAAATTGGTGTATCACTTTAAGCAAGTAGACAGGCCTTATTTGGACTCTTCCTTTTATTATGTGTGAAGGACTTCACGAAACTGGCGTGCAACTCACTATCTGACTTAGTCACATTTAGCCTGCTGCGAGTCTTACAGCAGCATTTTGTTTACTCGGCCATGTAAAACAACTAAATGATCTGGATCTCAAGTATTTCAACAAAAATTAGGCATGCACTGATCTGACTTTTTTCCCTTCTATTACTGCTAATATGATGTTAGTTCAAGATATCAACTGATACTGAGTACTGATCCAATACTTCAACTTAATCCCAAATTAAAAAAAAAATAACAATAAAAATATTTGGTTATATAATGGCTAATTTCCAGTCCTCTTACAGTTATCATGGTCTGGTGCATTGGATTGATGTAACCCTTATAAAAGCATACTTCAGCCTGTGGCTAGAATAAGACCAAATTATCATGCATTTGACCACCACATAAATTAGCCAGTTGATGACTGCTTTTATACCTGAATACTTCAAATATAAGTTCAACAGAACTCTCTCTCACTGCTTCTTCTCCTTTAGGACAATTGTCTATCCATCTGCAGAGCCTTAAACATCTATGCCAGGAAAAAGGTAAGAAACTCCCTTTGCCTTTTCTTAATCTATTATCACTACTGTTTCCTCATCCCATCTTGTGATCTCTCTCTCCCTTTCTCCTTTGTCTCTCTCAATGCGCCACTGTGTCACTGGGCACACCTGCTTCATCCAGCTGTCAATTACAGCACAGAATTACAGACTGGCACACAATTAGAGTCCGCCTCACGCACTGGCCCACGCTGGTAATGAGTTTCCCCAGTCATTGATCAAAGTCACAATCACACTCCAGCCCAGTTTCCCCAATTAATTTTCCTTTTTTCTTATCCAGAGAGCATCAATGTTGAGCCGCCTGGGATCTGTTTCTATTTTTATGTCAAAGCAGCAGAAATTTCCAACCGAAAAATGAGAGCTTTCAGTGATAGGATGAGACTGTTTTTAAGCGAGCATCTGTAACTGTTATTTAAATATGCTTGTGAAAAGTTGCCACAATTTTACAGTTAGAGAACAGGGTGCCTAACAGTGCTGCACATGGTCTTTTTTTTTACCTGTCTGATTGATTATGAGGGCCAAGCTTCACCGGCCAACCCCCCAAAAAAATATGTGTTAATTGCACACCTAAACCCAAGCCACAAAATTATAACAATAGCAAATAGGTATATGCAAGGAAATCTACAACTGATATGTTCTGTCCACACAAAAAAAACACAAAAAAACAGATTGTCAACATATGTGAAAAAATATTTTAAAAGCACATAAAATGCAGCTACAGAGGACATAGTTGCCATTCTACTGGAGAAAATGCCCATACATTGTACCCTTGTGTATTTTTCCTTATCCAACAAACTCATCAAACTCCTTGGGCTGTTGATGCAGATCATTTAATAGAGCTCTTGTCGGAGAAGGGGCTGCATGTACATCTACTTCTCATTATGCAAGTGTCAAGACTTGAGTAGTGGGCTTCCTGGCAAATAATAGAGGAATGACATTGCTTGTTTGTTTTCCCTTAGATGTGAAATGCGCTGAAGCAGGATGGAAATAGGTGGAGGGAGGGGTGGAGTGAGGACGAGAGTGAAAGAACAAGCCGAGCATGGTCGCACACAGTGTTCAAAGCCGCTAGGCACAGGTTTCTGTGACTGACAACCTGCCGTAGATGGGAACCCCCCAGTCACACTTTGCTGTCTCAATGAAATTGCCTCAGTGATATTGACAGAGTCTGTAGTCTTATTCTTTTTTTGCCATTCACTCACAGTTATATTGTGCCCTGTCTCTTCTCTGTTTCATCAAGTTATTCTAATTAATCGAGGTTCTGTGAGAAAATATAGAAAACGTCAAATGTTTGAGTTTGAAATGAGGACTCAAATCCAGCTAAGATAGCAATCTTTTGGTGAGGACAAGGTAATGAATTAATTTTGGTTCATGGCTCAGTAGTGAGGAGAACTAGGTTGAGTAATGAGAAGAGGAAGCTGCGATAATGGGAATCTAAATGATTAAAGTGTGTGTTTGCATGGAGTGGGGGTGACTTGGTGGTGAAGAAGGTTAGGGTGGTGTGAATGTGTGTAAAATTGTGGCAAAAGCAGTTCTGTGTTGGAGTTTGTACTCTGTCATCTTTTGCTGTCTTGCCTGTAACCATGCTGTAACCATCCTGACCTGTGCTGTAGAAAAACATCATTATTTTAGTTTCTAACCCTTGCTGTATACTGTGTTTATCTAGAAAGCTGCAATTCCAGATGTAGTTTTAACACATGGAAATGCCAAGCTTAAAATATGTGGATAACGATATGATGCAATATGCTTTATTGTGCCACTAAGGGACATTTTTCTTGGATTCAGGAGCCCTAACAACAACAGTACATTGTCAGGCATACCAGTGTCAACAGTTACATAACAATATATGCCCATATCCCATACAAAATAGTGCATACACACTGTACAAACATAACTAGAAAAAGATAAAAGCTAGAGGAAAAAAAAAAACCGTAAGAAAAGAAAACCTCTCTAAGATGCTCAAAACATGTCAATTGTTGCATTATTCTCAGAGAGCCAAACAATAAAACAGAAGAAAGGGAACAAACATTTAACGAAGCACCTAATTTTTCTGTTATTATTCACACAAACACAATTTTGTAAGAATATCAGGGTTGGGAAGACATATTTACCTGTAGGACGTTGCTGCTTTTTGTAGTCTGAGTAACGTGTCCTCCCTGTATCTGCCAAAAAAAAAACAAAACAAAACAAATCAGAGCTGCAGTGAGCCAATACGAGAAAGATGAAAAAGGTGGAGGCACCTGCACCCTTGTATTTTAAATCCAAAGTCATCAACAGCAAAGCCCAAAGTGCAATAATTTCACGTTCTCTCCAGTAAGTGCAAATTTCACTCCTTGCTGAAGTTAATGTCAGTAGCAACAGTAAAATTCTTCCATGTTACTGCTTGTGTAAGGTTAGAATTGGTTATAGGTTAGAATGCAGGTTCAACCTGTTTGCTCATTCCAGCTTATATTATTATTATTATTATTATTATTATGTCTATTAGCATGATGCAGTTTCATCGCTTTTTCTACAGAGTATTATTTGTCATAACACCATGTGACTCTGGCAAAAGCGTCAAAGCTCTTTTGGTGTCTGTAAGGTGGCGGGGAAGCGACTCAGCACAAACGCTCATTAAGAAGACACTTTCTGACCGTGTTTATTTTCCTTTAAAATGTTATTTATCACTCAGGTTCCTAAGTAATATGTCCTGGTGACACAATGAGTTACGGTTTATTCCATAAAATGTTTCAGTGGCGCTTGTCTAACTGGAAATGACCTCAGCTTACATGCTTTCTTCCTCTATTTTGCTGCTGTGATATGTGCAGATTACACACATCATACACATTGCCATATAGATGTGCACACACCCAAACACATCTGGTACGTACAGACACACATTGGGCGCCCTTGTGGAGGTGTAGACTCACAGTACACATTTCCCTAATGGAAAAGCTCATTGCGAAAAAATAACTGTAAAACCAGCCCGCGCTCTGTCAAACTATTTTACAGTGTCAGCACAAACGTGGCAGTCTCTCTTCACTCTGAAATGAAATTTATGGCCATTGATGACTGATTGCATTTTCCCCTCCCTCACAGTACTCGGAGTCTTTTGAAAGTAACCCAGCAGCACATTAATTTCTCCAAAGTCATCATTTCAAGTGCGGTGACTTGCAGGAAAAATAAAAACTCAGATTAAGAGAGGCCCTGATTTTCGCACTTCTTATCAGTGCTCGCTATAAAAATGTCCCTAAATTGTAATTCAGACGTTGAAAAATTGTTTGATGTTTCTACAGATGTACGGTGGAGGTGTGAATCTTCACTGGCCTCATGATTCGATTACGATTCACCTATCAACAATTCGAAAGCACAGCAATTCGCGAAGCATCGAGATGTACAGTATTGCATCCTCAGTCTTCTTTATTATTCCACATGGGCACTTTTTCATCAGTTAGTTCCTGCAGTCAGATACATCAGGACTCTCTTTGTTTCCAAACCGAACACTCTTTAACAATACTAGTGTCTCTGACCCACAAACAAACCAAAAATCCTTCTGTGCTTTACATGTTTGCTGTCATCTATGAAATACAGTTTTCACATGGCATTTTACAGTAGATTAAATCGCCTAGCAGACTTTCTCCTACTCATTGCTCCTCTGCCCTTTCTTGGTTTAAGTTGCTGCAATTCCTGACAGAACAAGCATGGCAAATTTCAGCCTGGATGCTTTTTTTTTTGCTGCCTGTTATGTATTGATTGTGAGAGCAACAAGTTGGTGGACTGAGAGCCTGCTCTCAGCTCTGCCCTTGGTGAAAAACAGATGAGATGTTGAACTAGCACAGCAGTAAAAAGAAGCCTCACATTTGCATCACAGTATATCTTGAGAGTCAAGACATTTCCACATGTTTAATATGGGGAATTATGCGTAGGATTTCAATATCTCTGTAGACACTACATGTGTGACGTCTACGTCTGACTACTTTTGGATCAACCAGTCATCTCAAATGAAAGGTTCAGTCATGTCATTATGCTCGGAGGGCCAAGAACAATCCAAGTGCCACAGAGCATTCTGGAGAACATCAGTATGCAGCAAACATTTAGTGGAGCGACTGAGGTAGACACAGTGGCTCAAATGTGTGCCTCTAATTAAAGGTCTTATGTCTCATCTTGTCCATGTCTTTTCCACTCCTCCTCTTGCCATTCCTGTTGAAGGCAAGGAACGCTCAAGCAGAGATGGACAAAAAGCTTTATGAAAAGACACTGATTAACCTGTCATGTTCCAGACAGGCATCCATTAGGCTCTTTAATCAAAGTCTATATGGCATGAAATTGACATTTTTCAACCCATCGTAATGCCTCCGGAGAGGCATTGAACTGAGCTGATACTGCCCTATACGTCAGTGCACTTGTAGCTGTTCATTTGCCATCCTCACGCATCAGAGCTTTTGAAAGATCTTTTGTTTTCCCACTCGACATTGGAAAATAAATGCTACTTGTCTTGAACATGTTGGAAGATCTTTGAGGGAGACAAGCATAGGGTCAGCTAATGGGTACCATATAGTGTCGACCAAATCACGATTATGAGACATTAGCAGGACTGGGGCACTGTCCTTCATTTTCCTATTTCTTGTAATGCCACTCTATAATTATGACCACTCATTTTCTATTCCTTCATGTTGACTGTTTTCCTTCACTAGAGGGGAATATGTTGGCTTACAGGACATGATCCTAGGAGCACTAATTTGCTCACCCTGTTCAAATAGTGTTTGCAGTTATCCAGGGTTGGAGCCAATGGGCTTCCTTGCTGAGGGCTTTCCTGATGTCAGCAGGTTGGATCATACATTCAGGACTGTCCACACGTCCTCCCTTTCCTTTCACGACCACTTCCCCCTCTCCTCCCTCACTTTCCTCTACTGCTGTCTCTGTCCTTAAGTCACAGGGAGAGAGAGCACGGTTGTTTTGATGTAGGATTTGATAGATTTGTTTGCTGCTGCATTCATTTGCTCTGTATCAGGGAGCTGACGGGCCGTAAAATGAAAATTTGCCTTAGATTTTCAGCATGACTGTTTGGGGGCAAATGTGAAAGAACTCTCCATGCATTCCAGATACATATTTTTCTGTATCTTCAAGTGTGTGTGTGCATGCTATGCATGGCAATGAATAGTAAGAACTGCCGGGTTCTTACTGACTGGACATTATGTGGTTTAAACAGCACTGATATTGTTCGAGGTTGTGAAACTGTCATGGGAAACGCTTCCAGTTTCACTTACTTTGTTGCTCTTGTAAAGAACCTCATGATTAAATAGTGACAGTTATGGATAGAGTTCTGCTTTTCAGGTAATTAAATCAAATTAAAATGCACGTGCGTCTCGGGATGCCCACAATCTCTAATTAAAATGAATGTGATGCAAACAACGGAAAGCTTTTTCTTATTGGAAAACAAGTTGAAGGAGAGAAAGTCAAACAGCAGGCTCACCTTTGTAAGGCGAAACAAAAAGCAGTTGCGGTAAAGTCTTGAAAATTGCATAAAATGATGGTAAAATGTATACAGTAGTGATACTGGTGGACACAAAACTTACCCATGTTTTTATAATTTTGTGTTAAAGTTACAGTGTGCAAAAGACAAAGGACTTTTGCTTGTTAATTATGGATGTTTGTAATGGCCTTGATCACCAAGAGGCTTCCTGTTTGCTCACGTGCAGTTGATGTGTGAGGTGAAACCAAAGCATGCCTGGTCGCCCCACAAGGAAGGTGCTTGTGGAGAGCGTGACACCCCATTGCTCTTTCCCCCCGTGTTCCCAGCCGGTGTCACGGAGCACGTTGGATGATGGAGCACTCTCATTCCGAGCTGAGAGAGCGCTGAAGGTGAGAGTCGGCCAGAGACCCAGTTCTTTAATCCTGGCGGGCTTCTGCCACCTTGTTCAGCAAGATAAATGGACTTTTGACACAGTCAGATCACATGCTGACCCAGCTTTGATAAACAAACACTTGTTTGTGGGTGCTTTCCCATCCCCTGAAACCATTATGTTGTCTTAGCTGAGTCTCATCCAGTTAAAGATATCTGCCATTAAATGGCTTTTGGTAAATCTTAAGTAAACCCTGGTTCATCTGCAAGCACAGAAATGGAAACAGAATCCTATTAAATGCACAACTATATATGCTTTATATTGTATGAGACACTAACTAAAAATATTGTTTTCAAAGCAATTATATAGTTCATTGACAGAATTCTGAGGGTTGTCAGAAAACAAATCTGTTGTTCTTGACAAGAAGTGTGAAAACATGCTTTCATGACAGTCACAACTGTTGGTGAGCTTGAAGTCCAGGTGTGCCACCGACAGGCAAACCATGGGGGGCAATTATGGAGGGTGTCCAACACCTGGGTCCACAAGTGAGATGGGAGCCTGAGAACATACCAAATGACATCTCTTTGTGAATTGTGGGAAATATTTCATATACTCTATACACGCAGACATTTATCGGAGATAAACTACCAGTAGTCATAGTTTTACAGCTAGAAAGTCAGTGATTAACAGTCCCATTTCATAGAGGAATAGTTCACACTCACAAAAAGTAAACAAATCACTTTAATTGCAACAAGAACCAGTTTGTTTCATGTGCAAAAGGTGGTGCAGAGTGAGGGGAAAACATTAAAATGTTTCGTTCAAAGCTTGCAAACCATGTAATTCTCAAGTCAGTGGGCTAACAGCAATGACCAATCAAGAGGCAAGCAAGAGGCAAAATGAGTCTCACTTTACCACAGTTGGTTTTTAATGTGCTCTTGTAAATGCATCTCTTATTGTGGCATGACTATAGAAATGTATTTTTACATACAAGCACCTTGTGATTTGTTGTGAGTTACAGTTAAGAGCAGCTCTCACGCCCACACTCCCCTTCACCTTTTTATTTTAGTTTTGGTTCATGCCTATATCCAAATGAGGGGTAGGTATCCCGATACAACCTTTTCACTTCTGATACGATACAGATATTGCAGCTTTGAGTTTTGGCTGATACTGATATTGAGTCAATAGTATGGAATGTTAGAAAAGGCTTGATCAAGTGATATTACTCAAACAATGTTTAGCAACAGTAGGTGTGGGGGGGGGAAAAAATGACCCATTAACCAATGGGTTACATCAGTTTTAACCTTAAACATAAGAAGATTCTACAATTGAATAAAAATAAATAGGAAGTCCCTGAAAATCCTCATTCTGTCTTTTTGTGATTCTGCTTCAAATTAAGGTTACCAGATGGGGACAGTCCTTGTTTTGGATGACCAGTTAAAGCTATCACCGAAAATGTATCCCATTTCAGCGTTTCATGATTGAGGAAAAAAAAATGTTGTGTATTGACTAGAATAACGGTTATTACAGTGGCTGGGTAAGTAGCGTTACTTTGTTAGCTCCTGAGCACAGCTGTTGTTGTAGCATAAAAATGCACGTTGGGTTATATTTTACGGGCATATACTGTGAGCGAAATGCTTTTCTGTAGTCTGAAGATGGCCAAATCAACATGTCAGTAGAATGTTAAAGACGATGTCCTCAACGGTGTTGTTTTCAAAGTGAAAAAACTGAAGACCAAAAAAGAAAAAACAAACTAAAATAAAGCCCAATTCTCAGCTAATAATATTCCATTTAGAAGAATATCTGCCAACTATTTTAACAGCAGGCTCTGCCATGCAGAATCAGGCTTTAACCATCATCAAGACAGTGGAAGATCTAAATGCCACCACCGTTTTGTAATGAAGTCTGAGATTATCTCAGATTGATCTCCCATTGAGAAACCAAAAGTCACTTGTTGCCTGACTGAAATTTGACTTGCTCAGTGTTACCATTGGTTTTGGTCATATAAAACCAGTAGAGATGCATCTGTCTTTCCACCCATCCTTTGTATCATTTTCCCTCTTTCTCTGCATTGTCTTCCCTCCCGGCTTGTAGCATAAATGGATTTTCATGCATCATCTGAGCGGGTGTATTGGAGTTGATGGAGTGAGGAAGATGATGCGGATTCCAGTCGCATAGCTCCTGTCCCGTACCTTTCTGCCAATCCCCTCTTCCTCTGTCAGCTCACCTCCTTTCTCTGATCCTTTCTCTCCTTTCCTTGTTTGGACAGTTCCTTCCTATATGGATTAAACACAGTGTTGTTGTCAGGGGTATCTGAGCCTGTTGCCTTGGAGAGGGAATTTTATCTGTTTTGCAGCACATTTTGCTAATTTACCATCATCCCCTTTCACTTAGTCTTACTAAAGGTTTTGTATCAGTTTTGTGGCAGCACTGTGTGACTGAGAGGCTCCTGGTATGAAGTAGGAGTTTGTCATGTAGTTTGATGCCAGATCTACTCAGGGACATGGTTTTGGAAGGCAAGTCTTTTTGTAATCTTTGGTAACTTCCAATGAGAAAATCCAATTCCAGCACTCACCCAGATATTTTAACATATGTCTATGATTTCTATGATTTGATAACATCAGAGCTGATTTCTTTTTTTTTTTTTTTTTTTTATTTTTTTATTAAGAATAAATAAAAAACTAAAAATGTTCAGATGAAAGTTTTTATAGTCGTGTTATACATCCTGTGTAGACTGATCCCTTTTGTATGCCATTTATCAAAATCAGTGCCATACTTATATAGTATTGCAAATTATATATTATTATTATCCTTAATTTCTGATTTTTTTTTTTTGTTTTCCAGCATAGTTTGAGTTTAAATAACAAGGAGAATGAAGGGGGGAAACAACATCTAACACCATTTTCCTGTCAAGCAGTGCCAACACTATGTTGCAACCTCTGAGGCCTGTACTTTGTCATGCCTGTTTCCCAAAGACTGTCTCAATGTTGTTGGGTTTTAATTAGTTTCTAGTTCAAAGTTTGATGATATTTTGAAGAGACTTTCTTTTAATCTGGGTTACTCCAGCTATGAAAAGCACCCCCCTCGCTGTGCCATCAGAAAAAATGAGAACTGATATTGTTCCCTTTACAGCAAGTCAGCTTCCCATTTGATTGCTTATCTATTTTATTAGCTTGATAATATTACTGGCATGGCTTACTGGCTTTCATTATCCATTTTTATGCTGCAATATTCTCTTGGAATTGTTATCGAAGTGAGTTCATCTTGTCGCGTTGTTATGCGTGATTGATTTGTGGGTTACTGATCTCTCCCTCCGCCCCTTGCTCAGTGCCGACTTGGCGGGTCTACAAGGTTACTTATTCATTGATGATAGACATCTTTATTAGGAGAAGAGAATGCTTTAAAACCTTTAGCGCATGCATTTATCTGGAGCGCGGTGTCTTACAGCCCAACACAGCAAAGCCCATCCATCAGTGGTCGGCAGATGACCGAAGTTCAGCCCGTTTGCCCTCTCAGTCAGCCTGAAGGACAGAACAGGTCCGAAGATGGCAGCAAGAGACTGTGAAAAGCAGAGAGTACCCCCTTTGTGTTGACCAATAACATTACCTCTTTCCTACCCATCAGGATGGTGCTGTAGTTGATGCTTAAGTTGAGATTAAAGTTTTGCTCGATTCTCAGACGTTTTTTTTATGTGACAACATAAATGAGGTATTTTTTCTCTGTTCTTTTGTCTTAATGTATCTAGCAAAAGTAGATGACTGAAAATGCTCATTATGGATTCTATTGGGAAAAGAGCCAGTCTTGTTTACCCAGCGGCCCTAGTTTGAGACTTTATGGATATGCCTTTGTAATGAAGTTTTTGCCCAGTAGAGATTACAAATGTCATTAATGCTCGCAAAGATGATGGCTTGGAGTAGTCGCATTAAGCCAAAAGTCTGGATGCGTCTTGTTTCCTTTAAGACCTATCATTCTTTCCTCCCGCTGTGTGTAATGGCACTTGGCATCAATGCTCGATGACGAGGTGATTTAATTTATCTCTCACTATTTAGTCTTTTCAAATGTGTGGCTTTACTCTCAATGATTCTTCTTCTGCAGTCAGACTGAATTGCAGGCACACACAGACGTTCTTACACTTGGTTTCTGTCGTTGCTAAGATAGCTTGTTCAGTAAAGGCATAGCCCTTCAGACTCAGTCTTATTCTGGGGCACTGTAATCCTGGTGCTACGACACAGGCACTATTAAGGCTGGAATATACTTCTCCGTCTGCGTAATCCGTCATCCGACTCCGTAGCTACGGAGACCCCTCGAGCCCTCGCACTTCTCCGTCATGATGCGTGTTGTGCAGCCCTGCCGTGAAATGCATCCCCTCGGAAAGTGAAGCAATTCGCCTTAATATCGCAGATAAAAGCAGGGGAAAATACTATTTTATGATTTAATTATTTATGAGGGAGATAGAAGAGAACAACATTGATTGCTTTCAATCTTTAAAACTCCTCTTCCTCTTTCTTTTCAACACAAAATTGGATAATAGCGAACGCAAACCAAAAACTTTCGGTATGTTCTGTATAAATATACCCCATCCATAATTACTAAATGAATTAAATAGATTTTTTGAGCAGGTTGAATGTGTTTGATTTGCCTTTCACAAGGATCATCGATACTTTAGTTCCTGTCCTGTCCTGTCCGCGCTGCTGCAGAGGAGACCTGTCTGTCTGTTTCTGTGTAGGGAGAGGGGCTGCATTTCACAGCAGGGTGTAACTAGAGGACCAATCACAGCCCTTGTCGTCTCCGTCTTCCCTTGACGGATTGACGGACAGTTAAAAAAAAATTCCTGCGCCCGGAGACGACGGAGAGGCTCTCCGTCAGGCTCTCCGGCGACGGAGAGGGCTCTCCGTCTCTACGTACGGCACTTTACGGAGTACTATAAATTGGCCTTTAAGCTCAAATAACCCCCTAACCACCCCACGAGTCAAATAAATAGTATTAGTTAAGGGAGGAGGCTTACAATATTTGAATACTTTACTCTTTGTTCTTCCCCATTAATTAGTGGGCCTGATGGCATTTAACCTTACTGACCAAAAATGAATCGATGTAAAGCAATAATTTCCAAATGAGAGCTATTCTAGTCCTATTCAACATTTCAACAGTTAACATGCCAGTTCCCTTCATCTTTATTGGCCAGCTAAATGGTCTTTTCCCAGCGCTTTAATTATTCATGGATATTAAAGTTTAAATCCACTGGCTCTTGGGAATGCAGTCGTACCATTTTTGAAATAAAGGTCATTAACATTGAATGATATTAGCTTAACTGCTCAGAGATAATTTGTATCTTTGTCTTGTGGTGCTTAAAATGTACCCAGTGTATTTTCGTAGGATGAAAATCTATTTGTGCTTGGTGTGGTATTCAAAACTATCTTCTGATTAAGAGAGTCATTTATTTATCTGGATGCTTGAAAGTTATGCAAATGGAAACTACACGTCAGCATTTTCCCTGAAACATGTTGATAATAATGTAGCCCTAATAAAATAATAATGCTAATCTCAGAATGTGCTAGTAAGGAAGGATTTCCCTTCCAAAGTAGTTCTTTAGCTCGACTTCAGCACTTGAACTTGCCAGTATTATCAAAATTCTGCCCTCCATCTCTAAACTGACACTGGCATTAAAAAAGAGTGGTCACTGGAAATGGTGATGTGAAGTATGCCTAGTATGTGATGCCTGATTTGTTTTATTTTTCTTTCCTTTGGCCAATTGATTATTCACGCTTGGCTGCCTTTTTACACTCCGGCCCTCGATGCCCCTAAGATGATTGCTTACATGTGCTCAACTGATCTATATTTGAAGTTTAATTAGCATTAGAGAACCATTAGCCTCTTTGACATCTCACCAGAATGGGAGCTGGAGTGCCCATCATGGCCGTAATAATTGGTCATTGTTGATTAGATGCAGTCCAAAGATTTGGCCCGACTATTTGTCTAAAGGTCAGGGAGTGGTCGGCACACTGCACATAGACAAAGATGCTCTGTCTGTAGAAGACAATGAAAATCTGGGTTATGTTCACAAACATCAGTACTCCAAAGCAAATGTGAATGTTAATATTCCAGTATGTGTGGGCTTGTGTGAAAACCTGAGTACTGGCTCTGCTGTTCTACAACTGCAGTGAGTAATTATCAATATCTCCCCAGCCCTGGAGCAGATTGTCTTTATTAGATACAGTATGACGCTTCACAAGGTGCTTCATGTGAGTACAGTCCAAAGATGACCCACAAATCTTTGTGGGTTTTCGTCAGTGATTGACTTTTCACGGCGTGATCGATGAGAGCCCTCACTGCTGATGGCTCAAAATGGCACACCTTCAGTATTGATAAGCACTCATTGGGGAGGGGGAAAAAAAAAGTCTACTTGTTGGATTGCAGGCGTCTGCGACTCTCAGGTAATGGAACTGTCATTCTTCCTCTTTCAGATAAAAATCGTCTCCCTACCTTTCCTTTCTGCCTTCCTTCCTGCCATCTTCTGCCATAATAAAATGGTTATAAATTCAGCCAGGTGGCGACACCATTACTGAAATAACAGGCCTGTTACTTCTCTTTTTATTGCTCCTGCAGACTAAAACAGACAACTGCACGAACAACCCCAAAAATTCATTTGCATGACAGTACTAAAATAAGCCTCTTCACGAGTGTTATCAGCCTGTATTTTTTTTTTTTTTTTTTTGCTGCTTTTTCTGCATCTTGTTCTTCTTCCCATTAATGAAACCCACAGGGCTGACAGCTACATCCTGCAGATGTGCTCTTGGCATGTTGAACATGAGTAGAACAGGTCAGAATTTGCATGAATGATTGCTTCTATAACTCACTTATTTAACTGTGAGCGCCTATGTTTCACCATCAAAGTGTTTTTCGGCAGTGGGTCACCAATCATGGTCTCCTGCAGCCTTTGATTAATTTTGGGGTTTCTGGGAGATGTAGCAGAGCATAAGGAAGGAGACGTTATATGCCACGGAGCTCAATGCAGGAGGTGGAGACGATCGAGATTAGAGAGCAAAATGGACGGATTCTGGAGAAAAAGTGGCTTTTAGGGTGGGAGTGGCCCCTACTCTACTTCTACAAGAATGGAACAAGGTAAAAACAAATTTCATTATGAAATAGAGAGTCTCTTCTTTCATTTGAGCCATTCAGTGTTTTTGGGGTCATAGTACAAAATATTCTGTGGGTCTTGAAATATGACTCAAAATGGGCAAAAAAGCTGGCACAAGGCACTTTATTTTTATAAAACAGCTGGCACTCAAAGAATTAATATTGGCAAAATAAAGCTAACATTCATTCTTTCAATTCAACATAGGCACAGTATACTGTAATTGCCTGTAGCTCTACTGGGATTGACAGGGTGAGCAGTGTGGGCAACTAACTGCCCTGAGTTGTTTTACAGAGGGGTCTAGGCCTGTCATGATAACAAATTTTGCTGGACGATATATTGTCCCACAACTTATTGCTGATAACTGATATTATTGTCAGCATTATTCTGAGGTTCTTTTTCTCACTGTGAGGTGAATACTTTTGCTCCTGACTTATATTTTACTAAAGATCCATTTCCTGATAGATGTATACAACACTACATAACACTTCCTTCAGAAAGCAGTATTTATTGCTATTTCACATTTGATCAATAGCAGTCACACCCTCCATGCCCTGACTGAACAGGTCAGCCACCTGTTTTAAATAAATCAGACACTTTGTTACTCACTAGAACGTCTTCTTAACTATTCAAAACCAGCTGAAATCACTGCCACTCCAAAACAAATCAAGTTATCGTACTACTAAAGTATCACAGATGGCACCAGGCTTAGCGGCACCGGCCGGGCTCCATGACTCTGGCACCGGCTGGCCCGGGTCTTCTGGCCCCCCTGGTTATCTACACTTCACCCGGGCATTTGGACGATCACTAATGTCGGACCCTGGTATTTGACATTGAAATCGGAGCTGGGGCATTCAGCTTTGAAATCATCTCTTTCATTATTCCTGGTAGTTTCTCCTCGTTACCTGGCTCTCTACTCCTCACCAGCTCACCTGCTACAGCTGCTCTCTGTGTGTTTAGTAGCAGCCCCTCCTCCTCCCACTGAGACAAAGAGACTTTATGACTGACAAGAGGTCTCACTCTGTTCATTCTGATGTGGAAAACAAGCACGCGTGCACACGGCGATATATCGAGGCCGGCAAAATGACTGAGTTTGTTTTCATTTAGCATGTGATAAATTGATTTATTGATTATCGTGACAGGCCTAGAGGGGTCAGTGTGACATGTCACAAAATTATGGAAATTCAAGGTGGAAACTTTCCATGGGCATTCACAGAAATATATGGGCAATAATGGAATGAAATTTAAACTAGCCTTTTATCATATAGTTAGAAGATGTAATCCATCCATTTTCCAAATAAACCCATTCATTCATTAATCCAAAATAGACATGTAAAATGTGTTATGTGGTGTGTTCACTGATGAGGGCAAGTACTTCAGACTTAGGTGAACAACTAATTCATAAAATATTTTTACAATAAAGGCTGAATTGTAATGAATGAATTGTAACTCCATAAATAGCATGATCAAGCTTCATAACCACATGGTAAGTCAGAAGCCAGATAAAATGTGAGTTTGATTTAATAAATTATACATACACTTTTAAGATGTACAATGGTCTTTGCATTAAGGGGTAGGTTTAAATAAGCTTATGCTTCATCTCACTCCTTTTCGGACATGCTGAGTACCTATTGTTATTATTATTATTAGTATTATCTTAACTATTGTTATTGTTTTGACTATTCTCATTGGATTTGTTTGTTTGTTTTTCAACTTACTCTCTTATTTTACTGGCACATGTTCGAAATAAAAGCATTCATTCATTCATTCTTTCATTCAAAGTACTCCATACTTTAGGTCAGTAGTCCCCAACCACCGGGCCGGTCCATGGGTCATTTGGTACTGGGCCACACAGAGAGGGGAAAAAAAAAATAATAATAATATATATAATGATTTGGGGTAATGGCAAGTTTTATTTTATTTTGCAGTACTGGTCTATAAAATTTACTAAAAATATAGAATATAAATGCAGAGGGTTGTAATTTTACTGAATTCCTATTTAATGGGGTGCTAAATCCATTGCATGGTTACCATGCAATTAAATGGTTCTTACTGTTAGACCTAGAATTACTTTTTAAATGTATTTCCCCCAAAATGTGTACATTGGGTATGCAAAACTGTTGCAACCCCATACATGACTTAAGCCATATTTCTGAGGTCCTTCCTACAGTTATTCTATTTCGAGAGCAGAAGAGATGTGTGGGATTTTTGCAACAATTCACAGACTGTGTGTGTGCCTATCAGATACATTGTAAGAGAAAGAAAGGAAGATAAAGGTAGGAGGAAAAGTAGAAAGCAGAGTAGGAGTTTGGAAGAGGAGTCCCCAGAGATTATATTAGGGTGGCTGTGTACTCTGGGATGACTGCCAGGTGTACAGTTGATAGAGAGGGAGACAAAGAGAATAAAGGTGGGAAGTGAATGAATATTGCAAGTAAAGAAAAAAGAGCATATGGTCATGGAGACCACATAAAGCAGACTGTGTCCCAGTGGACTGAAAGTGTGTGCTTTTACTCTCAGTCCATCAAATATTGTGACAATATGACCATCTAGAAACAAGTTTGTGCAGCACATTGACTTTACAACAATTTACTGAGACATTTTGGGCCAAGTAACCACATTGTGATTGTCCATATTCAGGTGGGTGTTTGTTATAGAGCAGTTTTCATCAATCAGGCTGTTATCTGATTTGGCACCTGGCTTGATCAGTTGGTACAACATGATGTCGACATCCCTGATAAATAAACCTGGAAGAACTATCCATCCCATCTGCCCCTACATATGTCATCTGATGTAACTCACTGGGATGGGAGCTCACACCTTACTGAGTCACACTCAGCACATGCTTTGCTGCCAGGTGGTTGTAATACATTCACTCAGAGGCTAATGTATGAATTCTTCTATTAAATGAGAATGCCAATTAATTTGAATTTCAAGGGCTCCAATGCACTGTTCAATAGTTAAACAGCACAGGCTTTCCCGCTCGAGATGATTAAAATTCACTTTTTGTGCTTGGAAGATAATTTATTTTGGAAATGTTGCTGGTTTTGCTATTCACTTTGCATCTACAGTCATGGTCAAAAGTTTACATACACTTGTAAAGAATATAATGTCATGGCTCTCTTGAGTTTCCAGCTATTTCTACAACTCTGATTTTTCTCTGATAGAGTGATTGGAACAGATGCTTCTTTGTCACAAAAAACATTCATGAAGTTTGGTTCTTTTATGACTTTATTATGGGTCAACTGAAAATGTGACCAAATCTGCTGGGTCTAAAATATACATACAGCAATGCTAATATTTGTTTACATGTCCCTTGGCCATTTTCACTTCAATTAAGTGCTTCTGGTAATAACTCTTAGGTTTCGTCATATCTGTACATGCTGTCTTTTGAAAACTACAGTAAAAGCATTTTATGTAATACACCTTTCTCTCTGAGAGCAAATCTTGTTAGTTCCCACTGTAATTATTCACTTTATTCTGATTATTCAGTTTTTAGTTTACAGATTTCAACCCAACTTCAATTCTATTTAATGTCAGCTGACATGACTTTCCTTATAGGTAAATTCAGATATTCCTTTTTAATGTTCATGCTCTGCTTTTCACTTACATCCCCATTTTCCACTTCACCTCAGGGGATGGGGAGGACTCCATTATGTGTCCCCTCACACAAAGAAACTTCCATTTTCCTCCAGACTTTCAATATATCTTAAGCTGTGATGGCCTACACATCCTTATTTCTTTTCTGTATGGAAAATGGGGATGATAAAAGTGCAGAGGAAATCCTTTTCCTTTCATTATTTATTTTCACAATATGCACTCATCACCTATTATCTCCAGTCCTGGCAGTTATTATTAAATATTTAAATATATATACATTTGAATAAACAAGAGATAACTGAAATCCCTCATCTCTTTCGACAACCTTGGCCCAGACCTGGAGCTTTAGATAATGAATGCAATTAAGGGCTTGCTGCATTAAACCTGCTGGTAAACAGTAGGTTTGGAGCTGCACAATGTTCGACTTACTGTCAGTTTTTAGGGCAGGAAAGGGGGCGGTAGGAGAGCTGTATCCATGAAGAGAAGACATTTTGACAGAATAACACTTGCTGCCACTTACAGCAGTTAAGGCATATGTTGACAAGGAAGTGATTATCACTGTAAATGACAATTAATTTAGATGTATAGGGAACGCCTGGGGCGGCACGGTGGTGTAGTGGTTAGCACTGTCGCCTCACACCAAGCCCGGCGCCTTTCTGTGTGGAGTTTGCATGTTCTCCCCGTGTCTGCGTGGGTTCTCTCCGGGTACTCCGGCTTCCTCCCACCATCCAAAAACATGCGTGGGGATTAGGTTAATTGGCTAATTTAAATTGACCGTAGGTGTGAATGTGAGTGTGAGTGGTTGTCTGTCTCTATGTGCCCTGCGATGAGGTGGCGATGAGGTGGCTTTGTACCCTGCCTTCCACCCTAAGACAGCTGGGATAGGCTCCAGCCCCCCCGCGACCCTATGAGGATAAGCGGTAGATAATGGATGGATGGCGGGAACGCCTGTTAACACTTACGATTATTTCTCATTAATTAGTGAAGCACAGTTGTGAATTTGTTTCTTATCCGATAATTCAGATTGTTGAGCAGATTCAGAGTCATTCAATTTGAGTACCACCATGTGTCTTTTTTTCTGTCAGTGTGGTTTACTGTGCTGATGGACACCAAAACACACAGCTTAAAAAAGTGTCTGCTGTAGCACAAAGGAGCCAAATTATTTCACTCTAAATACACGTCATAATGTAGGCTAACATTCATTTTTACCATAGCATGTTCAAATACATTTACAGTTGCCCAGTAAGCGCATTCAGGGGGTTTCCCTGTAGTGCAGTGATAAGGGTTTTAATAATGCACAGAAAGTTTGATATTAATTATCCATTCGCTATTCTAAAATGAGAGTGGACTGCATCCTAAAGTTACACAGAGCCTCTCAGCTAGCCAATGAAGTTAGTATCCATCTTAGAAAAGGTATCTTATCAAATTTTGATTTGAACTGCTCCAAACTGTCAGTGTGAAATCCCCCAAAGCTATTCTGTATCAAAAACTGTGCAGCCACTGAAGGTGCTCCACAAATCTTTAGTTTATGACATGCCTCCTGCCTTCTTGACAGCAAATAACTTAACTTGTATGTGAACATTTTCACAAGAAGACAAATAACACACCGGTTTAAGCCTCAGGCGAAACAGACCAAGCTTTAGCATCATAGTTGGAGAACAGCAGGAAAGCAAAGTTTTTTTCTGAGATTGCAGTGCCGCTTAAGAAAGGTGTGTGAAGTTGATATGGTTGACATGTGACTGTAGTGGCACACTGAGGCCATTTTATCTGCCATTGATAGGAGCAGTCCTGTGGCATTTTTCTAATCTGTTTTCATTTTCTAATTTCCTGAGTGTACCAACAAGGTCTCGAGAGAGCGAGTACTTGTCAGTCACAGTGGAAATATTGTGCCCCGCTAGAATCCAGCAGTAACGCTACAATGGTCTGCCAAAGCACTATAGATGTGATGTAGACATACTTGGTTGTCGGATCAATGTAGTGACAGTAATTTCTTGACCCACTGATTTACACCATAACATATCTCTGGAGCAGTGATGTGATAAGCAGTCTGTTTTTTTTTTATTTTATTAGATGAAACTTATTATACTTATTATAAAAAAAAAATGAGTGGGTTTTCATCTGCATGTGTCACAGTCCATGCAATGTCATAGCCCTACTTTTTGTTTAGTCAGAGCCACTGTCTGCGAAGACTCTTTGCATGGGAGCTATGAATTAAAATCAGTAGCATTTTTGAGAATCAGCAAAAACACAGTATTATAATACTTAAGTGTATTGGCATATTCTTACACTCCTTATGCCCACTGTCTCATTCACAGCCATTCGACTTAAAACGCACGTTAAAATAACTGCCCTGTAACCCATGACACATCAGGATGTGGTAATTGGCCGGCACTATTATGACATTAGATTATGACACTACCCCAGTAAGAATTATAGTGCAGGCTGGGAGCAGTCAGACCTTATTAAAATCAGAGGTTGTAGCTATGAATTCCATGTGTCAGAGGGAGGTGCTGACAGTTGTCTCAGTTCAGCTGTCCTAAATCATGGCACAGTTTGCTCCTTTAACTTACTACCTGCTGCAAGCCATTTGGTGAACACTGATGCAGAAAAGGGAAGAGTTTTTACAGTGTTTGTGATAGTGATTCAGAACTGTTGGACTGTGTGATCATTAGAAGAAGCAACTGTTGCTTTGCACTTGTTTCTCAGGGGAAAATTAAATGTAAGATTCAAGATATTAATGTTAATTTGATAATTGATTTGGTGGCACAGAGTTGTACCTGCTCACCATTTATTTCAACATAAGGGGCAGGCCCTCTTCATAGAGCATTGGCTATCGACAGGGTCTTTCATGTCACAGGGTCTTACCCTGCAACAACCAAGGTAAAGTGTACTCAGTGGTATACATAATTTAAAACAAAAAAAGAAAGTGAAAGGGACTGTGCTTTCTATGCTGGAGATAGTCATTATAGCTCTGAAAATGTTGTCTATAAATACAGTGCTCTCAAATGCCAATGAGTAGTAAGTAGTCTGAAAGGATCTGCATGCAGGTACACATAAGCCTATTTGCCGAAGGGCAGACTAAAGAAGATCCGCAGGTGGGCTAAATAAAAGCATATTACTGGCCACCAGAAAACAATCAAATTAAAGCAAATGACACCTTTTCAGAAAGCCAGTGAGGGGTCTGTCAGCCTGATGGAATCCTCATTTCTCTGGACCATTTGGCAGCGAGTTGCACCCCTCTCCTGGTCGTTCTGCCTTAATGGCCACGCTGACAGTGACATGATATTCCACATAAAAGGAGCCAAGAAGAGCGAGACAGGGAGCAAAACTTCCATTAATGTGATCAGAAGTTGTGTTGCTTCAAGGCCTTGTCACTGTTGCCCATTATCGTCTTGTCCATTTTCCCTAGTTTAAATTGTGCTAATGCTGTTACTGAGATTGTGTGTTGAAGTGCTCAGAACATGTTGCTGGGAGTTTATTTTTTTTGGTTTTTTTTTTGAAATATACAGTCATGGAAAAAATTATTAGACCACCCTTGTTTTCTTCAATTTCTTGTTCATTCTAATATCTGGTACCACTAAACGTATAATACAATGAACACAACAAAAAATGCAGCTGGTCACATAATACTTTATGTCCTATTTGACATTCTTAAGCTTAATTGATTCCCAGGGTATATAAGAGGCCATTTCATGTCACAAGCAGCACTGCACATGCAAAGGCCTAGAGTGGTTTCCTGCTTACATTCAAGCCGTAGCACAACTCAGAAGTTGTCAGCTCTCACATAATGCCTAAAACAAAAGAATTATGTGAAGCAACAAAGGCAGCCATCTTGGCACTGCTGGAAATTGGCATGAGTGAGAGACAGGTAGCGAAAAAACTGAAGATCTCCAAGACAGCCGTTCATTACAACAAAAAAAAACAAGCTGAACATGGCACTACCAAATTGCTACCTGGCCGTGGCAGGAAACGCGTCTTTCTACCCCACGAGATGACCGTGCACTCATCCGTTCCTGTGTCAGGAATCGTCGTCAGACCTCCAGGGACCTTAAAAATGAGTGGGCACTGTCGAGAAATGTGACTTGCTCGGCAAGGACAGTTCGAAACCGACTTGTTGAAGCTGGTTTGAAGTCACACAGAGCACGCAAGAAGCCCTTCATCAATGAAAGGCAGAGGAAGGCCCGGTTACTCTTTGCTCGAGACCACAAGGATTGGACTGTTGATGATTGGGCTAAGGTTCTCTTCAGTGATGAATCCAATTTTGAATTGATGCCCACTCCAGCCAACTTACTGGTTAGGAGGAAGCCTGGAGAAGCTTACAACCCAGACTGTCTTGCCCCTACAGTAAAACATGGGGGTGGATCAGTCTGAGTGGAACAGGGCAAATGCAATTGTGTGAAGGCCGAATGAACCAGGTCAAGGACAGGACTACCCTTGAAAACAGTCTTCTTCCATCAGCTGGAAAACTCTTTCCTGCCTCGAATGACTGGATTTTCCAACAAGACAATGCCCCTTGCCACACGGCAAGGTCAGTTAAAGCCTGGATGGAGAACCACAACATTCAAGCACCATGCCTTGGCCTGCTCAATCACCAGATCTTAATCCAATTGAAAACCTGTGGAAAATCATCAAACTCAAAATGGAGAACCACAAGCCCAAAAACAAAGAAAATTTGTTTGAATTTGTCCAACAGGAATGGGCTGCTGTGACAGCAGAACAATGTCAGAAGCTGGTGGAGAGCATGCCAAGACGCATGGCTGCAGTCATCAAAAACAATGGTTACGCAATCAAGTATTAACTCTTGTGTGTATCATGTGTTTAAAGCAAACAGAAAAGAAAACATGGAATGCTTAAAAGTAGTGTTTTTGGCGGTACAATGCCATAGCTATTGATGTAAGAATTTAAGTAATTTTGGTTATTATCAAGAAAACCATGGAAAATGAATAATCCTTAGTTCTTAAATTAAACTCTCATGAGCTATTTTTGTTGTTATCATTATAATTGTCCAAACAAATGTACCTTTAGTTGAGCCAGGCATTACAATTAACAAGAAATTGAAGAAAACAAGGGTGGTCTAATAATTTTTTCCATGACTGTATATTAAAAAGTTTGTTGTGTTCAAACAATTTAGGCAATAACCAAACACGAACTGTCATCTTAAGTAATGCATCTTCTGTGGAATAACACAACCCCACTTCAAAACATGCAAACTATCACTTTAACATGTCATGTCTTATTTCAAAATAAACTTTCATTCTTTAAAAAATGCTTCCCAAAAATATGTGCAGGCTTACAAACGCTTATATTGTTATACCTGCAATCTGTTTTTCAGGCTTTTGAAATTACAGATGCCCTGACAGACAAGTGAGGACAAATTTGCTCTAAATTATTGTTTCTGTGTTTATGACTTAAGAACACATAAAAATAGTTTGGCCAGGATTTTTTTTTCACCAATTTCACCTCTACCACACATTTTAAATAGGACTAAAACAAGTGTTAACACAGAATATTCTCTACATACTCTACCTTGTAGTGCATGGAGAGATTGAAACTCACCTAAAAGAAAACACAAAATGCTCCCTGTTTGATCATGGCAGAGGTAAAATTTCATGTATTATCATGACCCAAGTCAGTACCACAACAACAAACACCTGCCATAACTTTTTTTATCACAGATGAGAGAAAAAAAACTTGAATAATGATCCTATCAAAATCATTTTTCACCATTTCTTCATTTATAAACACAAGAAAAAAGTGAAATTCCTTGCTGGAGGGCATATTTCCATGACCATGCATTGTGACACAAGTTTGTGTGTATCCAAGTAAACTACATGCTCTCCAAACACCCCAGCTCCTCCCCTCAGCCTCGTTCCATCGGCACAACTTCGGCAGGCTAATTATAGCCGTCAATCACTGCTGTCTCCCCACAGTTTTTTTACCCAGCAGTCCCTTTGTGCCCTTGCCCGCTGCCACCCACGCTGCTTAGAGCCAGATTAGCTACAGCCAGGCACAACACGTTGAGCTGCATATGAGAGACAGTGAGAAAAGAGGGGATCCATGGCTCACTGGTTGCTTTGCTGGAGATGGCAATGCAGCACTGATGATTTTCTGTGAAGCTCGACTAAATCTATGTAAGGTACAGAGGGCCTTAATAAGACTGCCGTTATGCATTATGAGATCACTTGTGGTGTTTCAATGTTAGATCAAGTTACACTCATCCATGTTAATTAAACTATTAGATTGAAAAACCCAGGCAACAGAAGAAGCTTATTCTGCAGGTACGACACTATATTTTCCTGCTGAAGAGACATTGCTTTATCCCCACTCCGCTTTTCTGGATATTATTACATTTTCTATACCTAGGGGGCAGTGTTGTCTTTCCTTGTCTCAAGTGGTAACGACTGTTGCAGCAATATCCAAGGCTATGACTGGATTTCATGTCCCTCTTACTATCTTTGTTGCCCTTTTCTTTTCGGGTGCATTTCCCTGCAGAAGAAGGGCGTCTCACCTCTATGGGGTGAGATGTGAAAACAGACAGGGGAAGAGGAATGGTGGGTTAAAGACATGCATATTGAGAGCGCATGTCCGCTATTTGCTGCTGTGCCACATGGGTGTGAGATAACCCCTTGGTGGTTGTAGCTCATCTGTTATTTTAAGTATGTTTGGCTTTTTTACCCTTATAACAGCAAAGAAGTGCAAACCTAAGACAACTTTAGAAAACATTTTTAGACCTCCAAAGGGAAACTGGAGCTTGTAGGTTGTGGAATAAGAAATGGACATAATTATTGCATGCAGAACATTCTGAAAATTAAAAAGACAATTGCGTTTGTGTTCATGTCATTTGAGCAATGAGTCATTTCAGTCCGAACTTCCCCGAGAGAGAGCAAGATGAAGGCCCAAGAATGTCTCGCCATCTTTAATCACAGCAACAACCATTATGACTGCTGGAACAGAACTGATCTGAAAACAGCAGCAGCTTGCTATCTGCGCCCTGCAGTGGCTCCACTGTGGATACCATTACATGATAAACACCTTTCACTATCAGAGCCGAGTGCAGTGCAGAATCCAAGAAAGTTGGATATAGAAATGGCAACAGTTAAGTTGTTGGACTGATTCTCTAACTCAAATGTGCACTGTATATTCTTTTTGAGATCCTAAAATGATCATAAAACAGGGTGGCTGTTGCTCAGTGGGTAGAGCGTCCTGGAGTGAAACACTTAACTCCTAACTTGCTCCCTGGGCACTTTGCAGCCCCTTATCGTAAGTACCGTATGTACAAGGACTGTCAAAATTAGTGCATTAACACAGGTTAATCCACCATCATAATTAATCTGATTTAAAAAGGAGCTTCCACAGTCAAATATCCAGTCTGTTTGCTCATGCAAAATGAAATACCATTAATGTAGATTAAATATGAATGATATTTAATTGCGATTAATCAAAATTAATCCACAACAACCTGTGATTAATCTGATTAAAAGTGTGAATTGTTTAAAACTTTGAATTGTTTGACAGCCTGTGCGTGCGTGTGCATGCGTGTGCGTGTGTGTCAATAAATGTTTATTAGTATTAATACAGAGAAGATCAAACTTACTTCATTTAACCCTTTTTGCCTCCCTGTACCAGTTCATGCATTTGCTCTTCCAAGCCAAAGACCAGTCTGGTATTTTACAGAGAAAGACTAATTTGTTGGGGCAACATATTAAAAATCTGAGATTACTTGAGTGAAATATACACCAGGTCATTTCCAAATACGCCTTTTACATGACCATACATATCTCATTACTCCCCGATAGACGCTAGCTCTTAAATGTGATTGGTTCTTCAGCTTTGCCTGCGAGAGACCATTTTACCATTCTGACTGGCTCGCTCACAGCAGGCTCAAGACCTTGTGTGAATGAATAGAGGCAAATGTCAGTGATGTGTTGCATACATGCTGGGCAAACAGCCTCCACCATCAGCAATTCTACTTGGCTCTACTTGTACCTGCTGTGAAATTAACTATGCATTCAATTTCTATCAGACAAGAAAATGATCCCTGCTGTCCACGTTTTGAGTGCAGAGAACCTGCAAAGGTGTGCTGTTCATTTGAAGGGAATATTTCTGGCTTGAAGGATGATATTCATTCTCAGGTTAATGAACACAGCACATCAGAGTCAACTATGTGAAAGAGGCATGGATAGCAGCTAATGCTCAGTGTTGATTTTGTGTATTATCAATTCCTTGAATTAAAATTCTGATTCACGACCACCCTCTGCCTTACCAGCCCCAGGTAGCATCAAGCTTTTTAATCCCAGCCTGCATTGCCTGCAGCCAAATGAATCTCATCTTTTTCACTGTTTATGTCTGAAAGCCTTTTTACGTATTGATGATGTCACCACATTGCAGACATTTTTACACAGTGACTTTACCAATTAGTTGGCATTGGCCTTTCTGTTTCTTGGCTTTTAACAGAGTTTTGACAGAGGAGGAGGTTATTGACCTCTCAGATGTTGTGTACTTGGGGGCACCTTGAGTGGCCCATAATGCCTAAACCTAATGCTCCTGTTGGCTATGACCCCTGGGGCAGGCAGATAGACGGAAGAGCTGACATTCAGGAAAGACCCCACAATGTTATGTACTTGTCAGACTTGTGACACTTTGGTGATACTAAAGGTAAAATGTTGGTTTTATCCAGATGAACCATAAAGAAGCTCATGGGCTGAGTGCTGTTGCAAAAAGTGACATTTTTCTGTTGAGGGTTTGTTCTTCAGCTTTTCTTACATCTTTCTCTCCTTCCTCTGTCTTTGTCTCTGTGTTTTTTGCTGTCTGTCCCTCTTGCAGGCTCTAGTGAACACAAACAGCTTTTGCCAAGGGATTTGTGGATGTGTATGAATCGAGACTGAGACTTGGGAGCACTGGGCGTGCCTTTTGTTAATAGAATACGCATGGCTGGGTCTCCCTGGGGCTGTTAGCGATGAGAGGAGAATGAAAATGTTAATGTTTGTGGAGCTGTCGTGGATTCTGTCTCAAAGACCTCTTTAATTTACTTACGTGCCACAGGAGGAAGAATCAATTGCTTTAGAGGTATAATGCCGACATTAAACAGGTTGAACAACGAAACTAAGTTAGATCACCATAAGTTACACTTGCAGGTTATGTAAGTTCATAGTTCTGATTAAAAAAGTGATGCAACAAGTGGCTGTAGTAGAATAATAATTGTATACATATGCTTCATTTCTCCTGTACTGATGTAGGGTAACAACTTTATTTACTCCAGAGACTTTTTGGCAAGTGCAGATCCTCCTTTTCAGCAGTGCCATTTCACACTCAGTTACCCACAGCTTGGACCTGAGCAGCTTCATCGGAGAAGCTGAGACATGATCGTATTTCGGCGGGGCAGTTGTCTCCGTGCGAGGGACATCTCCAGCGCAATCTTTGTTATCCACAGTGGTCAACTGTCCTGTTGTTCTTTATATTCTGCTGCAAAATTAGCTTGCATCGGCACACAGTGGACTTCTGCAGTCATGAATTTACTCTTTGTTTATGGTCTAATAAACTTTATCAGAAAGGATATGCAAGCAGTGTCAGGTTCCTCCAATATTTAGTACTCGCTGTAAATAAATGTGTCATATCAGGAAGATATTATTACCTTTGACCACCCCACTGAGGGACTGTGATAAACACTGGTCACTGTTTAATGACTATGTCAGGTTGCCAAAAACAACAAATCAGCACAAGGCCAAAACTGACAGTTGTTTTCACAGGGATTCACTGGTGCTGCAGCATTATTTTTTTCTGGCAGAGTTTGTTGTGCACTTACCATCATTTATTTTCTTTACTCGGGCAAGTGGGGAGACCAACAAGCCGAGACACTGTGCGATTTAGTTAGAAGAAACTGGAGGTCCGTATGTGGTTCCAGAGGCAGACACTAACCGCTAGATTATCTCAGTATTTTCTGTTGAATGGAACAAATGGAAAAACAAAGTGTGAGACTTGTTGTTGAAAAATGTTGGACTCTGAGGTCACCCACATGTGTCCTTTCCAAAGGGCAAGCTCCCTTCCCTGGATCCTGCCTGTGAATAATCCCAGGCCAAAATTGGAGTCAAAATGTCAAGGCTTCAACCACAATGTTGTTGGTTATGAATCATGTTCCCCAATACAACAGCCCAGAACCTGTTGAGAACCGACCATCTGATATGTTCCGCATACCTCTATTTTCTCGTCTCTAGTCCTCACCAACAATTTATGCACTTTTACACTGTAGAAATGGTATTGTGTGGTCTCTATAAACTCTCTCTTTCCTTCACCTGGTATCAAAGGCAGTTTGTATTGGTGTGGCAAAAATGGGATAAAGTATTTCAGCAAATATCCATCTTGACAGTCCATAGATCAGAGAAGGAGGAAACACTTCTACGCATGTTCACCGGAGTGAGCGGCAGTGTCACAAAGGACGATTTCCATGCTCCCTCCTCTTTTCACCTCAATTTATTATTGTTGGACAGTTTTTTTCTATCAGCAAGTGTCCTGAAATGTGGTAGTGTGGTGACTTCAAGCTGTCTTTGTAGTTGCATTTCTGTTATTTGATATGTTTCAGTGTGTCCCTTGCGCCCGCAGTTAAAAAGGAAAAGCTTGAGTACATTGTTGTTGAAAAATAAACAGTATCACAAGGTCAATAGTATTTGCTTGAGTCAAAAGGACTCAATGCTTCAAAAAATAACAGGAAATAAAAGACAACACAGCAAGATGGTGTCACGTAAGATTTAATCTATTGGTAACTTTCCCTGTGTCTGAAGATTGCCTTGTAAAAGTGTTGTTTTTGTCTAAAATGCACACTTTGAGTCTGCGGGCAGTGGAGCAGTCAAACTCTGAGCTGCCTGTTATATCTGACCTGCTGACCACATACACTACGGCAGCTTCCAAACCTCAGGGCGTTCTTGCCAAGCAACCCACACAAACAGCTCAACTGCTCTCTAATGACCGAACAGACCTGTTATTTATCAAACATGCGTGCAGTTCCCACGATCATGATCAAACATTCCATATTCCATTAACTATGTGTGGGGTACATGTGAACAGTTGGATTTCACTTCTCTTTTTCTGTGTGCGCTTTTGTCCATGCTGTACTTCCTCAAGTGGTAAAATGTGTTTTTCATTATAGTCAACACTGAGTACTGTGGACTTGTGGTGTGTGCACGGTTTTGTTTTTGTCCTGTTGATCTGGAGGAGATGGAGAATGTCTCTGCAGTTGATGACTGAGACAAGGTAGAATCAGATAGCCTGACCACTCCAAGTGATCAATATGGGATGGTGCTGTGTGATAACTAATGACTGTCATGGGGCAAAAACCCATCGTCCAACTCTGAAACACCAGAATCTGATCATTTTTATGTCCTGTGAAAGCATCTGTACTGTTGTAGTATTAGTTATATTCATGTTTCTCACTCACAGACTGTATAAATCTCAGCTGTTGAATCAGTGCACAAGGACTTATTGTGCAATAATATAATGAGCATATTTTATCGTGCCCCAGACATATGAAATGAATGTGATGCCATTTGAACTTCTTTCTGCTCTATAGGTGACTGTATTCTTTACATGAAGTGCTTGCAGTGACATTGAAGCTGTTTTTAGATGGAGACTGAAAAAATACTTACTTTAGAACTAAGTATTCTCTATGGGTTTCTATTTGGTTCTTTTTCTTGCCGTGGAAATTTGTAGCAAGCCTACAGAGGAGTTCATCACTTTTAGGTGATGAGGTAAATCATCGTGTTCCCTCGTCCTTTAGCTCGCTCACCAAAGTAAATGTTTTCCTCATGGAGTTCCACAAACAGTAAATCAGGCAGGGTGGACTGATGTTACTTGGCCTCTATTTTCTCTCACTCACACTCTCATATATTCATACACACACTTCCTCTTAAACTGCTTTTAAGCAACCATTTGTCATCCAGCTGTTGCATCGTGGGAAAATTGCAGCCCTACAGGAGGAGGAGGACTGAGAGATGGTGAACAGTCCCACTGCCTCTTGTAAATGGACATCTCTTCATCAGTCTTTAAAGAGAATCTTGCAACGCGTCTGTCTTCCTCATCGTCACCATTTGTGACATGGAAATTCTTTGTTATTGATATCTGCAGGGATAAGGTGTACAGTAACAAAAATCTAATCGTCATCAACATTATCCTTCCATTAAAAGACTTGACCACTTGTCCATATCAAAGATTAATGTGAAATATTGAATGATTTTCTGTCGTGGCTGCACGACCTTGCATACTGCTAGTTCAGGTGGGTTTTGCTGCAGCTGAGACGTCAAGAATTTCTCACTGTGCATCCTGTGATTATTTTACCACAGATTAAAAAGTAATGTAAATAAATAAAATATTACTAAGTACTGAGGAAATATGTGCTCAAATTTTTTTCATCATGCTGAGTAGTATTTTGTGTTGGTTGGTGTGTCAGTCAGTCCACCACTTTGGTCTAGACTGAAATTTCTAGACTGAAACAACTATCAGATAGATTGCAATGAAATGTGATGCAGTGTTACCATCAGGATCAGTTGTAATAACTTTCTCTCTTGACATTTCATCTAGCAGGTCAAACTTTGAATAACCAAATATCTGCAAAATCAATGAAATGTCTATCAGCCTCAGCTGTACTTTGTGGTTAGCATTATATAACACAGTAACTTCAGTGAAGCATTCACCCTAATGATTTAGTTAGCACTATTTTTTAATGCCCTACAGAGAGAAAAAAAGAGCACTCTTGTCCTTGTTTTAATGCAATGCAACATTTTTTTTCACCCAACTTCTTTACTGATAGTGATAAGACTGAATAATCTTGAGAAATAGCGGAGTTGTGACTTAACTCAATTTATATGTAAATGTAATATTTCCTGTGTAATGAGCTTATTGTATTATGTCAGCATTGACTTTTGTTTTGTCACAGAATGGTAACTGAAATCACAATCATTACACTGTGTTCATTTTCTTTAAGACGAACAAAGATTTGCATTGTGCCTACTGTGTTGGCCTTAAATCTGCGATGAACTGTACAATGCCAAACAATGCGAGCATGAAGAGGGATGTGTGTTTGTTAGATTGACTTCACATGACAAACCACTTCAGAGGGTATAAAGTGCAATTATATGTGCATGCATGTCTTCTTAAAATAGGTCTGTTGTTTAGAGAATATATTATTGTAGAGCTTATCGAACATTTATTTTAAGTAGATGACAAATGTTTAAATTAGACGTGTGTGAGATACAATGCCTAAATGTACTGAAGCCTTGTGTCACTTTATCAAGCACTGAGTTTACCGTGCAAAATAATTCCCACTATGTTTTTACATCACTTAATATTGTGAATGATCGATTGTATTGTTCATTAAACAACAAGCAATAGCATACAGGGTTGTGTATGGTACTATCCAAGAAATGATTGTATTGATCATTCATGTCTTTTTCAACAGTAGTCCTTGTGATACAATATATTGTGCTACTGTATACTTTGGTATTAAAGCGGTTTGGTGATTTAACTAGCCTGAACTCTGTATGTTAGCTTTAATGAGAGGAGGTTCACTCAGGTAACACTGTTGATGTTTTAAACCCAGCGGCCCGGCACCACAGTTTCACTTCGGCTCTGAAGCAAAGAAATTAAGCTCATCACCATGTCTGCGTTCTGCTTAACAGCACAGAAAGCACTGACAATGCCACAGAGCTGCATTTTATGTGGTAAATTTCTCAATGGATTTTGGCAGTGTCAGCAAAATGCATACACATTGACCATTTAGCAACTTAGCCACCTGGGGCCAAGAAAGCATTGGGTTCAGATTCGATTTGGACTCTTGTTGCATAGAGCTGTAGGCTCAGTTTAGCTTGCAAACTAACTTGGAAGGGAGGGAAAGATATCCAAATCCAAGAGGCCTTTAGGTAGCAATATAATGCTGTGTGACCTGCAGTTAAGTGTTGGCTGTTAAGTTCTGGTTTACCTGGGAAAGGATAGTTAATGCGATTGATCCATTTTTCTTTCTTTTCGATTTCATCCATTCTTATTTCACTCATCTTCTCTTATTTAGCTGGGCGAGGCAGTGCTGGAGGAGGTCAAGAAATCCCACCTGTGCTGGTACAGCATGGCCCACAGTGGTAGAAGCAGAAGATCATGGTGATGGACCCATTTCTGGACCTGTATCCTCAGCACACTCATCATGGCAGTGGAGTACCATTCCTGGACTGACTGGTCCAATGCTGAGGATTGGACACCTGGTAGGACTGATGGATGGATGGATGGATGGATGGATGGATAGATAGATAGATAGATAGATAGAAGCGCTTGTAGGCGCTTTGAATATGTGTATATGTAAATGTGAACCAGTTTTTGAGCTGATCTTCAGTCAAATCTCATTTTGTTTTTGAGTATAACCAACATCCATGTGGATCCAAGCAGGCTCTCTTGTACATCAAACAGTCTTCAAGGTTAGGTGTTGTTTTAGGGTTGGTAGGTTTTTGATGGTTTTAGATTTATATCTTAATTATCTAATAACCGCTACAAAATCTTAAACAAACCATACTTTTAATATACAATTTTTAATGCATTCATCGTACAGATTTACTCAGTGTTGAGACTGTAAACGCAAGGTTTAACAAATAGTAAGCAGACTTGTGTTGGAAAAAGGAAGAGATGTGGTTCAAGTACCTTAAATGCCTCATTGAGCTGAGGTGTTGTGCCACTGTGTTGATAAACGGGCAAATCAGCAGGTCAAACAGCAGTTAATAATCTCCCTTCTATTTTCAGAACATTACCATGCACCTGTGCCTTTTCACCCTTTGCAGTGTCTTTGTCTCTCCTCCACCCCTTCCCTGCATCTGTCATGCACCCTACTGTGGTCGGACTTGGGTCTTATTCAGGCTATATCTTACATTTAACTGTTTCACTTGAATTGGTGAATGTAAAGGTTGGGTGATGTTGGAAAAATGGTGCCCAGATGGTGCCACTTACCCTTGTACAGATGTGTATGCATCTACTTGAGGACTCTGACAAACTCATATTGTTTTCTGCAGGCCTCTGACTAGTCTTTCCAATGACATATTACAAGAAAGTATTTTGCCATCCGCTGCGTGAGAGATTTTTGAGAGCAGTGCAGAGCTCGTGTGAGTGAACCAGAGCATTATGTCATAGCATAGCTCCATTTCACCCCCAAACCACTTTGTGAATCTTTGAACCCAACCACTCTGGAAGCTGTGATTCACTCCTTCCTTGAGCTGTTGCTTTTGAAACTCCAGTCGAAAAACAATAAACATCCCTGACAAAATCTAGCATGTTGGGTTTCTAAATGCTAACAAGAACTGTTTACAGAGACTCGTTTAGTTGTTTTCAACAGCAGTGACACATTAGAGGTTCGGTTCTCTTTTCTCCCAACACAGTAAACAATTGATACTGATTTAAGACAGACATTTGGAGATTTATTTTGTGGAAACTTTAGTGAGGCATTTAAGGAATCATGGCTGAAAAAGGGAGACCGAGAGAGGCTAAAATAGTACCGGAGAGTGAGAATGAGGCAGGAGGAGAGGTGGACAAACAGACCTGGTCAACAAACCCTTAGTTGCCTCTTCACCTGACACTGTGTCAAGATACAGACAGCATGGAGGAGGCAGTGGATGGAGGGGTGGAGGGATAGCAGTCAGAGGAAAGGAGAGGAAACCCGGGCCAGGCCCCGATAACGGAGAGCTGTCGGGGCTCAGGAGAGGAGTGGGAGACATTAGCCAAATCCGGACGGATCACAAGCCTCTGGATGCAATCCAGTTTTGCGGGGCTGAGATAAGGAGGCTGATTATGTGTCACCCATCAATTCGCCCGCCTCCCGCCGCTGTCTCCCTGGCCATAAATCCACTCATGACAAGCTCCACTCTTCGGAAATCACCCCTCTCTACTTCCTCCCTCTTGCCTTCCCTCTGCTCACTTCTGTCTGCACTGTCCTCACAGTGGTTTGCTGCAGAGAAAGTGAAGAAGGGGATTAAGAAAGTCTAGAAGTGACTGCGAGGATTGGGTTCCAAGTAATAGAGATTTAATTGATAGATCCTTTCTGAAGGTCAATCTTTTTGATAGGCTGAAGTGCGGTGTGAGGAAGTGTCGATAATGATTTATTCAAGGCAACTTAAAAGTAAAGTATTTATAAAACCCTCAGGATTAGGAAAGAAAGATTATGGATTATCAAATTAAAATGAAATATGTGAATATATATTTAAGCTATCTTAAAATCTCATACAATCATGGGAAAATCATCTGAAACACTGTTTGGCATACTGTAAACTATGCTTGCCTTTGTGCCTCTTAACTATAAAGGATTACAAATACTTCATTAGATAATCTACTTCATCAACATTTGTCAAATTAAAGTTATTTTTTTCAATACATAAATAACCATATGGGTTATGCTGGCATTGATGCTATTGCATACAACTCCTTCCAAAGCTAACAGTGCCAACATAATATTTTCTTCCAAACGCACACAAGTTTGCCATAAACAGTCACTTTAAAGTGGCATCCACAAATTATGGCCGGTTAAATGCTTTTAGCACTTATTAATTACATTAGGAAACCAAATTGGGCAGCCGAGGTTTGATTTATTACTCAGCTAACTAGTTTTGTCACTTTGGGAATATGCAGATGGGGGCGGATGTTAGGATGTTCACAGAGAGAAAGATGGAGAGAGACAGCATGGCCGATCTTGGCCTGACCCTTCCACAAATCTCTGAGGTGACCGGCATCTAAAGTAACCGAGTCCTCTTGACCCCTTTAGGGTGATCATGAACACATTATGGAGATGAGTAAGGACAGAGATAATCGTCATAAAATGGTTATTTTTCGAGTTGTGGTGGCGCTGTCATTTTGTCTTGTGTTATAATTCCAGTGTACCCATTTCTTTTACATAGGTGCACTTTTGCCCAGCTCAGCACACATAAAATAGCACGCATAAGATCTCATTTTCCCTTTTAAGAAGCTGTTTTTTAAAGCTAGTTAAAGTGTTGGGTTGAGATGAAGGACATGTGTACGGTACATGGCTGTGAGTGTGCTCAGTCACAGAGAACTGAGCATTTTACAAACTTTTTATCAGAAGCTGCAGGAATGGGAAGTGAAAATGTGAACTGTGAAAGCAGTGATTTGTAGTTGGATTTATTTTGGCTGCATGCAAAACATGACAGTATTATTTTGTTCCTAAAATGTGGATGTCAATTATAAAGTAACATTACTTTATTGTTTCTGCAGTGCTGCTACTGGCATGCTAGGACACGATTCACATAAGTCAGTTTGTCAAGTCATCTGTGGTCTTTCAGTGACAGTGGTGCTCAAAAATGTGAAGGTCAAGAAAGATGTGATTATCATGAGTGCAGTGCCCATTCTGACTGTCCGACTGCCGACCCTTTCATCCTGAGTTGTGGTTCTTGTGGTTTGTGGTTCACTTATCTAGCTTCAGGCAGACTGACCGGACTAAACAACTGAAATGAAATTACAATTTATACTTAAAATAGTCTAAATCTATCATGTTTATAATTGTATTAACATTTTTTTTTATAAAAATTAAGTGTGAATGTGTTTGCTCTAAGAAAAGTTTTTTGTGAAAGCCCAAATCTTAGAAAGTAGGCTAAAGGGCCCTTCACCACAGTAATTGTAATGATAAAAATATGAGCATCCACACTGATGAACGATAACAGTGGTGCCAAGCAAGTGCTACATGCTTCTAGCTGTTAGAGTCCCAGGATGGATATCGATGACCTGTTAGTCATTAAGATGAGGATGAGAATAAGAAAACAGTGGAAAAGTAGCTGCTGCTGTGCCACACCTTTCAGCACCACAGAGGCAACAAGAGAGAGAAAGTGCACATCATGACTGGTAAAATATGGCTCTAAATGTGATCCCTGTGATACAGTCGGCTGTTGTTGTTGTTGACATAAGTATTGTTTTGTGGACTCTGCCATCCAATTGAGTCAGAACAATTTCTAAAATGATGTTTATAGTTATCTTTAGAATTGTGGTTTGCACTTGATTGTAGGTGGCTGCAATTTCCAATTGTTGTTTAATTTTTTTCTAATTAATCCATAAATCAATTTCAAGTGATCAGTGAATAACAGTAAAAAATGCTGATCAACTATCAGAGCCAAAGGTGTCTTCATTCTCCTTGTTTTGCCCAAACTTCATGATGTCATGCAAGTTGGCCTTTAAATTTGTCATGTTATCTCTTACATTGGATTGATAAATGGCTGTCAACCTCTGCACACACCCATTTCTTCTCTCTTCAAATGCTGACTTATGTGCAGCCTGTGGTCATTGCTGCCCCGTCTAATAACTCTTCCCATGTTTAAGCAAAGCGTGTGCCTAATAGACTGCTCTCAAATCACACATCAGGGGACACTGGAGTGAGCTGAATGTCACAGTGCATTTATCTCCTTCTTGCCCCCCGACCAACCCATCTATGCTGGGACCATTATTTAACCTAAGAGAGGTCAGATCCTCCCTGTAAGGCTTGAACAGAGCATGAATTAAGTTAAATCGTGTATCCATCCATTAAAGCAGTCATTGGCTGCTTTTACAGCTCTTGGAGCACTACGATCCTGCATTGCTTTATGGGTGTCACACACCAAATGGGCTGACGGCATGTGAGTCCCTCACCTGCAGGAGGAGGGGGTTGAAGGGCAAGAGGAGGATGGGGGCTGGGAAGCTGCTCGGTCAGCACTTGGCGCGCTGTGAGGGGGGTAATGATCCATAGAGGGAGATCTTCCCCGCTTTCCCTCTGCAGTCTGTGCCTCATTTTAGGTGTTGGAGAGTCCCTCTGCTAGGGGAATCTCTTGATTTCTCTCCTTTTGTGTATTCCACATGCTGCCAGTTTGAATAGTTTTTTTTTTCAACAGTTCCTCTGTTGGTTTGCGAGACTCATAGGCCAACGAAAAAGAGGCTTCATAATTTTTGTTGGCTTTAACCTGAAATAAGTGGAACAAACATAGCTCAGAGCATTGTAAGATACATAATAGAGTTATTTGAGCAGTTAAAATCAATATGTGTTGTCTTTTGCAATCTTTAGAGTTCAGTCAGCTGGCAGGAGTTGATGTCATACAGAGCAATGAAGCAGCTTGAAGAGCAAAAGGGTTGAGGGTCGTTGTTCCTTTATCAATGTTCAACTGGATTATTGTTAAAAATTCAACAGGCTTCCAATATAATCTATGTAGAACATTCTGCATTTTGGCTTTCCAGTGAAAGAATTATGCTGCAGGCTAGCAGTCTGCAGCCAACTGGACAGCTAAATTTGGATTTACCCAACAATGGAACCAAGATCCACAGCTGTGTGACCATATTGCATCGAAGACATGGCAAGACATGGCAGATTTCATATTCCCCCAACCATCTGTGATATATAAATAAAGCTCCAGTTTTCTGACATTCAAACAACCAAGAACTTAGTGTGTGAAGAAAAAATGATCTATGAAATGCTCTACACTGGTTAGCACTTAGTGACCTTGAAATAGGTGCAAGTCTGATCCTCTGTGCAGAATTATTAACAGTTCCCATTTTTAATTTGCTATTTGTTTAAATTTTTTGTCAGGGATGAGGTAATGCACCATATTGCCGTAACTCAAGTATATGCATATGTAAGTCAGTCAAGCACTTTATAAACACTTAAACTTAAAAAATAACGTTTCTTTCTGCTTTGTTGGATTACAAGCCTCATCCATTTAGAGCTGCTGGTGTAAGCCTTCACAATGGATGCTGGCTCTGTCAACTAAAAGACCTGGTAATGTTTGGGGATAAAATAAAGCAAAAAATAACGTAACTGCCACACAGCGGCCAAACCACGTTATGCCCCTCCAGTCAGTCAGCACTTATACTGCCACCAATTTCAAGGCAGGTCGTCACAAATTGCAGCTTGGTCAGTGAGATGTTTTCAGACATGTCAGGCTGTTAAGCATTGTTCAAGAGGATCTTCTTGGTGATCTTAGCGTGATGGATTTTTATGAGGATTCTTTGCAAGGATATTGTTTCATAAACAGTATGTCTCAGTGACCTATGAAGGTTCAGCTTGACTTAACAATGATCTACGCATGATTTGATTCCCATGCAGTTTGAAAAAGGTGTGGATACAGAGGTGTATGTGAATCAATAACATCACCAGGGAAATCAATCATAAGCAGTGGCTGAACAAAGGGGAATGTATCGATTTATTGACTGTTTTGCGACAGCACTACCCTTTGAATGCACAGTAAAAGACGCTGGTTAGATGCTTTGTGTCAACACTGGAAACCAGAATAGGGGAAAAAAAGAGAATAAAAATGGAGTAAATGCCATATTGGCATACGTACATCAGCTTCCCCAAAAGCATTTTTGGCTTTGTATCTGTTCAACAACAGAATAAGATCTGGCAAGCTTCCATCCTGCAAATGGCCCTATTATTTTTGCTTTGCACCCTCCGGTTACTCTGAATAAGCAGAATTTATCTATGTCAAACAGCCCTGTCTGTGTTGTTCCCTATTTTACCTCTTTGCTTGTTGAAGCTACACAACCACTGCCACCCACATCAACACACATCCCATCCCACCTCTTTAAAACTTCCATTGTATAAAATGTTTTCCCCAACTCTACAATCTAGCTTTCTAACATCTGCCCTTCATTTTGGACGTGTTTATCTCGTTGGAGTCTTATTCTTTATCTAAATATGGGTTTGTGATGTGGTCTGGCTTTGCCCAGACACTTCACATCAACACACTGGAGCTCACAGTGCTTAGGATAGGTTAAATGCAGAGGTCAAATTTCATGTAAGTATAAAAATTAAGTGTTCTGAAAGTTATTTTCAAAGCTGATCTCGCAGCCAAGACACTACAAGGTGTATAACGTTTTAGTAAGTAGGGTTGTTATGATGTGGTTGCAATTTATTATGTTTGTCCTCAAAATTAATTTTTGAGTGTAGTCCAGCAAACAATGCAAATGAATGCATGCTGAACTTATGCATAAGCTTTTGCACTGAATTTGAATGGTGGATCAGAGCTGTACTAAACATACATGTGTAACTTTGGTACACACTGTAGTTACCTGCAAGACAGCTTATTAAAACAACAATTTGATCTCATAATCTTATGAGCATAGCACACTGACAACACAATACATGCACCAGGTCAAAAGTGACTCACACTATGAGTGATGTTTCCACTTTAATATCCACTTTATTATTTTACTTTTTCAGACAACAAAATATTTTCTTACACTTGGTTGGTTGTAACCATTACGAAGAAAACCAATATAGTCAAAATAAAACCACATAATATGGCCAACCATCAATCAAAACTATGATGCATGCATGACTCATTTGTCCTCCCCTCATCTGAACTGTGTGGGAGGAAGAATGAATAAGCTCAAATGACTGAGTCAGGTCATGTACTGGCACAGACAACGTAAAAATGAAATGCTCTATGTTTTCAATCCTGTTCAAATGTGTACACAAACACACAACAGCACATGGGACTGAAACTGTACACACAAGTGACACTACACACACACTGGAGTGAAAATTGATTGAAGGTAAAAGAATTTGACAGAGGGATTGACTATTTTTCACAAATCAGGATGAAAACATCAAGCATGCCTGAGTGTGTTTAAGGTGTACAATGAGACAGTCCTGACCCTGAAAGGTTTAATCATTTGGTAAAAAATGTTAAAAACAGTTAATTCATCAACCTTAGTATGCATCTTCTTTATCTTCCTTTTGACAGTAGTACTTTTGTGGTATTCAGTAAATGTTGTGATCAATTAGAAGGAAAGGCAAGGCCACTAGCTGAAACAAAACTGTTCTATATACTGCAGGTGTTGCTGGAGTTTTGACCTCTTCAGCTTTGATTAAGATGATATCTGTTTCCTTTCTTGAGGCTTTCAACAAAAAAACAACTCTAAAAACAAAGGACTCTTTTGACGTTTTAATAATTTTCTTTAATATTGCATGGTATGTTCCACAATAGCCCTGCCTTACCATTGTGCTGTAAAAGTAAACTGTTACAGCAGGGACCTGCAGGTTGGTTTATCCTTACTGGGAGCTGTCTCTTTCAGTGTGAGAATAGACGCAGGCTATATTTTTTTTTTATGGGCGGTGAGAAAAGGAGCTTTGATGAGAAGTGAGTGTTGTCAGTCTCACATGGATATTGCTTTTGCAAGCAAAAAAAGCTGCATGATGTGGATAGGTGCTGGGCTGAGATGGTTAGATGATGTGAGGTGGGATTAAACACAGTGGAACAGAGAAAGAGGAACCAAATATGAGAAGATTTTTAAGTGTAAATTATATCTGCAAAGTTCCTCACTTTAGCTCAAAAGCATTGTAGCATTCTGTATGACTTTATTTGATAAATGCGACTGTTTTCAGCTTGAGGTTTTTGACACAGCTCAGAGCAGTGGGTAATATTTGACTTTGTGCTCCTCTGTAAATTACACTCGTGGTTCTACATCAGGCTCACCAGAGTCATTATATAGGTCGTCACAATTGCGGAAGTAGCCAATCAAGTTGTCTAAGCAACAGCTCCCATCTGACATAACTAAGTATTCGTTTAATGAGGATTGTACAGTAAGTGGTCATTATTCTGCCTATTTTACTATTTCCCCCTCTGAACACATTGTGTTGCAGATGTTTGATTTAGTATGCAATGCTTGGTCTCCGATCATTTTATACTTCTACAGTCACATTATTTTTTTTCACTTATTCTCAGTGTCATTCATTATGCTCATGGCGTGCATGGACCTGTTTGAACCACCTTGTGCTTCAGTCACATTCTGGAGACTTGGTTATCATTTGTGAACAAAGAAAGCAGTTGTCTTAAAGCTATGCCATAACATTTTAGGTGGAGACATGGTTTCTGGGGATGGTCAGTGCAGGGTCATGTGGGATAGGCTTGTGGTGGTGATGGTTAAAGTCAGGGTAAGTCTGTGGAATGAGTGTAGGATCAATATAATAATCTTGTGCATAAATCTCTCAAGCGAAAGCTGATGGTTTGGGTTACATTTTGATGCTCGAGTCAAACATCCCACACACAAGACATAATATGCGGTTCACTGTATGTGAAAGCCCATTTGGTTACTACAATGTTTATGCCTGCCTGTCTGTCCTATAAGCTTCCTTTCCCTGGGGTGAATCCTCCTTCACAAAACTAAAGTTGTGTTGGAGGATTGATGGCCAATACCACACTCTCAGACCACTTTCCCAGGACTCCACTTTTTACATGGTTGCCCGGGTTTCAGTGAGTGAGTTGAGAATAGTTTTTTGCAATTATCTTCGGAAAACTGATGATTTGTGACCCTGAATAGACCATAAGTAATTTGAGCCTACCTCACTTTCTATTATTTGATTCTAGTGGGGGCTGGACTGATTAGGTGTTGTCAGCATTAGATATTTTTCTGTTCTTAAAACGGCCTTTCATTCTTTTCTTGTTAAACCTGTTCATTGGGCTGCAGACTGAATCTAAGATTAAAGACTAAATCTGCAAACGATTGTTGAGCATATTTGTCTCTGGCCTTTTGGTTTGGTAGAAGTGGAGGATTCAGAGATATAACCCTAACCCTTTTCAAGGAGATACATATCTTAGTAAAACAGGGTCATAAAAGAATGTTGTTGTTTTTTTTTGGCCCTACATATAGCACAGGGTTATATACAGTATAATATTATTTACGACAGTCTCAGTCTGAAATGTCAACGAGGAAAAAAAAAGCTCTGTTCTGCAAGGGAGGGGAGTACAGCATTTAGAAAAATTGGATATGCATTCAGAAAATGCAATGTGAAAATTCTCTGCTGTCATGCCTATAGCACCAAATGCTGTCAGGTAAAATTTCAGCTGATTTGAGATGCAGTTGCGATGGAGTAAGGGCAGGATCTGCACTGCTTTTCTGAAAATGTGAGCTTTCCATTGTGAGAGTGATAATAAAAAGGTACTGGTTGCAGCAGTTTGCAGCAAATAAGGCTATATTGTGGTGAAAATACCCTTCTACTAACAGAAGATAAATGAGAGAGAGGAAAAAAAGTAGCATTACATTCCCTTTTCTCTCAGCTTGAGATGTGCTAGTCTCATTGTGAAAGAACCTGACCGCAATTTACAGTGACAATGACACAACATCTTTTATTTTAGGAAGCGATCCTATTGAAATTGCAAATATTGTGCAATTAGTTAAATATGGTAAATACTTTGTGGATTATTATCTTGGTGAGCCTGCTGTGGCAACCACCTACATAGGGTGGATTTGAGACTATCTTTGGATGTCGCCCTGGAGACTACATTGTTTCTATTTCCCTGAGAGTTAATGATATGCTTATGCTATGCAAATTTCCCTCTCTGTTTTAATTGTAGTGTTTGCTAGAGCCCACCTGATGTTCCTCCCCCACTCAACTATAAAAAGTTGAAAATAAAATACAGTAAACATGTCTTTTTCATATCAGTGAACTATCACTTTAGAATTTGGGAGGATGTGGAACTTTTCAAGCATTTTTTTGGGACTGTGAGCCGACTTCTTTTACACAGTGACTGCTGCTGCACAGCTGGGTAATAATGCACACACTCAACCAAATTTGACCAAATTTAGAAAAGATTTAAGATGTCTGGTCCACAGAATGGATGAACCGAAGGAGAAAAAAAGAGTGACCAACAAGAGATATTAGTTAATAAAACAATTACAGTAGCCAGCAGTATTATGTCAGCTATGGCTCGAAGGAAATTGTAGGTGGCTGCATCTGCACATTATGCATGTTCACCGTGCCTCTAAGCTTTTCTGTTTGGTTGTTTGTTTTTTAATTCATTCATCAGGTTGAATAGTCTGTCACGGAACTGTCGAAAATGTATATCCACATAGCAGGGCTCTTCTCGCTACACAAAAAAAACTACACAGATTCAGAATATTATAGGAAACCAATAAAACAAAGCTATTGATTCTATAGTATATTACAGTATATTGTAGCTGTATATCGTTCATATAAAGTGCTCATATTTCTAATGTATGGTGGCATAAAATTAGTTTCAAACACACATTTGAGCATAGATTGACTTGCTTCCTGACAACTTTGCCATTTGATCAAACTGTTTGAATGTAGTCCACATAATATTTCCACTGGTGCTTTGTTCCCTTTTATGGTCATCAAACCAGGAAACCATTCCCACTGTCTGACATCAACACTCTGTTTATTTTTCATTGTTGTTATGGCTGCCAGTGCTTTATATCGATATCCTGTAATTACTGTTTCTATGGAGAAAACTTTGATGTTGATATATGTAATTTAAGCGTCTGTCTTGGATAATTTGGTGCATGCTATTGTGGTGCATCATTGTCACCACAATAACCATAACCATCTTTAAGAGTTGATTCATCATGATTTCCTTGAACAGTCATAACAATTCAGTGACCATTGGTCGTAGTGTTAAGATGAGTCATTGATGACTGTGAGATGCATGCTGAAGAGTATGTACAGTAACACAAAACCAAACAGGCCCTCCAGAAATGTTGAGACTGCACAGCTTAGCACAAATTTGAATTTTCCAGACTCAAAACAGATCATTCATTGGTTGATTACACACCATTTGTAACAGCATGCTACTTTGAAATGACCTTCTCTCCAGTCCTCTGAACTGATGTTTTAATGATGCATGAAATGTGCAGATTAGCAGTGTTAGTTTTATTTCAGCGCTCTGTGCCAGCCTCAAAATTGGTCATAGGTGCTTCTATGTCATATTTATGAGACTCATGCTGTCTATTCAAAGAGAGAGGACCTTTTGTACTCTCCACATGGGAACAGGTCAGCAAATGTCAAATCCACGGTTTCATATTTTATGTCAGAATTGAAATGTCTCGTCCATCGATCATATCAGCTCTAACAAAGTGCCATGGAGGAAATATATTTAGATATTTTGTCTGAAAGAACTTCATTTTACATGGCATAGTCAAAGGAAATAAGTGTCTCCACACCTGATTTCCTGGGGGTGGGGGCAAAAGTGAAAATAATTTTCACTCATTTACGTAAATTAGAAATTCAAGAAAGAAAAGCACCTTCAGGCAATACCAACACTAACAACAAAAAATGAATTAAGTCCTGCATTTTCTGCAGAATCCAAATGAGGTGAGCTGTTACTTGGAAGTTGTTGGTGATCATACCTTTAATATTTCAATGGGACTGAGAGGGTTCATATTGTTATGATCTTTTGCTCATCATTTTTGCAAATTAACTTTACATGTTATGATAGTGCCGTGTTTTGTTTAAACTTTTTCATGGGCTTTCACTAGAGCCCTGAGCAGGCGCTATAGAAGAGCTTTGACGTCTGTGATCTTACTTGCGTCCTCCATAGAAAACAGTCCAGAATGACTTGCCTGGGTATTTTGACCAAGAACAAACATTGGTTTGATCAGTGTCTCGTGTAAGTGAGTCATCAAGGGATTAACACTTTGTTTTAATCGGAGTCATTGGATGGATAGATAAAACCAAACCAGACTGCTGTTTTGTCTTTTAGAAGATATAATGCATGCTTTACTAGCTGTTGTCACTATTTACATTTATGAATGTCTGAATTCAACACACTGAAATTCGTAGTTGGAGGCAAACGTGACCCTGTGAGTTAGAGATGTCTCTGCAGCTGGTGGAGTATTGGCACCTACTTAATGGATGTGTAGTAAATGACCCTCATTCTCCAATATTTGTCAGCATTAACAGCGTTCCTCTCTGCTGAGAGTAATGCCACAAAACTGCCCGGGTGACAGCATGCAGTGATTTGTCGCGTTCCAAACACACAGCGTCATGACACCCCAATAATGGACCTGTGTGTTTCACTCAACAAATGGCACAATGACTGCCACGATGGAAGAAACTGGCTTCATTTTTATTCAAGCAGGGCTGCCAGGGCTGAGCAACAGGGCAAGGAAGGTGCAAGTGTGCCACCATCAACAAAAGATTGATCCATATTGATGATGAATTAATGGTGAGGAATGAACACTATTGGAGTGCATGCACCCAAAGGGTCTAACTCCTCTGAACCGCTGCCAATAGCTGCTCAATAAGACGCATAGAGGACATGAGTCTGGAAGTACATTTAGCCCACAGAGTTTTAGAAGTTCTGTTGTGGCCAGAGGGTCCCTGACATCTAAGCTTTTCAAAGGACGAAGAGTTGATGCACATTGTAGTTAAGTTGTGATAAGAAAGCCGGAAAAGCTAAATGCATATGAGTACATTATTCTTTTGAGCTTTATGCCTTACATCCTTACAACTCTTTAAGTGTACTGATGCATCCAATTTTAGTCCCACATTGAGATTACTTGTGTTTCAAGCCAGCTTTTTGTGGAGCATCCCAAAGAGAAACAGTCCTGGCTGTCAGACATAGTACACAACCATCACATACAATTATTAACCAGCTAATTATGTGTTTATTTATTTTGATGAGACCAGACCAATTATGGGCTCTGAAAATGATGTCTATGTGTCTATAAACTCTCTAATCGTCTTGCAGATGGACTCGTAATATATGGCAGGGCGGTGTGTTGTGGGCTTAATCAATGAAATGGAGTGGAAACTTTGTCGACATCAGCGGATCTCTGTTCTGTGAATCCAACTGTGTGCTAGTCAGAAGGACACACAAGCCGCCACTGGTGTCACTCCCACAGACGTTTCGCCTGTCATTATGTCACACATCCTCCTTCGCACATACACCGTTGCTCATGGCAACTGCACGGTCTTTGCAGACTTGGGGCCACAGAAAAAAGTTATTTAATTATATAATCACAGTAATAATTAACAGCCTGTGAAATGAACAAGTAAGAGGGTGAACAGCAGAAAGGAAAGGTGCCTTTCACGTGTTGCTCTGCTCTGACTAATGTAGATGTGTGAGCAGTTTTAACTTACAAGTTGTCAACATACTTTTGGTTGCATACCAGTTTTCACATTACACACCTTTTAAGGAGCACTTGCTGTGTGCATTCAGCTTATTACCTATCTATTATTGTCAAGATGATGATATGTAGCACAAAGTAAAAGACTTTTTCATTTTAGGTAAATCCACTTCTAGACTGCTGGAATTATGCCCAATAAACGCTCTAAGTAATGTGAGATAATGCTGAAATGATCGAGGATGAACTTTAACAACGGTAAATTACTCAAAAACCTGTTCACTGGAGGATAGATGTGCCATGAGAATGCTCATTTAGCAATGTAGTTTACCCTCAAGGGCACATTTCGCTGGCACAAGCCCAATAGATACGACGCATGCATGCAATATTGCAATTTTATATTCTCAGCACTGTGATCAGATTAGGAAAGTGTACCATTTTCTGTTTTGTGTGTTACAAGGTGTTCTCTCATTTAAAGAGAATTAAGATATCTGTGTGTTGTTTTTGATACCCAATCATTTTTTTTTCTTTTTTTTTTGTGTTGGACAGTATTGTGTTCTACTTATACTGCTACACTTGTCATTGTGTGTTTTAAACGAATAGTTTAAGGCACTATTTCCTTCAATTCCTTTAAAATTCTTCACCAATTTCTGTGTTGTCAGCTCAAACTGTTGCACAGGTTGTATTGTGTTCTCCCACTAAGTCTTGTAAACAAAATAAAGCCACGGAAATGAGGTTTTTACAACTGTAGAGAATCTCAGACTCCCACTGGCCAGTAATTTGTATTTGACAACTCAAGCAAGCAGTCACAAGTGCACTTTGTGTACAGACATTGTAGGAGCAAACATATTGGCCGGCTGGATGTATGGGCTTGGAAGCCAGATGCTTTGCAAGCACCCAGAACATTGTGCTTATGTGCCCTCTGTGGAGGCAAGATAGTGAGAGTGCAAAGAAAACAGGGACAGGACGAAAGGGTGGGACAGAGGAAAAGGAGTGAATTAAATGAGGTCGAGGAGCAACACATGAACTGTAGCTGAGGGATAAAAGAAGGATCAGTCAAGAGAACAAAACTGAAGTTAACTAGGTGGGAGGCAAGAAAAATGATAAAAACCAAGGGCCAAGAGCACACATTATGCTGCTTAGAAAACTATTGCACTCCTTAATACTGGAGGGCAAAAGTTCTCTTGTGTAACTGCAGTAATAACACAACTGTTTCGTGTAAAATGAAGTAAGTTTATTCTGTTTTACTCCAATGCTCTGATGGTGTGAGGAAGCTCACACATTGGTCTTGAAGGCAAACAACAACAAAATGTATTTTGTTGCTTAGAAATAGTTCATAGTGGAATTAAACATGTCTCAAGTGTTGTATTTGTGTTTACTAAGCAAAAGTTAAATAAAACAAACATATTGGAGAAAGCGATGCCATCAGGGCTTTACTCTGAAGACCTGGAATGGTGTACAATAATTACTGCACTATTATTTGTTTGCCCAACTAGCTTTTAAGAAAACACAGATGCAGTGTTGATGACCTTCACAGTTTAACAGTGCAAATAGTCTGCACTGCATCATCACATTGGTAAAGCAGAGGCTGATGAACTTAATAGGTAGGTTGATTACTAATAATTAGCAGATTTGTGAGCTGTCCATGTATCAGCCATAGCCTTTAACCTACTGAAATTATGCACCTTTGTCAACAGTAAACAATTAGCTGATGATCTGTCTATTACTTTAGAAATAAAAGATGTCCTCAGCACTGTCTAAAAGGATAATAGCAACATATTTAACAACCCAGTGTTTTCACTTTTTCATTTAGCAATTAGCCTAAATGGGATTGTAATTTGAATTGCAACGTAACAGTTGCTTTGTATGTTGTTGTTATTGTAGTAGTAGTAGTGTGTGGAAAAAATCCACTGTGCCACCTGTAAACCTTCAAGAAGCTTTATGTTATTCATATTTTTAGCCACTTGTAAATCAATGTGCATCATTTTCTGTGGTTTTACTACTATTCGTTTACCAGCGCAGGAGTGAAAATGTATTTTGGACATAATTCTGATATATAAATACACAACCAAGTGTAAGCTATTAGTAATTAGTTTCTCTTTACTTGCCCAAAGATACAGATGTTAATTTCACATTTCAGAGGGCATCAACAATGTCCCCAAGCAAGTCAGTCTCCTTAAACAAGCTTTGAGATGGGAACACAGAGCTGATATTCTTTAGTGCCTAAAATTAAATTTTAATATATGAAGCTACATTAATAAAATATCTTCTCATTCTTTCCACCTCTTGATTTACTTTTCTTGACTTCTTCTTTTCAAAGAGAGCATTGCCCGTGTATTTTTTACTGATGCTTTCTCTTTAAAAGAACAAGATTGTTTTTAAATTCATGGGGTGACTTTGGAGGGTCAGGGATGTCAAATCAAACTTAATTTTCTGTGTGTAAATCATCCATCAGATGCAGCTACAAGTGCTGGAACATGAAATGAGTTAAAAAGAATATATCCATGTTTTTAAGTTGTCTTTTAAAGAATTCCACACTCTGCTTCCCTCAGGCCCTACAGCACACTGTTCCACCAGCTGGACAGCCTACCTGTGAGATATCATGAGTACATGTCTTTAAACCATGTCAGATAAGTAGTAGGGAACAGCACTATTAAATGATTTGTAAACCAATAAAAGAATGCCAATATCAAGGTAAACTAACATTTAGCCAGTGCAGCATTTTTTTTTTTAAAAATATAGAGAATGTGTGCTCGACTTCTGGTGTGTTGAAGATGATCGATCGCTTTTTTGGAACAGCTCTCTGAATGATGCCCATTGGGTAATATATTCAGTACACAGTATACAGCTGAGAGTATGTTATCAAAAATCTAGCACCGAAATCAATGATCAATTAAATACATTGAATACATACATATGTGCTATTTATTCAAACAATTTGGCTCCCATTACGAGAATATTGTCCAACACTATCTGTTCTTTGTGCGGCAGTCAAACCTCATGTCCTCCCACTCATATCCTAATGATTCACTGACTGATCGCTCTTCATTAGACTCTCATACCTGACTGGAGCCCATCCCATCATCTTTTCTTTTTCTTTAATGGCAATTCACATGATTAATTGACTCTATTTTTGTTTTACATCATGGATGACATGGTATGGCCACTTATCAGTTTCCCGTCATTAGGTGATGGGGCTTGACAATGGGTCTGCTGGCTTGGGTCGACATGACTTATCGGGATAATATATGGCCTCCGGGTTTTAGGTTCAGAATCTTTCCCCGCAGGTAATATTTCTTCATTTTTGCAGCCGTGATCGGTCCGTCAGTCTGGCTGGTCTCCGCTTTTAATTGTAAAGCTATTCCGCTGAGCCACAAGGCTGCTAAAGACCTAATCAGTTAATTTTTGACCACATAAATTACAGTTACATTCACAGATATCATTAAAAAGTTTCACTTAGATGGAATATAAGAATTTTGTGATGGGGATGTTACCACAATTTAAATTATGGTCCTAGATAACTCCTGAAATGCTGAAGGACTGCATTTATCTTCTGAAATGTTTCACATTGTAAAGATGTTGTCTTTGTGTTAGTACATGTTCTTACAGTGTGCCAGAGTCATCTTTTCTATACGTGTGGCTAACTCATGCTTTAAAAGGACCTACTTTAAATGTGCACTTCATCTGTGAGTCTGATACAGTAACATTTACAATTACTGAAACAATTTCATTTATCAATTTCCCTTTTTAATAAGCAAATCATTTTCAAGGCTGTGAAGAGGATGCATGTAACCTGTTTTTAAGATGGAGACACTTGAGCACAGTGTGCTTTTATCAGACTTTGAGCTGGTGTGGAGAAAACTTCTGTGCCATCAGTGGAATGCAGAGACCTCATGATGAGCTTTGTCCATGCCAAGATCCAAACTGACTGTGAGATTAGCCAGACATGACATGCCAGGGGAGATGGGGAGGCTGGTCATAATGCCATCGGCAGCAGCAGTCTGGGTCAGCTCAGTGCCAGGATAGAGGTTGGCTGGATTCACATCCCTTTCATTCTGCACAGCAATGCCAGGTACCCGTGGGACAAATTATGTGTCACTAATGTTACTTCTTCAGTGTTAAAATGTGTATTTAAAAAGGGCTGTCTAATGTAATGCAACATAACAAAGTAATGCATGGCACAAGGCCGTCTCATGTAGGCGTTGCTTATTTCTTGGCAGAGTCAGTAATTGGTTAAAAGCAAAGCGTGCGTGCGTATGTGAGAACCTGTGCTGACAACAGTTACTCAATCTTCCAGCTACATGCCACTTTGCATTCAAAACTGCAAGATCTATAAAGTCCAACTAAATGCCAGCCATTTTTTTTTCAAAGAATCGTACAAAACCTGCACATGTGACAGTTCTTGTCATGTAACAGGTGAAAAATGACTGTGTGTGTGTGTGTGTGTGTGTGCGCTCACACCTCACACTTGCCAGCTCACATAATGCACTGAGGTTTTTGAGAGCTTTCACATAAACGTTGCATGCCCATAAAATATGTTTACCAGACCGCAGATAATTCAAATGGATGGTGCACTGCATGGCATAGCTCAAGTGAGCAGGACTTCATTTTGTGAGCCATTTCACCACATCACTCACCATTATTCTCTACATTGCCCACATATGTCATCATGTGACAGGTACCTTTCTGATGTCTCGCTGTAACATAAATACAGGTATTAATAGTGAGATGTCCATGTTGACTATACAAAGACCTTTTTTCTCTTTCGGACAAGCTGTTTTCTTTGCTCCCCCTCCTTATAGACAGAATTTTGTGGCCGTATTACAGTAATAACAGAATATTCTATGTCAGAGATTGTTTTGCAACCTTCTTAAATCAATATATGTTTTACAAAGAAATTACACTATGCAGTGTGTATCTGTGACTCCTCACTGCAAGTTAAATCTTTGAAAAATTGGGGAATTTATCAGTGTTTACATGGCATTTTACAAAATGAGTGAAAATTGAATTTATGAAACCAAACAAAAAAATCACTATGTATTGGCTTTTTATAGTCACTTATATTGCGGCCTTGGTGCGTATTTAGCACATCATTTTTTAGCTTTCCGTTTCTCTCATGAGTTTCGGCTCCAGCAGATATTGTTTGTGAGGCCAATGTCAACAGTAGAGCTTGTTTACTATGTTTGTTGTGTTAAACCGTGTCGTCTTATGCAGGAATCATGACTCTTGCATGGGAATCGGAAAGTCAGGTGTGAATTTTTCAACTGATAATGGTCATAATCACAGCTGAGCCTTCATGCCTCCATTCACCTTATCCTTTACTGGTGCTGTCATGATATGGGATCTTCTCAAACTGATTATTGTGACCAAAAAATATGTTAAAATACCATCACAGTACATGCCTACCTCATCCTGAGTGTTGGACTCAGTACTGTAAGTGTGCTGTTTTATCTTGCAAAACACAAATAGTATTATTATATGATGGTATTGTATTTCATATTGTATTTTTCCCATAGTCAGTAGTAGTCAGTAGCCCATGACAGTCCATACCTAAAAGGTAGTGATTCGATATTTACTTTTTCTTTCTTCTCTGCTTTAAACAGTTTATCTGCTTTTGATTTAAAGGTTCATATGATACATAATGTTCTGTTTTTTTCCAAACACAACACACCCTCCTCTGTCCTATGTAAACAAGATACAAGCTTCAGGGTCAATATTTCAGGAAGTGAGGGCAGAAAACCACACAGACCATACATTATGCATGAAGATCTCAAAGGCTTCTTGGAGTGAAACCACAACAAAAAAACAGTTGAAATTCCTTCACAGCTGCATTTCTGCCGAACCCCGATCTGCTTTTCTCTACATTTAAAAGAAAGGTGGCTGGTTGTGCAATGAGACAGATGGACAACACAGATTGCTAACATTAGCCTACTCTTGATCTAGATCATGATTCCTCATAAAGCTAATCATTTATTAGAAGACTTCATCATGTTTTTTGGAGGGGGGAAGAGGACAAGCTGTGCAGCCCCCGCTGCTTCAACACTTGACCGCATGGAAAAATGGCATCATGGAGTGCACTGAAATGACAAAACATTAGGGGTCTGTTGCAAATGTGTTGGTTGAACACATCCTAACATACTTTGAAGCTCAAGAAATGTGGCTTTTTAGGAAATATTGACCAAATCATTGTTTTTTTTTTCCTTTTTAAGGACCAAATTAATAAAGGAAATTGAGTAACCACTGTTCTTCCCAGAGCCCATAAAATACATCAGGAGACCTGAGTCAGAGATTATAGATTAGTAAGTATGTCTTTCTAATTCTAACCACCAATTTTACTGACAAAATCAGTTGTTGCTATTATATTTTTGTTGTTGTGAGCTAGCTAATTATCAACAGCCATCTCTTCAACCTCTGCATGGCTTTGAAACAAGACCTCTGGTACATAATCCAGAATGGGCACCTATACAGTGGGATTAACCTGCACATCTGAGGGCCTGGTCTTCAGGAGGCTTTCTCTAAAGCAACTTGTCACCCTATAAAGTGTTAGGAGCAAGGATTTTGCATTTGACTTTGAAAGTAATGCTTTCTTAAAGTAATTACTGTGGGAAGGAAGCTAGTTTGATCACTTTGATCAATTCTTTTGTGTGTCTATTTTGGTTTTGTGAAGACATTGACACATTGCTTCAGCTTTAGAGAAATCTGATCATCGACAATCCTGCTATGCGTTGTAACAATTACTTAGCAAAGATGAAACAATTACTGTTTGGGAGAAGGAATTTAGCAAAGGGTCAGTTGAGTGTATTCAAGAAAAGATGAGATAAGACTTTATTTATCCTGAAAGGCTGATTTGATTTTTTCATTAAAATTTAACTCTTGCAACAAGTATATAAATTGAAGGCATAACACTTATGTTTTTCTACAACTTTAATTTTTACAAGAACAAAGAAGTGAACTTTGTGAACAAAATAACATGCAAAACTGCAATAAATCTCTGAAATAAAATGAGTAATAATGTAAACATAACTGTAGGACTTGACTCGAGACTTGTCTGTCTTGGCTTGGGACTTGAGGGTAAAGACTTGAGACTTGCATAACAATGAGTTGGTCCCATCTCTGGTTAATTTTGCTCACAAAGTCAAATTGAGAGGGACATGACCTCATGACGTTTACTGTGGAAGAATAAACAACAGTTGCATTATTCCTTGTAACTTTTCATGGCTGCACTGAGTTCACACCAGACGTTTTATGAAAATAATCAGCGTTTAATCTGCGAAATTCTGTCCGATGTTGATTATTTTGGGCTATAATTGGACCAAATCTGCTTTTTCCGATTAATCGTGGGGCTCGACTACATACAGACACAAAATAAAGCCATTTTACTGCAACAATTTAAAGATATTCCAAAGTACTGTACACATTTGTACATTGAAATAGCCACATTTCAAAAATAGTATTGGTGCTTTAGATACACATTGCTCCATAATTTCTGACTACCTCCATGCTGAAAAAAAAAGAATATTTTTATTGTAACAATTTAGAGACGTTTCAAAGTAAAGGTCTTTAGAGTGGTATGATTATTGTTTTCATATGATCTCGTGCAAAAAAAAGCAATACTTAGAAGTACGTAGAATTGTGATACTTACGTATACATATTGAACCAAGGACCATGCATCATGATGATAACGAATTAGAAAATAAGCACATCATCCCAGCCATAAAGAAATATATAATTATAATAGACTACAGTATAATGTGTAGGAATGCAGGATCATTTTTTAAGATGGACAATGTTGTCAGTATTCATAATTCAATTTACTATGTTCTGAAAGTGATTTGGTTTGGCCACAATTTATGAATACATGCATTGTATCTTGCAGATACACATGTGACATCTTTACATGTGAGTATGCCACAGAGCAAATCCTCATATTTCTTGCAATACACCATCAGGCCTGACATATTGGGCTGCTCTGTGCCACCCATCTGTTCACAGCTGGGCACAGTGGCAGCAGCCAGTACAGGCCATAGTAAGTGCCACAGGAGCAGAGACAGGAAAGGAGGGGGGCTGCTGTAATGAGAGGCATCCACACAACCCATCCCCATCTATGGAAATATAACAGAAAGCAGAGCAGTGTTTCCCCTCTGAGTCTCCCACCTCTTTTCATGACCTAGTGGGAGATGAATGGCTTCATTTTCTTTTGCCCTCGGTTAAAGTGGCATCTTGTCCACTCATTGCCCCTCTCACCAACCGATGTTGAGAGAATAAAGAAGAGCATGCTGGTCACATGCCAGGGATAGAAAGACGCATGAGCAAAGCAGGCAACATAAAAGCTTGCAGGCAAATTGAATTTGAGTAATGGCTCATCCTGTCACAATGTCGTGAATGAGCAGTCAGGACTTCACCAGACTGTGGCAAACTAAAGCAGAAATGTAGTAGTCAAAACAAAGCTGAGTTATTTAGTTCGGTATTTGTCTGAGTTGTGGAGCCTCAGGCTTGTGGGTAAATGTCTTTTTGATGTTGTGTGTCACGCACTGCAAAGATTAATTAGTCACTCAAATGATGCAACAGCGCCCTGACTTCATGAGCATTCGCAGCCAATGCATTGTGAGGTAATATGGGCAAAATGTGTGCCGATGCACCAAAGTCTCTATACTTGTCTATTAGGTTTGTTGTTCAGTGATCATCAGTTTAAAAATAGACTCTTGGATGTAATTTTTTATTAAAGGCATTTCAGTCTTCTTTTACATCACCACCCTGTAGCATCACTGCCTAAGGGAGGAAGCCGCAGATCCTGCCAGTATTAGAAAATGGATGAACAGAATTTTGGATTAAAGAGACTCACTGGATTAATGTCATTCTGAAAAGACTGACTTGTATATCATAGGAGGAAGTATCTGTTTCTCAAACTCCTTACTTCATTTCAAAGCTTAGTCTTGCTGGAGGTACATGTAGGCTATGACTTGACACTTTTTTGCTGCATGTCTGACTCTTTTGTGATTGTCCCAGACCTCTGAGCCATCAGGTAAAACAGCTTTATCTGTAAGTGCATCTGTGTATAACTCATTTATACGTGTATCTCAAGTAGAGGTATAGGCCTGCCAGAATGTGGAGATACCATTAATGTATTTTATAGCATTAATGATAAACTAAGTCTCGAAATGCACTGAATGTCAATGATGCTAAAATATAGAAAGTTTCTCAGGGTGCAGTAATTTTAATCTTGAACAAGTTCCCATGCAGGGCCTTCCTGATGGAAAAATCCACACAGTGTATTATTTCTTAGTTGGAGGTATGTTTATTGGGTGTAACTGAAATTGTAAAATGATTCCCAACACTACTAATGGCAGTGTTCAAGAAACATTGTATTCTTTACATACTGTAGGTCGAAGGATGACACTCATTTCATTTGCATGATCTCATATTATGCACTCAAATCAAGGACCCTAACCTAACCCTCACCCCAGCCTCTTTCTCTCAAGTAGGGCTGGCTGAGAGCTGATGAAGTGCTGCCTCTCTTTTCATGTAACGGAGAGAAAATGGGGAACATCCTAGATGCTATCATGGACTAGGTCATTAAGCTCACTGGCACTCCAGAGGAAAAATGAAGATTAATATTCACAGCGAGGATGCTGTCACGCAGGTAGTTATATAAATCCAACCATACACGAGAATCTTGTTTTGACATTTAAAGATGTAAGAAAATATTGATATTAATATTGATACTGTACATTCACGTACTATCAGTAACCTCTGTTAGATGCTGTGGGTATGTGCCTTTTGTACTTTTCAAATTAGACCTACTTGCCTTGAAAGAAGTCTGGCAGATATATTTGCTAAGCTCAGTGAGACAGGAGTCACACTGCGCTAAAACAGTTTAGGCTGAGTAGATACATTTTCATTGGCAGCTCACTAAAACTTGCCAGCATTGATTAGTCATCATCACCTCCAACCACGCTAAAGAGAATAAATTACAAACGCTTCTTATCCATCTGCAATTTTGTCTGTAGCAACCAGCCTCCTCCAACCATGGTCACACTGTGCTCAAGGAATCTTGCCAGATATTAGTCCTGTGTTGTTTCATCCTTATGGGAACTGCTTTTACTCAGTAAATGATTACATAAAGTGCTAATGTCTCCAACGCTTGGGGTGATTTTTTTTTTTTTTTTTAGATTGTACCATAATTTGGTTGAAGATATTGGGGTACAGACTGAGGCTGCCTTTTTGCCGGACTGTAGTTTCTTGCTATTATTCCGTCCACCTTCCTCTCGATGTCTGACAAGACACGTTCATATTTTACAAAACAAAACTTTCTGCTTTATTTAACTTAATTCATTGTTGCTTTGTGATGTTGTTGGCACTATATTGGCCTCAAAAATGAATTTGTTTTTTGCTAGTCACATATGTAAATAGACACATCACTATGGTGATGCACTGATTTCATTCAAGTAAAATTTAATTATGTGACAATGCAGACAAGTGAAGCCAATATGGAGGTACCATAGACCGTAAGTCTTCTTCAAAGCAGCATGAAGTTGATTCACTCGTGTGATTGACAGGTTGTTACCATGGCATTGTCCGGTCCAGGTGTTGTGTGTGTTTTCGTCTTAGCCCTATAACCATTTAACAGTGTGTTTCCAGTTTTTGATAGTTAATTTGAACACTTAGGTCACAGGATTCAGTTGTACTTCACTCCATCCTGTGTTGCAGCATCCGAAATGCTGACCTCAATGCTTCAAAACCGTAATCCACAAACCATCGGGTCACAAACATGTACTTTTTTGTTTATGGGATGTGTAATTACATTATTTTGTCCTAAGTACTGCTGCTTAGTATTTCTGGGAAATAAGTCTGGCTAAGATGTTTGCATTATGTTGTGTATTAATAAGTCCTGCTGGGATCCCATATGCTACAGCTTTCTCTTTGGTGTTAAGTAAAAAAGATGAGACATATCCTTTGTAGGACACAGTGGTAGTCTCTTCCGCTGCTTGTCTTTTATCTTCACTGTCTGCTTTCTGTGTGCTCACAGAAGAGAACATCAGTGTTCAACTCCACGCTGAGGAAGAAGTTTGAGCCAAGGGAAGAAAGTAAATCATCAGATTGTCAGTTCATATTTCACTTGGAGGTATTGCTGAGAGGATAGAAAACATTTCAGTCAAGTGAAATAAGATGTTATCTTTTTAACAGGTCTAATAATGAAGATAACTTGAAAGTAGCCTCGATCAAATACATGGCTGATTCACTGCTGCTGCTCTTTCAGCCTTTTGCATTTTCGATATAATTCATATAATTTTGTCCAACATTTCATGCGCCAAAATGTTTCCTCCTAAACTTTTTAACTGCTAGAATATCTTGTTCACACCCTGATCCTCCATATTCGTCCAATTCTCCAAAAACTATAAGAAAACTGCACCAAACATACAACAGTCCTGCATATAAACTCCTCCTGAGATGGCAGTGAAGAAGTAAATGAAAGCCGTCGGCATTATTCTGATCCGTCACTCAAATTTAAGGTACACATTTAAATATCATCTAAAGGTTAAAATGGCTGCATACATAGAAATCCTAGCTGAAGCTCCATCCATTTTTAGATCACAGAAGATTAACTTCATTTGAACGACAAGGTGCAAGTGTGGATTTTCAGTATTTGCTTATCTCAAAGGGATTGCCTGCACTTGCTGATGGGAAATAATGCCATTTTGACAAACTCACGCAGCAATAAACAGAAACAGTTGTTGTAAGAATTAACTGTGAGTACTACTCGTCCTTCTATCTTCCCTCTCCAGTGTGTTTCTTTCCCTTATAGTAAGAAATTTCTGTCTGCTCAAAGCTGGATGTTAGCTAATTATTTTTGTATCTTTCACTATGGCTAGAGGCCCTATCAGACTTATATGCATGCAGTACAGATAAGAGCTTATTGGCAGAGAGAAGCGGACGATTTTTAATCATAAATATGAGCAGCTCTGCTCATCAAAGTACTACTGTCTGTAGTTTGTCTAATCTGGTCTTTCCAAACTCACCCCACTTCCTGTTTTAGCAGCATCTTATTTCTTCCCCACTGCCACCCTCCCCCTGTCATTTATTCTTCTCTCCAGTATTTGTACATTTGTGTGTTACCAGCACAAATAAAAGCTAATTACTAAATTACTTACCTTGCATAGATGGTAGCTCCCCAGAAATTACTGGCATAATCTGGTGCCAGTTAGTTTCACCCCACTCTGTAAAATTGTTTGTGTAGATTAGGGTGGTCTTGTGTTTACATTTCTTTGACATATGTCAAGGCATATCTGGGGGAGATTGCAAAAGGCAGCGTGAAAGCATGCTGAAGGAAAAACAATAAGCTGCTCAACTTTCATTGAACTTTCAGTCTCCATTGAGAATAATGCTGGAAATAATAAAGAAAGAGTCATACTAACGGGAACAGTGATATTTGTGTTCATCATCAGCTGGCGTCCTGCAGGCTTTCTTTGACGGCTTCTTAAAGCTACCGTTGCTTCTGTTCATTGAGCCAAAGACCATTTTAGTCCCTCTGCTCCCTGAGAAATTAAGGGTTGGCCTTTTACGTTCCAGTGGAAATAATGGCCTTTTTTAAGTTAACGAGAGTCAAAGAGGTAAAAACACAAAACAACATTTGTTTTAGTTCATTGTATAACGTGGCTTCTGAACTGTGTATGGGATGTCCCCAATTACACACATTAATGACTGATGGATTCTGCAGTCTTTTTCCTCTCAACCATAAATGTAATCACCTGAAAGGATTGCTTCTTCTTTATTATTAGAAACGTACTGGCTGACATCTCGACTCAAATTTACATTCTCTACTGCATTTTGACTCCTAGTAGAAGATACTATTTCTCAGTGAAGCCATTAAAGTTACAACAATATTTTATTTAATTTCTCTTCTTTACTTTCCAACCTTTAAAGCCGCTCATTTGTGTCCCTGTAGAGAAAAGGCATCAAACTTAATTATCGGGTATTATACTGAAATATCTGCATTATGTTGCAGTTGTTCACCCACACTGTGCTCAAAGTGTGATCTGTTGGTATTTACATGCAGTAGTTAGAGTGAGGTTTTTGTTGTGTGTACTTAATGCAACATTTCTGTTGCTCAGTCAGTAAATTAATGAGTGCAGTTTTATACTGTGTTGTCTTTAAGGGGGCAAAGGGGATTGGAGATGCACTGCTGTTTGCCTGACTCTTGTAACTGTTGAAGTATCTCTGATATAAATGTTGCTCTAAGATGGCAGCCAGTACAGACAGGAAGGATGAATGGCATACTGGACTTTCTTTGCTTGTACGTATATGAAATATAATTGTTGTCTTGCCAGCTGTCATCACTGTTAACTATTGTTCTCCAACATGTTGGCTTTCACAAAGACGTACTGCTCCTGCTTCATTTTGATTCTGAGCAGTCCTTTTTTTGGCAATTGTTGGCCAGTGAGTGATGCAAAGAAATTATCCATGACGGCATTCCTGCCTTTGCCTGTGAAATACGATGTATGAGATGCACTGTCTTTCACTAGATTAGGGTCTTTCTGCGTTGAAGAAACATGATCTCTGTGTATTTGGTGTCCAAAATTTGATGCCAAATTGTTTTTCACTTGCAGTGTGATGGGTGACTTGGCATCGACATGTCATTTGGCAGAACTGTTCATCATCAGCAACTGTTATGTTTCTTCCTGGCTTGAAACATCTGATGTACTCCTGCACAAATTGTTCCAAGTGATTCTTCCAGGGGTGGAATGATGCACAAAATTCATGGTTCGGGTCATTTTAGGTAAGATAGAGAAAAATACAAAATTGCTGAAAATTTTATTTAAATTTTATTTAAAATAGAGATTGCATTCTTCAGTGGCCATAATTCTTTATTTAACAGTAAAGGCAGATACGTCTGTGATGTAAATGTGGCCCAGTTCTCTCCTGTGGATCAATGAAGCATTTCTGATTCTAGTTTGTTATGTTCCATCACCAGACTGACCTGTTGATGGTTCCTGAACTGAGCTGCAGCTTTCACTCAATTCTACAGCACTGACAGAAAGGCATGTGAAAGCACATTGTGGAGGTGTTTGCAATCAAATGTGGTCTCAGATGTGATTATAGCATTAATGACTTTGGCTCAGGCTCAGTCTGCAAAGGGAGCCTTCCTGGATGCTCTGGGAAGACGAAGACTTGCTGTCCAGTCTCTATTTGTTGCACACTACTTATTGACACATTGGAGATGCTGTTAAATGTTCAACAGGCAAGCTAAACTGCCTAGCATGTTTCACCAGTGCTACAGCTGGTAGAGGTGAACCCTGTCACTGGGTGTCTCAAAACAATGTTGCAGACTGACCCGAACGTCTTGAACCAAGAAGTTTTATATCAATCCACCTACAGTACCATTACACCCCCAGATTATCCTGTCAAAAACTATGTGCAAACTCTATATCATCACACCAGTGTTGCTTTGTATTTCCATGTTGTGCACAATTCCTTCCTGCTACCTGACTTCATTGAGTTTCATGTCACTAAATTGGAGTGGGCTATAGCCACAGTACACTATTTGACAGTCTGTGAGCTGTGTTGCTGGGTCAGCTAACACCGTAACCATCACTATGGGTATGTGAATAGCCTGTATCTAGTGTTTTACTATAGTTTTCATGTATCTGTTAAAGAATAAAAGATGGAAGGCTACTCCCATAGAAGCTGATAATTTCGTGTGTAATCTGAAACATGATTAATGTTTAGTAATTGATGCTGCCCAGTCTAAGTTGGTGTAACCTATTTTATGGTCTTATAACTTGGTGTTTAAAAGACAGCTCTATTTATGACAGGTCTGCTAAGTGGAACATCCGTGGGTGGTCAAGTAAAAATATTTGGCTAAGGGGGATTACGGAGGTACAACAAGCTTGAATAAGGAAGATAAAGACAGTCTTTTTAATCCCAATCCTTTTTAATGCTTATATTTTTGGGCGCTTCAATGCATTATGAGTTTTTGTGAAGGTCATATTAGGTTTTGGTAGAATAATTATTCACTTGTCATGAAAGATGTCAGGAGCTGAATGGCAATGAGTCGTTAAAACAGAATGATGACATGTTGGAGGTGTACTGTAGTTCCAGTGGAGGTACAATCTATGGGCAAATTCTTCCCTCAGTCACCCGCCTGCCAACATTTAATAACAGTCTCTGTTTTAAAAGCTGAAGTATTTTGTCCGTCAGAAAGCGATTAGAAGCATTTCATAATTCATTATCAAAACAAGATGGCATCAGAAATTGTTTAGTTTGGGAATCTCCAGTAGTTGTGCATGGAGAAGACCAGCACATTAACAACTCTGATGGTAGTGATAGTGCATGAACTCCTGCTCACCTTACTGCTTGTCACTAAAACCTATTCATTGGCAGCGGGTGCAGATAGCACCCCCTACCACGCACACACACACACACACACACACACACACACACACACACACTCATCTATGGCTCCTGTGGATCTGCTGGAATTGGTAATGACACGATCCATCTCTAACCCATTTCCAATTCAGCTCTGGGAAATGAGAGCGAATGGTAATGGAATCTCATTGATCTGAGTTTGCTCTCATGTTTATGGTCCATAAGTGTGGAAGTCATTTCTAATATTCTCTCCCACATTGGATCTTTTTGCATGCTACCATATTTGCGGTAGGCTCCTTTCAGCTTTAGAGGTTACAGCAGTCTGCAGGTGGAATGTTTTGTAATAAAATAGTAGCTTAAAGATGTGTGAGTTTTGGCTGACAGCCATTGTATTATCTTATTGTGTCCTGTTTGATGTTTTGTTCTGCGTAGCTGGTCTGATGCATGTTAACTTGCGTAGTGTATACAAGACAGTAATGTCTACCTCAAGAGAAACCTACTCCATGAATGTGGGAAAAATCTATTCTTTTTTTTTGTTGCCAAGCTTTCAAAGTAAAAAAAAAAATAATCATTTCAAATTAATCATATTATTTGAGCAGACAGCTGTAGTGAAGAGTTTGGTGAGATTAAGATAAGATAAGATAAACCTTAATTTGTCTAACAATGGGGAAATTTTCAGTTTGTGTTCAGAGTTTGTGTTCCCTTTGTTCAAAGTAATGAGAACACTGCATTTAGATGCAAAGCAAAGTGAACTTTTCAATCGCTTGTCTTATGGTCACAAGCAGTCAATGGACAAGTTCTACCACTTTTTTTTTTTTTTTTTTTTCTGTAACAAGAAGCAGCAACTCAGTCCTCCAGACCACTCTCTTTTCTTTTCCTCTCTTTATGTATCTCTAGTGACACAGCCATGAATAAGCATGCTGAAAGGTTTTGAGCTGGAGCAGCACCCACACCAGGTCTTTGCTTCTGCTCTTGACTGGTATCAAAGAATATAGAAGTATGACAGCATTCCCCTCAATTTGACACAGTCAGTTGCAAAACTACATACTCCACCGCTTTATTGCTATTAAATACATGTGATTTTATTGTTGGCATGAGTTTAATATTCACTAAGTCCTTCCAGATTGCAAAATGCCTAATGCTTAAACATATGTTGAAAAAAAAAAAAAAAAGCATTCCCATGAGCTTTTTTTTGAGTCAGTACCACCAGAAGATGAGCTGTTCTTTCATTCTGAAAGTCATGTGACTGTGTGTGATAAGCCCTGTTACTCTGGATGTTTGGATCTCTCTCCACATTATCCCAACCACTGTTTTCAGAGACACACACACACACACACACACACAGTGCCCTTACCTTATCTACCTTACCCTGGACTTACTGCAGTCTCCACATCATAACACAATGAATTCCTGATTCCAGCAACTCTTTTACATACTCACCCACTTCATATTTGTGGTGATTATGATTAGGCTGACTGTGCAAGACCCATGCAATATGGTTTCCTATTAAATCACAAAGTATGAAGTGATGTGTGAAATTAACTGATGTGATGACACGTCATGATTGCTACTTGTACATGAAAAGTGAAGAGGATGGTGTGCATCAATTTATAGACAGTCTATGGTTTGTAGCCATTTGAGGGGAAAAAAAGTGTGTGTGTATATATATATATATATATATATACACGCTGTATATATATATATATATATATATATATATATATATACACGTGTATATATACACGTGTATACACGACACAATACACGAACACAAACTGAAAATTTCTCCATTGTTATATACATATATATATATATATATATATATATATATACACGTGTGTATATCATGAAACAAGCATGGAAACAATGTTGGTGTTGCAGCTGACCTCTTACAGTTGTGTGCATACTGCCTGTTTTTTAAACAATTAATGAAAAATGACTGTTGGAAGTCTGTTCTGTCATCTGTTGTGGTACATGTTGAGCCAGTGATTTCAGAATTTACTCCACTATGGATCCACCTTTTGGTTGTTTAGTTCAGTGTTGTTTGGCCGATTGCATTATATCTTTATTCCCACCCAATATTGCAACAACAGCACAACACTTTGCAAACCTACATAGAAACAGCATTCGTCCAGAGAGCAGCCTTAAACATAACAAAACCGAACATGATGACAATTTTCTTTTGTTGTGACAAATCAGTTTTTCATTCTGCAGTGCAGTGGAATTTAAAATGGGCTAAATCTGCTGTCAGTGTGCGTCTGTTTCCAGAATGCACACATAGGCACGTCATCATCATATAAGTACAATCAGTTGTGCTTTTGTTGTTCAAACTGTTTTATGCAAACAGACAAGTGTGTTCAAATGGTCTTTTTTGGCAGATTTGTATGGGAAAATGCTGACATACCTGAGCGATTCAAGAGCAGATGAACATTCCCAGACTGTCTCAAAACTTTGAAATTTTCATTTACCAAGAGCTTAGAGAGTCAGAACAATATAATTAGCTCAGGTCCCTTAAAGCCTTACTTTTGATTCAAGGCTATCGGACTCTCTCTTGTGTCTATGACAAACACATCTTCTCTCTTCTATGACTGTATTTATCTGCCTTTTATTATCCTCATCTTTTTGGGGGGTTTTATATGAACAGTAAAACACTATTTTTTCAGTCTAACACAATGAAAGAGCCGGCGTCTTGAATTGACCACAGTGCAACCTTTGCTGTGTAGTGTATAGCAATGGCGTGTGCCCATTGGACATTCAGTGACACACACCATTGCATAATCAATGAGATTAATCTAAACAACAGGGAGCAATGACAATTTGAAGTCATGATGCCTGCATGACCACCATCATTTATTTAGACCTAGTTTAATGAAATAGTAAGACATCCAGATTGTTCACATCTACCCAACATTGCCACAGTCTTGCGGAGTGAGTTAACTGTGTAAGTGTATTGATCCGCTGTGTTGAAGAGCTAAAGGTTAATGTGTTGCCTATCGATCTGAATAAAGGCTTTTACTTAACTCCGTAGACAGTGTGTTCAGTAAAGCCCTGCGGTGGTGTTTGCACCTTTGGCTCGTTTTATCAACTGTCTTTTTGGATCCAGCACATGGCCCAGTGGGAGGCTGCTGCTGACTTCATACACAACATTACATCACATTGCTAGATTACTCAAAGTACTCTAGGAAATGTAGTTTGTCAGAGAATTTTTGAGAGTATTGTATGATGCTTTTATTAATTGACAACCGTCAGCTGAGGTTATGATTAATACAAATTTGTGTTAAAGTTGGTGATGAAAGACAGCAGCCAGGCTGTTAATGTGTCTCCCTAACCATCATCCATTCAAAGACCTTACTGGTGTTAGCATGCTTGGATATTGACATGGTTAGGGGCTATTCTTGATTGAAGTGTATTGTAATTGTAATTGTGTTCACTTTTTTTTCCTTTAACCAAGGCAAGTCTCTGCCACTTTGCTTGAGGTCATGGCTGGAGCACAAAGCTTCTCTCTTCAGTGTATAAATGTGATCCTTGACTCATGATACATTTTTAATATTTCGGTCAGTGCTACAATGGAGGATACAGTGTCAGTGATGGTTGAGGTTTCTTTGCTGTTGTGAAATATGGCCAACATGTAAACCTGCAAGACACCATAAACTCAGTAAATCCACTAATCCACTCAGTATAAGTATGATGGCGCAGGATGTTAAAATTGTTATCACAGAAAGCAAACTGTCAAGAACACAGGACTCAGATTGTGTTCTCTGTGGGCCCCTTTTCCCTATTACAGAAATGAATGGTTTCAATATCTGTGCAATGGTGTGTTAAGAACGAACGGAATATCATTAACAGGAAAAGAGGCTATTAAAACATTTTATTTCTCTGAAGGCTTGGAAGTGAATCCTGCCACTGAGCAGAACTACTTTTGTTTACAGAAGTCATGGCATATTCACACCCCAAGAATTGATCGTAATTGAGATTATCATATTAAGTACTTGCAGATATGATTTCATTAAGAAGTGTCTTGGATGAAAGAACAATCTCAAGTTCTGATGAATAAGGTAGCTGAAATGCAGGTTCAATGTCAATCCTCTGAATATAGACACTGGGGTTGGGTCATAAAGTCGATTCACCAATGCTCACCTAGTGTTTTTATGATTTTGAAATAAATGTCTCCATATATAAATAACTATATATATAAAATCTAAAGTCTTTGTTTACACACAGACACAAAATTAAGTATTTGTACTGTAACAATTTAGAGATATTCCAAAATAAATATAAAAAATACAAAAAGAGCAACAAAAAATTGCAATACTACATGCTATCAAATGTCATCCAAGTATCATAGTATCATCAAATAAAAGAAGAAGAGGATAAACATACCACCCCAGCCCTAATTGACACACAAACCAGAAGACTTCCTGCCTGAAATTGGTTTCGGACCAAATAAATTATATGTCCCTTGAGGTTTCATTATATGTATAAACTGCCATCACATCTTCAGAAATAGTACCACAAAACAGTCAGAAGAGAAAAGAGAATGTGAAAATGTGGTGGTGGACATTTTTTGCCAGGATACCACATCAATATGAGTTCATACTTCAGTTCTTCTGTGGGTTTGAATGGGAAAACATAATTGAGTACTTCTACTACTAACAATGTGACAAAAACAAAATTCCAGTGGAATGGAGAGCTTAAAGCATCTGTTGAACCTGTAAGCTAGTTTGGAGAAATTGACCGCTGCATAAACCAGCTCTGTTCCATATTTAGATTTTATTTGGCTTAGCTTTGTTAAGATGCCTTCTTAAGATGATTTGTTGACATACCCGGTTACCATGGTAATACCACATATGGTAGGCTACATGTAGCAACCACTCATTGAGTCATTGTCAGAAATATACCAGAATAGCAACTAGTGTTTCTGTTTACAGTGCACCAAAATAACTTCAAGTCAATCAATAATCTGCTTTTTCCTATCATGCCATCAGCAACCAACATCTGATTTCATTCTGCACACAGTGCAAGTAGTGTCTGCTACTCTTCATCTAACAGCTCAGCTCCTTCCATAACTGCCTGCATTATTTAAAACTGATACGCTGACAAAACACACAGAAAATGTCTTGTTTCGTAACAATGGCAGTTAGCTCAAACTGTGGTGACAAATTCATTGTGTTTCCTGTGGCGTCTTCACAATGGAGACCACCCCTATGTGACACAGCAGCACTACAGTGTTCTGTTTGTATTAGCAGTAACTATGCAGCTCTGACATGGTGTGAAGAAAGCAAATGATACACAGACAGGCTGTCATCAGTGATGAATCGGTGGACTGCATGCAATCCTTGTTTACTGCAAATCCCTCATACTTTTGAAAGCAACTTGAATCTGTGCTTGAACTGACTGACTGATGTAAAACCATAAATAACATACCTGTAAATACTAAACATTATAGTTTTAATATCAAAGTGGAAGAAAGGAATATCAGATTTAATCTTGAATTTTGCCCGTAAAGATTTCCTTTCAACATGAGAAGAATATCAACCCTCAAAATGAAGCATGACCCAGAAGCATAATTGGTTAAATCTTTTTCCTTTTTCTCGTTGCATATGGGATGGCAATGGTAAACCAAGAGAATCGCTAAATACATTATCATTCTGAGTAGGTGGTGAAAACCCGAGTCTCTCATGTTATTATGAGACAGAGAAAAACACCTGTTGGTGAAATCAGCGAGGCTTGCAATTTAATTTTATCAGCCCACAAACAATCACTCATTAGGTAGCTGGAATGATGATGGAACCCAGTCAGCCGTGAAGCTCTGCATTCTAGGGCACCGCACATAACAAGAGACCTCTCTTTACATGGGGGAGGAACCTGCTCAGCTGAATCCTCTTTGGCAGGGGGACCCTTGTGGCAGCAACATTGGTTATTCACAGCTAATGTCATGGTCTTTTAATCTATTTAATACCTCCCGAAAAAAAATTAAGCAAATATAAGTCCAACATAAGAATTTCCAAATTAATTAAGTCAGCACTCACCATTTAATCAAACAAACAAGCATTTAAAATTAACTCAGCAGGCCAACTGTTCTGCAGACAGATAGAGTGTGTGTGTGTGTGTGTGTGAATGCTTTTCTCTCTATTATAATACACTCCCCTCACCCAGATTGCCAGATGTTTAACAACTGGACTGGGAACCCAAAATCAAATACAGGAAAACACAAAACAATGTTTTGCAGAGTGGCCCAGTTTGAAAGTGTGTTTGCTCTCTGTATGGATGCATTCATCCGTTGGGTAAGGGAAAGGGTGTTTTTTTTTTGTTTTTTTTTGACAATATTACCTACCTCCAGTCGGCCTTGGCCTGCCTTCCTCCACTTGTCTCACTTAACACACAAAACGACAGCTGTATGTCCTTCGAATCCACTGGAATCATTCAGAAATGCACAAAAGCACTGAAGCAGAGACTGTCATTTCCTAGTTATTTGTGGCAGCAAAATAAATACATGAGCTCTCTGTAATCTCAGCAAGTTGACTTGCTTGATTTCTCCTTTAGACACACACACACACACACACACAAAAAAACACTCCCTGAAATATGTCTGCACTGCTTTTTCAGCTAAATTAGAGCTGAGCAAACTGTCTGGACACATAAACTTGATGCTGTGGCCTTAAAATGTTCAGGATCTAATGCTTCAAGATAGTAAGAGATAGAACATTAAAGAGACAATTTAGTACAAGTATATTATAATAGTGTTCATTGAGTAATTAATATAAAATATAATGATTATGCTAATTCAGCTATGTAAGTGGTATTATTGCCATTGCAGACAACAGTAATTTGACAAACACAAAGGAAAAATGCCAGGAGATAAATTTATATATATATATATATATATATATATATATATATATATATATACTTTTTAAAGATCTGTTTTAGCCGCTTGACATTACAGTTCACTCAAGAGTTATGTCATGATCAGTAAATCAATTTCTCTAACGGATACCTATGTATTTACTGTTCATATACATTTCCCCATAAAGCAAGATAACATGGTTATTTATATTAGAGCAAAGAAATGTAAGTTGTTTTATTTCCCTATTTTCCACACATGAACCTCTGTAGTCAAGAACCCTCATCAAATTCAGTCTATGATGCCAATCACAACAGTCACAGCCTATCCTCCAAAATCGATTGTGTTTTCAATTGTCCCTGCTGATCGTCACAAAGGAGGCATGCTACAGTGTGTCTGTGCGGACGTAAATTGAAAGTGTAATTTCTAACAATATGGGGGCCCAGCGGTAAAGATGCGATTGCCTTGTCTAGATTTCTGAGCAAATGTGAAATAAGAATGGATGTTCCATTCCAACTAAATAAGATGGGAATAATGGTGGGCAAATAACATTTGCCCGAGGTTAGGAAGGCCTCATTGGGCACACCATTTGGAAAAGGACATTTGAACCATTTGCTTCTTATTGCCTTTCCATACTTTTGACAGCATGTGCTATCTCATCTAAAAATTAATTGGAAAAAATTTGCAATTGTGCCAGTGATGTTTTCCTGTCTTAATTCTGGATGAAAGGAATGTTGGAATTAAGTTGGATGCAACGTTATGCATGTATGGTTATGTATTTTTTTACGGACTCTCACTCTGTGTTTAGATAAATAGTAACTTGAGCTATACATCATTTTCATAGTTTGCCCACCAAAGATTGTGACTTATATAGTTTTTAGTTGAAAGATTAATCTCACCATGACATGTGTCCTCTGGAACCCCAAAATCTGTGTGCGCTGTTTTCTCCACAAAGAGCTGTGTCCCAAAAAAAATGGCATTCAGATTAGGACTTTCCATTTGTTTTCATGAGTAAGGCTGTGACTGAGCTAATAACTAGCAGTGGCATTGTCATTCAGATAATACTTTATTTTAGTACAAACACTCATTATTTATCCATATTATTAATTCAAAATGTAATATAAATTCATTTTCTGCAACTGACATCACACAAGGACAATACCAGTAATTGATAGCAAAAGAAGGAGTCATCTCATTTGAATGATAAAAGTAGTTGAGGCCTTGTTTTCTACAGTGGTTGGCATCAAGGCCAAAGCTATTAGCTCCTGTGGTCAACAGGAGGCTATATATGAGTGTATCACGAACACAAAAAGAGAGAAAAGGTAACACTAATAATTTGAGGGTAGGTATGTTTTAAACTAACATACTGATGAGAGCTGAATCATAGACAATAATGGATCATGAATAATGAAAGTATCTTCATCTTTAAAGTTGGAAAACTTGACTGATATACTATACAGTACTTATTAGTATTAGTATTTGTATAGTACTATGCTAATACTGATGTATGTAATAATAATATACACCATAGTGTTTTTCATGTTATAAGCACATTTCACTGTTGTCCAAGCTTTCGTTCACCGGATAGGTTCTTTTCAGCTCAAGTAACAGTGTAATATCCTTCTCCCATAGACTGATGCTCCTTTTTATAATATTATCTTTCACACCAATGCACAGTCCAAACAGCTCTTTCTTCTTCTGTGCTGTTTTTCTCTTCTCTCTGGCTGAGGTCACTTTAAGACACTGTGAGAGGGTAACATGTTAATTAAATCCCCAGCTGAGACACAAGCAACCTGGGACAATTACATTACATTACTGCCGGAATATGAATACTGATTTTCTCTTTTTTTTTGTCTTAATTTAGCGACAAACCCCCGAAAATCTAGTGTCAACATGTGCTTATGTAAAAGCACCCACAGGCGAGACATTTAATGGAAAGTCTGGGAAACAGGAAGTGAACTCCCACAATGTCCTGAAGTCATTTGCTTGGATTTATTATTTGCGCTGGGAGTACGGGAGGAATTATGTTTCAGGATATGAAGCAGGTATACATTAAGATTGTCACATTAAAACAACTCATTTAGTATTGTCAACTTTATGTAACGTTTTTTTCCATGTTTGTCACTGGGTATTTGATAGTACTTGCTGTCCGTAGATTGGGTGCAGTAGAGTGATAATTTGTATTATAGCTTGTGTTATTCATAAAAATGTATATTTTTATAGATATGTAGAATGATGTCACTTGTGTGCTCTTGTGTGAGCTCTCTTAAATTTAAAGCTACTACAGATCAAAGAAGACAGAGCAACAGATGTGCATCAATTGACTGCTTCAGTTTGGACTCGTTTCCACTCTGGATTGGGATTTCGTCTTGTCCTCATTTGCACTTGCAGCTAAGTCCAGTAGTGTTGCTGATCTCAAAGGGCAGTGGCTGCCTAGGTTGTAAAATGTAGATATATGTATTTATATATTATTGTCAGAGGAAATAGACTTGAAGTGTAAATAAATGCTCCAGGATGCAGTTAGGCCTGTGAGACACAAGCCTGCACAGAGCCGCTGCAGACTTCTGCATAGATTAAAATGAAAGCTGTCGCACGAGATGTGCGAAGAAGTGAGACAAAAAAAACAACAACTTTTGATACACTTGCAGTCCAGCAATTGTGGTTTGTATTAATTAAGTCAAACATTACAGCAGAGGTCATTGCAGAACCTGGTGTCGATCTTGAATGCACTTCCAGTTTTGAGATGCTGTGTTACATTAGCTATCAGCTGGGTACATTGAAGAGAAATTCTCTTGAAGGTCTTTCTTTCAGCTGCCCAAACACAAGAGTCTGTAGATTGAAAAACATTTTGAAGATTGATAAAGTGCAGTGCAGTGACCCTTTTAACATCTCAGGGTGTCACTCTCAATTAACATTTGCCCTCCTGAAGCCAATGACAATTTGTCACCCATGGGAGAAAAAGTTGAGAAAGGAAGAAAATGCTTCTGTAGCATTTTTGACCCTTGAGGGCAACTTTTCTTTCTACTTCTTTTTTCTGGGCAAACATGCAATGTTTCCCTCTCCCTGTTCTCTGCTAGATAACCCCGAGGCTGCCAGGAGCGAAGCCATTGATTATTTAGCTCACAAGATGGACTTTGTGATGTTCGGAGTGAACATATAGCATGGGAAAAGACTATCTGACCAGAAAGATACATGTTTACCTCTTGGCTGTTGATCCATTAAACATGGTGCTTTGATGGCGTCCACTGGAAACCCGCACTCCATTCGTCCTGAAGTCAATCACAGCAGTCCAGACGAAACAGCAGGGGACATGCATGTTTGTCTTGGATAGCTGGGGTTGAGATAAATAATAACTGAATACAATTAGCAGCTTTACAATTCACTTATTCATATTTCAGCATGGATAGGGCCACATTTGTTGTTCTTACATTTTCTTTGTACTCTGGGCCACAAGCCTGACTCGTGGGAACAGTGTTTTTGCTCCAGAGAAAGTATGTATTTTTTCACTTTTTTCCTGCTCTCAGCTATTACACAAGGAAGACTAATTGATCTCTGCAGATGGCAGACAAGGCAATAGGTCATAAAGCCCAGCCACTTTGCTTTCTCACAACTTGCTATCACTTTCCTCCCAAAGTGCCATCAGCAACAGCTAGGGAAAAACTTGGGACATAATTTGAGGCCATACATCTTGGCAGATGGCTACTTTTGTCATCTTAAGTGGACTTCTAGGAAGAAAACACAGAGTCTGTTTCCCAGAGTCCAGGGTGAACATTTGCTGTGAAGAATAAGATGCGACATGTGAAATGTAAACCATAATAACACACCATAAAAAGATGATATTCATTCATTTCGTTTGGAGGGTTGCGAATGTGACTGGTAAGCCATCATCATCGTCAAACACCTTAGCTTGTGGTGGCTTATGTTGCTGTCTGTCATTAACAGGCATCACTCTGTCATCCTTTGACTGATGAATATGCTGCATAACTAAGATAATACAGAATATATTTGTTGTGTGAAGTAGCATAAGCAGAGGTAAAAGAGGTAACTGTTTAATTAATACTTTTCACACTAGGCAGATAAAATCTGTGGTTTGTTGCCAATCAGTCTATGTGTTGTCAACATTTCTTGTGAGAACTTCATTTCATACTTCTTCAGGGACTTGTTACACTTGTTACACATTAATGATCATTTCTAAAGGTCTGCTGGTTATCACAGTAAAATACACTCAAAATGATGATCCAATGTGGACGTGTACTTAACAACATGTTGTTTCCTCCTCCCTTCCTCATCATTTCCATGTGAGGTTGTGTCTGTCTTGACTGAAAGCATGCCTGAGCATTATGTACCCTCATACCATGGTATGGAGTTTTAAACCATATATATTTTTCAAGCTAATAGTGTCAGTAAAAGATCAATAAGTGCCATTATGTGGGATTTCTATAAATCCAAAGAGAGTGGTATTTATCCAGCACTATGTTGAACTTTGCAGTAATGTCTCCCATTGCTGTATATAAAAGCATTTCCATAGAAACAGAATTCCTTCCATAAAGACAATATGACTTAAGGGCAGCCATAATTATAGGTTGTGGTCGCTAACTGCTCTGGCACACTATGTGTGATCTTTCAAAGGAAACTGTACCACTGTGTGCCGTCTGAGGTAAGGACTTGGCTTTCTAACATTAGGAAAAAAGATGCTGCATGTTTTATGGATCTGTTGTCTCAGAGCATCTATGCACTCCAGCGGAAGCATTGTAATATCAAACACGATTTTACCGCTTGTAGAGTTTTAACCAGGACACTTGTTTCCTAATTGTTTAACATGTCACCCCTAAACATGGGCCTTTAATATGCTGTTGTTACAGTCCCCACTCTTCTGGAAGGTTTTCCTTAAGATCTCAGATCTGGCTGCAGGGATTTTCTCCCTTACACCGACAAGAGCATTTGCAGTTATGTTTAGTGATAAGGTTCGCTGTCAGTATTCAAATGCATACCAAAAGTGGTTGCAAGTACTTTATTTTTAGTTTTTCAACAACAAACCATTGATTTATGGTTCAAAAGTATGTTGACATCCTAATATATTAAATGAATGCTCCTATAATCAGTGTGATTAGATTATGGATCAAATGACTATATGTGGAATTATTGGCTTGTAATCAGAAACGCACAGAATTATTTCCCACTTCTGCAGATTCTGCAGGAGTGTTTTAGCTTTTTCACTTATTTACAGGCTGCATTTAACTGTTTTGGTTCAGCTGCATAAGACAGATGCAGGAAAGGACCAGCTGGTGAACATGATGGAACCTGGAAGCTGCTTAAAAGCCAGATATTTCTTCAAAGAGGGGTTTGGAGACCAGACATGTTTACTCAGTGTCTGCTTGATGTGTAAAACGATGTAAAAAAAATGTTTGCTGTTTGTGCAGTATCAATGAAGTGATAATATGTTGGTTTTACAGTTTTTCGCATTGCCCACAAGTGGCCAAAATTATTGCAGGTTTAAGTCGTTGTCCAACTCCCCACACCAACGTTAAAACTCAATACTTTTTTGGCTCCTCGTACATTCAGTGTGCTCCATAGGGAATTTAACAGTTAAATAGTGCACTAACTATTCTTTTGAATAGAGAAGCCCGTCTTTCCCAGTTTAACTTACACTGTCTGCAAAAGCATGAAGAAATACAGAATTTGTTGGGGGTGCTCAGCTGTTGAAACGTCAACTACAATTCAGAGCAGCAGTCTCCTGTGTTGTTGAACTTGGATAATTCAGTCATTGCTTTCTCCCTTCTCTCTCCATCAGCCTCATCCTTTCCCTCTTATGCACTCCTTTTCTCCCCATCCATCTCTCTCCCTCTCACCCTTTGCTGCCTCTCTTTCTTTCAGCAAGGCCTTGGAGGGATCTGCAATTACGGTTGAGTCTGATCAGAAAAGGGGATCACTCCAGTGAAATAAACCGCTCCATAACAGCTGCAGTGAAATGGCGCTAATTGCAGATTGATTTGAAGCAGAAGCAGCAGATATCTGCAATGCAGAGCCGCATCTGCCACGCTCTCCTCATCATTCCCCTCTCTGATTATCTATTGTTCAGGCTGTTTACTTTGTAGTGATGAGTGGTAAATGGCAGGTTAAGGAAGCTAAGGGGGCCAGACACCAAATTGGGTCCCTCTTGAAAAGACGGAGTGTAAAATTAGACATAATTAACACACTCCTTAGGCAGATTCTCCAATCCTCATGGAGATGGTAGAGATGCAAATTAGCTGTAAAGATACACACTTTATATACAAAAACAGTGATTAAGCCGCGTTTGCTGTGCAGAGGCTGCAGCCTGTCTTGATTGAGAGCAAGTCTGCCACTAAAAACTCATTTTAGTTTTCAGGACTCTGGCCAGACCAACAGAGAAGACAGAAAGGACCACTAAGTTGAAAGATTTGCCATTTGTAACACAGAGTGAAAAAAACTATTTCTGCCTTTATGCGTTATCCAAAAGAATACATTATGCTCAATGCAAAAAGGTAATATTAGATTTTGAACATGTTTTTTTTTTTTTTTTTAAATGACGCTGCTGTGATAGAATAAACAGCTGACTTGACTTTCTGTGATGGGGGCAGGTTCTCCTGGTTCTGTGTCTGGAACAAACAGCATGTGACATAGTTGTGAGCTATCTGAATTAATGGTACTGTATGCTGTTGATGTGGAACTTGAGGCTCTGTGGTTGTCACTCCGTAATGGTGCAGCTGTGTGTTTGCTGCTCTGCTCAACAAATATTGCTGTCAAATAATTGATTCAAGTGCTTTCTCAGCAAGTGCATTTTGACAACATGGATGTCACATTCTCTTGGTAGCTTATAATAAGCAACTCAGGCACTGCCCATGTTTTAGTCCTTGATACCTACTATAAACTGTTCAAAAGCAAATCCTTAGATTGTTGTTTCACAACATAAGAAAACAGGGAAAAAAGTCATAATTAATAGTTGTTCCTACAGCATATGCACCAAATTGTATCCAAATTTCAACAAACAGAATATCAAGTCACTTATTGGAGGGTTAGTTTTGTCTCATGCCACATTCATTTGCAAACAGCACTTGCTAATAATGCTCATATTGTACTGTGTGATAATGCTGAAGAATAGGTATTAAATACTGTATATCTCAAGTCCTTAAAGGTTGGTACAAATAGGTCAAAATGTCACTTACAGCAATACAAGCAGATGATTGTGCTGTCAAAGAATTGTAGAGCAGCATCAGAAGAATGTTACTGTTAATACATAAATCAGATTATTATATTGTTATAAAGGGTACAAGTCTAATTTTACTGTCTGTTTATTCACACCATTTTTCATCAGACATACATTTAATGTGAGTGTACAATGTGTGTACAAAGTATAGTCTACACAATTTATCGTCTGGTATGAAATTGAGTGTGGCAAAAAGAAAAACAATAAATAGAACATAATATGGGTTAACCCGAGAAAAAAGTAAACTAAAAACAAATGCATTTTTTTTTTGTCCAGGTCATTGAAAGAATGCATTCTCTAATTGATTTGGCAATCATTTGTCAAACTTATGAACCATACAAAAGCAACAAAGCACAACCAGTAATTACTGATACTACATCCAAAATTTTCCTGCTTGACATTCAATAGATTAAATCTTTTGCTTAACAATGAGGGAGAAAATACTCCCAAATAGATTCAGTTCATCTACAGTTGATTGGCAAATACCATCAGTCTCATGAAGTGTTGATTATACATTACCATTTTTATATTGAACTTCCATCATAAAGATGTGATATATTAAGTGTGTTCATAACCAAGTGCATTGCAGATCTTGGCCCCCCCACTGAACAGATTGTCTTTTCACAGCAGGTGGACTCCCATTTGCTACAAACTCTTGGAATTGACATCATTACACCTCAATTTTGTGATTCATGTTTGTTCGTAGGCGGTGAGATATCCCATTTCCACAGAAACGAATGCTGTTTCCCCAAAAGGGTTTTTGCGATAGTTTTTATGATTCACATTGTCATCAGCATTTAAAGTGTAATGTCGACTTAGACAAAAAGGGAATTCTTTTAGTGCTGATGTCTGGTTTGAGTAAAGAAGTATTATCCAAGAAGAAAAGCAGTTCTACTAAAAAACAAAAAACAGAAACGTGTTGGCGTTTGTCACTTTGACAGACCGTAAATATACGGCCCACCCTTTCTTCAAAAATAGCATAATTCATGCAATCCAGGCAGACAATTAGGTAAAATTATGATAATTATAATCACGAAGGGGTTTCATGTATTGTGTAATAATGTGGGCATGTATGTTCTCTAACCAGGTTGCCATACTCTCCCTAATGGCATATCCACAGAGCACAAAATGCCTTTATTATGCAATTATTAGAAATAAATTGCTGATTACATGTGATCACCCATATCTAATTTTATGCTTCACCCCATGTAATTGCCATCATCAGTTTGTGAACTGAAAGGTAATTCCGTAAATGAAAAGAGTATAAGCATCTGACATGTTTAACAGCAACATGAAATCAGATTAAGAGTCATACATCAGTCTTTTAACAATAAAGGGTTTTGGTCAGCCCTGAATATATAGGGTTCTGTAGAACCGTGTGAAGAAGATGTGGTTTTACAGAGCATTATTTATTGACTCAGTTCCATGACTGCACAGTCTACCACAACTTGTCATTTTTATTTTTTTTTTGTACATATTCAAGCCTAAACACACCAGTGGCTAGACAAATAAATGGAAAAAAAGCTGAAAAGTTGCCTGTTATTATTATACTGTATATCTAGGGCTTTTATTGTGAAAGGTAAGAACAGAATAAATGGCTCTGATACGCGCTGCCCTGTCAGGATAGAAAGGAGTTATACACTTTGCTCACCTTAGTTCGGACAGCACCTCCATGTTGATGGATGGCTAGTAGATGTTTATGGACTGGCAAAAGATAGCCGCATGGAATCCCAGCGATATGCGGTGTCTGATGCCGTGAAATCACTTTGGCTGTGCAGACACGTGCAGCCCTCACGTGCGTCAAGTATAAATCAAGCTTCAGAAGTGCTGGGAGGCTGTCTGGGAGCAGTGACCTCATGGTGATGCCAAAATCAGAGGAGCAAATAAATTGATCATGTGTTTTTTGCATGGATTAAACAAACAACATGTTACCTGTTAATTAGAGCTTTTGCAAGGGGATTACTTAGACACAACCGGGCTAACTGCTACCCCCTGCTAAGCTACACTGACGGTTTCTGGGTTGTAGTGTCGTGTTTAATGTCCCTTTCAACAAAACTAAGTACTCCAAATACTAATTGTAATACTAAATAAGAGTGTATCTTAAGTGTTCAAGACAAGCTCAATGTGTAGCAGGGTGTTGGTTTCAGGGTGCCACCCCAGCACAGTCCGATTCAATTTTTCCTTTCTTTTTGCCTGGTTCCGAGTTTGATCCCACACATCAGCTCCCATTACGTAAGTGTGTCACCACCACACTGGCCAAGTTAGAGGACAGTGTGGTCAGGCGGTAATAGTCCCTCATATAACCAAAGTGCTATGATGTCAACATAATCACATTGTTTGTACAGTAACCACGATTTGGAGAGCCGTACTGTTATGTCAGTCCTTCCCTATTTATGGGTCCCTCTATGTGAGAAAATGAATGATGGCACACCATGTCCCTTGTGCTGCCAAATGGGTTCTGCTACTGAACATTCAATAGTTTCACACACCCCCTCAACCCATCATCACCGATGACTTGGTGGTGAATTTCCTACGTGTTCTGTCTCTCACAAATAGGCTAATTTTAGACCACCCACAAACTGTACACACAGGCACCACAAAACTAAAATGTTCACCAGACATGATGCAATGCAACCACAGGACTGAACACAAGAAATGTGGGAATTCATTCACACAATAGGCCCAGGGCCCAAGTTTTACGTTTTACAGCCTCCAGTCTGACACTATTATGGCTCACGAGAGGCAGAGCCACTGAGTTGGCGTACCGCTTATGAGAAAAAGACAAACGTCCTGCGGAGAGCATTGAGATTGGAGCTCCTGTTTTCATTACTTTGGTTTATCGACTCAATAGTCACCTCCTTTCTCCCAGTGCTAAATGTCCTCTTGATTTGCTCTTCTCGTGCCGGCACCTGAAACAATTCATTAAAAATGAATGAGGAGAAAGCAAAACACTGAGAGCTGGGAGATGAGAGGGAGCGGTAGACTGAAAGAGGAAGTGCAAAAGATTGTAGTTTGTATATCGCCAGGTAAAGATTATACAGCTTTCAATATTTTTTGAATATTTTACAATACCTTCCTAATTAATTTATACCGTGACTATATGGATTCAAGTCTAAATCTGTGTCATAATTAGGAGGGCATACATCCCTTTTTTAGTTTCTCTGTAAAACAGTGAGGCTGAACTGTGTTTCATTGTGTTATTCCTACAGCTGTTTCTATTATTGAATGACTGCTTTTCCAGGAAAAGAACAAATCTCAAGTTCAATCTCAGAAATGTTTGGGGCAAATACAGTTTTCAAGTGACATAATTTCTCCAGTTAGTTCATAAGTTCCCTGTCATATTCATGTTAAAATAACCTATACTTAATTGTTCCACAATAATTTTTTGATACTCACGTACCATTAATTTCTGGTCGCATATAAGTGCTATTCCACTCCGTTGGGGTATTAAGGTTTATAAGCGGTATTCCAGAAAGGATGATTCATGGAAAAATGGGTCTTTCTCACTTTGAAGTTGCTTTTCCATGTTGTTGAGGTCCTGAATTCGATGTAGCAGAAAGTGTTTACTTTTGAAATGGCTACTTGTTGATTTTGTGTAATGCTTTCTTCTACATGCCCTTTGTGCTTGTTCCCACTAAGCAACCTTGAAAGAAACCGCCAAAGCAGTCATTGCAGTGCCATGAGAGTCCTGTTTAACTTTGATCAAACATAAGTCAATAGTGAAAGAAAACACACATGGACGGTGGTATTTTTAGTTTCCCTTAAGTCAGCCATAGCAAAACAAGGTCCCATCTTTACTTGAATAAGCCTGAAATTTCATGTGAGCAACAGTGTGTTTCCAGCTCTATCAGATCTGTTTTTGTTTTGTTTATCTTTCCCCATTTGCATCATTACGAGGGGAAAAAAAATCTATAGTAGAGTTTGAATAGCTCAGTAATGAGGAGGAGGAATCAATCTTCCCTTCAAAGTAGGCCCGCTGCAGCAATGAGAATATAAATTCAGTCATAAATTCCACACTTTTAGGTCCCCACATCCTTCTTAATGTCTCCAGAGTTTACAGTGGCCTTGTGTGTGATATTCCACCATTGATGGCTTGGTTGATTTACGGGAGGTTTCACCCTTCCTGTTGGGGGGTAATGGTAGACATATCCAACTTAGCCGTCTCCATGTGAGCTATAAAAATGCTATAATCGCTGTGTTAATTTTGGGCAATGCACAAAAGGATGTTACACCGATACATCCAACCATCAATTCACCTATCATCTCAACATTTGGCGTTTGGCGTGTGTGGACCATTATTACATATGCCACATAATTGGGCATAATTAAAAGGAAGCGTAAGTACTGTAATTAATGTCAGTTGTCAAGCGCTAACAGGCAGGCAGAGGATAATGTTTCCCTGTGGCTTCAGCAAGAAGAGCTTTGGAGTCAGGAGGCTTCTGATTGATACTAACTGACCTTTCTACTCACAGAAGTGATGCAGATAGTCATTTTCACTATCAGCTCAACACTCATAAGCCAGAAATGTGCCCTCTAATGTGCTCTTTAACTTTATATTGTTGTGTGTTGAAGGCAGGTTAAAGTAACAATAATTTATTAGTCAGAATGTGTCTTTTTATCCAGCTGACCGTTTAACCGCTCCCCTGGACTGCAATTGCCCAATCATAGCAACAGTAACTAGGCATGGCAGTTAACTCTTGCTGTGGATTTTTGCACTTGCTGAGGCAGTGCATGCATGGTGCTTTGGTAAAAGTGATACTATAGAGAGAATAAGCAAAATGACCAAAATCAAAAGTGAAAGACCAAAATTTTAAGTAATGACTAAAATGTTTCTTTGCTTTATTGTAAGCTGCAAACTTATCATCCGGTTGACTGGCATGCCACCTGCAATATCCACATAATGTAGCAATAATGTTAAGACCAAAGGGGAATATCTTTAGAAAAATGCTTAATTTTGTGGTGTGACAGGTTCTAGTAGAAAAAGCCTAACTTAGGAATGGTTTATTCACTGAACATGTACAGGACCTGAGTTTAGAATCTAAAATACTTGCAAAGGTTGACACTTGAGTAACCCCAGCAAAAGTTGCTTTTTGAGATAGAATTAGGTTTGCCAAACACATCGTAGTCCTCATCGTGAAATTGTTAACATTAAAGGACATACTGACTGCAAGCTTTGCCAGAGCTAAAAGCATGAATGGCAACAGTAAATAAGAGGACAAGCAGAGCTACTCATTACTTCAGCATACAGCAAACGCATCATTTGTAAAAGTCACTTATGTTAGTTGACTCTCCAGGAAGGGTTATAGACGACAATATATGAAGCTGTCTCCCAACAGATGACCTACCAAAGACGCTTGGTGAAAAAGCATCAGAAATACATACGCTGCTCTGGACATGACCTGCAGGAGGCCAAAGCAAATTTTGGAAATGTGCAATGCCAGGAATAAGTGGGGAACAAGCAGCAGGAAATCACTTTAATATGGAACATGCTTTCAGTGCACTTTTATTTGTTTATTTTTTTTTTTATTTAACTGTGCTTAACTCATGCCATATGAGATGTGAAGTAACACTGATCATGCTGCGTTAACTGGGATCAAAAGCCTCACGATGGTCATCACTTAGAGCTAGAAGCAAGATATTATAGATGTCCGTTTTCCAACAACAATCTGGGGGCTGTTAATTCAGTGTAGGCCAATGATGTTATTTTCAGGCCAGTTGAGATTTGACCACATAAAAGTAATCCATGTTTAATTTTTGCTATCATAACCTTGTGGTTCATCATCACTGTTTAAGAGTGACATTTTATTGGTGCAGGATAGAAAAGGCATCCAAGTTTGGCTTTACCTCCTTTAAAATGTCCAGTTTTATTTGATGTATAAAATATATTGCTATTCACAGAGCAGAATGGCGACTCTCTGAGGAACAAAAGCTATACCAGAGGAATATCTGGAACACACGTCACTGTGGTGCTTTTAGTGGTCGCTCTCCCACACTAGGTTTATTTCCTCAAGCCACCTGTCTTATCCTATGTGGGAATACAATGCTGGAAAATGCTTTCTATTGTAGCAACAGTAGTAAATCAGTTGATGATCTAATGTAGGATGAGAAGAGGCGACATCCTTTTTTTTTTCACCGTACCTCATGGGATTTATTTCCTCTCAACATTAATAATACTCTGGAGCATTAAGGCATACAGCAAAAGCAGATGTATTCTTCCCCAGGCTGATTCAACTTGTAAGCATTTCCTCTCCTGAACCCCCCTCCCCAGTCCTGAGGCAAAGCATGATTACCCGATTTTAATGAGATTTTTAATGTGATTTTTTTTTTTTTTCCCCTGCAAGACAATCCGTCTCTCTCTTGTGCATTACAGTGGTTAATGTTTGCAGTCTGATGGTATACATAAGAACACATGTTGACTTTCTGCTTCCCACGCTTTTTCTTCTTTTGATTGTGTAGGCCATGAGGGCAGCTTCTTGCCTTTTTATGGTTGCATGATGTTTAAAATCGTCTGGGGAAAGGAAAGAAGTAGGTGTGCTGGCCTTTTTTCCCCATTTCATAGTCACATCTGAACTCCTTGTATTTTTCATCTTTTGCAGGGGATTACTCCATGAGCATTTGAAACGATAGCACACAACACAGACATGTGTGATGATTAATTTGCATATTTAGTATCCAGTGCAATTAACATATTCAGAACCAGCGGCATATATGTAAACCAGGTGATATTTAAGATGCTACTAGTCTCTTCATTATTTGTCCATCTGCCTGAAGTCATTTTAAGTGTGATAGTCGCAAGTTGCAAATTAAAACTTCATTCTGATGATTAAAGCAAATTGATTATGCCAGAACAACTAACCTGCATTTCTTTTATTCATTCTAGATTTATTATTGTTATATATTTATGATGAAACTGAAAAGCAAGGATAATTTCTTGGCCACATAGATTAGAAATCTCCCTTTGCTTTTGAGAGTACCATAGTTAAGTAATTGTTTCGGACACTAAATACCAAAATAAATAATTGAGAATGATGTTTCTTGAATTTCACCAGTTAATGATTTATTCCTGCTTACAAATACCGAGATGTTATTTACAGAATGAAATTAAAACACAGCATAAAGGTGAAGTGTCTGTGCCATTGTTAATGAACTAGGACCATCCTGTGTGTTATCAACCTAAATATGTGTTCCTGCAACTTATTTTTTATTCTCAAGAATCTGTACAGCAGGAAATATCCCCTCGCATACGGCTGAAGTAGAGTTGCCTGTGTGTATTAACCATAATGAAAAAGTAGCCACTTTTGGGATAAACATTTCTCAGGTTTATCGATCAGACAAAATCCCTCAGTTGAAAAGAGTGGGATTTAGTTGGAAACAGTCCACAAAATCCTCTTTATTCTAGACTGCTTTATATCTGCCTAACTGAATCATTGTGCTTGACAGAGCGTGTGTGCGCGTGTGTGTGCGTGTGTGTGTGTGTGCGTGTGTCAGGTCAAGAAGAACCATGCAAAGTAATTCTTTGTTTTATGTTTTGAATGTCATTTATTGTTTTTTTCCTTACTGTAAATTGTCTATGCTGCTGTGGCGAGTGGATTTCCATCCAATGGGGGATAAATAAAAAAAACACTATTCTATTTTATTGTTAATTCACATCAACAACATGATAGTTCGCTGAACACATGCCCTTTAATTGAGAAATATGCCATAATTTTGTTTTTGTGAGGATAATTTGTCACAATTGTTGAAAGTAATAGAGGTGAGCTGGCCAGTTTTATTTGCTTCAGGTGTGTAAACGGGGAGTTATGGTTGCTGCTGGTTCATTCATTTTGCACACATGCACAGATATACATAAAAAGCTGTTTAGAACCACTTTGTGAAATATGAAGCTCTATGTAATATCCTCTGTTGGGCTGCCAAGAGTTTGTTTGCTGGGAGCTGAGACTCTCTGCACTGTATTTGCCCCCTTCTTTTCTTTCCCAGTCTTCATTCCTCGACAGTGGGGTCATGGTGCGTTCTTAGGCATGTGTCATCCCAAATAACGGTGAGAGCTGACAGACCTTTGGCTTCCGACTCGCATAATCGCCTTATTTTTGGACCTATGACATCATAGGGCAAAACGCCTGGTTTCCACACTAAAATTGTCCTCCCTTTCAGTTTACCTTTGCTAGTTCCCACTGCACAGACAGCAGCTGTTCTCACTCCATTTTTGACCAAACCTCAGGATTTCCTGTATTTCGTTTTGAGATGGATGGTGACCATATGCGTGTCTGACCAAAGCAATAAAAGTCATAGGATTTAAATTTATTTACTTGAGGTACTTCATCAGTCAACTTGAAAGAGGTCAGGTAGAGTCTGCAGTGAGCCCGAACAAACACAAGTCCAAGTTATAAACACAGAATTCAGTATCACCTCATTAGTAGGTAATTGAAAAGCTCAGGGTGATGTATGATGTGCTCACATTAGTAATTTAATTAGGTATTTATTTGGAACAGTTTAATCTCATTTTTTTGTTTTATCCTTTTGAAACTCTTTAATTTGTCCTCATCTAAAGTGAGTTGCATGTTTGCTGTAGCACAATTGGTACATGTAACATACTGTCATACCAAAGAAGTTTTTTGGAAAGACAAATTTGTTTTAGTTGTTTCGAAAATGCTGTCGTAGCTTTTGTTGGTTTACACTAGAATGGGAAAGAAACACTCCTTATAAAATGACTTGTATATATAAAGTAGTGATTTTAGCTCCATTAGAGTTGAGCTCTTGCATGACAGTAAATGTGAAGTCATGTGTTGACATGGCTGGTAAAATCAACCACTCAACTGACTATAGTCATTAGAGAACTCAGGTGTATGGTTTCTATCGGTTTTTTTCACGGGAGCTTAAGCAAAACAAATTGCTGCTAAGACGGCTGAAGAAAGAAGACAGTGCAGTGGAGAATATGTGGGATGGAGGGATGGTGGAGACAGCTTTGAGTAGCAGAAGGAATGACAAGGCTGCCCATTAGGGCCACTGGTGTATTGGAGGGGTCGTCAAGTGTGTTAGCATTTGCATGATTATGACATTTGAAGTATGTTGTTGGATTTATCTGTGTCTTTATGAGCTCATGCCTTGCATACCATATCTGGTTACATTTGCATTGGTAAATATTTTAAATAAAATGGCAGCATAAAAGGACTGTGACTTAATGAACATGGAAATATCTTCAGTAAAAAGTACAAGTTCCTGAGATATTCCCAAAGTTTCTGAAAGTCAGAAGGGAGGAGAGAATGTGACAAGGATTGTGATGACTCCTGAGCACAGATTTGACATGTTACATAGAGGATGGTTTCCTTCTCTGGAGCTGGGAGACACTGTAGCAAATGAACTGAGAAGCCTCCATTTATTTTCTCTCTAAATCCCACTCACTCTTTCTACTCCACTAACATCCAATCCCTGCTCATATAGGAGACACATGAAGCCACACGTAAGTAACTTTTGGACTAATGTTTACAGTATACAGTAAACAACAGTAATTATGTAGCATGGGTAGATTAATCTGCATACAGAAAGCACGTTTAGGTGCGTAAGGGTTTTTCAGCATTATTTCAGGGTGAGGGGGGAAAAAGACAAGTTTCTTTCCCACAGAGGATTTCCGTGAGCTGTCACTGTAGCCCTGAGACAGCTCTGAATTTATCTGCAGGCTGTCAGTGGAATTAATACAGATAAGGTAAAAAATATGACAAAAGTTTGAAAGTCTGTTGTCGAAAGGAAGCTCTCTCACTGCCTCGTTATATTAAAGAGCACGGGCAAAAGAGGGGAAATATATCTCTAATGGGTTGCATTTGGAGGCTTACTGTACAGAGTTTGGACGACACCCAAAGCCAATTATATCTCTGTCCAGACTTAATCTGCACCCCAAGCTCTTTAGGCTTTTACATTTAATATTATAACACAGTAGAAAAAGTGTTTGTCATGACACATTGTCCGTTTCCCAGCTTCCCTAGCGATGAGAGTGGGGCACTAGATCTTGGACTTTTTTTGTCTTTTGTTTCTGTCATGTTAACAACTTGAGGTTCTTCAAGGTTTAATGGGTGCAATAAAATGACTGTCAAGTTAAGGGGCGAAAGCTTTCCACTTCAGATGGCAAAGTCAATGTCTCACTCCCGTAAAATTACACTGCAGCTCCAATTCACGCCTCCATCTGAAGCTTTTGTTTTTATCCTCAGAGAACAGCGCCTTGAAATCTTTACATTTCATTTGAAGTGTGAGTCGGCCACGTACTGCCTGATCATCCACTCAAATAATTAGCAGAATATTTGAACAGTTAGCTCACAGCAAAGGGAGCAGACTGTCAACATGTCTCCTGAGGTGAGTTTTTGGTGTGTTTTCCTAAGCACACTATCCAAACATCCCTGCTATGTTGCCTGGTTGTTTTAGATAAATGGTATTGTGTCTGCAAACCTCAAGCTTTTTGCTCTCTGTATGTTGCATTGCATTATAGAATATTATCAGCAATATCCATAGATGCTGTGGAGCCTTTAGGTTACCCTCTCTTGCTTTTGTGTGGCAATATAGCATAATATACTCCACTGTTAAATAAAGAGAAACCAGAGCCAGCGCTGAATTGTAAAAGTGTTATGTCCAGTGTGTATAAAGTATTTCAGCCTGTCACAGCAGTAATTTACAATGTAAGACTTGATATGGTTCTCACTATCCTAGCGGTCAGTAGGCATTGTAATTAACTTAGTGACAATGACATGTTTCTTAACAGTCACCCATAAATATATAACCAGAGCCTTGTGACAGAAGCTACAGGATGTAATCTGTGGAAAACAGTTAATTTTTAAAGTTGCCTTAACTTCAAAAATGGCTAATGCCATTGGGAAATGTATTTCAGCATTGGTACTTCCTTGGATACTTCTGGAAACACTTAACTGGCTCATCTGTGCTGAGAAAAACATAATCCACTATATCTGAATGGAACTGCTACTGTAATCTTCACAATGTTGTGTTAAGAAGACATGACATCACTTTCAAGTTCTCATTGTTGGCAAAAATTCACTTCCTGCACGGCCATCTGACAGTTCCTTGTATTATTAGTCTGGGTTTGCATGTTAACGTGAACATTTTTTGGGCCCAAAATATACATGTTCTTAACTTTAATATACATAAATACTTTAACAGCAGGATAATATCCTCTGGAAGCGAAGCAGCAGATACATTTTCTCCAAGAAGGCATCTTTTAATCCATATTATATATCTCTCAGCCTTCAGATGGTGTGTTCGGAGGAGGAGGAATTGCCAACACAATCTATGAAATCAAATCCTGTTAAAGCGCAATAAACACGAAGACACTAATCCATCCCACGCGTGCCTCTGCCAGCTCTGAGCCAGGCTCTCTTCATAAGACACTGGCTACAGTTGTACTGAGTATTTACCAGTTGCTCGCCCACTCTTTCTCATCAGTGTAAATTAACTGTAATTTAGGTGTTTACCTACTGCAAAGTGGGTGCTCTCAGATAGGGCTGCAAGATGTACGTCATTTTTGGCTCAGTTATGAATTAGCCACATTGGTGGCTAATTCATAACTGAGTTTACAAACATCTGTATATTCATGAAACTGGGATGCATTTTAGTTTTACAATTATAGGTTTCTTATTATGATTTTAACTAGTCATAGCCTTGATATATTATTAGATTTATTTTATGAATAGTAGACATTTACTGCAGCACCTTGCTTGTGTCTATACTGTCAGATACGGTCATGTTCATTTGGGTTTTCTTTGACAGTGTGGCGTGCTGCCATGATGTGCCGAAGGGCTCACAGAGGTCTTTACTTTGACAGCTGCACCTTTCAGTGAAATCACTATTGGTGCCGTGTCACTACAGCAGCATTTAAGGCTGACCTCATCTTCAGGATCAAATGACTCAGCAATATTAAACCGCAAACCGCAAGGTGGTCCTGTAGCTGGGTAACCCCATAGTGGACACAAGCAAAGCAACCAATCCCATTTCAGGCACATTAAGTTAATTGGCTTTATCAAGAATAACCCATCCTACGTTGAATGAGGTCATACTTAGTTTATACAAACTGAGGAGGATTGTCTGGATTGAACATTCACTGTGTAAAAAACTGTGGAACAGATTTTATATTCTGGTCACATACCTATAAAAGCACACATGGTAAGAAATACTCTAGAAGATGGGGACAGCAGAAACAGCTCATGTTCAATATGTCACAACTTCTTTATAAATGCATCTTCATTATTCATTTTGCACATTAACTCCTTTTCAATCAAAGCAAAAAAAAAACAAAATCGAGGAAATTTGATAAAACTTTTGTTACATTTCTCATGCAATGCTACAAAATATGACTGGAAACGTGACTTTTTGCACCAGAGAGCACACAAAACAGACAACAGTCAAGTTGGCCAAGTGAAAGGCGTTAATTACAGAAAGTTACTACCGACACATAAATCAGCTCATGACATCAGCCGTCACCAACTAAAAGTTTCACCTTGTAAAACATGTTCAGATGACAGGCAAGGGCTAATTAAAATGATCTCTTGCTGTTTAAATTTTCAAAGAGTGTCATCAAACTAACTGCATGACACAGCAAATAGCTTTTAGAACTACTTAAAGAGTCCAGTGTTTCCACAGAATCAAGGCAAAATGCATTACATTTTGAACTCGAGGTCCCTCTGGGGGGTACTGGGCTCTTTTTTAACCTGGCAAATTGATGGAAATGTAGCTCCTTTGTTTGAAGATTTGGGTAACTATGATAACAAGGCAGAAAAGGCTAATCCATTTCCCACTACAGATCGGTGAGTTTCAGACTGAATTTAATTGTTAAACTGGGAAGTGAAAGCTAAGTGTTGTGTGGTATTTGTTTCAAAAAGAGGTGGCTGCTGTCATGCTGATCATGATGGCACCAACTCTGTTCCTTCTCTCTGAAAGTCATTTGAAAGCATTGCAGCCTGCAACATCCTCTTTGCCGCCATTGTCTTGACAGGCCAATAGTAGCTCTTGTGTATACTTAAATCACCGCAATGGTGCTGCTCATATGCAGCTTGTATTGTTTCATTTCCCTCTCATAGGTTCAGCGTTAATTCATGGTTACCACTGTCACACTGACACATTTCAATTACAGTGACTATTACACTGATAGAAACCAAGAAATGGGCAGAATGAGAAATATGCACCACTTTAAGGTTGCGTTAGATATTGCTAACATTTGTGTTTATCAGTTTGTTTGCAAGTCTGCACATCGATTGAATTAATCAACACAACTGCTTTTTTTAATTGTGAATTGTTACTGTAATAACCCAATGGTGTCGAGTAATTATGTGGCCAACAGCCTCTACCTTGTATAAATACTCTCGTTGGTAGGTTTTACAGTTAGCATCACCATGGGGTGGGGTCTGCACACACAGATGCACATACACACATAGGCATAAACAATCAAATGAGGTCTGCAGTGATAGCCAAATTCCTCATCATCACCGAGATGAGTGAAGCTTCTGCTATACCCAGACATGAACCCGCATGCATCCACAATTTTCTCAGGCTGACACTTCAATTAGGCTAATCCTGCCTGCATACAAAATGCTGCACTCCTTCTCTCTGAACCAGCGTTGCTGGAGACATGCCATATTCCTGTGCTTTTTGCCTGCTCTGCATCACAAATAGAGGAGCGTTTTTTTTTTTTTTTTTCAGTGATGGAGGAACGATCGGTTCCACTTCGAGGCAGGAGCACAGAGGAGAGATGTAGGGAAGCAGAGAGAGAACAAGAGAAGGGTAGGGAGGAAGGGAAAATGGTGGAGGGTCGAAGAGGCCAAAAAAAGGCAAAGTGGCCCCACTGTGCGTTTCCTGCTCTCAGATATTCCACAGGCACATAGAAGACATGGGGAATCATACAGTGCAAGCTGTTGATATAATAAACAGCTCAGCGGTGCTCCTACAGAGGCGTCCACTGTCCTGGTTGGGGGTCTTAATTGTTTCAGTTGCTTTAAGGCACTCCTAAAAGGAGTGTGAGCACAACATATCCTCAGTTACCAAGGCTCCAATCTAAACTGTGCCCTGCCAGTAAATGATAATGTCATACATCACTGAATCGTGTTTGTGCAATGATTAAACTGCTGTTGCATTGTAATTGCAATTGTTTGTGAAATGTGTTGCACTGAGAGGACCAAGATGTGTTGCTCTTGAAGCAATATTGTAAAACTGCAAGGCTAGCACTGATTATGATGGCTGTAACCTAGAGGTAATAGATTAACGTTATATATTGTAACGATACGTGTATTCATATTGAACCTTTTCAATACGGGATGTTCGGCTTGGTCCACAACATCCTTTTGGTGTGCCTTATGATGCCTGCAGTTTTATAAAATTGAAAATGCCTTGTGCCAGCATTTTTTGCTCATTTTGAGTCATATTTCTAGACCCACAGAACATTTTGTACCATGTCTCTGAAAATACTGAATTGCTCAAATGAAAGAAGAGTCGCACTATTTCATCATGGAAAAAAAAATGTTTGTTTTTACCTTGATCAATTCTTGTTTTGTGTGGAGTAGAGTAGAAGCCACTTTCACCAAAATCACAATTTTTTGTCCAGAATCTGTTTGTTTTGCTCTCTAATTACGATCGTCTCCACTTCCTGCTTTGATCTCTGGAACATAGTAACCGTTTGTGTCCCGACTACAAATCACAGAAGCTCTGAAATTGCTGGAAGGCTGTGGAAGACTGTGATCAGAGATCAACTGTAAAAAAAAAACAAAAAAAACAAACACTTTGATGGCGTAACTCATCAATGGCACTCAAAGAGTTAATATCTATTAGATGCACATGAGGTACAGAAATTCCACAGAAAGTTTTGGCAGTGCACTAATTGTTCTCTTTAGCCTGGGTCGCTATAAACTGTAAACTGTAGTTGGGTTGATCCGTGGATGCATTTCAACCACTTAACACTGCTGATTAGCTGGTGAAACAAAGTGGACAGCAATCCAACATGGAGTATGGCTAAATTGAATGCCAGTTGGTATGGTTGTGATTTTATGAATGCTAACAAGCAATGGTCTGGCAAAATGTCACAGATGGATCAGGAGCAATTACCTGAAGTCCCCAAAATGTGTCCATCTGAGCTGGGGAGTGACTGCTGCCATGTCCAGGTATGGCACAGTGGGAAAGTGAGAGACAGTTTTCAGGAAGGAATAAATTGAGTTGGGCACACAGTTGTTGTGGCATTATTTTGAATGAAAGTAGAATGTAAGTCAAGTTAGAGAGTCACTAGATTTCACCATTTTTCATGGCGGTTGATATCCTGCACACACATGCTGTGCTAACCCCACACAACCTTACAATGCTACTAATATGCTAAAAACAATGGAGTCTGTTTTTGTTTTGTATCACCTGTCACTCGATACTCTCAAGTGACCAAAGCTGTCAGCACTACATGGACACTCCACCCCCACCTCCCTTTGCTTTTACTCCCTGCACCGCTCCCTCTCTGGTATCTCTCCTCCCTGAGGCGGTACACTAGGACATCTAGGCCACCAGTGGGAATATAGTAGTTAATCTCTGCTAGTTAAATGCTCTTGTATGGCCCTGAGCTGTAGCAGTCAACCATCGCCTCTTTTCTGCTTTACTTGCTCTCTGGGGAATCTGCTCAGCCTTCTTTTTATGTATTACACAAGGAAAAGAAAAGCTCATTTCAAGGTTGCCGTTTTAAGCCTGTTTAGTATTTCTATTCTGAATTGATTGTTTGATTGGAAGTGTTTGGCAGTCTGTTTGTAGGGCTGTGGCTTAGAAAAAAAAAACAACACTGCTTTTTCCAAGTTTCTGTCAAAGGTGTGGTATCAGAGAGAAAGCTTAATTTTTTTTCAGCGTAATTCCATTCTCCATCTGCCACCTTGTCTCATTTTAGCAAACTGGACACAAATTGTCATGGCTCTACTCCTGCCAACCACGAAATCCAGCAGGATTCCTCACACTCGTTAGCATACGTTTTACAAGTTACCACTTTTGATGTCACAATACATTGATCATCTCCCTCATAAACTGTGGGCAGGCAGATAGAGGTGCTACTAAATGTTTTTTTTTTTTTTTAAATGACAGTTTGTGTGCTTCAGTAGCTTCAGACGAGAATCCCCACCTAGCAGAGAAAATGGAATCTGCCACCGACTGCGCTGAAGGCCGGCGACTCTTACCCTTGGCCTTCAGTAGTGGATATATGCTTTAACAGCCTCTCTGGTGTCAGGTAAAAAGAACTATTACAACTGTGATGGCATTCGTAACAGATGAAAGGTTGACTCAATAGTCCTCTCAAAGCAGCTCCTTACATGGAGTGCATTTTGTCCATAGAGTGCCCAGAATTAATTATTAAAGTGTGAATAAATTAATATTAGTGAATTTTGTCTGAAATAGAGCCTACCGTTTTAACTATTCCTTGTCACATAGGTTTCTACATGCTTGACTTTCAAAATATGTCTTCCTCTTTCCCTCTGTAGTTGAGCCTATCATTGCTTCAATCTGTAAACCAAAAAAACATGACAGCATCATATTATCCCTTATGTATTTTCATCTAAATTTTCAAAAGCAAAACTCTTGTGAACAAGATGTCAGAACGAAGACGGACAATATGAAAGCCTTGTTGTGTGTGAGGAGCTCCCTAAAAGCACTCTTGCTGTGGAAAGAAATGGTGCCTTCAAGCAGAACTGTCTCCACTATCAGCTGAAAATTATATACACCCTGACAGTGAAATGACTACCAGCTGGTGAAGGAATAAAGAGGGCAAAAACATTTAATTTATTGACAGCTTGTTTTAATTGCATCACCACCACCTCCAAACCATCCATGAATTGCTTTAGGACCACATTAGTCTACAGCATTGCACTGAACTTACACTTGCTCCACGTTTTTCCCATTATATGCAGGAAGCTGAATTTTCCCATTACAGTGAGTTAGTCACAGCCACTTTCAGTTAGGAGAGCTGCCATACATGGAAGAGTTTGATCATCAGAATGTATTATGTAAGATAGACTGCAGGGTGGTGTGCAAGAAAGAGGGTGGGGGAAAGAAACTCTTACTATCAGCTCCTGCGTCTAAAATGGAAGAATCCAATGCAGGGGTGGTCACGGGGCTAGAACCATTCAAATGGGCCAAGAGTGCTGATGCGTCCTATTTACCGTGTCGTAATGGATTTGTTTGTGGTTTAAACCCCTTCCTGTCTCGAAGGAATATTGGAGGGTTTAGCTCCATTCACTTTCTGCTGCCCTGGCCATTTATTTTGATTAGGGAATGAAGTCCTCCACAGAGCCATACCCAGAATAATTGACACTATGTCCTCTGAGGTCACAAAAAAAATACACCCTGAGTACTTATCCCCTTGGTGAAGTGGCAGTGTATGAAAAGATTGCAGCTGAGCACTGAACTGATGGTGTATTATTGCTTTAGGTTGCAACAAAAACCTGTCAGGCAGCTCGTAAATTATATTTCCTGTTCTTTTTTTTCCAGACTTGACAGGATAATTGATGTGTGCTGTGAACCTCCCATTTGCTTCAACTAGCCTATATATTGTGTATATATTTCTTCTGTTCTGTCAATCAGGTATATAAAAAAAAGTCACTGGGGCTGCTGGTGGTTTGTTTTAAGGTCATATTTGGAAATACTCCAGCTCAACATTTAAGAAACTTGAATTTAGTTACACTTTCCTTTCCTTTCTATAGGATGTATTAAAGGTTTTCAGTTAGGTTTTGACCTTCCATCCATCCATTTTCAACCTCTTATCTTCACATAGGGTTACGGGGTGGGGGGGCTAGAGCCTATCCCAGCTGTCTTAGACAAGTCTCCAGGTCATCACAGGACACATAGAGACAGACAAACACTCACATTCACACCTATGGTCAATTTAAAGTAGACAATTATCCTAATCCCCATGCATGTTTTTGGATGGTGGGAGGAAGCCGGAGTACCCGGAGAGAACCCACGCAGACATGGGGAGAACATGCAAACTCCACACAGAAAGGCCCCGGGCTGGGAATCGAACCCGGTACCTTCTTGCTGTGAGGTGACAGTGCTAACCACTACACCACCGTCTGCCCTTGTTTTTGACCTGTTAATAAAATGTTGTTTTGAGTATTTTTTTTCTGCAGAAATTGCAAACATTCTTTCAAATGTGTACATATAAGAAGTCGTCAAGTGAAAGTATTTGGCCAAACAATTAATCATTAGTAAATTACAGTTCAGTATTAATTCTACGTTCTAAAATTATCATCTCATTAGCTAACAAGAAACCAGTCTTCGGTATAAGGTTGGAAACCTAAACCCCTTTTTCCCCTCACATCCACATTCAGGGATGCCTTGCTAACAGTGTCCTGACACATGTCCACACCCAGATGAAGCCAACAGGGAATGAGCAGTGCAGAGGCAGAGCGAGAAGGGAAGCAGATGGCTGGCATACAGAGGTTCTGATCACAGGGATATTGGCAAGATGCTGAGCGGGACAAATTAACCTTCAGAGGTTTTCACACTGCGGCAACTGTTGGCTCCTGCTGGATTCCTCTCTAGCCCTCTCTCACTATCTCTGTCCTTTCTCCATGTCTGGAAAAAAGACAGAGATTTACAACAATTATTACCTTCCCACTTTCTCTCCCTCTTGTTTTACTTGATCACTCACTTGAGGAAACTGCCTCTATAGACCCATTTTGACACAGCTAGCTAGTAACAATGGGCATGTGAGAGCAAAATAAAAATGTATAATCACACTGATAGCTGCATCCCTTCACCAGCTTTTTGTGTTAATCTCCCTTTCCTTCCATTGCAGTAGTTACTAAAAGTCAACCCCCATTTTGCTGCTGAAGTAACTCTAATGTGATATGCAGACAAAGTCAGTGTAGCGTTGGCAGCAGTGTCAGCTCTGATCTGGGTTTTTCACTGCTGAACTGGGAGCCCACTCAATTGAAGATCCCCATATGTATCATCATCATCAGCCTGCTGCAGGACACGTGCCTGTCTCTCTGCTGCACAACAGCTTTGTGCAGGAGAAAGGCTCCTGGGTTGTGCTGCCCACAGACCCATAGCTGTCCATTTAATTTGTAGCACACCAGTCAAGCCAAGAATCCAGGAAGTGCAATGTCTGTTTACCCAGCTGTCCAGCACTCAAGTTTAATATTAGCTTTGCCGGTGGCAAGCTGTGAGATGGGTGTGGGCTTTTCCATTAACAAGTGTATGAAATGACTGCTACGGTTTGAATTTCAGGCCAAAGTAGAGATCATCGCGTGTGTGTGTGTGTGTGTGTGTGTGGCGTGGCAGAGGCTATTTTAAATATGCAGTAGAAAGGCATTAAATATTAAACTAGGCCTCTCCTGATATCTATCACGTTCAAAAAATGTTATGTCAAAGGATTATAAATAAGGTTGGAAGTGTGTTGAATACTAAATCTTATGAAGAGGCTATGAATGACATAATGCTCGGTAGCAATCCAGAAATACAGAATAGCAGTGGCAGGAGAAAAATATTGAATAATTCTTATCAATTCAGATTTAACAAATTTTTGTGTTGTTAATGTTGAAGGAACTGTGAGGGAGCAGTGCTGCACCAGGACATACTAGACTTATCTTGTAGTTTATCTTCAAAGAAGAAGAGCAATGTGCAAAATGAAAGTGAAATAATTTGGATGTATTCATGTTGTTTCACTACTATTACAATCAGAGTTATTTTTTTTTTAACCTTTCACCTGCATTTTGTGTTTGGTTAGATTGTGACTATCATCAAACTTTACGTTATTTCATATGGCACTTCAGTTGACTAAAGACATGGGTGAATAGTTTCACACTCAATGCATTTGAATGCCTGAGAATTTTGTCCTGTTTTGTATTTATTGAATCAAGAATCCATTCTGAATCAAATCATGACACCAAGAATCAGAATGTTGCGGATCTCTACAGTTTTCTCTAGAGTTTTTTTTTTTTTTTTTAAAGAAGAAACGGTGCCATGATTTAAATTTAATTTCCACTTGTACCCGGGCATACAGTATAATTAATTATACACAGCAATGTTAATACGAAGATAGATGCATGCAGAGCATAACTGCTAATAGTGTCTTATTAACTGAAATGAGACAACTCAGCCTGATGCAGCCTGAAAGGAGCATCAAGACAGTGGGTGGTACTCGATACTGTGAGTGTGGATGTTCTCGATCAAACAGAAATTCTTCAAATGCATAGTTATGTAATTATTTTTGCTGCCTTAGAATCAGGTACGGACGCCGTTCTTCTGTCACAACTTTGAGAATAGGACATGTTTCATCAAATTTAGTTAGTGGCAAATAAAGCAATGGGCGAGGTGAGGCAAGCTGTGTTTTTGGGGGTGGATAAATGAGAAATGACTTGTTCGCAGAATTGTGACTGGCTGGTTGGTTTCATAATTCTGCAGAAACTGCTGAGAGACGATGACAGAACATCTGCTTGACACATCTGAAGTGCTGTCTCTGGTGAAAAGTAAAAGCTGACGACAGTAGGAGTTCCATATTTTGTTGTATTCTTGTCTGGCAGACGCAGACATCTGCATCAGTGTGATTGCTCAAGAAATTTAAATAATTTAAATATTTTTTTTCCATCACATTGTCAGAAACAAGATGAAGCAATAATTGCGCTTGCCGTGCTGCAATCTGTGAACATTTTCCTACATGTCAAATGCATTTTGTATACGCAGTAATGTGATACTTAAACATTTAGTGCCGTCTATCCCGGCCTCCATGTGAGGAGTCATGTCATCGTGTGTGTGTGTGTGTGTGTGTGTGGGAAGGTTAATGTAGAGGAAATCTGCTGCATCTAATCCGTTCTTGACACAGTTCTTGACATCAACATACATCATGAAAGGTGAACGTCACATGACCGTGGCTTATCCAGGGGCACCTTGCTTAATCTGGCAGAAGTCATATTTTGAAGATGCCACGTTCAGTTTAATGTGATTTAAAAAAAAAAAAAAAAAGAAAACAAACAAACAAATAGCAAACAGCTCCTACAGAAATAACATCTGTAGTTGCTTTTGACACATAATCTCTATACTTTATGTCGAGGACAGGCACCGCTTGATATTTTCAACACTGCAACGATTTCCTGTTGTGGACTAACATTTTGCGTAGCCTGTTATACATCAAAACTTCCCAAGGTAGACTCAGGAATAATGTCTCTGATGCTCAGTGCCATACCTGACAGCATCTGTCATTTGTTGTCAAATGGGATGATATTTCGTAATTGGCTACATGGATTGTTTTTTGTGAATTCTGAATAACTTCCAGGCAAGCAATTATTGGCTTCCAAACTGTTCCCCTGCTGTCAAGTACGTTAATACTGTTCATAAGAAAATATATTTCTTTTCTTCTTACTGTTTTCTCGCTTCAGGTTATTGGCACTTTATTGCACTTCTGTAGGTTTGAGTTGTTGACAAAAATGTAGCATGCACTGCTGTTAGGTTTAGTAACATGTGGCCAGATTGTGAATAAATTGTAATAATGACACCAAATATGTTTCCCCTTGATATATGACCCCATGAGACAGTCTGAAATCAAATGATTGTGAACATATCGTCATAGATAACATTAAAATAATATTTCAAAGCCTTTAGTCCTGGTGGTTAAATTCCATTGCTTTGACATTTGCGTTCAGAAAAAGGAAAGCACAGCAAAAGAGTGTTTTTTTCTTTTTTTTTTTTAGTACAATTGAATAGCAAAAATGTGCAGGTTGTTTTTGTGATTGTGTTTAATACATATTTATACATGTTTAACGTTGTACTCCTGTGAAGATGTTGTTATGATAACTAATTGTCCTGGCAATAACAGTAACAATGTGTCTGGGGAAATAAGCACAACTGCGTGGCTTAAATGACTCTCAGGAATTGCTACTGACACTTTAAATTTTTAATTTGTATGTATTTGCATTTATGTGCTGGTAGTACCTAGTCTGAATACATTCGACCATTATGTGCCTAAACCAGTGTAGTGCTTTAAATAGTAAATTAATAGTAAATATATTTTTGCCCATTTATTGTAGACCAACCTGAGGTTGCTGGTTTTCTTGGGTTAAATAAACAAGTACGTACATAATATATGGTGAGCTGGAAGAAACAGCAAAAGAAAAAAAAGTACATTGTTTAAGTAGTGCATTAAAACAAAATGGTTTTAACACTGAGTTACAGTACTGTGCCACTTTGTCTGTATCGTGGTAAAAACAAGGCAGGCAGCTTTGAAAACATTGCACTTCATGTGTCAAATGTTCCCCTGATGATTCATTGTAGCTGACATCAGTGACAGAAAAAGCAGAGCGATGGAAATCTATTAAAATGTGGGGAGGCTCTATTTCCCCTTTCATGAGAGAACTGTGGATAATATGTTGGACCCAGACCAGTAGGGGGTAAAATAGCTCCATCAGTCTTTTGGAGTCTAAGTGAGGTGGAGGGAAACAATTGAAACGCCGATGCATTACACTGACATTTTTTAATAGAATTAATTTATAACAAATGGAACTTGTGTCAGGAAAGAACTGATTTTCATACAGACTTCTTTCGCCACCAATGTAACCTAAGTAAGAAAATAAAAAGCACTCCTTTCATTCAGAAAAAGAAACAGTTTACGCTTACAACTAATCAGAGGTAATTGTATGATCTTTTTAACAAGCCATTTTTTTCTTTTTTTTTTCTTTTTTTTTTTTTTTACAATTTCATTATTTAATTTTCAGTCTATGCATCCAGACGAGAGATAGATAGAGAGAGCAGAGAACACAACGTTTATTTCTGTTAATGACACTCCAAGCTTGAATGGCAAAGCCACAAACAGATGGTTGGGGGACAGATTTTTCTGAAGTCATCTGCTAGAGAACCATGGCATCAGAATGGATGCTCTTTTTCGCCACAAACTTTTTTTTTTGTCTTTTTCAAGATTTGATACCTTTTTTGTGTTATTTACATACACACAAAGTGAACGTTTAAGGAGATTTTTTTTATAGATGGGTTCAAGTAATATATTATTGGGTTTAGAATCAATAGGGCAGTGCATAGTACAAAGATAGAGAAAGTGCAAATCTTCCTACAAGGCCAGCTTGGGCCATTCTGCAATGTTTCACCCTGCATATGAAAAATTAATTAAAAAAAAAAAAAAAAAAGAAGGAAGGAAAAACGGATGTGAGAAAAGAAACATCTGAGACTTGAACATAATGTAACATTAGCCACCATGACGTGAAATAATAGCACTTTTATGTCTCAAAATTATGACAAAAGTAATTAGTTAAGCAGTTGACAAAAACATAACACATAGCTGCTTGAGTTAACAAGGGAAAGAAAGCACCTGGAATGCACATCCACAAAGCCATCAAAGAGGGTAAAAGATGCTGCTCAACATAACCAAACTAAACCCCAGTCTCTAACTGTAATGCCGTAATTAAAAGGAACATGACGCACTGGTTAGGATTGTCAGGGTAACAGAACTGATACTTTGTTGGAGATTGTGTTTCTCAATATCCGCTCTCTGTAGTGACACACATGACGTCTGGAGTTCAAACCTAAGGCATGAAGAGGAAACCCTGCAGTGATGACCCCTGCGTCAGGCATTCTTTTTGACCAAATTCATTTTCACTTTGACTGAAATTTGGGAAATTGCATGGTGACAATCTGTAAAAAAAAAACTCACTGCCATTGCTTTGGGCCTTCATCCTGTTTAGTTTTGAGACCAGTATTCTCTAGGATTAATAATTTGAAATGTATATTTTGTACTGTGTATTCTTGACTGTTCTCTGTAGAGGTCAGTGATGTATAAACAGTTTTATTCTAATTCACTCAGCCACAATAAGGCCACTGAAAATGAAAAAAATGAGCTTTGAAATGTTCTTATTTGCATATATAATCTCATTATGTGACAAATGAATACTAAAGGTAAATAAACTATACAGTTACATTTATACTAAATGCCTAGATTACTCAAAGGATACATTTATATGTTCAAAGAAACATTATAAAAACAGGCATAAATATAAGGCACTCTAAATGCAAAATGAAAAAAAACTGTCATTACCATTGAATGCTTGAAAGAACCACAAGGAAGTGTCGTCTTTGTACCTTGCCCTATTGTGTGGAGCGGTGATTGCGGCTGTGTGACCCCTCTGCCACTAATTACAGACTGTATGAGAGCTTGAAAAAAAAAAAATGCACCAGTGATGCTTTGACTGGCACCCGACATTCGCACTCCCTCACCTCACTTGCAGGGGGAACGACAATGTCATGAATGAATGACATATCCACATAAAACCCTATCTAAAAACAAACATATTTATTGCACAAAAAAGATGCACTGAATCAGAATACAATTTTGTCCTACTGATGTGCATTCCAGTGAAAATATCTCATTTCATTTCCCCCATAGCACACAACTCTCAATCTGGAAGCTTTCATAGACAATCAATATTTCATATAGTTTTACTCATAAATTCTGAACTTTATCAATATATTTAGAATGTTATATTCAATATATATTTGACCATCTGTACCATATATATCTATATATTCATATATCTTGTCCAATTCATCAGGTTCTGTCTTATCATCCTTCTTACATGGAAGAACTAAGATAATCGGTAGCAGCAACTTCATACTTTGCTCATCCCTGTTGATTCCACAAAGCCCCAGTTTACCTTATGGGAATAATTAAGTTACCATGTATGTGATCATGGACAAAAAAAAATATAAAACTAAAATCAAGACCAAAAATAACTCTTCAACAGACTAACGTTTTGGTAGTGTGAATTCCGTTCTGTGCACTAAGTGCAACAAAATGAGGGAACAAAAACAGAAACCAAATGAAACCAAAGCAAAGAGATTCTCTGCTAAATAGCACATACGTCTGAACAGTTCTACAGCTTTTAAAAAAAAATTAACATTTACGTAAATACGTTTTATCACTTTTTTCCAAGCAATAAATTTGTGTAAAAAAAGGAAATTCACACAGTCCAAAAAAAGCACATCAGCTGTATAATAAAGTACTAAAAAACTAAATCAATAATTTTTATTTATTTCATAGATCATTTGAGCTTTACCCTCTCCCAAAATTTAGATGATGAACATTGTGACAGGAAAAGGGATATTTATTTATTATTACTTTAAGTCTGTCCTGCTGTTGTGGACCAAGCATTGTCTTCTTTTTCGATGGGTTGTCTGTGTGTACTTGATTGTGAAACAGATTTTTTTTTTTCTTTACAATGTGCATCAAGTCCCCCCCTCCCCCTGCAATTCTGTGTGCCTCCAATGCCTCTCGTAATGGTTCATAATCACTGATGCATTTCTGACGATGTCATTATTGTTCATTTACTTTTTTGTTGTGTTGGTTTCATTCAGTTTTATGAGCCCCAAAATGAATCCTTGAAGCGAAAGAACTGGTAATTCCGTATGATGCTTCAACAGTCAGGATTCCCTCGCGTTGTATCAAGACGAGGGTTTATTGGGGTTGGGAAATACTTGGTCCTCCGGGAATCATCTTTTTCATTTTTTGACAAGTCATGTCACACATCCAACACTTAATGAGTTGTTAGCAAGGAGTTAAGGAGTACTTTCTCAAGCAGGAATTTATGGCTCAGAATAGAGGCTCACTGGGTTTTCTTTCCAAGGGGCCCTCTGCTTTTTTCTTCCAATACTGGGTCTTTTACGTTGCATAGTGATCAAAGCTTCCCAGGTACTCCAAGCCAGCTCTGTAGCAGAACTGGTATTGATCCTGGAAACAAAGAAGACAAGACTCAATCTCACACTCCTCTCTCCTACAGATCTAGGATACTGAATTTCCTGTCCCATTTTTGGTACATTGTGTTTCTATCACGACTAATTTGCTCCGGTTGAGATGCTATAGTCACATTACTTTTCATTAGCCTGAATTAATGATGTTTTTAACAGAGGCTTGCTTTCGTAAATCTGTTTTACACAGTAGCTGATTTCATTCATCTACAGTGTCACAAAATCTTAAGTAGCTACATTGTGAATTGTGTTTTCTGTATAAGTATAGCAATGAAAAAACACCTCACCTCTGTCTGCACCATAGCTGGTCTCTGAGTCCGTAACATTTTCACTGTCTGAAAGATATCTACTACACCCTCATATCTCATTCGTTCCAAGACGATGCTGAGGGTGATGAAAACTCCAGTTCTACCAACACCCGCGCTGTGCGAGAGAAGGCAGAGAAGTCAGCGGTGAAACCAGAGAAACCAGATACGGATAGACAACAATGTCAAAGTTCCATTATGCTCAATATATTTTATTTGTAAATCAATTTCAAGTGATAAGGTTTGGTGGATCACTTACCTACAGTGGACCGAGATCGGCCCGTCTTGGCCAAACTGCTCTTTCGTTTTATGTACTTGGCCAATGAAATCGATGAAACCCTCTCCTGATTTTGGCACTCCTTGTTCAGGCCAGTCTGTAAACTGAAACTGCCTGACTGTCCGCGACTGTCCATCCTGGGAACAGAGGATGGGAAGAAAGAGGTGCCGCTCTTTAGATGGAGCATCACTAAGAAATATGAGCATCTGATGAAGTGAAACTAGGAAGCCAATCTATGCCAGCCCATGGCAGTTCATTTCACAACCATCTCCATCATGATGATCCACACCTTTGTGGGTTTTAGGCTACAAGACAGCTTTTTTTTTAAAAAAAATAAAAAAATCTCTCTCTCTCTCTCTTTCTCTGTATATATATATATATATATATATATATATATATATATATATATAAAACTCAGGTGCCAAGTTTTAACACCACTGAAGATGCTAATTCCTTTGATGTGCTACCCTAGACAGGGTGCTTGGAGAATCAACTTTGAGGGTGTGCATTACTTAAATGATATTGTATCCCCTTGATAAGGAGAGCAATCCCATTGACGAGACAGTGTAACAAGCACTACAAAGGAGGGAGCCTGTGCCATTTATCTGCGTAAGCCTTTGATGGAATTAAAAACTCTGGCAGCTCGCTGCTCCCGGCACCACATTTGTTTTTATACTTTGACATGTGTCATAATTCCCACAAATATAGAGTTATGCTGATGTTACACTTCAGGCCACAGTTCTGTATAAACAAATACTTGATATAATGCCAAAATATTGAGCTAATGACTACTGCAGTGATAAGTCTGCTGCTTAATGAATGTTCAACAACATGATGAAGGAATTGCATATTGGGATTTCAGAAAATAGTTATTTTCCAAATAACTTTATTTTGGTGATGCATTGAGTGTCTGCCATGAACTAATGTTAGGTCATGACAAAAGCATGGTGTTAGAGCCCCATAGGGCTGGGCACCAAACTTTGATACTTTTGTAGCATCGATTGAAAGGTTCCCATCTTATTGGGTATCAAAAGATGAATAATTTTTTGGTGCCAAATTCCGATACCTAAGTGTCTGTGAGCCATGCTCTCACATGTCACTATGGATGGGGGGGGGGCATGTTCCCTTCAGATTCCCAGTGACACCGATCCGTCCCCCCACTTTCCAGCATAAGGAGACAAACATTGCCGCTAAAACGGAGGATTAATGTCACTGCAGCAGCACTGGGAGCCTGGCGTTTGTTGCACGTTAATGTTGGAATTTTCAAGCTCCAAGTCAGAATTTAAGTCAATCGCCACCTTGGAATGTCAGATTAATGTGAACAACCAGACATAGAATTGATTCTATCTGCTACTGACAAAAACAGTAGCCACATGTTTTGTTGTACGTCTGTAAAGCTGGAAGAGCTGGGAGCACTAAACTTTGAGGTTAACTTCTGACTTCAGGTGAACACATCATAATGTGAATGCTCATTCCCCAGGGTCCTAAAGAGGAACTGGTAGCAGCCTGTGCCTGTCGATCATTAGACCATTGTCTAGTATGTCTACCGTGATAAAGCCAAAATTACACAAAAACAACTTATTGAGTTGCTAATAATAATACAATAATATATCGATGATGACCACGATTAAAGCCTAAATTACACAAAAATAAAAAGTGTAGTATTAGAACCAATATCGAAATGAAGGTATTGAGATTGACATTGTATCAAAAAATTTTGAACGATATCCAGCCCTAGAGCTCCATTCCAACAATGTCAAATTCTGATCTTTAAATCTGTTCAGTGAAATAACATCTGCTTACCCTGGCATCAGTTACTTTGAACTCTCTCAGGATATACTGGGGCATGTTATACTCGGCCATAGGGTCCACTACAAAGTACTGGTATCTGGCCGACCTCTCTGCTGGCCAGTACTGGTGGCATTTTTCCTGTAGAGAGTGAAAAACAGAATACCACAATGAGCCACAACATTCTCTTCATACACTAGCTTCATTGTGTTCATTCCCAGAATTGTTTCATTCAATTTTACTGTATCTTCTACTGGGAAGCTTTTATTCTCATGCTTGAATCTATGTATGGTATTTCATATAAGCTGTTTCGAAACACGCTTTTGTATTCTGTAGCCAGAATAAAGAGGTTTATGTGCCAAGAAAAATGGGAAGAAAATAAGCGTATGCATACCCTGCCCATTTCTCTAAGCTTGGTGAGCATGACGACAATAGTAGAGTTGTGCTCCCAGAGCATTCTCCAGAAGTCCTCTGTGGTCTCTGCCAGTGGACCCTGTGTGGCAATATAGGCTTTCTGTTGCCTGTGAGGAAGCATTAATCACACGAATCAGTATATAGAAATACATTACATTCACTGTGAATGGAAGAGGTTGAAAGCACCGTATTTGTGAGGACTGGCTAAAATGTGGCTACGGTTTCTGTCTTGTATAAATTTGCTGACTCAATGTAGTTTTTTTTTTGAAAAGCCAAGCCATTTTCAAGTCCGGTGAATTTACATACTGGCCATCTGGTCGTTAATGGGTGTCATCAGCACGTTAGCACTTACCTGTACCCATCAATGAAGCTGGCATTGATGTAGTCAGAGCCCTCAACTCCTCGAATGGGCTGAAGACACACTCGTGTGGACTCATATGGCATTATGTTAACAAGGCGGTTCTTGAACTTGTTGCAGGGGAGATTGGCACTGATGAATCGTGATGTATGGGCTTTAGTGTTTGCTAAACGCTGCATGGAGACAGAAAAATACATGTTTAAGCACTGACATTATGGTTTATCTTAATTCTCATGGTAACTGTGTTTGACATTAAAGGTGGATTGAACCTATTAAACATCTTAACAACTTCAGCCTGGATAAGGATGGTTGAGCCTTTCGTCATAAATGCAGAGTACATTGCTCAAGTCCTTCCTCCCTGCAGCTGTTCTGTGGTTGGGAAATCCTATGCTTGGTGTTTTCATGTAAGCCAAGACCCTTGTTACCCAAGGAAGGGGCGCTATGGGAAGGGGAAATCAGAAAGGCAGATCTATCCTATGCTGGGTTACACAAATGAGTCAGCTAACTGGAATAGAGAGGAAACCACAGGCCCCTTGGTGTCTAGCAGGCCTAATGGGAAGTGGACAAATGTTGGGCCGTAGTAGTGAAAACTGCCAGCCAGTGACACAGGGGCCCGCATGTGACTGGGAACAGGGGCGCCAATGGGATGTCTGGAAATTGTTACTAGACATGGTAAGTTGTAAAACTCAAGCTCCAGAATGATGCATGTAATGATGAAAATGAATAGTTCCTAATTCCTAATAAATCTTGGCCCAGTGCTTTTGCTTCAGTTAATGGTTTGTACCTTGAACTCAAGTTCCATGCCAGTGACATTCTCTCCGCCTTCTATCTGCGTCAGTTTCTGGATGTAGGCGTATAGGTTTCTGGCGGGCACTTCGGTGGTGCCGCAGTTGACGGCCTCTTGGAGCGCGTCGTGTATGAAGACATACTGGTCCTCTGTCTGCACCATGTAGTTGCGCTGGGCACGCATTAGCGTTACATGCCCATATATGTCCACAGTCTTCTCGTGCTTGATACGTTCCATCATGGCATCAATCACGATGAAGCAACCTGTGCGTCCCACCCCAGCACTGTAGTCAAAAACAAGATAAAGAAGGATGTTATTGGATATTGTCATTTGTGGCAGTACAAACAGAAATGCATACATGTTATGGAAAACTTATATAATGTGACGTGTTTGAGCTTTTATATCATTACTTCCGAAAATGAGAGGCAGCCCAGTGGAAGGATAGGTTTCTTTTCTAAGCATCAAGGGCTTGAAGAACTCCCTTTCTCCCAGTGATGAGGCCAAATGGTAAACTCTCTGCGCTAAGTTTGCCACTGTAGGATGGATAATTTGGCTTGGAGTGTAATTAAATCTGAAGTGGCACTGTTTGGAGAAGAGGGATTGGCAGTCACAGCCTTCAGAGGGCTCACTGCTGGCTTTTCAATCTAGTCTCTCCCCCCTGGAACCCACCTGTGCTCTCTAATCCATCAGGACTAATCACCTATGCGACGACGACGTTTAACCTTTATCTCATGGTTCTGAAAAGTGCCACTACAAAAAATGCGTGCGGAGATGTGGCTACATGGACGCAGTTTTGAGAGTATGATTTTTTTTGAGGGCTTCGTTAATGTGTTGGGCAACTTCTGAGAAGTGCAGCTGACTTCAATTAATGCCATTAGATTAGCACAGTGCACCCAAATTATGTAAGCGCTTTAGAAGAGCCACTGAAAGGCAGGTCTCTTCATTAAGATTCACGTCGGCACATTGTTGCATTAGCATGTAAAAATGCACAAGTGAAAAAAGCACTATGACAGAGGGCTGATGGTCTGCTTTTTGTCTTTGACCTTTTCTTGCACACTAGCTTGTACAAATGTAGCCCCCTACTGCAGACAGTTTAAAAATGCTCACTCCCGCACATTATGTGCTTTAATAGCTCATGCTGCACCACAGAGGATGTTTTCTGATGACAGTTTATTTACTGTGGGGTGACAAGACGGTGTTAAATCTTGTTCGTTAACTTTCCTCCCACCTCCCCGCAAAGCACAGCATTAACAAGACAGTCTCTTGCACTTGGCACTCCAAAGTAAATAGGTTATTCAATCCATTAAGCTGACATGCCTACGAGGTGTGAGCCATGGTGCCTCCTTCTTCTGATGGAGCATTTGTTTTTCATTTGCTATGAGGAACGGAGAAAGGGTTGAGAAGGAAAACTCAAGTGGGAGTAAAGTTAGTTCCCGAGGGCGAAGTCTGGTTAATGTGCCATGCTGCACCAGAACTGTGCTGCGAATGGAATAAAGACACGCATGGGAGTCATTGGCTTTAACAAATGATCCGATGATCACTTTCAAAATGGCTGACATTGGTGGAATGAGACTGAACCTTTTTTATATGAAGAAACTCTGCACAGCTCAGGGGCAATTACAAAATATGCATTTGCGTCAAAAAATCCGAATACAAAGAATTGTGAAAGTATCTCAAGGATATTTGAAGAATGATTCACTTCCAGGTCTATGGACACCTCAGCCCTTGGGCTAGGGATGCAGAAACTATAAGAAATCCCTCTCTTTACCCCAGCTGTTTTCAATCTGAAAACATTTTACAGTGCAGACCTGAATGTGGGAGAGTGATGACCTGCGAGAGAGCAAGTGACAGAGTGACAGCATTGAGCCAGAGAGACAGAGACAGAGGAAGATGAGGAATGGGGAAGGGAGGTGAGAAGATGGAAGATGGAGTTGTGTTATGCATGCATTGATGCTGCCAGTTATCTTGAGTCTGTGTAGGTAGTTTTCTAAAAGACTGAGCAGCAGGGATGTAGTATTAAGCACAATATTTCCTCCATGTAAGAAGAGGAAATGCTCGGAACATATGCAATATTCCTTTATCGTGTGTGTGTGTGGTGGTGCAGAAAGCTGTACATTTGGCAGTTAAAGGGGAGCTGGCAGTCTGAATGCACTAATGACCTGACACTGCCTTTTCAGCCAGTCAAGACCAGCTGCTTTGGACGTCAACACACATTAAGTGTCAGACTAATATGTTTTCCAGGAGTTTAGGCGATGGGAGAGAGAGAGTGCAGTGTAAAATACAGCCGCAATGAATCCCGGGAAGATAAAGCACGAGCAGCCCTGAAAGTAATTACATATGTATTGTTACCAAATCTCTTGCCGTCAGCTAACCTGTCACCATTTCCCGAAACTGCCCATTGAATGTGAGCTCATTAACTCACCAGGATCACCTCACTGCTGAATGTACTCAAAGATCATTTTAGTCCTTGAATACTTTTCAAAAATGTGTTAAGTAAATCCAAAAAAGTCATCCATTTCGAATGTGGAGATATTCTTTTCTTTCAAGCAGGCTTTTTCCACTATGTGCTGATTCTTGTCCACTGTGACATGCCAGCAACAGAAGGACTATTCACCCTGCATGGAACTATGAGTCGTCACTTTCTTTCCCAGTATTGGAATCATTGTTGTTTGACCATCTGGGAGAGCGAGGCAACTCTGTGTGACTTGATAGAAATGTGGAGGACATTTTTATTATTTTCAACTGGGATGTTTTTGTATGTCCCCATGGTACTAAACCTACCGGTGAGGTTACCCTTTTGTCACACATGTAGTCACCACCAGCTGGAAATGCAAGCAAGTTTATTTTTTAGTACTGTTTAATGTTTGTTGTTCATAATGGAAAGTTGGAAACATAAAAAAAGTTCTCAAACTGGTCCTGCAGCATGATCCAGTCTTTTGCTGTGCTTAGTTATGCTTGAAACACACTAAATATGCCTAAAACACACAGCTTGTGTTTGAATGTCATTTGCAGCTAACATAACTAACACTGTGCAGGCGGGTAGGTCAGTAGACTACATTTTGCATTATGTGCTGGCTGCCCCGGTGTTACAAAGAAAAAAAGGAGGAAATATGGCGAGATTGTCCATCCACTGTTCACTTCAAAACTGTGGGTTGTTCCATTTCCCGTTTGAGTCCGTGGGAGAGGCCAGTGCTCTCCATGACATTCAATCATAGCCTTTTGGCCTCCTCCATCACATCATAACGCTTGGATAGCCCTTTAGCTAGAACAGCCAAACAGACCCTGACCTGTGGGTTAGTGAAAACAGCAGGAACTAGGAACACAGGCAACATGCTGCAGTGTCTCTGGGAAGCAGATTCCATATACCATACTGTGATTTCACCTAGTGAGAAGTGTTACACATGAATGCAGTTTAGTTTATTGTTGGCAAATACTCAGATGGTGGAACAATGCAATAAATATTTACTGTGGAATGGTATGCATCTGCACACAAATTGCTCTGATTTCTTTCTGATTGTCTCACTTTTAACTTGTGTCACTGAATCAAATGTATGAATAAAACTGACTTTTTTACAGGTTAGAGTAATGAGCTTGTTTAAATATATTTTTTCTGTGTAAAGATCTCTGTCTATGTGGAGGATTACAGATGAAATGATTGGCTGGTTGAGGCGCTGTAATGTCTTACGGTAGCCAAGATAATGGCAATTCTCATAAATGAACATGTTTCTAATTAGTGATGTACAGAGAATAGGACCAGTGTGCAGTTTATTTGACAGTTCTAAATTTAACTTCCTACACCATCAGTCGAACAAACAAATCCACAACCCTTTATGGTCTTTGCATAAGGCCTCTAAGCATGCATGTACATGGTAAACTGCAAATTTTGGTGCACCAACTAATTAATTAACTGCTTCAGAGACTGGTAATTATAGCTTTTTATTTAAGTCTTTTACATGTGCTTAAACAGCTTTGTCTTTGACAGTACAAGCCATCTTTATCTTTAGTGTATCTCCACTGAACACTCCTAACATTATTTTTGCAAGTATGTAGATATAAAAAAAATGTCTCTATTTAAAATTTTGGTCGAACATGAAGCAAAGAAATGTCTCTGAATGGATTTGGAGCTTGGAAGTGGCTGTATCTGATCGGGAGCCAGAGGAATTAAAAACCACATCTGTAAAGTGACATGAATTCCAGCATTCTGCTCCATTGTTTGAAGTCAGGAATTTCAATTTGAAGCGATTCAGCGACCAGCTCTAATTAACTTCAGCATGTGGTAATTTTAATTCATCAGTAATCCCTCTTCCCTTTTTGTCACTTTCTGACACAAGTTTGTATCTATTACATTCACTATGTCTGTGGCTTCATTTTTACTGTCTTCTTCCCCTTCAGTCACTTGCTTTCTCTGTGCTGAGCCTCTGATGACTTTGTGGGTAGAGAGGAGCCAGAAGTCTGTGTTATATCCCTGCACTTCTCTGCTGGGAGTCTGGCCGCTTATGAAGCTGAGGGAAGTGAAGTTGGCGTTAAAGTTATTTGTTTCGGATGCAATAACCCAAGGGATAAGCTGAGGACTTGTGGGCTGCTGATGTGCGACATGTTAGTTGTGTAGCAAGGAACACGACAGGTCTGTTTGTGTGTCAGTGAGTGGGAGGAGATGTTTGAGTTTGCCGAGGGCAATGACACGAGTACTCTTTGTGCTGTGATGTTGAAAACACCTTCAGATTTAAAGTGCCTTCTGTGAAAGCTAGTAGGCAGGTTTGTTTTGGCTTACAGTGGGCCACAGTTTACTCCTTATCAAATAATATACTTCTACAACACATAATTTCCTTCTCGTCTGATTTCTATTAAAATTCTCTATCATCAGTACATAAATGACTTGGATATAAAGCTCTAAATAACCTTGAATGTATTGTATTTTTGGAATATGTATTCATATATTCATTACAGCAAATGGAGAGAGCAAATCAATTTCATGCTTCGGGATGTTTTCATAAAGCCATGTTGTTTCTTACCTGCAGTGTACCACCATGGGCCCTGCATCTGGAGGATTGCAAGCTTTCACCCGTCTCAGGAAGGCCAGGAACGGAGTGGGGTGCTCTGGTACCCCGTGGTCCGGCCAGGCTGTGAACTGGAACTGCCTCACCTCTCGCTTCTCACTGGAGCCATTCTGAGTTATGGATTTGGAGAGAGGTTAGTGACCAACAGGGCTCACATCAAGTGTTTGACATGTGATGTTTAGAGGTCTAAATAGCTAATAAAGGCCAATATCATCCAATACTCCTTACTTTAAAAAGTGCAAATGTCCTGACACAGTAAGTGGCCAGCTCTACTGTGTCTAGCAGTGTCACTTGGATGAGGCCGTACGTCTCCGTCCCTCTTGTAGGCCAGTATTGGTCACATTTCACCTGCAGTGGAGAGAAACATCACATTAATCAAGGTCTGGGTAGGTTGTGTGCACATTTTCTCTTCTATAATTAGAACAGATTAGTCTTGATGCATTTCTGCCCTTTTTCCACAGTGCCCGGCTTCTCATTCACACAGATCTACACAAAGTCTAATGGTGAAATAAATGTCCAAATTCCCCTCATTCCTGCTGACTAAGTTTGATTTCATAATCAATTAAATGGCCTGAAATATTTGTAAAGCGCTTAGGGAACTATTAGCTGTCCTGACGTACTCTATAATTACAAAGGTAACCACAGTTTCCAGTCATATCACTGGCTCGGCTTTATTGCCATTTGAGTGTACGGCTTTGTTTCCCAGTTAACTGCCAATAAAAAAACTGTTCCATTATAGCATTATTGCTTAGCTGACAAAGGGAAGCACTATTGGTGTTGGGGAAGAAATAACTGGGCTCCAATTCACTTGTTCTTCTTCATCCTGCCCATAAGAACTGATGTGGAAATAGCTGCATTTTCAACACAATCAATGCCCTCATGCATTCACAAATTGTGTTGTGTGGTGTTCTGTGGTTGTTGAAGAGTATGACCACTGGACACCAGTTTTACCAATAGAGTATTCAAATATCTAAAAAGTGTATTATCAACACAGTTAATTGCTACTCGTGTCAGTTTGCTCTGGAAATTATGTAATAATGATGCCAGGAGTAATGAAATGATTCATAGTAGTGTTTACTTGCAAAAGCTCAAGCTTTAGATATATAAAACATACAAAGACAGCTTGAGTGGTTCTAAGCAAATGATAGGATGGAAGTGGTTGGCAGCCACAAAAGCACATTATGTACTACAAATGTCAAACGACATAATAGTATGGAAGGATAAGAGTGGGGAATGTCTCGCAGGAAGCCTGTACAGCAGAGCCAAGAAGCACTCTCGTATCACAAAGCATCTCCAGAGTGAGACGGACACCTGGCAGCATGGAGCGAATTTAATTGAGGAATTATACATTTTACAGCACCTACAATATTGAAAACTGGCCAAAGGAGCTTATTTGCTTTGCAGATTGAACAGATAGTGAGTGAAAACTGCTTTGTGGATTGAGTCAGCACCCCTGTTAACACTATGCCAGGCTCTTAGAAAAGGCATAGAAGTGTGAAGGTCAGTAGCTTATGGAGTCAGTGTAAAGCTTTCATGTGCTCAGTCAAACACTGCAAGATCTGCCAGAGCAATGGGACAAAGTGCCTTTTGACTGGCCTTAAAGTAGTTGTGAGTGCCTACAGCGTTGGAGTGTTTTCATCACTGATTGTAATCCAGTGCCTTCAGCAATGCTAGAATAATGAAGGGAACCATGCCACTAATCAATCTGGACAGAAAGTGCAAAAAAAAAAAAAAAAAGGGTTGAAGGTATCATTGGCAAACTTGGCTGATGGCTTTGCCTTTATAATTAATACAAAGGCATCTCGGAGTATAATGCACTGTAGACTGTATACTGTAATGGGCTTTAAAATGTTTTTGGGAGGTTGTAGTTTTGGAAATAACTTGCTTTTTTTTACACAGCCTGTTAAATTATTAGGTGTTGAGTTGGAGTTATACCCTCTTAAGCTTTTTCCCAACTCTTCTGGGTTGAACTCTACCATTTTATTTAGTAACAAAGATGATGTATGGTGAGTACCACAGAGATTCAGTATAGGGTTCTGTTTGTTTTAGTGTCTCTTACTCTGGACCTCTCCTCCAGTTTGGTCATCATGACAATGATTGCACTCCTCTGCTCCCAGATCATCCTCCAGAATTCACCAAATGTCTCTGGTAGAGATCCTTGGGTGGCAATGTAAGCGTTCTGTTTCCTGTAGCCATCAATGTAGTTGGCATTGATATAGTCACTTCCAGGGATACCTAGAAAGAGAGAGTTTAGACAGTTGAAATTAACTTAACTACTTAACACAATACAGAAAAGATAAATGTCTTAATATAGTTCCATTTGTTGCCTCCTAAATTGGTCTAACTCTTGATTTGCTCTGCATCAGATTAAGGTTCAGACTGCACCACATGAGGCAATAGTCTGTTTCCTAAAATGAAGTCAGTTATGTTTTCTGTTAGTATTGAATAAAAAATAGCATTAAACAGCAATATTTTGAACCAGTGTTCCAGTCTGTATGATGATTTGTATTTGTTATCAACAACACTTTCAAATCCGGAGCTTTTGTGTCCCTCTTCCATATCTGCAAATGCCTTACAGATAAAGCTTGCTCTGTAAAAGTCTATCACTTTACATGGAGAAAAACAAACCAACAAAAAACTAGCAAAACAATCCCCCTCCCCTCCTCACTCCTTCCCTTCGCTTATATTAAATGAAAGGCACAGCAGCCTTTTCGAATCCAGGCGGAAGAGACGGAGCTGACAGCTAGTCAATGCTTCAGGACTGGCAGTTTAGGGGCTTCCTGCACACATGGTCGACCAAGATAAGTCTCATCTGCATGGACAACACGTATCAGAGAATCCCCTCACTTCAGCTGCTTCCCCTCCCTGTCTCCCCAAACTCCCTTTTACTCCCAGGTAACTTATTCAACAGAAAAAAAGGAAAGAAAATGGAATATGAACACATTCAAAGACCAACCCACATTATTTCTTTCAGCTGTTTCCCACCCTCTCTTTTGCTGTTGGAAGTTGTGCACACAGCTAGGCAACGGCACATTTCCGTGATGGACAAGGGATAAATGCAATTAAGCCCAGTGTGTTTTCATATTGGAAAGAAAAGCAAAAAGAGACATTACTGTGGATTAATGAGAATGAGGCAAGTTGTTTAATGCACATTTGCAAATGGCTTTTGCCTTTGTGCTTTCTGTCACTCAGGATTTGTAGAAATTCTTCCATTTTCTCCGTCAATATGCTTATTGAGAAATAAACATTGTTGCAGTGTTTTTCAGTGCTGCTCGTAGAAAAGCAAAGGTATTCCAAAAGAAACTGAGAAAGATTTTAGGGTTTGGCATTGTAATAGCAGTCATGATGTTGATAAAACCATGTTAAGATACTGCGTATTTACTACATTGTCTGACTACAGAGCAGATTTATAGTCATATTTTTTATTTTTGTCAGATTTTTTTTTTATTACCTCTTTCTCGACTAACATCTGCCTGACAGCTACCATTAAATATAGTATATGCATATAGATCGATAGAAAGCAAGATTGAGATCTTACATGTCTTACAAAAAAAGAGGATAGAATTTGACTGATAGAAATTCAGAGGGAACATGGCATTTGTAATGGTTGTGTTATAAAAAAACTGATACATTGTAAAAAAAAACCAAAAAAAAAAACCCAGAAACTACACTTTGGAAAATGAAGGGCAGACAAAGTCTTAGGGATTAACTTCAGAAAGCAGTTTAGTCCTGCTAAACACATTTTGTATGGTCAGGCAGCTTGGCAAAGGTCAAAAGTAGAGCAAATTCAGTGACGTCACAATAGTGAAAGTCCACAAATGTACTCAAGCATCAGAGCGCCTGTATTCAGAAGATTCTGCTGATCCATCCCCGCATCAATAAATTCTGAAAGTAGCTGTCTTCAAATTCTGATGTCAAATCCCAAATCCCCTTTTACTCAAAGAACTCAATCAAAGTAAACAATAGACGCATCGCTTGCCAAAAGGCTTTAAGCTTCAGAAGGAAAAGAGGAAGTCCCTCATGTCCCCCTGGCTGAGAACGACACACTTGCTGCAACACAAAGGCTCCAATATGGTTGTGCAGATGTGTTTAAATGCCTGGCTAATGGAGTTCCATCAACACTCGAGCTGCGTGTTGTTTCTGAGAGACTGCAAAAAGGGCTCTTTGAGTCTTTATCTATCTGTTTTTGTCACAATAGCCATTTGCTTCTTTGTTTACTTCCCTTCGCCCTCCATGGGAGCAGCTCAATGGAAATGGTTAATTAATAGCTGAGTGTGTATGTGCAATTGCGTTTAATCCAATAAATTGACAAAGGGCCCAGCACTTAACTAGCCCTTCATTCCAAATGGCCTTTCATTCCATAGAAGTCGTATTGTACAGTGCAACAAATTCTTAATGTGCTAAAGACTACTTCAAGTCAGACTGATGACAGGCTCATGTGTCCATACTGTCTATATAATTTCACAAGCAATGCTTTGTTGATTGTGTCGCTTTGGTCACTGTAGTCTCAGCAGTTTATTTTGTGTTTTATGTGTCAGCTTCAAACAATGGGCTTCACATAGTCCAAAATGTGTGAGATACTATAAAAGCATCACCTGACATAATGTCAGAGAAATACAAGTTCACTAAAGGTGATTGTTTAATCCCACTCTAATGCTTGTCTCGGCATTTTAAGAGAAAATTAACAGTTTCTAAAGGCATGAAAGAAAAGAACGAGTGTGATTTGGTCGTTTTTGAATATAATTCAAAGGTATGGTGCAGTTGTGCTCCTGAGGGCTAAAAGATACAGTTGTACTGGTGGTCTATAGAATCAATACAACAGTTGGGAGGGGAAATGTGGGTGGGCGACATACCGTCAATAGCAGAGAGCAGGACTCTGGAGTGGTCGTAGGCAATCACATTGGCATATCTGTTCTTTGGTTTGTTGACCTCCAGGTTAGAGTGCTCCCATGTGAATTGTTGGCCAGGGTCAATGGACTGTGAAATAGAAGAACATTATTCATGACAATATAATCTTAAACAATATGAACATTGAACAATATGTCATTGCTGAGATTGAATTCAACCCTATAGCAATCACCTGTGAGATGTTTGTGTGAGATCGGTATCAGAGAGCTCACTGAAATATGCCTTTCAGCACAGAGCAATTGAAAATGATATGTTTACATCTCTTTAAGAGTGGGCTTGAAACTCAAGTACACACTAAGCCTTGTACGTCTAGATAGATACATGGTGGTGGCCCTGATTTCAGTCTTGTGTCCCTGAATCATCTTGTTTGTCTCACAGTGTATTTTTCCATCTGTCAGACAACATTCTATATATCCGTACATCCTATAATAACCAGTGGGTGCTTTCTTTCTACACATTCAAATGTGAATGTTCTGAAATTCAGTTGTGACCATTATATGAAAGTGCAGAGGTTACTGAGTCCAAAGAAAATGATTGTTCTCTGACTGAAAGCTGATTCAGTTGATGGATAGTCTAAGCCAGACTTTTATTCTTCCCAGTTAATTTAAGTAAAATCTATTATGGCCGCTCAGCATCTTGTAGAAAACAGGATGTCAACAGCCCTGGAATCTTTTCAAGGTAGAAATTAGACGGAAAATGTGGTTGAATCACTTTGAAGAGCTATGTGAACAATGTGTTGTCGTTGGCGTGAGACTGCTACTGTACATATAAATGATGAAATACATTGTGAATCGGTCACAAAAGAAAAGCTTGTGTTCCATCGGCTTTCCTCATTTGAGTCGTTGGACTTTACGGCACATACTAGAACGCCACACTTGAGACTAGTTCAAGAGACTTTTGCTATCCAAGCCCTCTTTCAGCTTTGTAAAGCAGAGATTGATAATGCTCCCTCATCACCAATAAATGAGCTATAAAATATAATATCACAAAGGGAAAATACAAAGACATGAAAGACGGCATTCCATTTCACATTACGGGGAAAATATTGTGCTTGTGTTTTTAATGACTACAGGCTGCTTTTATGAGTTAATCTCTATTGAAAGAAGAAACCCAAGTGTAATGGAACATGTTGCAACTAGATGCCACTTTAATACTGTGACCTTGGTGATAATATATCTAAATATGATCATTCTTTTATTACTTATGGAAGGTAATTTATAGGAGCAAGAGTTGACTAAAGTAAGGCGTAATTATTCATGTTTAATGATTGCAAACTATGACCATGCAAATCCAAAAAAGAGATAAGTGTGTAGAAGCTCAGTGTGAGTACAATAATATATTTCAGCACAAAATCCTTTATCTGCAGAAATCACTTAAAGCAGTAATATGCAAGGGACAAACCACTGGCTCAGCCTGATATTTTATCAAAATATGTTGAAACAGTGGACTGCAACATTGCTCATAATAAAAATCTTTATTTCATTGTGCTGGCAAAATTGCTTTCCACTGCTCTCGAATAAGCACTCTGAAATTGGAATTCAATGTACTTAAGCCGCAGTAATGATTGGCCAGTTTGGCAGCCACCCATGTGGTGACCTCATAGATTTTGGAGCCGTTGCAGGACACATGGCGAGAAATGGGCAGAGAAAGAGTGACCATTCCTATCTCACAAAATGCTCCTGGAAGGACCTCTTGCTCGCATAGTTTTTCAGACTCTGTGCTGTGTACAATATGAAGTAAACACTTACATCATCCAACTACAGCCCACATGGTTTTGAGGACACTTAAATTTTAATGGACTTTTAGATTTGAAGGTCCAGTAATACAAAAATATAACTATCACCTTTATTCCATGATGCATTTTTATTCTGCTCATGGACATGCATTCTAGAGTGAGGCAGCTAAAATATGTTTAACTGGCTGTAAACTGAGGCCTTTAATATCCCCTATCTAGTCACTCTCATCAGCATAGCAGTAAAGCATTAGGTTTCTCTACTTCTATATATAGCATACTGTATGTACAGTGTGTTTTTTTGCTTCATCTCACACATTTGTATTGTGAGGTTCAGTACTGCCTTTGACTTTTAGACCTATTATTTTAACTTTTATAGATCTCTACAGAATCTCTGAATGGTGCCAATTATTTTGTTGGTATGTTGTGGCTGTGACACTCGGTTTAGTCACTTTTAACTTGTCATAGCAGGAAAAACATGTGTGCTACTATTAACATTAATCCATTTAAGAGTCTCTGTAGGTCAGGTGTCAGTGAGTTTCAGTGAGCTTGAGACCCTGGAATTGAACATAGAGTGCAGCCATTATTAATTATTAATTACACCTTTGTATTTCCTTCTATGACTTGTCAAGATGCCTGCAGTAAAAAATGCCTAATGGCTGATTTTAAATCTCTGGTGAAGATGTTTCTCATGAAAGTAGTCCTTACACCCAACTGTTGACATGTTTCAGCTGGTCTATGGTGGCATGGGTATGCTATAATAGGATTAAGGCTTCCAGAAAATACCACTAAATGTGTGTTTGTTGACTGAAATTACTCCCCCCCCTTCACTCACAGTGGCTGTGGCTCAGGAGATAAGCCAGTTCGTCCACTAACCTGAAGATTGTTGATTTGATTACCAGCTCCTCCAGTGTGCATGTTGAAGTGTCCTTAATGAACCCACTGAAGCCAGAAGCTCCAGGAGGCTGGGCCATCGGTGTGTGAGTGTTTGTCAATGATTAGATTAGCATCTGATGAGCAGGTGGCACATTGCCTTTGTGTTTTAATGGATAAATGTTGGCCTGTATTATAAAGCATCCTATGGTGTGAAAAGTCGAGAGGTGCTCTACAAATGCAAGTCTATTTCCCATTTGGTGACAGTAATTTAAAACCACCTGGTGTATGCTCCTGCTGTATATAATACAAGACACTGTGTTGTGTGATTGTCTTTATGCTGCAATACCCTTATATTTATATTTATGGCAAAGGCTGAATCAACATTGTGACAGTTACCTCATATTCCTGTGAAAACTTGAGGTTGTCATTGGCTTTTAGGCGCTCAAGATGATCTGCCAGGTCCATAATTGGGATTGGAGGGTGGCTAGCCATACCTGTCGATCAGATGGACTGAAAGTCACTCACCAGTCTTGTAATCATCCAAGCACAAGCGAACAGAGTGTCATTATATAAGCAGCATGTGTGTTTAACAAGAGGGAATGGAAGAGTGGTTCTTGTTAGGCTAGTTTGTTCACTCAAAGCAGTGGCCATGCTCAGAAAGAGAATATGGACACAGAAGCCAATGAGAAGTCATCGAGCACACTTGCCCCACTGGGACTCTCCCTATTGAGAGAGAAAACTGTTATTCACACAAAAAGCTACAGTGGATAGTTAGCATGACAGGAAGACACAGACACAAATAAACATCCCCCAAAACAAACAAACAAAAAAACATTCAAAATGTTAGGCCAGATTGATGATTGTTGATGTCTGCTTTGAGTGATGTCATTTCAAACTCCGCCTCCTGTGATGACATAGCATTAACACAAGATGGATTAGATGGTGATGTAAATACAAGAGTAGGCAGAAAGGAACAGAAGGGAATTAAAGCTAAATAAAAAAACAAAAGTCATGTCAAATGCATAATCGAGACCAACTAACTTGACAAATGGAGGTTACTGGGGTGACTGGACGCACCTGAACCTGTGGAGGAAACGGCGGTGTAATTAAATACATTGCAGATGTCATTAGCAATGTGATGACTATTTTCTTCTCAAAGAGAAGGTAGAAATTGAAATGCGACAAGAAGTTGTTGAATGACTGCATATTCTAAATGGGACATTGATTAGTAACATACAAATCACCATGCTAAAAGCTTGGCTATGCCACCATGCATATTTAATGGAAATATGCGTTCAGAGGGGAAGAAAAACCTAGCAGCACAAATCAAAGCTGAGCAACCATATTATTCAACAGTTATTTGGACCTGAGCATGCTACATGGTCATATTATTAGCTGCATGGTTTGCAGTTAAGTTCACTTGACTTTGGCAATGTTGAACTGACATATGGCCATATGAATATGGCTGGTCATCGTGGTGTCTCATCAGCATTTTCAAGAGCCTAGATATATGGAAAATTGTAGGGTTTGAACAATACTTATGTTAACTAAGACACTTTTTGTATATGCTGTCACAATCCAGCCTTTGGCAAAGATCTGCAACTTGAGGATTGTGGTGCCATTTTGACACACCAGTTGCATGACAGTCTCTCTCTATCTCTCCATTGAGATGTTTCATTTTGGTTGTTGGGACAAGTGGGCATTAGCTAATGGAAGCTGTGCCTCGTTTTCCCACCCACTCTCACGTCTCTCTGAAAGACGGCAAAGGGGGTTCTATTGCAGCCCGCTACTCAAAATCCATTTCTGCCACTGGGGGGACAATGAAACTACCATTTCTAACATGCTGTCGCTCAAACATTGAGCATCCTTAAGATGAAAATGTCCATTGAGGGGTAAAGAGGGGGAAGAAAGGGTGGAGAGAGTAGGGGAGAGAGGTGGTCTAATGTAGAAGTGCTTCAGAGCTTGAGAGGAAGTGGTCACATGGATTGGACTTTTTTGAGTAGCGACAGAAGCAAGATACCAGCTCTCAGAAAGGATGTTGGGGGGGAATGATGGCTTGAGAGGTGAGTGAAATAGTGGGAGGATGGTCGAGATCACTCTGAGCCAAATGGAAAAATACCCCTCTGCCAGGATGAAACAGCCAGTAATGGTCCAAACATCATTGAAGAGCTTTCATAAATATGCAAAATCTTTTTAAAAAATTGGTCTGCAGGGATAATTCATCCACCTTTCATACTAGCTGACCTTAAAAATATGGCTTTGATGATACAACATTATTGGCAGTCTCCTATCTCCGAAGCAGTCATTGCCAGAGGAACTCAAACAGCAGTTAAGTGTGTCTTTCTCAGGCAGAACAGAGGCAAACATGCATACTCTTTCCAAGTGATAAATGGACTGTGACTCCCATCATTTCCCCAGAGGAGAAAGAGGTCACATGACCTAGCCAAGGCATGACCACCACTCACCTCAGCAATAAAGGTCAGGGCAAGTAAACACTCGTGTTTACAGCTTGCCACCACTTTACCGTCACTATCCATTGGGTCCCATGCAAAATGGAGCACATTGTATTTCCATCACCTTCCACAACACTGCACCCTGTCTCCTAGCAGCAGGACACCATCCAAGCAGGACTGCGCTATTCTGACTAAGCATGACAAGTCTTGATGACCTGGATAACCCAGGTGTACAGAATGATGACAGCTGCCATGAAACTGTCAAGCTTGCATTTCTGCCTCTTCATTTTCCACTGAGAAGTGTCTCTGGGGAGGAAACTGTCAGTTTTGACCCTCCATGCCTTTTCTAAGCAGCTGTCCACCATCTACATGCTGACTTGTGTAGTGCTAGTCTCACTGCCAAGATGGTGGGTACTTTTTGGGATGTAGTGGCATTATGTTTCAATGTCAGCAGTGGTTGCAAATGAAGAAAAAGCCAGCTGTGAGTAATCAGTAGTATAGATATCCCTTTTTTCCAATGCACATTCAGTCGTAAATTCAGCATCATGTGGAATACATACCAGGTGTTTGGAAGTTGAGGCGTCGAAGCTCAACAGGGTCAGTTGGATGATGCAGTGGCATCTCCTTGCTGTTGGGCAGACTGCCTTTCCTAGCTTCAGATTCTGCTCTTTTTCTGCAGAACAAACAGCAAATTGTTATTTTTTTTCTTTTGGTGCTCAAAAACCTTTACTGTATAACCTCAAAGCTTGCCTCATGTTCTAATAATTACTGCAGGCGAATATGTAGTTAAGAAGGTGACAGGACGGCATTTTTACAGTACATACAGCTACAGGGGGCGGACTAAATAACATCATTGCTTCACAGTATGATGCAATCCAATACAATAGCCATTATGTTGGTGAGCATTCTTGTTATTTGTTCCACTACTGCTGTTTGCTTTTCATATAGTTATGGAGCATAACAACAATCCTGTTTGTGCTTATATAGAATACGTACAGTTGAGGCTAAAAAGGGATTTAAAGTGAGTTTTTCTCTACCGCTCTCTCATGCTTACCTGTCTGGTTTGCTGCTCCATGGGTCAGCAAGGAAAGAAATATCGACACAACATTAGGCGCTAAGACCTTTGGGTTTGTATAATGGAGAATTCCAGAAATGTTTCTTTAGCATGAGTGAATGACTGGCTTTACCAGAGACACATGATACCAATCATATCCCTTTTTTTCCTTTTTGTGCAAGATTAGTGATGCTTCACTTGAGAATTTCTGCTCAATTATGCAGCCTTTGGGCCTCTCTGTTTGAGATACTAGTTTCCCAGGTGCAGCCAAGATTTCAACATTGTATCTCTCCTATTTCAAGCAGTTCCAGCTGATTGCTTCTTGTTCAAGCATAAAAGTCATCTCTTGACTCCTAATTGCTGTGTCTGTCTTTCCCTGTACTTCTATATTTATTGAAATCAGGAATTAATGCATATTCAAGGGTGACGCATGTGGTATTACAATGTGAGATCATAATTTTGAGTGAATGTGTTTATATATGAAATGTATGCCATTTTAAATTCTTAGTTTGGTTGCCTTGATTTGACATGAGTGACTCCCAGTGTCATGCTTCTCTCTGACAAAGCTGCATACTATTATTCCCATGTCAGAGCTAAACATAACATGAATGTTGCCCTTTGGTACAACAGGAACATTCAGTCACATAAAAATTGATCTTGACAAGAGAAATGTCTCCTGGTTATGCACTGAATGTTCCGAACGTGGCGGTGACACTGGCTTGGTAACTGATGTGTAAATCTGGTTGCCATAAATGAAAAGTCCCTCTGAAACCTCCCCACATGCGCACACACAGGCTTTGTTCACTTTCAATTCACAGTTTGTATTACCACAACCAAAACTTCATATAAATGGAATCCAAGGACAATAAGATGTAAGTGAATAAAGCTCTACGCACTAATCTCTTACAATACTAATGTTTTTTTTTTCTGTCTTATCTTATCAGTATTGGTGCTGTTATTGATTATATTGTGCTGACTCTTCGCTTACTAATCTTACCTTTAAAAAATTACTTACTTGAAGACTACTGTGGAATTCTGCTTAGGACGTTTGATAGAACGGATACTGCAGAGAATTTGCCTTATGTAAATGACGAGAAGAAACCAGATAGTGAAGGATGGAAAAATAAATCTGTGTGTGGATGCATGTGTATTTCCTGACAGAGCAGGAGGGGCATCATAAGGTCAGAGATTTAGAGCTAGTGTCCCTCGTGGAATGGGTAGTAGTAAAAAGGGAGGGGTGGCTGGGAAGCCTGGCCAGGCCCTAGGGCATCTCTCTAAAGCTGCACACACATGCTGTGACATGCAGCAGATAGTCAAAGCTCTCCCCTCGTACGCTTGACTGATGAGCAGCGACATCACGAGGGCTTGCTACCACTAGGGGGTTTCAAAAAAAAAAAAAAAGCTGTTTTGATTCACTATGAAAGTGCTCTACCGCAAGTGTTTTATATGTGTGTATGTGTGTTTGTGCATGCAGGGGGTAGATGGATGTGTCTGATTAACTTTCAGTCAAGGCACGTGTCTGTGTGTGAAGGATTGTGGCCGTCTGCATTTTGATGGCTGCTGAGAATGAGGGTCATGGATCGTCTGAAGATCAATGCGCCTCAGGCTTTGAGTTAAAATCTGGCAAGTCTGTATGCCAATGTGCTAATTGAAGATTTGTGCATGGTAGTGTATTGGTGTTATGAATGTTAGATATTAAATAATCAGACCCAAAAAATGATTGGCTCTAAATGAACTTGAATGCGTTATGTGTTGAATTAGCTGTCACATAGGTGGTTTTCTGCGCATTTGTTTCACCTCGTGGGAACAATTCATTTATATATATATTTTTTTAATTTTATATTCAGATGATCATTTAATACTCACCTTTTGTAGAGGAGGATGGCAATGACAATGCATATGATGAAGACAACAGCTAGCACAGGGCCCACCACCCAGATAAGGCCTTCTTCCTCGTCGATGATTGGCTGGGGGTCGATGTCAGCTGACACAACTGGGTCGGAGTAGGGGCTTGTGGCATACATGATCTGAGCCAGGGGAAAAGCAAATCTCTGATCAATATTGTAGGCAAGGATAGGTGTTGGTTATTTTTTTTGTTGTTGTTTTTTTTTTTCAAACACCATATGCTGCTTCTGTATCAGCCAGTCCTCCTCCTTTCATAGTTTTAACTATAATCTGGTGATTCTGAAAGGTAATTGATTGCATCCAGAACTGAGGGATAGAGTAGATTGAGCTTTATTTAAGCTCAAGATATTCAAAGCAATACTAAAATACCTCAGTTAATATACCCTCACTGCAGAGCATATCCAACAAAGACAGCATGATCAACCATACAAATCAAAAGCCAATTCAAAGTTTTGCTGTTGAATTTCTGCTAAGCTGCGGTTTGACCAATCAGAATTATCTTCAATATCTCTCCTATACAGGAGACTTGATTGAAGTATTTCACATTCTACGACGAGATTATATAAAGGTCTTGTGGGAAGAGAATATATGCTTCAATGGGCAAATTAGAGATTTCCCTCCGTTCGCCATTATCGTTTTGCTCTACCTGAACTCAGGGTTAGCAGACAGAGTGCGAGGCAGCACTATAGACCCTGCAGCTCATCAAATCCCTCATCATGCCTGCAGCTGCCTAATCATCCAGCTTTCTGGTCTTCAGTCCGGACAGACATATGCACACATACACACTAGCTGCAGCAGCAGAGATAAGGTGGACCTCACGTAGGACGCAATTAAAGAGGAGCCCCGTTATCAAGGTATTCTTGCGATCAGCGAAGGTCTTCAGGGGTTTCTCTCCCCAAAGCAGCAAGGGTCAGCTTCTTGGGTCAGCTGTAGTTTTAAGTTTTTTAGTCAAAGTCTTGCAAGGGCTCAGCGAGATGCATCTAACCAGAAGCAAATTCCGACCCTCCACAAAGATGCAGAGGATTTAACCCTTTGTTTCGATCAAAAATATCCCAGAGGCAATCAAATTACATAATTAAATGTGTAAGAGAGAAGACTTACATTTTCAGACATCTCCAAAACTGCAAGCACAAAGAAGATGTACTCCTGGCCGTTCTGGAGTTGCTTGTTTTCAAAGCCCCTGTAGGTTTTGCCATCTCCCAGGGTGAACTCGTTGGGCAGGTCTTTGAAGTAGGCAGCGATATAGGCTTTGGGTTCTGCCTGCCTGCGGAACCGAAGGCCTCTGCTAGTTTGGTTTATCTCCTTCAGCAGCTACAGTGAGGAGCAAGAAGCAGACAGTTGATAATACGTAGGAACACATTCCGCCGCCCATGAAACCAGATCTGTCTATTTAAATCTAGATTTTGTTCTGATTGCTGAGCTGAAACTGCTGATTGTGATAGGCAGAACATCATAGAAAAGATCAGTGGAGGGGTTTGACTAACAAAGATTGTGAGATTAAAAGATTGTGTGAATTTCTAGCATATAAAACAGCTGAGGATTATCCAACAGCTTCAAACAGTAAAAAAAGAGACTGAATACATTTTTTGCTGGATTAATTAACATAACACATATCCCATATCTTCAAAACTACTGATTTCTTTCATCCAATGTATATAGTCTCAAGGGTAACTCTTATTATAACCAAAAATACAACCTTTGCTCCTTCAACCAATAATAAGAATTCTACCAGACTAATAGAAACTCATCAAATGTGCCCTTCATACTAGTATGTTCCATTTAAACTTCCAGTACAAAGTGTGGATCATAATTATGCTAATCAAGTCTGCCTAGTTGTTGGGGAGTCTGATTTCATATCTCTGACTTTTGTGCACGATTAAGTGTGTGCGCGCTCTCTGCGCCTGTCATTCACATTAGAGTGTGTGCGTTCTTGTGTGTGCTCTGTTTTGGCTGCGGGGCTGTTGGTGCTGCCCGATAATGTCTTCAATCATCTCTCCTGTCAACACGGCTAAATCTAGCTGCCCTTGGGAAAAGTTGTGAAAAGGTGAGTGCCAATATTGACAAACAAATAAATTCTGACAGAGGGGCGACTTTTGGGCAATCGGTCAAGGCTACAGACATGGGCCTGCAGACATGAGCTGTAAAGCCAATGCCAGATGAGACATGGTGTGTGTGTTTTTTTTCCCCTCACTAGACACATCATACATTGTGAGTATACAATAGAAAATAAATATTTTAAAACTCAGTTTCAAAATAAGTCATAATTTGCCAGAGGATTTGATTCACAAATAAGAATGCTTGCCATTTTTTTCTAACCTGAAGTGGAATAAGTTTTGAAAGTTTCCATTTCCACACATATCTGTGATGGAGTTTGTGGTGCGCCGAATGTGTTGAACCATTAGCTTTCGCTGTTTGACACTGCATATCGAGGGATACCTCAAATGCAATCACAGCCGAGACTACACAGTGATAAAAGATAAAAGCTCCATTCGCTTACACTTTTAAACATACCTGCGTTGCATAGAAGCTCCTGGATTATCTCAACTGGCTAAATATAAAAGTTGTCAAGTGTTTTGTGCATACGCAGTAGCCTTGCTTTGCTTGAAAGTGGAAGAGACATGAAGGCCTGATGCAGCTCTTCAGGTAATTACAGCAGACACAAAGAGGAGGAGGAGGAGGTGGGGATGGGGGTTGAGTTTGCAGTGCACTTGATGGCTACTTCATGTTCTCATTTCCATATGAACAGTGCGCTCTGCAGCTATTTGCGTCAATCAGCGAGACTCATCTCCTGTTCCTCCTGCCCTCTTAACAGCCTCAACTTTTTTTTCCGGTTTAGAGAAAGGGAAGAGTTATATTGGCTCTGCTAAGAAGCTGTGTACAATGACTGGATAATAGAAAATGTCATATTTTTACTTTCATCGTTAGTCATTATAATCAGCTCAGACTTTAGAGTTACCTCCTCCAAATTCATTTCATCTGGATTGTCCCAGGGTTTGAAAAACTTGCCGGTGCGCTGCTTCTTCAGAGGCACTACCACAATGTAATATCCCCTGCAAAAGGAAACGTGAAGTTGAGTATTTTAATGATCTAGATATTTTAAAAGGCAATGTGCAAATGGATGGTCAGTGTTTCCTGGACAAACCAAAACAATGTATGACAGTAAGAACATACACAGCACTGGCCAGTGTTCTCCGTGTTGACCTGTATTAGAGAGGCATAATCATATCTTTAGCGATTTGTGCAAGTCTTTATCACTTGATAGGGGCCATTTTCCTCTATGTTTTCTTTTTAATTTAAGCATGTTCAGAGAAGTCACGCAATACGGTTACACCTCACTGGGGCCCCCCGTGGGCTAATTAGGAGATCTCTGCGAATGGAGAAAAGATACAGAATTAGAGGGATTTTCATCCCTTCATCAGGGTGGCAGGAGCGATAACAGCCTCTGCCAGAGTTTTCTGGGCTTCCTAGTTGGGCACTGCACTAGCTTGTGTTAGCCAGGAAGGCAGTGTGGCAGGCTAATGGGAAACTAATTAGCTTAAGCTCTGGCATGGGAGACAGTGGGCCAAGTGCATCCAGCAAGATCAAAAAACCCAAGATGGGTTTGAAGCATCAGTCAAAAATCGGATGTGCTGCTTGGCCTTCTGACAACCCTGGGCTTTGTTGAAAGGCTCTAAGAGACTTTATAGGGCTTAGAGGAGTGTGCTTAAATGAGTCTGACTGCTTCAGCATGTAATGACTGAGGTGAAGTGGATATTACTCTGAAATATAGGGATGAATATAAATGACTGTTTTGGAGAACAGCCGGAGAACAGGTCAGCTATCAAGTTGTCTTCGTTATTTGTATTCATAATGCAACAGTAATAATTAATACTCAGTAATACGGACATTTTTAATGGGTAGAGAAAGTTCCACAGCAACACATTAATGTCTTTACAAATCACATATCCAAAAAAACATCTATTTTTTGTACAGTAAAATAATATGGTTGATGCAAGTTGGTAGTTATAAGTAAAGCATTATTCAAATATGACTGTTGAGGATCAAACCAGAAACAGCACTCACGATTGCTGCAGCAAGTCAGTGGCCATTTTTTTTTTTTTTCAGTTCCCAGCCTGCCATGCTGTTATCTGGCTTTAGGTTGTGTACAATAAGACAGGCACAGTGAAGGAGCAGTAATTAGAAGTCACCTTTAGCTTTGGTTATCTCTACTTACCTCACTCTTTCAGACGTCTGCACTGATGGCAGCTCCACAGTCGCCATACCGTCTGAGTTGGTCTTGCCAATCAGGTAGGGTTTAGTGCGGAGAATGTCCGGGGCCGTCATGGTGGACACGCGATGCTGCAGACCGCCGGCACTGTTGCCACGATTGGTCAGAAGGAAGGAGTACTGTGTCTCAGGTTGGAGACCCGTGATTAGCTTCTGTGTTAGCTTCCCATCCACCTCCACGCTCTGGCCGTTATCGTAAAGGATCTGTATGTGAATGAATTGTTTCGTGTGAAGTCATGGTTGTAGAGGTTAACTGAATAATGTCTGTGTCGTAGTAATTTGTAGCGTACGTCAGTACACATGGAAATGTTATGTTGATCGGGGCAGTGCTCACAGTGAAAGGCTGAGCTGGGTTGTAGGTGTCTGGGATTTCCCACGTCAGCAATACTGATGTCTTCATGGCAGCTCTCACGTGAAAATTTTTTGCAAACACTGCTAAAAGAAAGGGGGAGCAGGTGATTTAGACACAAAACATCCTTTTTTGTCTATCTACACTAATGATCCCACATCAGCGCTTACCTGAGAATGCCTCCTTCAAAACCAGGCTGAAATCAGTACTACACTGTACTCAACACTGTCCTCTTACCTTCTTACCAACACCAACTCTCAAATTAATGACTGAACTTTGCTTTGAGTGACGAGAGACACAAACACACATATGTACATACTTACTCCATGAGAGTTGCTTAAATGATTCTTAGTTAAGGGACAATAACAGTAGGACAATATTTTAGTACCATTGTCCCGTGGTTGATTCCAAACTTCTGCGTTTAAAAGGAAGCTGCTGTGGTTGCAAAGGGTTTTGCAGGGAACGGTTGATTTTTTTTAAAAAGGGGAAGAGCTAAAAAGGTTCAGGGACTGGTCCTACCTTGATCCAAAGGCTGTGTCCTGAATTGGACACTTGGGCTATAGGAACCAGAGCCCTTGCTGGTGAAGGCACACATTTTAATATCATAAGTGGTATCTGCCTTAAGGCCATCCAGGATGACTGTTGATTCCGGGGCGGTGATGAAGAGTTCTGAGGGACTGCGTGGGCTGTTAATGTCCTTATACTGCAGAGCATATTTCAATATTTGGCCGTTTCGCTCTGCCAGTAACACAGGTTTCCAGCTGACCTGAATGGTGGAGGTGGTGGCACCCTCAGCTGTAATGCTTTGAGGGTAGCCGCTTGGGACATCCTCATTTGTGGTGACTTCTTTGACTGTCTCTTCACCGAAGCCCACCTTGTTGCGCGCGGAAAGACGGAAAGTGTACGAGGCTCCCTTATGGATCTCTTTGGTAGTGTAGTGGTTCTCTCTCTCAGGGAACTCGATGACAGTCAGCGGATCAACGTCTTTCCGGCCAAAACGGAGGCGATAGCCTTGCAGGGGGCCGTGGGTTACTGCTGGGGGATGCCACTGAAGGAGAGCTGTGCCCATGTTGGTTGTGCTGACCATTAGCCGGGGTTTATCAGGAACTAAAACAATACCAATGGAGAAAGGGACACCTTGTTAAAAATATGGAGAATTATGTTTCCATCTTACATTTGTGGTAGACATGCATTCATTATCAGTTGATTTTACAAATCTCTCTGTGTGGTTGTGAGTGCAGCTGAGTCATCTCACTGGAGTATAACACTGTCAAAAGTGAGTAAAAGGATTGAAAGGGTTGAAATCCTGTGTCCTTTTTTCCTTGTCCTTTTTCACTCCCTCTACATTTTTCATTATTTTGAAAAAGCCGTCAGCATTGCCGTGTCACACCAGTGGGTAAGCGTTATCGCACTAAATGAGACAGCAATTAGCTGCATTCACACTTTGCATGCTCCATGACAAGAATATCTGCCTAGTCCTGCTTTGTCCTGATTGGCTGCAGTTTCACAGCTTTTCACAGCAGAAATGGACTTTCATATGAAAATGTAGTATATGTGCAGAGTAGCACAGGAGATTTGTCAGCGGTCAAGGTTACAATACCTGCGCCAGTGGTGGTGATCAGTTTGGGCTTGCTGCGTGCCCCATCGCCCTTTGTCGTATAGGCTCCCACAGTGACTGAATATGTGGTTTCAGCCTGCAGTTCTGTGATGATCATTTCCTGTGAAGATGCAGAACTTCAGTTGCATAACAATTACATTGTGATTTGCAGATACAAGCAAATGGAGGGATAACAGTGGGATGATGTCAGCATAATCATCACAAGAGACGCAACAGACATTCTCTCAATGTATACTTTAAACTGAGACATGCTTCAGTGCAAAAGGATAGTCGTGATGAGCTTGAATTACTTGGCAAAGAGGGAGTTGCTTTGATTTGCAGCAAAATAGCATTGTCAGCAAACACTAAGAATTCAAACCTTTAAGGCTCATATTAGTGTTCGCCCTGGATTCCATCTGCAGTCGTCATAATATCTTAATTAGTAGAAATAGTGATCAAGCTAACGCTGAAAACTTTGAGGTCTCGGACTCGGAATGCACAGAAGACACATGCCATTCATGCAGAGGATGACAGCAGGGGAAAACAAAATTAGGATTTTGTCAAGTTTAACTACTCACATGTTCAGTTGAATCATCATATTCCCACTGATTATGATGTAAGAATATGGAGAGAAAAGAGACAACAAATAAGGCGAGGTACAGACACCAAGCACTGGTGAGAAAATATACACACACAGTTTGTCTGCAACCAAATGTGTTTTTTGATGAAAAATATTTCGAGTAAAACTTTCATTACACAGCTTTGTTGTAGCACATATCAAGGTATGAGAGAGAGAAAGAGAGATGCTACTGTGAGAGATGAGGTGGCTGCTGAGAGGGTGTTGTACCTGGGCATCATCAATCAGGATGTCCTTGATGACTGGCTGTCCTGTGGGCTCCCCATTAACCATCCTGACATAGTGCACCTGGTACCCTCGGATCTGACCGTGCTGCTTGGTGGGCATCGGTGAACGCCAGATCACTTTAATTGATGAGGAGTTGACAGCTTCCACCTCAACTTTACGAGGTGGCCCGCTAGGAACTGGAGGAACACCATGGGATAGAAGAAAAAAGGTCAAAATTATAGAGAACCGCTTCACCCACTCTTTAAATCTTGCCCAAAAGCTGCAGCGCAAAATGTTGCAGTGACAAAAAAAAAATCACAAAAGTGCAGCAAACTGCAACAAGCACTGCATGACATCAATATTTCAACAATGGTAAGGGGGGAAAAAACAACAGCAAAAACAGGTCTGACAACTGACCTAATCTTGAAACATTAAAAATGGGTAGAGTGGATTTTTAAAACATGGAATAAAAATGTATTTTGCCAAACTCGAAAAGTGGAGCCAAAGTTTGGCTTCAAGTGTTTCAAATGCTTGAAGCACATCAACAATTTTGGCAATGGTGCGAGGGGAAAAATGAAAAAAAAAAAATGACTCAATCACATGAGAAAAATATATTTAAAAAAAAATGGCCTTTAAAAAAAAAATTCTTCCACGTTTTGTTGTTCCCACTGTCCAGAACTTGACCTTTTTGCCAAGTTCCTAAAAAGAGTGTTATACAAAAATGCTGCTGTTCAAAATCACTGCAGAGAGAATTTCAAAAATGACAGTTGGGACTGGAAGTTGGAGGCCTGCAGTTGAAAATGCCATACCATGTGTTGAAATTGAGCAGCGTAAGGGAAAAAGTATTTATAAAAAGAGAAAGAAAGGTGCTTTTGCAAAGTGAGTCACAGTAAGTGTGGGTGAAAAAATGCAGAGTCCAAAATGGGGCTAAAAGTATCGAGTGTCGACAGTCACTTTTATTAGAAGCAGGCAGAGGGGGTAGAAAAGAAGAGGGAGTCGTAGATATAGGCAAGGTTGTTAGTATTTGGCGGGGTAGGTTAGGACGGGTAGATTGGATTTGCAGCTGAAGCTTTGTTTTAGCGAACACATACCATCCTCCTCAGTGCGGATGAGCTGTGGCAGGCTTTCTGGTCCTGCCCCGACATCTGTGTGAGCAGTGACCGTCACACGGTACTCTGTCCATTTGTCCAGGTTTTCCAAAAGGTATTGAGAGCTTTCCGCAGGGATGCTGGAGATTTGATGAGCGGTAGTATCCTCCCCTTCAGTCGCAGCATACTGGATGGTGTATTGTGTTATGATCCCATTTTGTAATCCCACTGGAGGTGGCCGCCAACTTACCAGGATGTTGGTGGAGCTGGGGCTATGGCACCTGACTTCCTGAGGTGGGCCTGAAGGTTCTGGTTGGTGAGTTGGATTTGGTGCAGGTGAAGAGTTTTTTTGTTTGGTCAGGCCATTCAGTGAGTTGGATTTTTGTTTTAGGAGTTTCATTTTTTTGGTTTGATCAGGATGATGATGGTAGAATTGACCAAACAAAGGAAAAAAGAAGAGGAAAATAAAATAATAGAAAATGAGGAAAAAGCACGAGGACTGATATGGGTAAATAAAAAGTATTTTAAATCAATGAAACATCAAATACAGACAAAAGGCAAAAACACCAGTGCACTGATGATGAATGGAAGGTGTTGATTGGAAAAAGGACAGCTTTAACATATGTAACCTACCTTTGTCATGAAAAAAAATGATAAAAAAGGGAAACAAAAATCATATATCCTAATATTCTATTTGTTGCTTGTAGTTCTAAAATGAATACCTAAACATACTTCAAAAATAATTGAAGATAAACCATTCCAAAATAAATGTAGTAACATGTAAGGCAAATTTGGCAAGCAGTTACCATCAATCCAAAAACATAAAGGTTGATGATTTAACTACTTAAAATAGAAAAATGTTGTATTTGTCACCAACCTTTCCGAAGCCTGTTGGTTTGTGGTAAAAGCCTGATTGTACAACAGAGAACTTCCCAAGGAAACATGACTCATTTATTAGATTCTCATCATCATTGCATGCACCTTTTGATTCACTTCAGAACAATCTGGCCTGAGTTTAGCTTTCATACCCACCTGAACCCTGTCCTAGTCTTTCAGAGACCTCAGATTTATGTCAGAATATGCAGCGTCAACCACTTCAGTTTATTTTTTTTTTCCACTTGTCAAATTGAGGCAAATGGCATCTGAATTAGTTTGATTTTTGTTATTTTGTAACAATCTTTTTTTTTCAATCCAACCTGTTTCATAAATCTGGGGTCTTTTGGGGAGAATCGTCCCTAACTGCAGAGACAGTACTTTGTCTGAGCTTTCTATTGTTACTACTGTTACAACTTGCTTGATTCTAATTTGAATGGAGTATGAATGCCAATGCTGAAAATGACTGAACCCCAAGTGGGTCTAGGTAGTGTAGCTACATAGAAAGCTCGGGGGTGGGCTTATTTTTGGCTGACATGTAATGTCAAGGGACAAGGCTTCCTGAAATGCCCCTTCACTTATGAAAAGCATTCGGGTAACGCTGGTGTGGGCATTCGTATAAATAATTCAAGGCTTTATTATTTATTTCAGTCAAGACTCTTTTTGCACAACAAAGGTGGAGAGGGGTAGTTTTTGCAACCTTGTCTTCTGACTTCACAGGAAAGCCTGGGTACGCTGTCCATGCAACCTTTTCAAAGGGATTACTGCACGGTCAGCTGACACTTATTTACTATTTCAAATGTTTCCATCTTTTCAAATGCATCAGCCCTTTGAAGGGAAATCATATTTATTTCATATGTGCTCAGGACCTTCCTGACATTCTTGTCACTTTGTAGGGGACTTTGCAGCACGCTGAAATTTGGAATGCATTTGAAAATGTGTTCCTTCCCAAATAGTTTAAACTCTGTCAGATAAGGAAGAAGACCTACGTGTCTGTGGAGTTTCTGCAGAAATCTCATTGGTGTAAGCTCCAACTCCATGTTTACTACGTGCAGCCAGCCGGAAATTATAAGTAGTGAAGGGCTTCAAGTCCTTCAGGAGGTACGTCGTTGTCGGCTCAAAGCTGATACGTTTCTGTGGAGAAAGCTTCATATTGTCAGTTTTTAAATAAAGACAGGTTCAAAATAATAATAAAAAAATATATATATAATTAGTGTGCTGGTTTGGGTATGAAAATACATACAGGTATTTTGCTGTCAGAAATGAAACACATTATATATAGATTACATAAATGAATGTGACACTCAGTTTAGTGCACTTCATAGTGACTGGCAAACTGCATGGTGAAGGCTTTATCCCCTTTATATTATTACTCCTGATTATTATACAAACACTAATCCTGCAGTGATTATGCAATGTTGTTTACTATTGTGTACAGAGATGCGAGAATTGAAATACAACTTTAAAATAAACCAACTTAATCCTACATCTCTGTGAATATGATGGTTAATTAGTACTATTTTTATTAATATGTGGGGAAGCACAAGAAAATTTCAATTTTGATGCATAACACAGTCAAACTTAATTAGAAATTACTAACCATGTGATTCAGAGTGTTATTGAACAGACTTTTAATTTAATGGGTGGCCAAAATGGGTCAAGTCAAGGAGATACTTACCTCCTCTTTGTCATCCCTCTTCTTGTACATCAGTTCATATCCTGTGATTTGATTTTCCTGTCCAGTCTGTGCTGGTGCAATCCATGATAGTAAAATACTTGTTTCTGATTTGGCTTCTCCTTTGAAGTCAGTTGGTTGGGAAGGAACTGCAATGGTAATGAAGAGATGAATTTGTTACTGACATCTCACGCTATTTCTCATCTTTCCAGTCGTACTGGCGCAGATGCAGGGAACTTTGTGGTTAGAGTTACTGGTAGAAGAGCCACTGTCATTTCAGTTGAATTAGTCCAGTGCAGACACACACAAAAAACAACTTTTTTATAAGAAGTAAACAACGTAGGCATTTGAATTTCTTGTTCTTAGTTAGTCTGATACAAAACTGTCTTTCACTTGAGGAAGCCAGTGGAGTTGTTTTGCTGACACATTGAAGATGTTTGTGTGTTTACTATATAACTATAAACCACTAATGAGGCTCTGTGACTAAAATAACATGGCTTCAAATATGTTTGCGACACTTTAAGTTTTACTGTGGAGTCTGAGCAGTTGTTAAACTTTGAATTCCTTCAATTATGAATTTTCTAACAACGAAAACAACCCATACTCACCTCCTGTCTTAGCGATAATTTGAAGGTCTGGGGAAAGAGGTCCATCACCTACTGAGGTGAAGGCTAAAACCTTGATGTAGTAGGTCTTATTGGGGATGAGACCCTGGATGGTGACAAAATTAGACCCCCGAACAATCTGCTTCTCCCAGATGTTGACGTGCTGGGTGGAATCCATGGTGTAGTAGACTCGGTAGCCTGTAATCTGCCCATTAGCCTCTTCTGGCTCATCCCAGTGGATGACAGCTGTGGTGGTGCTCAGCATGTGACCTCTGACTTGCCTTGGTGCTGTGCTGGGTGCCTGCTCAGCTGTTTTGGCCTCGATGCTCTCGCTGGGTGGCCCTCGCCCGATGTTGTTCACTGCCACCACCCGAAACTCATAGTCTGAGTACGGGCTGAGGCCTCCCACGCTGTAGCGAGTGGTGGCTACGCCATCGATCTCCTTGTACAAGTCCTCTGAGTACTTGGACTTGTGTTGGATGATGTAGTAGGACACTGGTTCAGGATTGCCTGAGTCCCAAGTCAGTGTTATGCTGGTTGCTGTACGCTCTGTCACCACAGGAAGGCCAGGGGCCTTGGGCAATGCTGCAATAATAATTATTGCATAAATATTAACACAAATGCAAAGTTATCCCTCTGTAAAATTTTCCATTTTATATTATGCACCATAGATACTTTACTTTAATTTGAAAATGGCTGAATTATATTGATTTTATTACATTTCCAGCCCATTGTACTAATACAGTATGTCAGCTTTCTATTAAGTGATATTGTGCTGTTTCACATTTATAGAAAATAAACAAAAGTTGCTACTAATGTGTGAGATTAAGGGTTGCTCAGCAACATGAGTGCCATTGCAGTTAATCTCTGATTTCCCATTGTTTATCACTTTAATAATTTAACAGGTGAATTTATTGCTTTAATTCCCCACACCGTGGCACATGGCAAAAGATATCAGGGCAATAGATTGTCTTTATATGCCATCTGAAGTGTGCTTCTGGGGGAGCTTTCTGCCACACTGTTATATTATGACTAACATCTCTGTGTTATGTTTAGGAAAAAGCAGTGTGTGCGTGTGTTGGTCCCTTGTGTACACGCGAACATGGCGACGCTGATCTGGGATATCTTTCTGCTACGCTGCTGGGTGGATATGATTACACTCAGATAAGTACTATACCTGCAGAGAAAGCCAAACAATACTCACTAGGTTTCACACCCCCTTCTCCTCTACCTCTTGCTAACAGAAATGGTGAACTTGTGGCTGTGTAGCTCTTCAGCTGAGAGATAAGCACTTCACTATATTCTCAATCTGGCATCTAATGCACAGATGCTGGTGCCAGGGCTTGTCTAAAGCTTTTAGGAATCCTCTGCAGATGACTTGTTGTGGCAGAGTGACTTTGTTTAAAGCACTGCCAGTAGTCTCTGCTTGGGTGTTTTCTCTCAACATAAAGTAGCTACAAATCGTTATGTATATATACATTTTCAGTGAGCTATTATTAAATGAATCTTTATTTCATGGATTGATTTTAGGAGCATATTCCTGGGTTTTATGCCTTTAATTTTAAAGAAGCTGCAGCTTTACCTTTCACCGTTATCTGTGCCACAGCCTCTATCACCCCCAGGGTTGACATGGCCACACAGGTGTAGTTGGCCGACTGCCGGACGTCCGTGAGCTCCAAGACGTTCCGTCCAATGGGCATGTCGTCCTCTGGCGTAAGGTCTTCAGCACCCAACATCCACTTGACGTATGGCATGGGAGAGCCCACTGCCACACACGTGATGTTGACACTGCCGCCTGGCATGATCTCATTGTCTGTAGGTGGGATGGAGAATCGTGGTGGCACCCGGCGTACTGAAAAAGACAAAACATGGCGTGAAATCCCAGCATTGAACATTGAACAACTGAATCCATTTGCAAAAATAAAACAAAAAACAGTTTCACATTTCTAAGTGTAAGAGGATAAGCATGATGTTTAAGGTTTAATTCAATCACTAACATGACATGTTCATAGAGTGATCATTCATGATTGTTTGATGAAGGTTAAGAAAACACATTTGACCCAATATTTTGCGATTTCAGTGATGAATGAACAACACAAGCAGCATGCACAAAATACTCTATCACCACCAGTACACATACACAGAACTGCACAAAGTGCTGGAGAGTCGACAGCACTCCACAGTTGCAGGCTGTGTACTTCCAGCTGATGTGAGATAATGTGCCTCATCACATTCTCACATCACAAAACATAGATCGTTCTCCAGAGTATATGCACTCGCATCAAAGGTGAATGATGTTTTTCTGTGTTTGTCCATCTCGGTACAAAGTAGAAACTAGTGCTGTCAAATGTTATGCATCCACACTTTTGATCAACTTCAGAGTGAAAACTCAATCATCATTATTTATTTTATTTAGTTTCCCTGTCCTGCCTTTACTTTTAAAAGTGGCTTTAGAATAAAGAACTCTGTCAGACAGCTCAGAGGAAAGTAAAGCATACTTTCTTTATGCTGGTGAGTTCAGTGACAAGGGAGAGGTCTTAAGCTTATCACAAGAGGACCAATTATTCTGGTGCTTAGAGTAGTAATGTGTCGCTTTATGACCGTTCAACTCAAGTCTATGGATGGATCAAAATCAAGAATATTAACTGACACTTATTCAGCTTCTGCAACGATTGCAGTACAGCTTCAGATAAAGGGCAGGAAGCACTTATTCACAAAATTCTGAACTGGAACTTTACCTTTACTTAGGAACATGTCATGATTTTGCTGATACGAAACAAAATGTTTTTCATGTAAAGAAACATATCATTCGACAGCTCTATCGGATACACTTCCCTACAAAATCATTTAAAAAAAATGGCCAAAACTTCAAATAAAAGGCTACACTTTCAAGTTGACTTGAATGTATAACATCCATAATGCACATGGACAGCTTCAAGGCCTTTTGGAGGGGAGCAAGAGTCCGTCATGCATACAAGAACAATACGTGACTTTGTGAGGCAACCATGTAAGGGAGTCGAGGGGGAAGAGGGCTGCAAGGGTAAAGTCAGCGGTAACAGGGTCAGAGGAAAACGTGGGAACACACAGTGTAATGGAAAGGTTAGTCTAGGAGTGCTACGTTGTTGTTAATGCAGCAAGCAGAAGTTCAAGGTCCTGGGAGAACTAAGATACATGCAGAGAAGAAGGCAGCAACATCTTAGTTAAGAAAATGTCAGTATAATATTCCTTCACTGGTTATACCAGTGAGAATTTGTATACAAAACTATTATAAGAATATGTACAGGACGTGTATAACTAAGGGGCTTGAGTATACAGGAAACTGTATTTTTATTAAATATTTAGAGAGTATTGAAATTGAACATAAAGTCAGTGTTGCTGCTCATGGTATTCAATATAGATTGTTGTTAGCTTGGGATAGATTACTTATTCAATTCTTTAGTGAACCTTGAAGAAAGCTGTTGAGGAAAAAGTCATTTTGAAATGTCTGGATACTTGTATTTGTTGTACGTTAACTGAGCCTGCTTTGTAAACGGCTTTGATCGTAGTTCCTGCGGATCTAAAGTAGTTATTTGTGCAGGTATTATTGACTGCAACATTGGCACGCTTTTCCTGCCTCCTGCTACTGAGCAGACTCTCCGGAGAGGAAATCAAGGGGAACTGCTTGCATTATTAAATACTACTTTCTCTCTCTCAATATTTAATTAATATTCAATTGGATCACGCTCCCCACAGACATAATATTATCCTGCTCATTTGAATATCATTACGTTTGTCAAGTCTCATGGCTAACGGTCTAAATACGTCATTCTTTCATGACTTCCTGTGCAGAAGCATCGTCGTCAGAGGAAGTGTATGACCTCTGGGGGCAAGCTTGTTTTTACAGCTTTGGCGTTTGACTTTAGTGCTCATTACAACAAAGGATGGATTTTGCTTTAACATAATTTTATCTCTGGAACTACAATTGGAAGAGAGCACCACAGGGAAAATGTGAGTGTAGTGATGCTTAAATGGCTCTATGGGGAGAAAGATTCAGTGCTCATATGGAGCATCGCTGCATCTATGTGTTGAGTGCATTAGAGCAGCTATTATTTCCAGGAGCTCATAGAGATCAAAGACGTTGTTCTTACTGGTGTTACGTCACATTACTTTTCCAAATAAAATTTATTTTGTTAATAAATCTGTATTCATCTTCATACCATTGACCTGCTGTGTTAGTTAACAGCGAAACCAAGCAGGAACACTGACAGTGAGAGGGCTGGGGTAAGGGTTGGTGTAACCACTAATTTTCACCCGATGCGTAACGGTGCCGACGTTTTATCGGACCCGATACGCATCCATTCAAATCAATGTGTCAATTTCCACTGAATGCGGAACGCCGCCAAGTGCCGACGCCTGCCGAAAACAAGTCAACAAGCTTCAGACATCAGCAAGCAGTGCATGAATTCAGGGCAGGAATCTCTCATTTCAGCTGTCCAGTGGAGCCGCAGCAGGCGGATCTGGTGGGTATTGACGGACGTCGACAGACATTGGCGTCATTCCACATCCAGTGGAAATTTGGGGTAAAGGTGGGGATAAAGGCTGGGGAAAGGTTTGGGGTTAGGGTTGGGTTGGAGTAAAGGCTGGGGTAAGGGAATGATTGGCTCAGGTATTGAGAGGTGATCATGCAAATAGACCCTCAGACAGAAGCATATATCATCCCTACCACCCCACCTCAAAGATGCAAACATGCACCACCTGTTGGACAGTCAAGCATTCTGACAAGGACCAGGGGCATTCTCAATGCGAACATGAACACTGAATGAGCGACAAAGATTAAAAAAAATTATATCAAATAGATTTAAAAAAAAAAAAAAAAAGAAAATTATTTTTCGTGGCAAACAAATTAACTCATTTCTGTTTTGTGTTGTGTTCAAAAAGTGAAAAACACACCAACCTTCTCGTAGCTCTGAGGATGTAGGAAATTTGATGCAGAACAAAATGAAATAAGGAAAGGAGAAAAACAAGGGAAACACAGAGAGTAAAAAGGCCATGTTTCAGGTGTTCAAATGCTACTTAAACAATCTGAAAGGACCTTCTGTGCAGGGAGCCTCTTATATCTCCCTGGTACCTAGATTACAAAGTCTGAGCTAAAACACTTTGGATAAGTTTACTTACTAAATTACCCTTGTTATAAAAGCTAACCAATGAAAATGAAGACCACTGTAATTTTATGAAAATTCTTAAAAAAATGTATTTACAGGGTGTAATTAATCCAATACTTAATACTGAAAGAGCAACAATGGGTTTTGTACATAATGGTAATGGAGCTTTGACTGCAATTTGAAAGTAAATGAGAAGCAGAAACAACAGTTGATCACAGCCTCTCTGATTTAAAAAAAAAAAAAACAAACAAAAAAAAGGTTTCTAAACCGCTGCTGCTCCTGTCCTTCTTAGATTATAACTCATAAAGCTTTATATTTCTAACAGTATGTGCAGCAACCACACATTGTGACCATGTATGTAGTTTCACATATGAAATACTCTCTAGTTTAGGATTTATTTTTATACTACTTTTAACTCTGTTTTATTGACAGTGAAACTACTGAGATTAAAGGTGTCCTTCCAATGTTGATCAATAGGGAGAAGTAAGGCCAGGGAGGATCTGTTCACTGCTGGGAAAGAGTGGGGACTGATGGAGGAGGGCCGTCCACCCTTTACCACCTCTGACAGTCACGTTTGAAAGGCAATTAGTAGATAAACACAGCAAGCAGTCTGCTCATTGGTGTTAGACTTGGGATTTTCAACAAAACGGACCAGAGACACATAACGGAGTAGATACTGTAGGTTCAAGTCAGTGCAGGTAAGTCTAGTGCAAACAAACAAAACGAAAAAACAAACAAACCCAAAAACATCAAAAGCAAAGCATACTTACAATGGCCTCACAGGATATGGCCCCTGCAGACTTTATTGGCTGATTTAAAGGTTCCTCATGAATTTTAAAGAGAAAGTTAACATGTTTGATAGAAAGCATGCTTGTGTTGTCAACTTGTGTTTCCCACCTCTGACGTATAGATTTGCCGGGGCAGAGTAGCGGGTTCCATCGTTGTTGGTCGCCACACATTCATACTTCCCCTGGTCAGACTCTTCGCTCTGCTCGATCTGGAGGGCTCCTGGGTGGGAATAGCAAATGAGGTAGCGGAGTATGTTTGGTTAAAATGATGTTGTTCATCAAGTAAGCAAAGGTACAAAAAAGAAAAGAGGAGGCCATAATCAACCTCCTTCATTTCTAGTTTGGCTTTGTCCATTCAAGCCTCAGTAGTTGGTCAGTTTGAGGAAAGTTGTAATTAAACAATATGCAATAAACTGCATGAATGAAATACTACATTCTTGCAACTGTTGCTATAAACTCTATATGTTAAAGATTATCCCCCATCGTTATCACAGCCTGCTCCACTGGCTGTGGACTGTTATCCTACTATATATGAGGGATAGCTGCAAATGGTAATCATGCAAGACATTGCAATTCATATATATTGTTCCTCTTAACAGGGCTAAAGTGACAACAAGAGAAAATAAAAGAACACATTGCCAACCAAATTCAAAAGAAAAGAAATGGAAAAAAAACACCTAAGTCATCTTGTCTACAATATATTTACCTTGTTGATGAATTCTTTAGAAAAAAAGCCTGATTATTTACACGGCTATAGGGTCTAAAAAACCCCTCATCCTAGCGCCAATGTAAAAAAAAAAAGATTTCACTGTGAAGAATAGGGGCAAGCCCTTCAATGTACAACATTTCACTGGACTGGTCAATATGGGGATGAGTGATACTGCTTCAGGGAAACATGGATCAAACAAAAAAAGGTTTACAGTATAAGAAAGCAGCATAACAAGGGAGGACATTTGAAAGAAAATTTAGGTATGAATTTTAGCATATTCAATCACAAATTGAGTGTAATATTCACATAACTGCATAATTTGGGACTTCATCTAGGTGAAGTAATTTTCAAAAAAGGCAGCCCATATAAAAAATTGAAAAAGGCTGCTCATATAATTGGAAAAATGTTTATAAAGTATTATCTGAGGCAAAACCAACATATAACCCTCTGTAATAAAAGTGTTGACATGCAAATCTTGGCAAGAAATGTATGTCGGCACAACTTACAACCTTCTGACAACCCTTAGCTGAAAAATAAAATGCAATTGTATTAGAAGACAAAATTCAAAATATCGACCTGAGCCGACAAAGAAAGTAACCAACCACTGCTTTAGCTTTTGAAAGCTACGAAAGACACCCATAAAAATCCACCAATGGGATCAGCAGTGTGGTGTCACATGACCCAGGGAAAAATGGCTTTATGCATCAACAACTCTCCAGCTTCATGTCACACGGCAAAAATGAGCCAATCGGGTCCTCGCCAGACTCTACTGTTTGCCTTCCCCAAACCCTGAAGAAAAAAAGTCAAAAAGTAAAATAGTCTCCAAACCCAAGAAAAGTAAGAAAAATAGGTGAAAGAGAAAAAAGCACCGGAGAAACTTTATCAAAAAAGTGGTTGTTTGGGCTTTTTTGTAGAGGTACAGGAGAGGAAAGCAAATAGAAGAAATGAAAAAAAAATAGTTTGCAAAGATAGAAAGAATTCTTTGGGAGAAAAAAGCAGAGGAGAGGCAATGTTGTCTTCAGCATGCCTGCGTGATTCCACAGCATCTGTGCATATTTTTAGTGCTGAACAAGAACAGCTAAGGGGGAAAAATGCTTGGTTGTTTTAGTTGGACAAAAAGAGGGACACATGATTCGCTATGGCCAAAAAGAAAACAAAAATGAACGAAAAAAGAAAAAATAGTTTAAAAAAATAATTGTCATTGGATATGCTTATTTGAGCCAGGGCAAGCATATCACAACTGAGCTAAACAGGCTCTTGAAACCAGAATACAAAGGAGTAAATAAAGCATAGACGAAAAAAATGGAAGACAGATTTAGTCAACAGAACAGGACAAATAAGAACGAAGGTCCATATGAACGTAATGGGTTTTGGTCTTGGTAAACAGGACAAAAATGGAGGTGATTCGAGTGAATGGATGGGTTGACAGCAAGAATGAATTTGTTTTATTTTCATTCTGTGAACGTCAGTTCAGCACTCTTACCTCTTATTGGTGTACCACCTGGGTGGATAATATGAATGCAAATAAGATTAGAAAGAAGAAGCATTAGTACGAGTAGATAGAGGCTGGGGGCTTTGGAAGAAGAATCAAATTAGATTTAACAGGGTACGTAAATAAAGGTAGTAGAGGAAAGAGGAGAGAAAGAGAGAGAATTGTTCTGTACTCTATTGGCAAAGAAAGACAGGATTCATCATAGAAAAACCATATGTCAGCAGAAGAACTTGTACATTCATGTACCACGGGGAGGTGCCATTTTGGAAGTGGCAATAGCTTCTGAAGACCATCTACTGAAGGGAAAGACTTGGAGGACTTTGTGTATGAGAGCAGATAAACAAGTTGAGATCCCTTTGCTTCATCTGAGCTAAGCAGAGCTGGTCACCTCCCTAAAACTCTTGAAATTCCCCATAGCTACTGTGCTGGTGTTAAAGGATAAGTGAGTAAGTGGTGGGTCAGTGAGTGAGTAACAAACAGGTCATTATGTCACAATGCTAAGCTAAGATTGGGTGATCATTATCTCCAGATAAAGGTGATAAAATAGGACACCGTGAGGTGAGGGGGGGTGTATGTGCCTCTAGTAATAGCCCTGACACTAGACTATCTGTTAGTAAAATGCATGCCATGCATTTTAATAGTTGTTGGAAACATGGAAATTAGTGGGGAGGTGATGTGTGCTTTAGAGCTAAGCACTTACCAAAGGATTCTGTAGATTTAAAAATATAGAGAGAAGAAAGACAGCGTAAGAATATGATTATATTCTTTAGTTTAGTTAACAAATGTTTTCGTTAATGTGTTATCAACTCTATGAATCAAAGTCGCACATTAGAAAAAGGGTTAGTTCTACACAGTTCTGTTGAAAATAAAGAAGTAAGGTTAACAAGACGGTTTAACAAAAGGACAGCTGTGAAATCTGTGAAGACAGGTGGTGAAACATACAAGACTTAAACTTTACAAGCTAACGCCTGTAGCTGGCACATAAAGCTGCAAGTTATGGTTTATGTACTTTTTCAGAGAAAATAAGGTAATCTCTTTGTATTGAGCTATTGAAATCAAATGGGGTATTCAGGCAAATGGGTATATTAGGGTAATGTCACAGGCAAATAAAAACAAAGCTGGCATCTACATATTAAAGCGAGGGCTATAAATTCAAGGGTCAAAGGGGGAAAAGCCTTGTGAAGGTTTACGCACTACTGTGGCTGACTAGTGTCCAGAAATGGATGTTTTTCCTTTAACCTAAAAAAAGTTATGCAAAGCAAATATAAATTCAGAGGAGCTTCAAGGAACCCTCTTTCAAAAGTAAAATTTGAAGAAAAGCACAAGGACGATGATCAATTTGTTTTTCTGCATGTTTTGCTATTTGAAAATGTGCACTCCTTAGATTCTGAATGAAGCCGAATGCTGAATATTATTTGTTTAAAAAAAAAAAAAAAAAAGGCCATAAGAAATAAAGAGAATGGATCCAAAGAAATACTGCACCAATGCAGTGGAAAGAAAATCAAAATAAAACCGCAAAATAATTCATTGTAAAAAGTCACAGCAGTGAGCAATGAGAGCAGGAGTTAGGGCAGAAGCCAGCAAACACAGAGGGGGGACAATCCCAACAGCCCATGACAACACTGGAAGACAAAGGGGGACACATACAGACAACACACACCAGGGCGTACAGAGAGTAAAGGACAGGAAGTAGTAGAAACAATGCCATTACCTACAAAATTAAAAGCCAAATGAGAAGTTAAATTATGGGAGGAAGAAGAGGATGAACGAACAGAGGAGACAACAGGGGAGCAGATCAGATAGAGGATAACAAGAAAGAAGGCTCCCTGTTTTGTAATTAAATTTTCAGCAGAGCGAACCGACCTGATCTGAGCTGTTTAATGCGTCCGTTGTTGTTGGTGGTGTTGACAGGGAGGAAGTCTTTAAACCAGGAGATGTCTGGGTCAGGGTTGCCACTGGCGGCACAGAGCATGGTGGCAGTGCGTGTTCGCTCCACCACTTTCAACTGTGGGCCCATGTCTATGGTGGGGAAACCAGGGGGCAGCTGGTCCTCTGGAAACAGATGAGAGACATTTGTAGTAGAGGTCACACTCGCGGAAAGTCAGCAGCCCTCCTCAAACCATGTGCAGAGCTAATGAGGAGGGAGAGCCAGTGGAAATTATAGTCAGGAGAGTGCAGAGCAACAGGATATGTGAGATATCTGTCATTCTACAGTTTTAGGCCATATGTCGAGGAGAGTGTGTAGTGGCAAAGAGACAGTAAATGAGCAAAATAGTTTTTTTTTTTGTTACAATACAGCCATAATTACGTAGAAAGAAATTGCTTTCTATGTCGAAATTTGGTCTTGACAAGCACACAAAATGAAAATGCAAAAACAGCACAGTTTAGCCATTCATTTGCAGTTCAGGAAAATCTGGTGAATTAAACATACTCATGCATCAGTTGAATATGAAGCTACCACCAGAAGACACTTCAGTTTTCTTCCCACTCTTTCATTAGTGACAGATAGGTAGAGACCAGTGCTACGCTGACTAAACATGTATTCAGGTGAGGTGGAGCTGTGAAGTTCTTTGATGATGGCAGGTGTGGCTTCACTGTGTTCAATAAACCGTCTTGTCCCAGCGGACTACATCTTGCAGCAATTGATGATCTTTGAGCAGACGCAGAGACAAATTTCTCATTGCATGAGATGGTCATATGCAAAATGTTGGCCTCTGTGTAAATCTGCAAAACAAGACCTGCTTATCCTAAATGCCAATGAGGTTTATGTGCACCTTTTAAGTTTTCTTTTCCCTGCTGTGATATGGCTAATTAGTGTCTTCCTGCTGCTCTCGTAAACTGCACCTTTTTTTGGAAAGGCTTTCTTCATTAAATTTTCATGAGGAGACATCAGTCTGGAAACAGCTTTGAGATGCCATAGCCTGCGCACAGCCAAACGACAATCATGGCCGCCTTCCAACAATGCTTTTGGGTATCTGGCATGAGAACCCACCTCGATGGATAAATCTTCTCAGAAATAGACTGTATTACAAATGAGTGACTTCACACTGAACTGCAAAACTTTCCGATTGCTACTCTGTGTCCCTGCCTGAACTGAAGTGTTTTGACAGTGATGGAAGGGTATTTTTGTTGCACGTCCTATAACAGCCAATCATAAAGCAGCATTCTCTGGTTTAATGAATTCTTATCCTATATGACGCATACTGCAAACACTTTCTTGGCAATTGTGCACTGTTTCCTGGGCATCTTGGCCCATGCATTCATATATGGTTTATCACTGTAAGTTCTTGACATGGTGTGCAATATATATCTATATGTCATCTTTATTCCTTTCAGTATCCATTAAGGTAATGAGAGCTGCCCCGGCTTTACTCTTGTTAAAAGTTTGTGGGTGCCTGGCACTGTGTTTGCTTGTTGCTTGCACAAAACTGATGTGCTGCTCATTAAAACAATAACCACTTAAGCACTCAATTCACCTCAGTCACACAGTGGCCATATTTAGATCACATTATAGTTAAAGTAAGGAAGTAAAGCTGGAGGGCAGAAGCAATTCTAGGATAAAACATTAAGAAATTTCCCAAATGTCCCGTTTTTCTTGTAAATGTGTTGTTTTTGCTGCTGTTCATATCTGCTTTACAGCCATTAACTGTGATTGCATGGTTATGGATGGCGTATTCTATTAATTTTAGGTGTTAATGTGATAGGCTTCAAGAACTCTATTAGCTATTAGCTCTCGCGTGTTAATGTGTTTTTTTTCTTATTATTATTTTGCATTTAGAATCACATATGTTTAAAGAGTGCTGAGATATTCACACATTTAAAATGAAGTGACAGATTATTCTCCAGAACGTACACACAACATGAAGATGATGCATGAAAAGGAGCCAAAGAAAACTGGTCATAACAACTTATCTTTTCTGAGAGCACCCCGTTAATAGCTATCAAGGAATGAGGGAATAGTCCAAAAAAGAAATTACACGTTCAGAGGTGCTTATTCAAATGGAGAAATCCAGGGAGGAGGGGGAAAGAAATTAATTGTACAAGGTATCTCCTGTCCATGCTCCCTTCAGCATGTTCAAGGTCGAACAGACAATTAGTCGATTCTACAGTGAGTAAAAGTATACCTGATCAAACACAATAGCCAGAAGCGAGCCTAGGAGCATGGATGCGTGTTGAATATAGTAATTGGATGTGACAATCCATGCGAATTAAAAAGCAACTCCTGTGAAATTGCAATGTATTCTAAAACAATGTGCTCAGGAGATCATAATTTAGCTGTCCTTTAAGAAGTCAGGATTGTTCTCATGCTGCAGTACGCAACGTCCCTGGTTATTCAGCTCTGAGGAGAAAATAAAAGGCTGTGAGACGACAATTTAAATTGTAAATTGTGTAGCATGTCAACACCGTAGCTTTTCAAAATCAGGATCCTGAAAATGTTAGGACAGGGAATTTATTCTAATGATTGACTACTTGCTCTCTGGAATTGTGAAAACATAAAAAATGAGGCTAGGTCAAGTGTACAAAGGGCATTTTCACCTAACTCATCTTCTCTGTCCTATAGAATTACATGATGCTTGCCCGTAACTCCAGTGCAGGCAGCTGATATGACTCCAGGCAGTGCGTTTAAAATTAATGATCTGTTACAAAGGTTCCTGGCCTTTTGAATGCATTCTTGCTCAGCCCAGAAATGTATTTTACAGCTGCTTTGTGCAGCCGCTCTCATCTAGGATGGCCACAAAGTCATGACATCAACCATGAGGTATCTCAAAACTTTTCTTGCATAGGACTTGGGATTAAATTAAAAAAAAAAACAAAAAAAAAACAGAATAATAAACACGAGGACTCTGACATTCTTGAGCTCCTCAGCTTTAGTCTCATTTACTTCACAAAGAGAATTACCATTGTGATAATAAATAAAGGGAGGGGAAATTGAACACATTTGCCAGCTCGTGCTGTGATTAACAACTCCTGTCAACACAGCTGCTGCAGCGTTTCCCTTACAAGGCAAAGGAGACCGAAATGAAATCAGATTAATCACTATGTAATTTGAGCCACAGCCTGTTTTTGGAGAAGTTGGCTATTGACAATGTGTTAAAAGCAAAGAATGAAATAATTAATCAACCAGGGACCGAGTGGTTAGTAGTTTTTCCCATGTGCTATGTTTGCAGTTCCGCTAACAGTCAAGAGGTTGGTTTTCCACTTGTGCTTATATAAATTATCAGCAAGGAGCCACTTCATTTGCCTTTTAGGAGCCCTGAGCTGCATCCTGATACGAGTAGAAAATTGGACACGTTTGATTTGCTTGTAGCACATTTGATTTGGTGCTAACATACAATATGCTGTTTGACTTGAACATACAGCCCCTAGCTATCCTCTGTCATACATGAAAGTCAGTGCGGCAGTCAATGGTGAAAATAGGAAGAGAATGGTTTTACAGATTTTCCCTGCTTCCTTATTTTACCTCGCTGAGAACTGCAATCTCAAGGACAACTGAAGACAAGGGCAGTTTCTGCTTTATAGACCCATACTGTATATTCAACAATGGATCTACACACTAAATGAGATGGAAGGGAGAGAAATGCTGAAGTCACCTTCTAAAGAAGTGCTGAGCACTGGTGCTTGATATAAAAAGACTCCCAATGACAATTTGCACACATTAGCCACTGCCAGGCTATCAGATATGAGTGTGCTCTGCCAAGTATGGGTGGAGTATAAAAAGGACATTGGCTCAAAAAGTCCATCAGTGAGCATATTTCTGCTGAAGACATAAGGCCACTGGACATAAACTCAACCCATTAGCAGATTATATCTATTGATCACTCATACAAAATATAAGCACAAGTGAAGTCACATGAAAACAGTTGCCATTTCACTTTTGGAAATGTTGCTCGAGTGCAGAGTTAAGTTAGCCCAATCTGTCGTCATGCTGCAGTCGCTACCAGTAAACACACACAATCACCCTGTGTTCAAAGTAAACTTCTCACCTGCTGCCGTGTAATGACTTGAGTGGCAAACTCAAGTAATATCCTCCTTGTTTAGGCTCTAATTAAATAAGCCTAATTGGGTCTCGACAGATAAAGGTAGCATTCAAACGTGATCTGTCACAGTTTACGTGTTTGCTCAGTTAGTGCAACAGCAAGGCACTTGTTGTGTCTGTGTGTGTGTGTGTGTGCAGTCTGAGGTGTTGTTTACAAGCTATTACAGGACTAATGCAGTTACATCTATGGAAGGGAATTCGCAGGCTTTGAACAAAGCAATTACAGTTGACGTTGCCACATATTGGTATAGTGTGTGCCCCGGCTCGTGGTGTTACAGTTTCAAGTGGGCTAGGATCAAATTTGTATCTGTAATGATGATTGACATTTAAATAGTAGGTCATGATGTCAAAATGTAATGCAACATTCGTCATGATGTAGTTAAACAAAAGCAATAAACTGCTAGGAAAACTGAATCTAATATTTAAGTCTAACTTAGTGAGATGTACTTTATGTCACTTAAATCATAGTTGGCATGTACAAAGGAATTTGAGAAGAAAATAAAACCTTTGTTGCATTAGGCTTTCCAAGTGAAGCTGTAAAAACATAAACCTTTCCGGTCACATTCTGGATTTAGTCCCGTGGTTGCTGCACAAGGATTGGATTCGGTCCGACCCTTTTCTTCCCAAGCGGAACCGGACTTTTCACCCCACGGTTGAGGTTATTCTTCAGGGAAAATCCCTGCGGCCCATAATAAGATATATTTGTTGGACGTATTTGAGTGGATACAATCTGCTCAAAGAGGCTGTCACAGGTCACTTGCTGTGGCAGCGTGCTGGAGAGAAGTGTGTGTCAAGATGTATTGTTGTTTGACAATCCCTCCTCCTCGCCAGAGATGCTGGATTATGGAAGTGCCGGAATTTGGGACAGATGTCTTCAAGTATGACACTCCTACATTTAACACTCATTTTTTTCCCTGCCATAAAGCTTATCCTTGCCCAGTTTAGGAATCAATCTGATTCTCACTACCCCTCCCCAGATGAGATTTCAGCCAGAACAAAAAGACGAGCCACAAAACATTACCCATGGAGTGTGACAGCCCTGCTTATTTTTCTCAGCAGCCTGAGCCAAAGCCAGTTTTCCCACCACAGTGTAGCATATAATTTGAAAGTTGAGGGACACTGATTTAAGTTCTTTCCACGCTCCAAAGTCCAAAAAGCAGTGAGAATAGAAGATAAAGAAGAATTTAGCAGAGTTAGGGTGCTAATCATGTTTATCATAGAGCACTCTGACTGCTCACAAGGACATCATTTGGAATTGGCTTGTTTCATGGCTTGCTAATGCATTAGCTGACCTAAATTGAATTAGGTCCTGGTGTTTTATAAACTAGTAAAAGGTAATGAATAAAGAAAATGATTCCAACAGCAATTAAAGGTAAAAGATGAAAACTTGTAGAAGAGGAATAACATCTGGTCTTTGTGACATGAACATTTTCTTTTTTACTTGGAAGACATTAACATGGCAACGTTGTTTTTTGTAATTTGTTTACAGTGCTCTGAAAATGTGTGGCAAGCATAGTTAATACATCCGTTCAGCGACAACCTGAATCCTCTTCAACAAAATGTTCTGTTCAACTGACGTATTTCTTTTTTTTTTTTCCTTTGGCATGGGAGAGGGGACTGTTAATTATGCTTTTGTTTTCACACAAACAAAATTACTCAACCAAACGTAAGAGCTCTTGATTAACAAAGGCAGACGGCAATTCCATTTTGTGCCAATTCTATGACGGCATCTGTTCTATTTTCCTCTTCTCTCTCAGTGTTTCACCACTTTCACCCACAGCATTGTTGATTTCCTTGCTCTACTTCCAAGGTACAGTTAACACGGTGGTAAAACGGTGTACTTTTACAATCTAGTGCCTAATGATTGACGGGTTCTAAATCTGAGCCCACCCTTTGCTTTATCAGCTACCTGCAGCTTGGTTAAACTATCGCAAACCTGGACTCAGACACAGTTGCTTTACTCAACGCTCCATCCATCATTCTGACTACAAACTTCTTCAGACATGAAACTCGTCCCCAAACCAATTTCTGACCCTGGAACTAGAGCTTGTGTTTCCCATTTCCAGTGAAACAACACAGACGTGTGAATGCATTATTTGTTCTACAGGCCATGGATTAAATGCTTAATTTTTTTTTCATGCCCAGACATCGTGGTCATATGGAGCTTATCACTACTTCTAGGAGAATACTTGGCACTATACACCTAGTTAAGATACAAGTGAAAGTAAAGGTCTGTAGCTGTCAGGGTGTAAAGCACCATACATGAGTGACATGTATAGACATTTATATTTATAGACAAGCATTACGAGTATAACAGCACATGTGCTGAGCAAAAAGGAGAAATGACGAATTGAGATGTTATAATTTCCCCTCAATGCCCTCAGAGAAGTCAAAGCCAGTATTTATCTCATTGATACATCCCAGGGCTGCTTGGCACATATTTGTCCAGTCTAAATAAGATTAGGCTTTCCCTCTGAGCTTCCTTTGAGCCAGATTTCCCAAAGCCTCCTGGCACCTGCACTGGGGGGATATTGCTTAAATAATCCAATAATGGAAAACAAAATGCTCAGCACTTCCCATCTAATAAGAAATTCATCATCCTGACTTGTTTTCTTAAGGTTTCACAGGCTACTGAACTATGTGGTAACCTTCACATTGCTCAAATTGAAATAATTTTATTGACTGGAAAAGACTTATGAGGAGCTCAGATGTGTGAGCACATACGGGGCAACAGTTTGTTATGTTCCACAGCCTGGTGGCAAGGCATGACTGCTTTCCAGTTCAGGTTTACAAATGTGTCTGTGCAGGACTCACAGGTCACAAGTAATCCTGTTGTGTCTAGCGGAGTGCAGGAGAGTTCACGTTTACGAAAGCCTATCATCACTTTAGCTCCACGGAGGATACAAATGTGTGATGCAGGCTTCATGATAGCCTTGATGGAGTGAGTTACTTAGAAAGAGGATTCTGTCAGCGATTCCTGAAGTGTGTGTGTGTGTGTGTGTGTGTGTGTCTACAGTATGTGTCAAGGCCCTGAGGAGTGTGATTTTAGGTGAGCAATATCAAGAAAAACATTGTCATTTTGTTGTGCAGTAGTGTGCCTGTTAAATCAAAATGACATTAGTACATGGTGTCCACACACACAGCTTTCAGAAAACTAGAACATCAGTGACATATGTTTGTAAATGTGCCTCTATGTACTGAACTGTGGGCAGTGAAAAATCTGTTTTTCAGTGCAACAGGAATCTGCAGTGAAATAGTAACTGATAAAAATATGCTGTGGTTTAGTACATTAGCTGATTCTACAGGTACAGAGCACACTAATGAACATTACTGTTAATGTGCCAGAGTTGGCTCAAATGGCTAATTCCAGCTGAATAGAATAGTCTTAAGAGGAGCAGGCTTACTCCAACACAAAGTGGCATTAAGTCTCAAAAGCTTTGTACCTCTAAAATATAATTCAGTATAATTTGCTGAACAAAATACAGTCTCTTTGAGAAAACCGCTAATGCCTGAGGGCAGACTACAGGGCCCGTCTAGTATCCACTAGAATTTTATTTTACCATTGTTGCCTGAAGGAGCAAAATAGGAGTGGAATGTGGAAAAACTACCCAGTGTGTTCCTTCTCCTGCGATGATGAACGCTGGAGCAAAATACAGGAGGAGGAAGGTGAAGGCGCAGAAAGCCCCCGTAACCCAAGGTTCACGGCACTCTGTCTCAGTGAAAAATAGCATTGTCTCCCCCTTTGCCCCGCACTGATTGTTTCGACCATAAATCCCCTTTGAGATTGTATAATTAATTGAATGCTGCTTATTTGTCATTAAAAGGCCCTTGCCTAATACCTGAGATTATGAGGAAGCCATTGCAGAGTCAATCTATTAATCACCAGGGCTTTCGTCCTCTCAGAAAAACCTTCACAAGTGAACAGTTCGAGCCGTTCCTCTTTCTGAATGACATTGGAGAACCAGTTATAAAACTCTTAAGTCAAAATAATGGTGTCATGGTTAGCGATGTAATGATGCATCGCGAGACAGTCACAAATTTATACAAATGTGTGACGATTCGAAATCGGCTGAGGTGAAAAATGAATCTCGATGCCCTCTTTGTACAGTGGAGGGCATAATCTGCTTTTGAGTTCACTTCATCGCCATCAAACGTCACTATGTGTTTGACGTCCTGCGTCACTGTCGAGTAAGTGGTTTCGAAAGATGCACAGACCAGTTTCAAATTCGAGATGACTTTTTTGAGAGATAGTTATTTTGATGTGTTTTTTTTTTCTTTTGAGAGAAATAAAAAGGGATTCTCTTTAATTTGTTAAAGATTCTCAATCATAATTTTTTTGCAAGCTAAAAAACTGTGAGAAAATCATCTTGTTAAGCCAGTTTTGGAAATTATTATTACATCCCTCATGGTCATGGTACATCATTTCTTTTGGGGGGAAAAAAAACCTTCATGTCGTACCATGTAATAAAGAATCCACATGCACCTGCAATTTTCATACATCTCCACAGAGGGGATTTTTGTGTCCACTTCTCCTTTGATAGAACTTCCCTCCATTGAAAATCAGTTACTGGAATTTTGGTTGCAGAAAACAAGACCCAGGTCAGAAATTCTTGGAGCTATGCTTTTAAATTACCCTCCAAGCCTGCCCTCCCCTGTAGACATTTTCTTTATGGCCATCGCTGCTGGGGCAGATTGGATCAGCCAAGCAGAGGGCATGCACCAGAGATGTACGCCACTTCTGGCAAGGAGCCCCAACCCTCCCTCAGCTCCACGTCATTCATAAACATGACGGATTAGCTGTGATATTCCTCCATTTACAACATAAGCGAAGGGAGTTGGAGGAGGAGAATGAAAGCAGAGTGAGTGTTAGTGTCAGATGCCCCTTAGGGGTAGAGCTAAAATGGATGGGTAAAGAGGGAGATGAAAAGGAGAGATGAAGCAGGAAGGGCGGAGAGGGGGCCTTTCTCTGCAGGCCTGGCTGGGCAAGCAGCAAGCCAGGCAGGAAGCCAGGCACAAAGCTCCATTTACGCTCAGATGCCCCCCCCTCCACCACAACCCTCTTCTTGCTTTACAGACTGTGCATTCTGCACGTCAGCTCAGCCAAATGTACTGTTCTGAGTAAAGATCACCTGGGGGGAAGGTAGAGGGAGAGGAAGTGAGATTTCAAGACATTTCCTACCTACAATCACGTCTTTCTCCCACACTGCTATTGTCTTTTGAATTTGACTTCATCTGAGACTTGAAAGGATGCTTGATGTTAAAGACTCTCCCTCAGTCTGTCTCCCGCCTTCTTTGCCTTCTGTCCCTCTCTCGCCCTCTTCAGGATATCACTTTGCATATTCCATTTGCTGGTTGTTACCTTGAGCAATGATTCCATTTACTTCAGAAAACAGTGCCCCATTTATTCAGCTGGGAAAGAAAAAAAGCTTGTCATCTTATCTGCCATCAGCATTTTTTTCTGTTATTATTAGTGATATTCAAAGGGGGGGGGGTGAAACTATTTGGCAGTGCTTTGAGGTATTTGCCAGACAAAGCTCAAATGAATATTTCTTTTTTTCTTTCAACTCCATGAAATGCATCTAAGAAGCGTTGTCTTATACCTTTTCTGTAACAGTCCATCAACCCTCATTTGATCCTCTTGAGTACATTAAACATTCAGAAATAAAGAGGACGTGGCAGGGAATGTTTTAACAACCACACATTACCTTCTCCTTAGGGACCCCCCCATCACTTTGAAGCATATACTGCCAAACGTCTGTTCTGTTTTTATCTTTCAGGCCCATTCATCCTATAGTCAACTCTTACCACCCACTTGGGGGTAAAGTTTAATAAAGTATATGTCTGTGTATCAGTGTTCATCGTAAAAGATAACATAATTGTTTAGGTTGATTTATTTGTTTGGTCTTTTCAGGGGCTGATAAACAGACAGAAGCTGGAGCCAGCAGGGGGGCAAGAGAGTATCAGGAACCAGGTGAGTCTGATGGCCGGGCAGGAAAAAAGACAGAAGGCAAAACTGTGAGATACTGAGTTGCTTAATTAACCTTCATGTACTTTTCATTCAGAAGCATGCAGGTCAGTTTGATCAAACAGGCGTTTCTAATACTTTGGCTTGGATTGTCACATATGGCATTTGTGTATATATGTATATAATGTCTGTTACTTAATTAACAAGCAAGCATCCCATCAGCTGTCAGAAGGCTTCCACCAGATCCTCTGAGCTTTCGTCACTTTTAGCATTTTGTGCATGGCCAGGTATCTTTATGGGTCACAGCCCAGAACCTTTGAACATAGTATCATCAGACTCAGACAAGTACTCTGGGAGACTTGCGGTATAAATATATGAGGAAACCGATTTCATACAAGTTTATTTCCTCCTGAGAAAGGGGAAACTGAGCACCAGCCATTTCAATAATTGATATAGCTAAAAGCTTGCTACAGGAGGGGGTAGTGTAGAGATTTTTCAAGCTTGCTGACATGCTGCAGAGAAGGACCTCTTGGCTCTCAAGGAGCCCTAATGGAAAACGGGGTTATATCAGGCTTTTCATGTTTATCAGACAGGCATACTCCATGAATGTGACTGTGGGACACAATGGGTGTCACAGCAGGAAATGGGTGGCATTATTTTATTACGGAAGTTCCAATATCGCTAATGAAACTAAGGTTTTACTCCCTTTTCATGCAGCCATAAAACATTTAATTAGTCACTACACTCATACAGTATGTGCTGTACTGAATGTAATAATGTATAGACAACTAATTACACTCCAAAATCAATTCTTGTTACTTTCTCAGTCCAGAGTTGTTTGGTTGTAATTAACGAGCAGCCTTACACAGCTTGCAGAGTTTCTCAAGATCATTAGATGCATTAAGGATGACCCTGCACTGCCCAATTAATCTAGTAGAAAATGACTTGTGAGTGCAGCTAAGATCAAAGCTACTAACATTAGCACCCCTCGACCACCTGGCTCAGACCTCCACGTTCCTCATTTTATGAGCTTGTGTCCCTTTCAGTTCAGCCAATGGAACATTTTTCCATGATGATCTGATGTACGGTGTATGATGTAATATTCACATTGTTGTTTATCATTTCAATGTGTAATGCAGACTGACAAACATTAAGCATCCTTTCAATCCTACCTCAACGTATTGATCAAAGACTTTTGACTTCAGGCTCATAATGTTTCTTTACAATATTTCAATATTTGTTTTGCGAGAAACGATTTGCATTTTTGTGGAGCACAGTGGTATCTACATGTAAGGTCAGAAAACCAACAAACAAAAAAATACGTTCCTCATCTGTCTGAATCAATAATTCTGAATCAAGGAGGCTGTGTTTACTTGTATTGACAGAGCCACAACATTTGCAGAGTTATCTGTCATGTTCAGTGTGCAGTCCAAGAGCCTTTGTGGCTCCAGCAGATGTTTTCTCACACACTATGCAGAGTGTAAAGTCTAACATCCATCTTGTTGGCAGCAGTTATGCCTTAAATCATCTTGCATACTATTCAGATACTGATTAGGTGCCATGATTAAACCATGCAGTAAGATATAAGAGGATATAAGGGGCTGTTTGTTTTTTCTGAGAAGAGATCAATTTTTGTGAGGACAGTCAGCTTCATCTTTTTAATTACAATAATGAATAACTTGTCATCATGTGCTCCATTTTTGTGACATATGAGTGAGAGTGAAGTTGGGAATTGAGGGGAGAGTAGCCTCAAATCAGTATTGGCCAAATCCTAAGCCACATCTCTGCCTGTGGATATTTTATGAAACATCTAATGGACATACAGACAATTGATGGACTGTGAAGTCGGTTGTTCTCAGTCGCTATTTGTCCAGGCATGCTGAGGGGAGAGAGAGGGAAAGCGTGTTGGTTTTAGTAAATAACAATAAGTGACTATTTATTTCTGCATCTGGAAAAACATGTTTACATACTGCTTGAGGATACATCAGTGCCTCAGTAGCAATTGTGCTTCATAGTGATCTGACCACTTAAGTTCCCCTCAGACATGAAAAAACTACTGTCTCAAAATGTTTAGAATATGGTCGTTTTATGTAACAAAGGAGCTGAACTCGTGTAGTGAGTCAGCATGTTTCCACAGCACCATTTTGGAGGAGAAATGTATTTTTCTAACAAAACTGAGTGTTCCATGTGGCGACCCAGGTCCTGCCATCTATAGAGCTCCCGCCAGTAAACCAGCAAATTGTATGGTAGCTGCTGGCCCCCTGCAGTAATTTTACAATGGTCACTTGCTTCATCCCCACTGCATCTTTTTTGCTTCGACAGCCTGAGACAGCTGACACAGCATTTATCTTGCTAAGCAATTTGAGCATGCAGACAGGCTTTTGTTCATCACTCACTCTGTGGTGCAAGAGCTTACAGATTTAAAAAAAAAAAAAAAAAAAAATGGTGGTTAGGAATGAGCATAAAGGTATATTTTAAATTATTATTATCATTCACTCTTAAAGCTGTTCTATCCGTCTTTACAATGCAGGCATTCCCATTCAGGTTACATTGACCAGCATCTTATATCTGCTATCAAGGCTTGGAATATAAATTAAGCAGCTGTTGGTGTCTTTTATTTTATTAAGTGCAGAGACCATTTTTCTTGCAAAAATGACAAAGAGCCGAGTGCATACATTGTCTATGAATAATCACTGAACATGTAGCAGCCCTTTCATTGTATGTGGAAAGATCCGTCTCAGCTACACAGCTTTGACCGTGCCATTGCATCGTTCCATACAAATGGAAATGATGCATTCTGTTTTTCCGTCACAGGAGAGCGGCTTCCCATTTTCCGCTCCCACTGTCAAGTTGTGCACAGCTGCATAAGTTTGCACGCTTGTGTGTTGGGGCACAGGAAATGGCTGTTGACAGCATAATGGGAGTGTGAGGATGCAATATAAATCCTTAATCATGCCTGAATCATGAACTGCAGCACTCAAATCCACACATCATTCTGCTGGAACTACTGCTAGCAGAGACTAGACCCAGGGTGGATTTTTGGCAACACTTTCTGGGTATTTCTTTTGTTTATGTACGGCTTTCCATGGGTCTGCATGCATACGCAAATACTGTATCTTATGGAGGCACATTCATAACTGAGATCAAACTCCACTTGAATAAAATCATATTCCAGGCCTGACACACAAAATGTGCCATTTCTTAATTTCTCAATCTCTACTTGTCATTCTCAATTACAAAGCAAATCAATACAACCTTAATTCAAAGACACTGGTCCCACATGAGACTGTTCATCTCATCGTTAATCAAATCAGAGGGCTCAAAAAATTCATGAAGGAAACACAGATTTGACTTGGAACATCATTTCGTTTCAGGGTTTGCTTTTCATGCAAATAGCTTCCCTAAGTCTAGAAGTTCATTACTAATGGCACTTCCCATCAAGTTGCAGACCCATCAGAATACTAATATCCCCCAGTACTTTGGATTTGTCACCTCGAGTTCCCTCTCCTCATAGCATGGCAATTACAACAATGTGCTTTTCCTTCATGGAATTAAGCATCACCCCCTGTGGCGAGCTTCCCACAACAGATGCTTTGCAAGTCGTTTCCACAGACCATTGGAGCCCAAATGACCTAAGCAGTCACTTTATATGTATTAGGTCTGGTGTAGTAGCACTTCTCTGTGTTTGCTTATTTATTTATCTCTGCAGTCCTGCATCTCACACTTGTGTGTGAGTTTATTGTTTCTACACTAAATGGGCCAAAGGAGGGGAGAATTCATCTTTGCTGGACGCAGCGACAGATCGGACTTAAAAAAAAATGTGCAGTTGCATTTTTCAAACTGCAGTTTATGTCATGTGGAATGATGAGTAGCAAACCAGCAGTGCTGCTTTATTGCACTGTATGAAGTAGCTTTTGGAAGGAGGGAGCTTTTCGGTCTCCTAAATAATATATAATGCCTCCTTGAGGTAACCTTGTGTTACAGTATTCTGCCCTCGCAATGCAGTGTGTCAGCTTACTCCCAGCTTCCTGAAAGTCATCCTTAGGCTGGGTCTTTGGATAAGGGAGGAAATCAGTTGGATGTATTATGGATGTCTACAACTTGAAAGTTATAACTTTTGAAGTGTAAACTCAAGCTAGACTTTACCTTATTATAGTCATCCTTATTATAGTCTGTTGCCAGTTTATGTATAATTTTCATTTTGCTTTATTTCCGTTGTCATCACTGCTCTTAATAATTATTCTGATCTCCTATCTATTGTTATTTAAAGGCATTGCTACCAGTGTGTGAGAAATAGTTCCTCTATCAGACCTACCAGACTGTTGTGTCATAGTGTCGAGTGGTGACAGAGGGTATTGAACCGAACACATATGGAAATCTTGCCTAATCATTCCCAACACTATTATTATTTTGGGGTTTATGATATGTATCCACAGGAGGCAATGTGAGGACAGGGAGCACACCTTTTTATTTGCAACAAAGCTAAGAAAAGCGCTTTTCTTGTTTTTCTTTTTTTTTCGGTCTCTACTCACCTTCAATACATTGATGGGAGAGGAGAGCGAGTAGAAAAGCAAAATGGAAATGGTAATAAACATGCTAATGCTAGGCCGTGGAGCCGGGAAAGCAGCCTCTATACCCATCGCTCAGCTATCTGTTGGTGTGTGTGTGTACGTGCATGCGTGTGTGTGAGGGGAAAAATAGAGATAGAGCAAGAGTGAAAGCGAACAGGAAATGTGCACAATATTGCATGTGCAAACCTGCACGCTCACACACACACACACACACACACATACACACACACTCTGTGCTGCAGAGTAAACAGGAGAGAGCTGCATGTGAACGTGCCACCTTTCTCTTTCAATCTGCCTCTGGAGACAGTGCAAAGGGCCTTTTGTTGGCTCATTGGTGAGATAAGAAGCAGGGGAGGAGGGGGTGAGAGGGCTTCAGAGACTCGCACAGCCAGCTTTTTTTCTATAGGATGGAAGCAACCCTCTCAATAGAAACTCATTTGCCATGTTGTGTAATTGTGGTACATAATGGAGCACACCTCATTCAGGCAGCCCAAGGCATTTTTCTAAAGCCATTTTCTCCATTCACAGCCAAACAAGTCATTCTTTAGAGAGGTATTACTCAGCCTTTGAGCTCAGGGCCACCACATATTTTGCCTTTGAATGGGATGTTGTGTGTAATCAAGATAAAATTTTGCTCAGTGCTTATTATAAAAGAGTCACTGTTGACCAACTTGATATTTGTCATCTGACTTTTATTCTCACTGTTCACTGGAAATAAACCAAGAGGCTGACCTTTCCCCATCTGGATTGTTACACGTTTTTTGAAGGGACTGCTGGCTATTAACAGCCACTGGTCACGGAAAGATACTTGCACTGAGGCAAGTTGCAGCTGGAGTGCTACCGTAAACAATTTATGCTTGTTAATCGCATGAAAATACACTGCTTTTTTTCTGCGGCCAAAAGAATATCAAAGCTGAAGTGCAGCGATGGAAAAAAATGACTGATTTGAAAATTATTGCTGAGCTTTTCCATTAAACCACCGCAGGCTTGCAATGGATGGCTATTTGCATAATTTAACTGGCATCTTAATTATTGTGTCATGAATCTGTATGCAAATGACTTAAGTCACTTAGAAACGGAAACTTACTTGGCTAAATGGCTAATGGACTAAATCTTATCAAGTTAGAATACACAACGTGAGTGTAACCAGTCTCTATAATTGGGTGTGACTGTGCAGTGCGACGGTAAGAAAAAACAAACAAAAAAAAACAAACAAAACAGAGGACAGGACATACATAAAACAAGTAAATGCTGACTTACCTGGGTTAGTTGGGAGAAAAAGGGCATGTTAGTGACATGTGTTTTCGTTCTTTTGAAGAACCTACCACGTAAAACAGTGAGTCTGGTGGTAGCGCTCGTCTCTCCAACACTGTTGGAGGCGACGCATTCGTATATGGCTTCATCTCGGGGCGTGCGTAATGGCTGAATTCTTAGCACTGAACCAGAGCCATCGTCGAACTCTATCACCTGCAGGTGCGAGAGACAGGATATGTTAAAGGAGATTTTTTGGTTCACAGTGGGCGAGGGACCTTCCGCAGAGAAATAAAGACAACACCGTTGAGGACATTTGGCTAACAACACTGATGGTGACACAATGTGTTCCCTATGACAGTAACAAAGGCTGCAGCCTACCTTACAGTTAGCCCTCGTGATTGTGTGAATATAGTGGTTGTATACTTACATATATACATATCTACATATACGGTGCATGTGAAAATGATCACGTCAGGATCTGTGCAGTTTTAGAATGCTTAGATAATATGTAGGTGCTGAGCATATTTCATTAAAAAATGTGTTAAGACATATTGTCTTTTAGTAAATGAACTATTCACTATCTGTTCCTAATTTGTGCATTAGTTGGTACAATAATCGAAGCGGCTGACTAACTTTAAGAATGGGGAAAGTTATCATGGTCAGAATTTTTGCTCAGATGTCGGGTTATATAGAGTGAAATTTATATCTGGATTTGTCCCACTCTTAAAGTTAACATTATATCCCTTGAAAATGTTTCACACTGGATTGTGTCAATGGGACAGAAACAAGCACAGACAGTTAAAGGTGGCTTGATAAACAGTTACGGACAGTTGTACCATGAGGTGAGGTAGTGGTACGTAAGACAGGACCGACTGTATTGGACGGACGACACATAAAATGCTCACAAACAGGTGTTTGTTGTAGCTTATTCAGCTATTTTTGCATGCTACATGTTGTATACTCACTGATTTTAGAAAGCCCTGTGTCATAACTCAATCTCTTTTAAGCATAGAGGTAGATTTCAATAAAGATAGGCCTCAGACCTCCATTTCACACACGGTCAGAAATCCACACACGCACACAAGCACACACAGAGGCCTAGGGAAAAGTTCACAATATATCTATGCATGTGTTAGTTAACAATGCATTTCAACATTTCATTGGCCAAGCTTTAGCGGTGTTGGCATTGATGACAGCAGGTGATGGTAAAATAAACAGTGTCCTTTCTGAGTCAAAGCAGGAGGATTAGAAAGGAAGTTGTGAGACTTCTGAAAGGAAATGGGTTTTTGTTAGAAGATGAGGCGGCAGAGCGTGATTGAATGGGCAGGGAATGGCAGCAGCCAGCAAGCCCTGTGAGGCAATGAGAGAATGAAAACTAGCGTGTTAGCATTCAGCACGTCGTGCGATGCAAACGCGATGAACTCTGATAAGATTAGATTTCTGTGGACATGAGACGCAAAGAAGAGAGACGGGAAGAGGTCTCCAAGCTCAGCTAAGCCATCGCTGCTGCGCAGTAGCAAGCAAATATGGCATCTGGAGCAGAGGGGTGGGGGAGTGACACCATGATAGTCCTGAGGACTGACACAGAAATTAATAGAAATCTTATCAGTGTTCTGCGGTGATGTGTTATTTCTCATGGGTATTGAGCCCGAGTGCAGATTAAAGCTGACCAGAAATCAAAGCATCAGCCAAAATAAGCAGGGCAGGACATGCATTTAGATAAAGATGCCACAAAGCAAAAGAATAATTTCAAAGTGAATGTGCTGCTTCCCCTTTCACTTTGCAGAAAGTTGGCAAATGTGACGTGATGCTAATATGCTAAGATATCTGGGTCAACCCACAAGTTGTTTTTTCTTCTCTCCAATTGGTCCTTTACTGTACGAGCTCATTAAAACTCGTGCATGTTTAAAATCCTGGCCGGCATGGTTATTAGAGCCTGCTAATGCGTGGTGGCAAGTCAGGGCAAAAAGCAAGCGAGCTGGGCTTGGTGCAATGGATAATGTGTGAGCGGAGCCAAAAGCAGTGCTTGAAGCATTCCCATTTTGTCGAGCATTTTACATCAGAACAATAGACCTAATACCTCAAATCTCTGGTTGCTGACTTTCTTCCCCTTCTTGTTCCACACAATCTTCGGCCGTGGATCTCCTGTAGCTTGGCAGATGAAAGATGCCACGCCTCCTTGCACGCCTGTTTGGTCATTGGGGGTTCTTAAAAACTTTGGTGGTGCTGGAGAGAGACAGAAACAGAATAACAGATAACGAAAATAGTTAGTGAGCATGCTAAGCTTTGCAGACAGAGCAATTAATCTCTCTTATCGAGCCGCCCGCACCAGAAAGTTGCAGATTTCAGCATGTGGTTGTTAAGAGGATTGTCTTTGGAGTTCAAAACAAGAGATTGTACTGACTTGTGAATGGAAACAGGTGATCAGTGGTCGAGATCAGAAGTTAAAGGACAGAGGACATTTTATCTGCTTCTGTGTTACTCTGTAATCTCTGAGGGATACCTTTTAAGGAGTTTTGAAGAGGAGTTCTTGGATAAAAAGACAGATTTATTGTGGGGAAAGAGGACTGGAGGAATGAGTTTGTGTCAAGGCTGCAGAATTGTGCTCACTGTGTAATAGTCAAATTCAGTGAATGTATATATACTGTGGTAAAAAAATCAGTACAGAAGCACAGCGGTTTGTCTTACAGTTCAGTAACAGACAACCACTAATCAGAGCAGCGTTTGTGCCCCACGCAAATGAGACGTGCACCTGATAAGAGACTCACAACGCTCTGGTTGCTGATGTCAGCATTCTGTTGCTCCTAATTGTTCCCTCAATTCAGCGCAACAAGTCAGGTGTAAAGGCAATGAGGATTAAAAAAAATGCTAAAAATGCAGAGGAGTTTAGGTGAGAGAACAGCACAGTGTTTGCTTTGACTTAGACATTCCCATCTACAGGCTCTGAGCTCCAACAGTGAAGAGTGGCATCCCTGGTCCTGCAGTTTGATTTTTTTTTTTAGAATTATAGTTTGTCAAGGGAAATTATTCCCAGATATAATTTAGGCTTTGTCTGCCATTATAACAATTTGATATTTACTTTTAATTCCAAGAAGTTCTGTTCCCCCTTTTTTCCACCTTCCACAACAATCATTCTCTGTTCATGAGCAAACGTTTCTATGACAACAAAATCAAGGCACAAAAAAGCGATTAGTAATCAACGGAACCCGACTCTCCCTGATGAGATTTTGATTTTGAAATTTACATTCCAGCTCCGTTGTAATGATGAAGGCTAATTTCAATAATGTCATAGTGCTAAGTCAGACCCTCCTATTATTTTCCTCTGAAGCCAGCTCTGAAGTGCCAGCTTCAGTGGGAGGTGTAGCTCCATCTGTCCCCCTGTGGAGCAACTGTTTGCCTTTTATCAATCACTTCAGCAGGCCATTAAGGGCCGCACAGCTGCAGTAATGCCAACCACCTGAATCACCTCATCTGTGTGTGAATCGCGCGACTGTGTGCAGACTGATTCCCCCTCCCAGATTGTATTGCTCAGCAGCAGCGGCGGCAACACTGTGAGAGAGGGACAAATTAACCTGCAGGATTCACTGAAAGGTGAAATAACGTGTGGTCAGCAATCAAAAGGGGCAGATAGATAACCAGGCAAGCAGCTGGGCTTCCACTGGGCAAATGTATCTGGGAAATCACCTGATTGCCTCACGACACATACACACAGTGTTGCGTGTGCTCACACATTAACAAACCCACACACTCTCTTGTCAGAGACTCTCTCATTCAGCGGTTGACGGATCCGACAGGTGGGCAGCGGAGTTGACACTGTGTAATTTGAACGCAGCAAAAAGCACCATTATATCTGCATTTGCCCGTTATCTCATTGACTTTGCCGGGGTGTGGTGCACGTTGGCATCCAGCCATGAGGGTGCTGATGGGTAATTGATAAGCTATTGGGGCTGTTTTCGCTCCGGGGCCATCCATTATGGCTCAGTGCGTCTCCCTACGCCGGCTGTGATAGACTGCTAGGACATGTGTGAGAGATCAGCACTGGAGGTGAGGGGGAAGAGGGTGGGGCAGGGGGGAGTCATCTCACAATGGGGAGTGATTGAGGCGTGACATGGAGGTAATGGTGTTTTCACAGACATGGCCGCTGATAGCACCATCATACCCCCATTTTAGGTCTGCCTCTGACAAACATCCATTTTGGTAGGCTCCTCGTATGGCTTCAGGTAGACAGAGGCTGATTGAAACCTCTGTTTTCTCTGACAGTGCCATGACTAGAACCTTGACAGCAACCAAAATTATGCAGCCTATGAGCAAACATTGTGCAAACTCATGCACCACAAAGACACCTTGTACCACAGTAACCTGATTTTCCAGTGCTAGTGTTTAAAATCGCAATTACAAGACAAAATCTTCTCTACTAAGAAAGTGGAAAGATTTATCACCAGTCATCTTAATTAATAGAAAATAATTAAATTAGTTTTGCCTTTGATCACACTATCCAGTTAAAGCTCCTGTTACCTCTGCAGCATGTTGGGCTCTCCTCTGAGAGGTAACCATGAATTAATACCGTGGCTAGGCACCTGTTAATCCAGTGCTAAGCTGTCGCCGGCAAACAAATGAGAAGCGTAAAGCGTGTCACGAGCTAAAAGGTTGGTGACATGGGCCTGTGCTTGCTCCCTCGAGGTCATTACGTAACCTTTTTCACATTGGCTGCCACTGGGAAGGAGGGAGCTCTTCATAACATCGCTTGCTCTATTTTTCATGGATCAACACCACGTTAATAATTTGGTGGCTGACTGAAAGCCTTTACTTTTCTTAAGAACAGCCATGTCCACAGGGCTGAGGGGGCAGACCGTTTCATGACAGGAAGTATATATTTTTTAATGGGAAGGCATAAATGGAAATTGGAAGCCTTGAGCAATGTGGGCAGCACATTTTATTACTGTTGCCATTATTGTAAACCATCCCTCTTATCATTTTGGCCTTTTTATAGTGTTTTAAAGCTATCATTTAAATAAAGTGGTCTGATCAATCAATAAAGTAGTTGTTGGTGATTATCACCACACTTTGCCCCCTAATTTCAGGCTGTATTGTTCAACGGCCTTGCACTGGTCTATATGAGCAAGATTCTGGGCATGTGAGAGCCTATTACAGTTATTAACTTGCAGAAGGAAAAGGACCATAACCTAGCACACCTCTATTACATATAGCGGGAGTAGGGAAACAATGCTTTGCAACACCAAAGGATTCTGTGGTGGCAGCAAAACAGAGCTAGTACCCATCACATTATAAAAGGTGGGCTCCAGGGATTTTAACCTGAAATGTGAAAAAAAATCTAATGGGAATATATTACTTAATTAAAAACAAATGGGAAAAGCACATTCTTAAATCGAAATTGTAGTAAAAATAGAGCAGAATATTTAACAGAATTATGACATGATTCAAACTAGAAACTTTAAAATTATTTAAGTGTAACAACATTCCCTGTTTTGGTATTTGTTGGGTTGAACCATCTGTTAATGTGTCAGGTGAACTTGAAGTACCTGTTGCAGGGCCAGACTTTTAGTTGAGTGGACTGTTTAATGGAGACTAATGATATATATTTTTATTATCATGCTTAAATGTAGCTGGGAGGATAGCTGGGTTCAGAGCATATGGCAGATCTGCATTCATTACAAGTTTGTTTGATATTGGCTTAACTCGAAGCCCAACAGTGCATTTAAATACAGTTTTCAAATAGATCAGAGTCCGGTTTTCATTCATAATGGCCAAAACATTTCAAATCATCAGGGCTCTGCTATAGAATAAAGTTTGATCTACCAAGCCATTTAAGAGCATGAATCAAAGAGGGGAGAGAAGAACATTAATAAACCCACTTTCAGTTGGAACCTCTATTCGGCACAGACACCAGTCCAAGACGGCTCGGTTTTCACAATTATACAGACTGACATATTCAATTTCATTTGCATGAAAAGGGCCATTTCCTCTCTGAATCTTTAACTTGCAGGGTGAGGTGGGGTTGAGGGGGGCGATAATTAATCCTCACACATTGGGTGTCAGTCTGCAAATGCCTTGCTCCATTTTGGACACGCTGGTGGAAGAAAGGAACATTTAAAGATGCCATTAACCTCATTCGACATCTTTAAGCGTATCAGTTCTGCAATATTGATGAATTGTCACAATGGCAGGAAGTGGCACATATTGGACTGAAAGGTGTAACAAATGTCGGAAGAGGATAAAAGTAATGTATGTAGTTGAGCCTTTGAGATATTTAACTTTATGTAATAGAATGCATTCTGAAAGTCCAATGTCATTATCATATTATTTATTTGTTAATACAGAAAGGTACAGGGGCTTATGAATGCAGTAGAAGCAACACTCTCTTGATGGATTCAATTCCCTATACAATGTTCAGACATATGCAACCCCATGCCAAAATGAAAACAGACAAGTTGAGCATACACACAAACACAAGAGATAAACAATGCAAAAAAAAAAAAAAAAAATGATGAAGCGCACATATTAATCAATATAACAAAGACAAATCATGAACCATTTTCTTGGGGCACTACACAGCTCTCTATCTGCAGCATTATGATAAAAATATGTCTTTTGTAACGTTGAGGAAACAAACTCCACATTGTACGTGCTCATAAAGCAGTGAGAAAGAAAAGGAATTGGAGCTTAATTAGAACTGGTGGCTGATTCGAACTGCATGCTCATCGGTAATCTCGCCTTAAATGGAAACTGAAATTCTTATTGCAATTAGTGATTACTTGAAAAGGGATATGGCCCCCGAATGATTGTTAATTACTGGATCAGGAATAGTACATTAATTCACTGCAGAGGCTTTAATGCAGTGCAATGATGGGGACCCACTCTTGCATCAATATTGTGCTGCTTGTCACACATAATGAAGTTCATAATACAAGCCGTCTCCTTCACTGTTGCCCTCCCCCAGTTGCTTAAATATGCTCTCTAAGCAAAATCATTCATTCAGTCATTATGTAAAACTAATTCAATAGAGTAATTCAACATACAAGGATGCAGCTTAATGACACATTAATATTGATACTCCATTTGGTTACTTGGGCTACAGGTCCATTATCGGGTCAGGGTCTCTTTATTTGGGTCATCAGCCTCCAAGACTGTCCGGTGAATAAATGAATGCATATCATCACTTACAACATGGCTTCAAAGGCAGGAGAACAGCATGCATAATGATCAGCGTATACTGCTTGCCAAGTATTCAGTCCAATGACTACTGTTGCAAACTTATCATATTCAAATGGGATTTCCTTAACCACAGTAAGTGTGTGTGTTACTCATGCTCAGTGGCACTGCTATGCAAGATCTCAGCTTCTGGCTTCTGGCTAGAGCTCTGCAGCAGTTGGGGCACTTTTGCACAGACAACAGCAACATCTTCAAAAAGAATGGCTAATGTTCTTGTCCCACATTCCCACTGACAGGTTCTCTGACGGGGTGGGGGGGGTTGGATAGGGAGAAGAGGCCTCCAGAGGTGCACAACCTAGCATGCACACACTCTCTCACGGGTGTTAGAATAGTCTCGCTGGATGGAGTGAACATTGCAAATGAGCAAACAACATTAATAAATTGGGGTGGGTGTGGGACAATAGAAAATTCTGGAAGGTTCCATTAAATAAATATAAAGGGTTATATAAGGAACAGTGCTGATAAGATGGCAACTGAAAGACCCCCTTATTCAATTATCATTGTAGATTCATAGAGTTCTGCAGTGACAGCTCCATCAGTGATGTTGTCTCTTCCATGATATATAACAATATTTGCAGAGCAAAACTTGTATCCCTTTTTTTTAATCTCTCTCTTGGTGTTTCTGCACCAGAAACACACACAGACTACCGCCGTCTCCCACGGGACACATTAGCGAGGTAGAGGGATCCAGTTTGTCACTTAATAAAACGGCCCACTCAAACAGATGGCTTTGTTCAAACGGCCCCCAACGCTTTAAAAGCTGGGACTGAATCACTGCTGTGGCAAATCAGACACATGAAAGCCCACCTCCCTTTGCGGTAGAAACCAAACAGAAGGAAACATATAAATATTGAATTGTGTCACCATTGGTGCGAGACCATCCGTCAGAGAAAAAAAAAAGAGAGAGCAGTGGGGGGTGGTGGAAAACGCTAGACCCTCCTGTTGTAAATTCTGAACATCTGGACTAAGGTTGTATAGTGAGAATGCTTAATAATTATATAATAATAAGGCTTCAATTTCAATAAGACCCTCCCCTCATTCATTACTTCTTCATTTGTATTAATTCATAAATCTGGGGCCAATTCGTGTGACCATTTGAGGAAACAGTAGAGCAAGACACACGAAATTTTGATTTGGTTGTCTTGTTTGTTTTTCCTCCGACGTCTGGGGGAAAAAAGAGAGAACGTAGATAAGTAATTCTAATTGTGCAGGCTTACTCTGTTTGGTAGTCAGCGCAGTCTATTTGCAAAAAGTTAATTATCTGATAGGATAGGCAGTGGCAGCCACTAACACAGAAAGCCATTCGTTCATTCTGTTATCCACTAGGCAATGGAACGATTCATTAAATGGCAGTGCCGCTGCAAAATGGCCAACAGTTATCATACTGGGGCTGCACAGACTTGAAAAGATGGATGTTAAAAATGGAAAACTGATAAACATTCTTTGGCCATGTCAGCTTACTGCCAATGTAATCACGTGTAGATAATAAGAGAGCATGATGGTGTATGATTCTGATGCCATATATGTGATGTAAATCTTATAAGAGATAAGTATATATCACTGTGACAGCATGTGCAGATGATAATCTACAAAGCTGCTGGTTTCCCACTATATAATAGCAAAAAATATAAATGGTTGAAATGGAATGGAAAATCAAATAAGCAACATATTTGACTGACTGCATTCAAGAGGGAATTACACTGTGCTTGGGCCTGTCCTGTTTCTTTGTAGCATAAACTTCACATTGTCTTTGCCCTCAGCTGCAGAGTGGAAAAGCTTGCCTCAATCTCCGTAGGAACAGAGATGGATTATGGAGCAAATCATTCCAGGGAGTCGACATTGTATATTTAAACACTCTAATTGTATGGATAAGTAGCGCCGAGCCATTTCCAATGGATGCCAGTTGTCAGGGCATGTGAAGTGACACATTCCCTGCAATGTGTTTTTTTCTCAGTCACTTCCAGTCCAGCTAGCAAATGCTCCAGCACTGGCTTCTTTTCAGCAGCTCACATATCCAGTGAACATTCCCAAGTTCAAAAACAGTCACACCTAAACCAAGATTTCTGGAAAAATATGAATAGACTTTATAAATAATCTATTAGACTATATGTCAAACCATCATATTCTACCTATCTCAACATCGTGGTTCTGGGAATATTTTACTAATGCAATGGGGATAAATAATGACAATGTAAGAATATGAAACTACAATTAAAATTCTGAGAAACCTGGAGAGACAGCTGGTCTCGTCAAACCAGAAACCTATTACTGGGACAAAGGATATGCTGGAGAGATACTACAAACAGTCACTCAAGGACCAAAGTGACCTTTCACAGGCCACTAATTTTACGTAGCAGACATGGGAAAGTACTGCACATAAAAGAGGAAGTAAAAAGGTGGCGATTGAAACATTTTTGAGGTGAAAAATTACCTTTTCATCTTTGAAGCCAATGATGAGTGTCATCTGTCAGGATACAGTTGTGTAAAAGAATTCTGAACACTATGAGACACTCTTTGATGAAAGCAGTATTGAGATTATAGTATTGATTGACTGACTTGAGTGGTGCATTCTGTGCTATAACTGGATGTTAATTTTCATATTTGAGTATCTGGTGGTTAAGCCATTTTAGTGCTTTGGTGAGAAATGTTTTGTTTTTGCATGTTTTGCATCATTTGATTGGCCTTCATAGAAACCACTGATCACCATACTATCACTGGTTAATTTGGTTTTATCAAAGTGCTAAAAATAAAACAAAAAAAAACAAAAAAAACAATTGTGGGCAAAAAGTTGCCTCAAAGCTGCAGCATTTGATTCACTATTTGTCAAAATGCCAAATAATTGTCCAAATGAATTCATTTTAATTAATGATGACATTTTTAATGAGTTTGTTTTACATTAAATAACTGGCATGGGGTACTGCAGAATAACAAATTAGCTGTCAGCTGCACATTACAAAAATATATCTCCAACTAAACCCCATGCAGTAAATCTAAGTAGAGGTCTTTGAATTCTTAATTGCAACCCCCTGAAGAAAACGGTTCAGCTCTTGTGTGTGTGGGGTTATTTCTTTGAAGAGCTACAGATGGGAAACAAATGAGGGAGCATGGTATCAGGGTCAGACTGGTTGATGGGGGTTTTCACTTGGAAGTAAACAGTGCAATGTCACCCCAGGAGCAAAAAACAACAACCCCCAGGGGACATAATTAAAATAATCTAGTGAAATAAAGCGCGTCAGAGCACTTTTGAACGGCTGGTTCTTGACGTGTGTGGATGATTCATCAGGAGATGCATAGAGGATGACTATGGATGGTCTGTTTACAGTGTGTGGGTGTTATTAGAAGACTGTTTGAGCCAAAAGTTTTAAGGTACATTCACCTGTGAGAAAAAGAAAATTACCATAGTATCAGCTGCTGAAACTTTGATTAATTACTCTTTTGGATAAAAATGTTATTGAAATACAGTTTCGTATGGTCATTGGAACATCACATTGGAGGTGGTTATAATGACATGATCTAGGAGATGAAATGACACTTTGGTGGGGTGGAGATTAGAAATATGTCACATCAAGTAAAGAGTGGATACCATGGAGTAATTCTGAGTAGACTGTGTTTTGTTTTAGGAATTTAATGGATGGTTGTGTCATATTTTCTAAGAGGCTGGCTGAATAAAGAGGTAGATTTCTATAGACGAGGATTGTCCTCGGGGTGAAAGACTGTTGGGGACCGGAGATGTGGCCTTTGGACTGATGGAGTTGGTTGGGCTTCTCTTCTTGGTCCTTTTCACGCTTTGCCAAAGTGAGGCTCAGTTGACAGAGCGAGAGGGTACACAAAGACGCTGGCCTCAAGTGTCAATGTTTGCCAGCAGTAATGGGCTTGAGTCCACTGGGTAAGTGAATGTGTGTGGCTTTCTGTGTACATTAAGTGCATGTACAATATTTAATTGTGGGCCATGATAATGTGCTTGTGTAGTTGTGAAGGGAGTCATGCTGGTAATAAATCAGCTAGATGGAGAGACAGACATGTCCCAGTAAAAAGTAGAGAGATCTATCTGTCGACAGCGCCCTTTTCACAGTTATCTCGATTATTCTAAAAGCACAACTGTGAGTAATGACTGGGCCCTATTGGCTTTTAATGTGGTGTCGTGAAACTGCGAGAAAGAGAGAGTAAAAAGCCAATGACATTGTCACAAAATGCCACAAGGTACTATGGTCCTCAGTAAGTAATGACTTCATCCGTTTTCTTCCATAGATTAAAGGTTAAATAGTAAGCCAGCACATTGACTTGACATGATTGTTAAGTTCATGAATAGTCTGGGAAATCTAGCACACTTAAGCACATAAAGTAAATGCTTTTTCAACTTGGAAGAGGGTCAAACTGTCAGAGCGGCGGCTTGTCATGTGACTGTGTAGCATGTAAATTACTTCAGCATCTTACTGTATCAGATATTGGCAGTAATTCTGTGTTGTTCATTAATTTACCCCTGGATGAGACACTTTCTCTTTCCATTCTTGTGTAATGCTCTTTTTTTGTCTATTTTGTACATTCATACCAGCATTTATATTAATGTGATGTACAGTAACTATAATATTCATTTATATGATTGTGGTATTTATGAACCAAAAAATAAGAAGTGAAAGCAAAAAAATGTCCACAGTGATGATTGTTTTATTCAAAGGGATTCTAAAACACATATTTGTGTATGGTAAAAAATGGAAAATAGCAGAATAATTCTCCTTGGTGTGTATTTGTGGCAGATATTTGACTCTGCACCATGCGAGGCGAGTCCGCTGTCATTAATCATTCCACAGGTGCAGGAGCAGTGTCACAACCCATATGTCCCTTTGCCTTTTCAACCTGGGAGGAAAGTGGAATGGTTGGGCAGGGAAGAGAAGGGGGGTGAACATATCCCCAAAAAAACAATTTCCCTTCCCTGTCTTCTTCTGCACTGAATTTGTCAGAAGAGGGAACCAAGTCCAGATTAATTAGATTCCATTTTGTGGTCATCTTCGTTTTTTCCTCCTTCCATGACTCTTTTTCTTTGTCTTGCCTACGGTCCTTATAGCCATCCTGGCACCATTTATCACATTGCCATCTCGACAGTGCCTTCCCCCTTCCTTGCTGGGAAGCCATTAGAGCATCTCTGCATCGTGGCAGCCAGATTGCATTGCGGTCCGTACTCGCAACATTTATCATCTTTTGTCCTAACTTTTTATCTGCCCCTGCCCTGTGTGAAGCCCTATCTGCAATGCCCACTGTAATGAAATACTGGGAGGTGAGGCTCAAGTAAATAACCTAATTAAACCTAGCAAACAGGGACAAAGGAGGAAAAAAAGCACAAAAGGCCTTTGTGAGAATGCCAGAGGAGGAACACTCACAGATGGCAGTGAGGAAGTCGAAGCAGTGATGTGGCACGATGCCCATACCTCCTTCTCATCTCAGTATTTATAGTATTCCTAGTGGCGATTTGGCTTGTCCAAAGATGTCCTCTTTACGTGACTTGGACCAACATGGTGTGATAGTTTATCCCTAATCCTGACAAAGCACTAATTGCACATCAAAAAATGATGAATGTATAAAATAAATGCTCTTGCAAGACAAGGAAATATCTGTGTGATAAGGCCCAAAGCATTGAATAATGGGTCCTAAGACAAAATCTATTCTTCCTTCTCACTCCTTTCTAATTCTTAGGCAAAAGTCGAGCCAACTCTGATTGGTCTCATTAGGGACAAAATGAAGAATGCCAAGCGTCATAATTATCGGCACACTGCTGCAAACAGTATCGAGTCAATACAGCAGAATGTCAGGAGGGCATTAGTGGGCGATTATTAATCCATATCAAGCTGGGATGGACAATTTAATTATCACCTAATCAATATTTCCAGATCTTGTACAGATGTAGAGCAGTGACCGGGTGCATAGATCTGCCTTGTGTAAGGGCAGCTGGGAACAGCAGCAGTAGCAGAGCTGCAGTAAACAGGAAGCTGCTTCTCTAATGCATGACCAAGGGCATGCAGCTTCTTTCAGTGATGGACACTGGCTCTACTGTACCTGAATAAGTTGGGGAATGAATAACAAACAGGTATGTCTAAACAGAAAAAAAACTTCCTCTCTCGCTCTCAGTTGTTGTCAGGTTTTCTGGAGAGTGCAGGAGTGCCTTGGGCGGTCTACAAGTTTGACTTTGAGTTTTTCTTATTAACTGACTCAAATCTGAATGTTTTTTTTGTTCAGTTTCTCTTTAACCAAAAGCAACCTTGACCATTAGTATGACTCGAACATTGCCCTTTCTTACAGCTTCGAGAATCATTGCATGAAGCAAGGCTGAAGTACTGATGCAAAGGAGCTATGGATCAGTTATTTATGATGATTTTATGAACGCTTTGCTTCGATATTCTGTCATTGCCTTCTCGATGCAGCCTGAATAATTACTGTCTTTGTATGTGAAACAAACTATCTCAAATAATGTCAGTCTAGCCTTTGTGTGAGTGATGAAACAAAATGAATACTGTGTAACAGGCCCTTGTGTGTTTCAAAGACGCCACACAATGAGGCATGGCAAAAACGAAAAGTGGCTGTCTTCCAAGAGATAGCAGTCATCTTGAGATAAGAACAGCCTCGCGTGGCTCTGTTTTGTTTTTTTGTTTGCTATTATTGTGACTCCCATCGCTGAATCGCTTTAGTCACTATGCAGACAATTGATTACTACTAAGTTGCCTGGGCTTGGGCTATTTTCACTGCTTATTACCTTACTGTCTGTCACAATGGATTATGATTTTAACACAAGATTGTATTTTCACCTCACTTTTTCTTACCCAGCCAGCACACATTATAGACCCACGTTATTCTTTCATTTTCTTCCCGATAATGCTTGGGTTTCCATTTGTTATAATAATAATACAGAAAGGCAGAGTGCTTTCCTTTGAAAAACTCACTTAATTCATGGAGCTAATGTTGACTCCCAGCTTTGAAAGAAGTTGGTTAAATTCAAACTGTATGACTGATAATTTCTTGACTAAAGTTGACTTCTTTCCTTTTGTGTGACAAAAAAATTGAAGTAAGATCAAAATGGTGACATTAAATCCCAAATACAGTATCTTGACTTTCATTACCAAATTTCAGATCCTTAAAAGAACGTTTGAGATAATTTCATAAAATGTCAGGAACCGTATCGTAGCTGTGGGATTATAGATGTAGGCTCCAGGATTAGTTTTTGGAAATTGTCTTTGAGCTTTGTACAAGAAGAAGAGTTGTGACTAAGCAGTGGAGAAACATTAAAAGAAATCCCTGTTACTCATAGAAGCTTTGACCTTTCCTTCATTTATATCATCTCATCTGCTTCGAATGTCTTTGAAAGTCAATCCATCCATTCTTTCTCTTAATCTCAAAGCTCTTTCCCTTATGTGTTTTGCTTTCTTTTCTATCCACCTACTCCTAATCGCTGTGGCCCACAGCATCTTGAGCATCTCCCACATCTGTGGAAGTTCACACTGATTGTCAGCCTGGCCCCAACCCCTGAATACACTTTATTTGTTTGCACATTTATCTTTATATTATATGATATTATATTATATACAGTATATAATGTCTTACCAAGTTCTGAGACTGTTTTCTCTGGAAACAAATGTGTTGTTTGTACACTATACTCAGAGCCCATTACTGAGGCAGACATCACTGAATATGGTTATTTTTAGCATAGGTCAAAGTGGATTTTCCAGACCATCTGATCAGTGGTGCTCTTTGGCAGTAATGGAGAATGAAAGCATATTATTACAGATGTGATATTGTCCATCTCTTGGTTCCATTAGGTGTCGAGTATGTGTGTAGAGAACACAATACTATTTTTATAGATGTATACTGTGCAGACCTTGTATAACTGTAAAAACCTCTTTGAGCATAATAATTTAATTTCACTATCCTATTTGTTATGCACAAGGAAAATACATGCTTTGAGAGACTGAGATTTAAGACAAAACCTGAGTTTGATGTAGGGTGAAATATGAATTTGCTGACAACAGCTCATGTAGTCATGTTTTATCAGGCCTTTCAGTAGCACTTTACTACCTGCTAACTGACTCATTTCTCCTGGGTGTTTCCCTTCTCTTCCCATTGAAGTTGGCATAATTTGGCCAAAGACACTGTCCCTATGGGACTTAATGGTGAAACTACAGTTTATCTTTTTCATGGACATCTCTCCTTGAACAATCACAACGGGGGGAAAAGCACAGCCAATTAAATTGTGCCGTGTAATGAGAGGCAGCAGCTCATGTGGTGTGAAATTTCTGTCTTACCCGGGCAGCAGCAGGAAGGAGCCAGTGAAAGGAAATCTCTTCGAGAGTCTCATCATTATTTATTTTTCCTCTCTCTGAGGGGCATGAGGGGGAGTGGGAAAATCTTATTTGGAAGGTGTACTTAAAGAAATCCATGTAGGCATAAATCCTGACATCATCAAGTCTGCTCAACAGCCTTCTCCCCTCTTCCCCCACATCCCCCCTTTAGTGCTCTCTTGTACTAACTATGAGACTGAGGGGGAGATAAAAGTGGAGAGATGAGTGGATTAACGCATGACTCTGTAAGTTCTGAGTGAGATTGAACTTGAGAGGACTAAAATTTTGTGATGAAATACGTCAGACTACGTGTTTGCCTTAAAGCCCTTAAAGGAAAGGAGGAAAGATGGAAGGTCCTTTCAAGGCAAATGACCACTGCCCCTCTCTGTTGGATATTAATTAGCTACACTTAATTTGAAATATCCTTCATCATGACTTAACTGATGGAGGGGATTGTGGTAATTAATTAGGTGATGAGAGAATGATGAATGACATGAAAGACTGCACCGAGGGAGCGTTAAAGCTAAGGGGAAACAGACTGTTCATGGATGTTATGATGGATCCTGTTTAAATGACTCATAAATGTCCAGGGACCCTTCAGTAATCGCTTATGTACGAGTGTGTGTGTGGGGATGCATATTCCACGTTCAAACTGCATGATGGGATGGGCACTTAGAGCGCGGTGCTATTAGAAACTCAACTTGGCTCAGTTTCAACTGGAAAAGCCTATGGGTCTGGCGATGGCGTGAGAGCCTTTTTGCCTCTCAATGGAGGCTTTCACTCTCATTTGCCATAACTAATAAACCAAACTAAAGCTGTGTGTCACAATAAATCTCAGCTCCTCGAATGGCATGACTCACTTGGTGGCACAGGGAAGCCAAAGAGGGAGCAAGTGTAAAGCGGTGAGTGTGTGAATAAGTACGCAAGAGAGTGAGATAATGAGTGAGCAAGCAAACAAACAAGTGGGAGGGCGGAGTGACAGAAAATAGTGACGGATGTAGTATGTGTGAGAGAGTATTAGGTTTGAAAGACCACTCTGCAAAGACAGACTTTGAGCACTCACTCCATCACTCCACTGAATGTAAATCAACTGTGACAAGAGGAGCTTAGGGCATAAAGATTCCCAATCGCCGTCAAGCATTGGAGAGTGCTGTAGGTAAGGTGGTGGTGGATGTAAGCTTTCTGGCTGGGACTGAGAAATCGCTCTGAGGCACTCCATGGAGATGAATGGTTTAGACCATTAACCCCACTGCAGAATCTCAACATACCCCTCAGGCACACAAATGTGCTGCACTGAGATCAGCGCAATGTGTCGCACTCTGAGGACCCCTGGAGTGAGACCAAAGATCCAGCCTAGGGCCAGGTGTTACACACACACACACACACACACACACACATTCTGTTGTAGATAATTCATAAAGGCTTTCATAACCCAACTTTTATGTGCTATAAAATTGCACAAAAAGACATTTGCTCCCCCCAAACACACAAATTTGGGCTGCCTTTAAACAAAGTGACACATTCAGCAATATCCAGGTGGCTCTTTTACAGTACTTCCAATAGAATAATTAATTAATGAAGTGACAAATAATTCCTGGCATCATGCAGGCTCACCGACCTTGGCTCCCCATAGTTAGTAGTTTTGCTTATAGTGCACAAAATCCAGACCGGTTATTTGATTCATATCTTAATGAATGCATAATGCTTGTTTTTAAACAACACCATGTTAATAATCGCTGAAATCATTATCATGAGTCTGGCATCATCTTGTATGGAATTGATTAACAGGCCGTGAAGGTACAGCAGACGAGGTCATGCTTTAGCCAAACCTGCATTAAATGACCATTTATTATTCTGGGATACTTGTATGCAGAATGTGCTTAATGACTCCATCAAGAGTCAGGAGATAAATTAGCTACCATTAATGCATTAATGCAAATAAGGTCATCAGACACCTCCACCACTTACAGAATATTTTGATCTTGAACACAGTGGATGTGATTAACACAATTACATTGTGACTTGTATAGTTTTTTTTATTCGAAAGAGTTTAATTGTGTTGTTGGAAGTCTACTGTTAACATTAAAACCTCTTAAATCAGACTCATCACCCTTGAGCCTCCAGTCTATATATTAGTAGGACTTGTTCAGACTGCACACTGCAGTAAAACATCACCTGCACAGCCAACGCTGATGTATTTCAGACTTGACTGGTCCAGTAATCCCATCACTGCAGCTACAGCATCAATCCATTAATTGTACTGTCACTGGGGCAATGTCACGAAACACCTGCATTGTTATACAGATCACTGGCATGGCGTATGAAGGGTGATCAGATTTAGTACATAATGCCAGCAAGGCCCGAATCATGCCAAGTGTAAGCCCAGCAGATGCAAAATAGCTGGCATTGTGTTCAGCTCACCGGCTGATCCCGGCTTCAAAGACATGCTACAAGGTACCCTTTGTATGAGAGTGTGTGTATGTGAAAGAAAGATACTGAGTAAGTATAAAGGCCCGGTGTGGTACACTGCGTTGATGTGGTCCTCTACTGTTTTTTGGCACCCTAAAAACTCAAAGGACAGATTAAGCGGTACCAGACTGACTGAAATCCATACCATTTCACAGTGTGATAGACCCAGTCATTTCACATAGAGATATTCAAATATATGGATTAAGAGACAGAAATTCTGGGAGGTTTGTTGATTGCCACTCCATTGAATTTACAATTTGGATTATGGTCTTTTTGTTATGTCAATATTCCTACTCTGAGACATGAATGGTACAGCATGGTAAAATTGCCACACCATTTTCAAGTCAATGTGTCTTGCAGAAGTAAGTGCACTTAGGTATAGCATCAGTGGCTGCAGGCTAACCTTTAATTACCCACATCTGGGCCTGTACAGCATCTTCAGAATGTGTGTGATTATCCACATCTCTTAAGAGTGGGAGGGTCACACATGTAGTGAAAATTGTTTGGCTTTTGTGCAACTCTGTGGTCTAAGTGCGAGTAAAAAGGACTGCAATCCATAGATGAGGCTAATGGCCTTAAATAATATACTTGCCAGAGAAATCAGCATTCATGCAGTTAATAATGGGTCTGATACAACCTTTAAACATAATTGCAAAGCACATTGTTGACAAGGACTTAGTGTATGCATTTTTATCCGAAGAAAATGATAATGACTTGATACTCATTTAGTCCAACCTGCAAGCAAGGAGCATCTTGCATGGGACTGATAACATTGTTTTATCTCAGATACACAGTCTCATCACAAGGTCGGCATCCACACTGGTTGGTAATTAAGCGCTGGTAATATTAGTGAAGGTATTTTCACCACTTTTCATTTGAAGTGTTAGCATGATGTGTGCTCCCTCCTCTTGTGGATGTTGATTTTTTTTTTTTCTTTTTTAAAGATGTACTGTACTAGGACGTGTTTTGAAATGAACGAGTGGAGCCGACAATGAGATTTCCACTTGAGCAGTGTCCGGCAGTATGATGAACGAGGCGGTAGACTGGGGTTGGAATTACAGTGATTTAAAGTTGGATCAAAACCGCTACGAGTCCAGCTCTCCTCTTGCTTCAGTGTTTCTATGTGGATACACAAACACGTCAGATCAGATGTGTGCGTTTATTTGTGTCTAATCCAGTATGTGCTAGGCTCTGTGTGTGTGTGTGTGCACGCGTGGTTTGTATGTTAGTGCTGTGTGGGTTTGGAGTGTAAAAAGGAATGAAATAGACTCAATTTAAATCAAATTAGCATGCAGGCAAATTAAGCAGAGGGATTTAATTTGAGCTGTTGTAAAAATGCTAATTCCAGCACAGCCCGGAAGCTCATATGCAAATACAACACTATTTTACAATAATTCATATTAGGCCAGGCATGCATAAAGCATACATATTATAGCCTGATGTCATCTGGGGAATGGAGTATCATTAGCTTTCGGACTTCCTTCAAGGTGATCCTGTTTAGGGGGTGTGCATGCATGTGTTCGTGTTAACATGTAATTAGCAGTGTGTGTGTGTGTGTGTGTGCGTGCTTGTCCATCCCACCATGCAGCTTCCTAATATACAGATAAACAAACACAGCTACAACCCATAGTTCATCTGCACTCCATCCACAAATGCTAAAACTCTTTAACGCAGGCAGATGCTGTTGGGTTGTTACTGCACTACTGCTAAATAAATTGTTCCTCATAGAGCAGTAGACACTCTTCAATCATGAAAGTGTGACTTCCACCTAGTGAACATATGGGAAACTGATTCTTCTCACCAAAATTGAGTTTAATTCTTGTGTAAAAGGCGAGAAAAACTTCTCTGATTATTTGAATAATTTAAAAGTGACCATGTTGATGCTGTTACTCAGTCATGTACAATGAGTGAGTAAGTTTACCCCGATCCCTTCCCATCTGGCTTTCTCACACTGAAATGCCTCAAAAATTTGTCACATCAATCAACAATTTACTGTGTCTTAGTCCCCATGTTGTTCACCTTTGATTGCCGGTCCCAAAGAATTTGCACATGCATGCATCTGTATAAATGGCTGGCTGTAGATACGCATAAGTGAGAGAGATGAGGTCTGGGTGTTAACATATTAATGTTTAGAGAAGCTGGAGGGGTCTGTCGATACTCATTTGACGTGTTAAAGAGAAGCACGCTGGCTTTCTGGGACTCACCATGCCATCCGCTAGCAAGGAAAGGGATCAATTAAAACATTATTAGGCCCAGGGTTTGACATGGTCCAACACAGCAGGGGGTAGTTAGTCTGTGGCTGTCAGTTTTCCCTACAGATGTATCTTAGTATTCAATAAGCATATTTATAAAACTGAATTAGTACATGTAGTAGAGAAAAAAGATCTTAGAACAGTCAGCAACTTTCATTTTTGCGCATCAGCAGCTACTGATAGTATAGCTCAGTCAGTATAGGTCCATGTGCTGCATACTGTAGCTCAATCACAAAAGGATGCCTGAGGGGAACCCTACATACATTGAGACACTAACTTCAAACACCAGGATTTTTTTTCTTTCCTCATTTCAGTGTCAGATGCGTGAAATTATAGATCAAGTTAATGAACAGCCCCTAATTTAGTGCAGATGCCCACACCAAAGTTTTAGCATGCTTCATCCCCACCCAGGTGGTAAAATGATTCTCATCCATCCCAACAGTTCCTTTTTGCATTACCGTTGTGTAAGAGACAGAGGAATTGTTTGTTGCCTTGCTGCTCTTCCTCTCTCGCCCTGTCCCCTTGGCTCACCAGGGACAATTATGCCCTTTTTTCAAGCTATTGCCAAGCCCAATTTGCCACACAAATTAATTGGTCCACATTTGAAGAGCGAAGGGGACAGGGTGAAGGAGAAAATGAGGGAGAGACAGAGAAGGCCAAAGACAAAACAATGGCAGAGTGAAAACAAACTAACCGCCCAAACAGAGCGACACAACCTCCTACGATCATTGTCTAAATACATCATGTTCTTCCCAGCTACATGCAGGTCTCAACTGGAAACATTTGCAGAAAAAACACCATTCCCACAAACACATTAACAGCTATGTGTGTTTGTTCAGGGGCCTGATTGGCATTTTTCTTGAGAGGGGGCTGCAGTGTCCACTGTGTGGGGTGGCGAGCAGGACTGGCTCAGAGGATCGTGCCATCTGTTGAGCAGGCCGACTCAGCCATTTTCTGCTCTCACGTGTCTTATATCTTCCACCATGTCCACAGCCGGAGGCGAGTTCAAGCCCAAATGAGTCCAGAGCACCAACAGAGGGCAGCTTTCCATTTAGAAAGGCAACCTGGTTTTTGGTTCTGGGGGTTAGTCTGGATCAGACTAAGCTTAGTGGAGGTATTATAGGTCCTCAGCACACAGAAAGCCCCAGAGGGTTTGGGCTGGCTTTGCATATGCAGCAGCACAGTAGAGGAAATTAAGGAGCTGCTCAGTCGCTGGAAGGGGCTGTTGCACTGCTTCCAAACAGCACGGGGAGAAGGTGGGGAGTAGACAAAGACTCAGGCGGTACCACAGTGGAAAGAAAAAGCCCAAATACGAAATGAGGAGAAAATTGGCGAGAGAGTGATTAGGAAAAAAAACAATAGAAAGGGAGTTGGGAAGGGGAGGAACAAACATGTGCATATGGGAGATCAGGCAGTGCAGGAACAGAACGGAGCTAATATAAATCCCAAGGCTGATGTGTACTGCCTGGAGTGGTCATGGTGGTGCTCTCTTACTTCACTTGCAGACAGGACACACATCCCTGTGACTTCCCTGACTCCCTCACACCCCGGTCATTAGCAGACCGCCACTGAGGCTACCTCATGAGCCGTTTGTTTTGGCTTTGAAATGATGACCTAGCACAGCTGTCTAAGTAGGGTATGAGGTAGCAGCAGCTGCTCACAGCCAGACAGCGAAAGGAAGGAAATCTTGGGGGGATGGTGAGCACAGAGGCGTCAAGATTTGGGGGCTGCTGACTGCACTTGTGCAGGTGTCTGTTACATGTGTGCTCAAATGTGAGTGTGGAATGTCTGGACACGTGAGACTGGAAGTTTTCTCAATGCAGTTGTCTGAGGCAAGGATCTGGCAACAGTTCTCATCAAATGTTGTTTTGTGAATTCACACTAGACTGGAAGATGGAGTCTCTGAAAAGATAATTACTAAAAAGCCCCCTCAATGGTAACGTTTATCGACTGTTAATGCCGTTTTGGGAAGGTCCCGTAATTAAATTGTGTCAATAAATCCTCGAGCTGCACATAAAACGAGGGGATAAATGGAGAATACATTTCTCCGCTTGCCTCTTCCCCGCTGTGCGACATGTGGCGGGAGGCAGAGAAGAAAAATAAAACACATTTGAACAGATTGCAGGGAACATTTCTCAAGCACAAAGTTGTGAATCTCTCCCATCAATTTCACTTTGCGTGGCTCTGTTGTATATGACCTTGGGTGAATGATCCCTTCAGTCAAGAGATATTCAGCTGAACTGAGGGGATTTCAGTTGGTGAGAAGGGAGCAATAAAACTTTTATTCATCCCTCTGTGGCTCCAGAAGCTAATGATTCATGGATTTGAGTGTAAAAAAAAAAAGAGTGGGTGTGAGAGGGGGGAGGGTGCTGTGGTGTAGGACCAGAGCTCAATGAGGTTTGAAAACTGTTGTCACACATCAGTGGGCAGGTGTCTGATGTCAAGTAACTCAATTCCAATGACTTCTCATGATGAGATTCTTGGCTGATGTCTGGGCATTTCTTGTTCACATGATAGTTTGCAGCAGGAAATAAAAGAGTTGGGAAATGGGGTTACTACTTGCCAGTCCCATGCCAGGGTTGAACTGATACCGCATTTAGAAACATATCAATACTATTTGAAGGCTTTTATTCTGGTAATTACTACTACTAGGAATATGAATATCCCTCCAGGAGTATTTTAGGATTTATTTATGTGTGTGTATATATATATACGTGTATATATATATACGTATATATATATACGTATATATACGTAAATATATACGTATATATATATATATATATATATATATATATACACACAAATTCCAAAATTCAGTTGTTTCATTGATAAAATTACACCTCATCCTTCTACCTCTCACAGACGATGAGTCCAAACTAGATAGAAAAAAAATCATCTTGTCTGTACGTCTTGAACTCAGGTGAACTTAAGGTGAGCGCTGACAAACTTTTCCCCTTTCAGAGGATGAATGTGGAAGTGCTCTGATGTCAAACTCTGCACATATATTATTCTGCACACTGAAGGTCATTTTTGAGTAGAGACCGTAACAGATACAGATTCTCAATTTCCCAATCATTTTATTCTTCACTACCTGGCCTTAATTTACTAAAACTGAATTTAATTTTGCATTTGTTTTTTGTCATATTTAAGTATAGAGACTACAATCTCATACTGGTCGTGGTGTTAATATCACACTGGTGTGTCAGCAGTCTCGTCATGGTACAGACCAGCATGTTTCATGCATTCATTAAGTATTTATTTAAGTTGCAGCTTTGTGTTTCATGAATTATTCATGTGTCTGATGATATTCAACAGCAAAAAAAGCAACAATCCCACCCTTGCCACCCTGTCCCCTACCCAACAGGACACAACACTTGAGGCCCACATGAAAGCCAGCGGTCCACTTACTTTGAGCGTCGGCGAGGTGGAGGAACAGACCCAGGACAAGCAGCAGCGGCAGCAGCAGCGTGGGTCTGGCTCTGTGCATGGTGGGACAGCTTGGCACCAGCATGCTTTGGCAGCCTCGGTGGCGCTGGCTCACAGAGCCCTGTGAGTGAGTCTGGTCTGATTTCTCAGATGCAGGGTATTCACAGCCTATGCAAGGCAAGGAGGGATGGGGAAGAGGGAGAGGGAGGAAAAAGGAGAGAGGAAAAAAAGAGAGAGGGGGACTGAATGAAACAAAGCTGTTTGGCTCCACGGGTTTTATCTATCCCTGCACATTTCTGACATACCCCCACACAGCCTCGGCTGGAGCTGACAGAGGATAGGAAGAGGCTGATGTGCTCACGGGGTATGTTCTGACAGTTCTCTAAATGGAATAGTCACTTCACACAATGCGTGTGCACGTGTGCATGAGAGGGAGAGTGGTAGAGAGAGAGAGAGAGAGAGAAACCACACAGATGAAAGGGTGGACTAATAAGATTTTGTCTTCACAGCTTTGGTTCCGTGTGCCAATTAAATACGCTGTATAATAAGAGTACATTTTAAGTCCTCCTAAGATCAGTGTTGATATCTCTTTCACGTAAAAAAACGCTCCTCTGTTACATGTCAGGAAATGCAGGATGTTCATAAATGCCGAAAGCCATTTCACAGTGAGGAGTTTGAGTAAATTTGAGAAGGCTGAGACTTTCGTCAGTCTTTTCTTTAAAGTACAATACAAGTTATAAATGATGTGTTTCATGATTTACACAATAAATCCATTTGTCTAAAGCTCATATTTATGCCTCTTACACCACATGTGATCCATAGCTTTAATAGCTTTAAATGCCTACACAACGTGATGGGGTAGCTTAGGTTTAGCACACAAAAACCAAGCACTGTTATCCCAACAACAAATAAAATCTATAAGACAGAGTGGTCATTCATGTCTCAGCCGTTTAGTGAAGGCCGACTGCATTGGCTGTGAAAATCAATGTGATACAGTGAGCTAGTATTAGCTGCAGAGCGGCTCTATCCCTTGTCATCCAGTTGCTTAAGCCAGATCTTGATCCTCAGTGATGGATGCTCTGCGGTAGTCTTCGGCTCCCAGTTAATCCAAGTGTGTGAGCTTTGCTGACGTACTGTTCTGATGGTTAGCATGCTAGCTACTCAGCCTGCACTGCTCTGCAAAATGTTGTTCCAGCTGTGGTGACTGGTGGAGGCAGACCAGGACATCTTCTGTGTACCGTGACATTTCAGACACTTTATGTACCGTGAGATCAAACATGTCAGATCTCTGATCGGTGCAGCTCTACTAACTGTCTGTTCAGAAGGCTGTAACTGTGCATAGAAATGCTTTCATGAGAAATAATATTATATTGGACTGTTTATCTGCAGATTTGACCGTCAGCTACAAAAAAAGGGAAAAACAAGCCCCCACCTAAGCCCAATCACCAGGCCCGATGATGACAAAGTACCTCATTTCCCTGTTACCAATCATCCTCTTTCTCGCCACGAGCTCTCCCTCTTTCATTCCTGTGGGCTGTAAATGGCAGAAAAGACGGGAAGATAGCGCACCTGTCACACTCGATTTGTGTTGGGGGGAGATAGACACGACTACCTGTCTCCAAGCGCCGCAGGGCTAGCAGCAAGCGTAAGAGCGGGGGACGTGTGGCGAAGGGAATCAATTTGAGGCAATCTCATCCCCCGCTCACACCGCCACCGACACACACAAGCTTACAAACACAAATGCATAGACATGTACATACATTTGAGCACACTAGACGGAATTTTCACATGAGTAGCGTTTGTAGCGACTGTGGATTTGATTAGAATCAACTGGACTGAAAAACCCTGAGCAGGGCTGCAGTGTGATCATACGTAGATCAGGTACGGCCAACTGCCTCCTCTAGTTATTGTTTTATCTGCCCCTCCAAATCTAAGTGATAGCCTTTGAGTTAATTAATGTGTGAATTTCCATAATGACATGACATTAGGCAAGCACACAAGAAACAGTACTCAGCAGCCCTCCCTTTCTCTAATCAGGCCCAGCACGCACACACTCACTCACACACACACACACACACACACACACACAAGCACGCTGATAGAGGCAAACAAAACCATCTGTATGTTGTGTAACCACCAGTGAGACGACCAAGAGGCTTTGCCATGTGAGTAAATAGAAGGAGAAGCTAATGTAAGCACAGCTAAAACACCCCTCCTGAAAACCTTAATTCATACCAAAAATGAATGCAATTATATTTGTTGTTGATTTGTGGTGTTAATTTTTACAAGGAAATTGCACTGTAGATTACCTCCTAATGTGCTAAGGGGAGACAGGCCACCTGCCAGACCTGGCAGAGAAGCAGCATTGTTATCCAGCAATGGATTTAGCTTAAATACTGGCCTTTTTTTTGTATGAACACACTGCTAATGCATGTGTGTTGACATGTAGGAGAGAGTACAAATTATGCTTTCCAAAGGTGCCACCCTTTGCCCATTCTATCCTCAACATGGCCGTTTTGAATTGTGCTCTGCACCTTCACTTTCATAAATTCGGTGGCACTGATGCTTTCCATTGAACATTTATTACAATGGAAAGAAAAAAAAAAACAATCTTGTCTTTCTTCCTGAGCCCCTGGTGGTATTATTGTGTTCCCATTCAGTGGTGCTTCATTCAAAGGATTTTGCTGCTGATAGCAATCATGCATTATTAAACAAAGCCTGACAACATGCACAATGTTAATTAGAAAAAGGGGGGAGTGTGTGGCGAGAGAAAGAAAGGGGCTGTTGAGCTGTCTATTCTCTCTCTCCTTCTCCATGATCCTTATCAGAAATGTGAAAGAGAAGGAGGGTGGGATGTTTATACTCTCCATAATGGCTGGTCTCTATTTTCATCTGAGCGTGTTGTTTGATATTGTGGTCTATTTGGATGAGCAATATTATTGAGGGGGAAAAAAACAAAAGAATCAGTCATTTATCTTATATTGCAGCCATACTGCAATAAACATATTATGGGAAAGAATGCAAGGAGAATAGTTATGAGCTCCCCAAAGCAGCGGGTTCATGAAAACATCAGTGTCTTTCCATGTTCCCGCACATGTCGGAATATATTTGGCAAGTACAAAGAACAAACCAGTGGATGCTACCTGCGGTGCGATTTTTAACCTATTCAACATGGGTTTGAGCATTGCAGTCTGCACCATGCCCATCCTTCGTGCAAGTTGACCAATTTGACTTTGACCAGCTCCAGTGATTTTTTTTAAAACGGGGTGTTTTTAATTTCAGGCTCGTGCACAAACTGAATTGAACTTCAAGGAAATGGCGGATTCACAGTATGTTATCCTAACAGACCAAAGCAGCCACAAAAATGCCACCAAATCTATTAAGGCCAAACCCTCTGTAATTAGCCCGACACATGCAAGGACAAAGCGCAGCAAAAACTGCAGAGGATGTGATCCGTACTGCACTGGGTTATAAAAAGTTGCCTAGTATCATGCCCAGCCAGGCACAGCAAATACGAATTAGTTTCTTTTTATGAGGCAAGACTTTCTATTTCCCTCAGGACTGGCAGAGTTTAAGAATGCAGTAATTACCCCCCACACACACACTTCAAACTACAATGATATGCAGGGCTACTGTGTTCATACTGCAGTGGTCTCTTGGATCTCTCTTTTTGACTTTGACCCCGCAGAGTGTTTTTAAGTTAAGCGAGTGAGGTGGAGAAGATTCCTCTACCTTCCTTCTTGCTACTTAAACTATTCTCCAATATAGCACCATGAGAACGGCACAATAGTTGACATTTGGGGATGTTTGGGGGAAAAAAATATTGCCAATATGCTGTTGCAGTATTGCCTCACGGTCATACTAAATTCTAATTGACAAATAATTGCAAATCAAGATATCATTTCATTTTTTCTTTCTCGTCACACATTGTTGTTTAAATATATCTTTGCTCCTTTGCTATATCTTATTTAGTTAATATCATATACAAAAGGCTACATTAAAAATCATTTTACCACTATTATCAACTTATTTGATTGCTTCCAGGGACATAAATGAATGCCTGACAGCCTTTAATGTGTCATTACACACACTATCTGCAAAATAGTGGCAGGGATACATTACAGTACATATCAGTGTATTATTTAGCATATTTGTTTAGCAAATGTAGATGTAATAATGGGCCATTTAAACACGCTCTTTGATGTTTACTGTGCCATTCTTCAGGTTAGGAATGAAATTATGGAAATTATGTGTAAAAGTTTAAATGCAAAAGCTGGTTTAAATTATTTAAATTTGAGAATTATGTAAAATAATATAGGTATATATCTCCCTCTTTATCTATGCAATATGTTGGTCCCCTGCTCACTGTTCTCTTTGAGAACTAGGAGAGTCCTTGTTGTGGCATCAATTGGTTATTCTGAGATGTCTCAGGAGGTAATATTCAGCTACTCAAGGACTTTGCTTAAATTAATTAAATCAAGGTCAAAGGACATATGAAAGGGCTCAGGTTGCTGTGCACAGCACATCTTCTCGTTCCACAGATTTGGTAAAAAAAAATAAAAAAATAAAAAAAATACATGGCTGTGTATGACAGGCACCTACTCACAGTGCCCCTAGGCATATTTAAACATCATGTGACCAGATTTATACAATAAGCTCATCAAAGGCACCATCAAACATCCACACCCGCCCACTTCCTCATCAAGAGGGGTTGAGTTCAGGTTAAGTCCCAATGTGTTTCACATGGTAGCCATCTTTTATCTTTTATTTCCCTCTCTTTAATGCTGCAGTGTAAAGTCTGACAGTCTCTCTTAACTCTATAAAGACCCCTCTTTAACTGTAGTTCCCTCTTTCTTAACCACTCTTCCCTTTTTCCTTCTTTCTTCTGTGGGTTTTTACCCATTTCTTTTTTTCCATCTCCCACTACTTTCTGCCCGCGATGGTGTGATTTAAGACCGAGTGACAAGGCCGTTTCTCACACATCGCTCCCGATCAGTCGGCATGTGTAATAACATCCCTCAAGCTAAGCTAAGCTATGCCCTCAAGTGCAGCCTCCACATGAAAGACCCTGACAAGCACACATCAGAGTTTATTTGCCATACTTATTTATTTACCCAACTCACCCTCCTCTTCCCTGACTTGCCTCCTACGGTCATAAACTGCGCTTTGGATGGTACCGCCCAACTTTCAGTTTGAGAAAGTCGAGGTTTACAGTGCCGCCTGCGAGCCTGACTCATTTTTGACAAGCAAAATGCTGCCAACCCAGTAACTGATGTCTCTGGTTATATCTTGTTTTCTTAACAATGATTCACCCAACATGAAACACAGCAGGAAGCTAATTGTATCTGATGACATTTGTCTGTCTAATAATTGGTTTAAAAGCACCTGCTGTGGCTGTAGGACAAGGAAACTATCACAGTGCCATCTCAGTTGTGTGTCCGTTGCAAATTAGCACTGGGAGATTTCAAAGCCATCCCCGCCTTATTTTTGTTGGAAGAAACCATCTGGACATTGACATGTTACACCACAAATACAGCTTATTAGCATTTATTCAGCAAGCTTGCAAGCACCGTCATTAATTCAAATGATATTGTCAGGTTTTTTATAGAGAGTCCTGTTCTATGCAAAGATTTGCCCCCGCAAAGAACCTAGGGGTTAGACATCTTTATAGAGTACAAACTGCTGTACAAACAAGCCTACACTGAAAGCACAGGTCAAGGAGAGAGTGTTGCAATTTGAAAACTGTTACCTTGTTTGGGTGCAAAGGGCAAGGTTGTGTCCTCGTGAGAATTCAGCCCCCCCAAACTGACCTTGAGCAAACGCTTTAGTAACTAAAATCACCACGTAGCATCCGCTCACAACACTCCTCCTCCTGCCACTCGTTCTGTATGCGCTCTTTTTGTTTTCAACAGCCTCTCCTTGACTTTTCTCTCCACCTGCTCTGCCTCTCCTCTTGTTCTCTCTCTCTACCTCTCCATCTTTCGCTCTCATCCCATTCCTCTCACTGTTTTCCAGCAGCTGTTGGGTTCAGATGGATGGTCCCCACAGTGCAAGACCCTGACCTGCACTCCAGTGACTGATTATCCCAGTGGCCTGTTGTGCTGCTCCCCCCAAAAGCATACCAACACAGTGCAGACACAGCCACAAACAAACACACACAAGGTTACCCAGCTATTGGGTAAGCTTTAAGGACTCTAAGGAGTTTAGAAGGGGAAGCAAAAAAAAAAGGAAAGCAACATATTTCATCCTTGTCTGCTGTTGGGATCACATCCTTTGACCTTGATGACACACAACATGCTTCCTATTGAACTCTAATGCACGCCACTCTTTTCAATGGGCTGCAGATAAAACCAGAACAATCTGTCTTTGGATGAGCGTGTGAGCTGTGTAAACTATTCAAATGATTGCCTGCTTGTTGGGAGGCCGTCTCTCGTGTGTTTGCTTGTCACAATGTGGGCGGCCGCTGTAGTGCAAACGTGCCACTTGGATCGAGCTTGACCTTGCGCATCAGCATTAAATACATGGAAGAAAACTACTTGTTATCATGCAAACAGGCTGAATCTTGTGAAGTCTATTGTTTAGGGAGCAGAGAGTGTGGCAGGATGGGGGGGAAATGAGAAAAATGGTAGACGCAGCAGCAACAGCAGCCAACCTGGAATGGCTGGGATTAAATTTATGCCGCATGAACAGGGGAGGGCTAAATCATGTTACATATTATGAACCAGGAAAAAAGAAGGGGGAGTGAGAGGAGGGAGGAGCAGAGGGGTGGAAATATAATGGATAAGGGGAGCAACGAGGCAGAGAAGGAGAGAGGTGGCGAGAGAAAGGAGAAGGAAAGTAATGTGGAGGGGGGAGGAAGGAAGGAGGCGAGAGGAGCGCACACTTTAGGGTAGAGAGGTGGAGGCAGAGGGAGGGAAACAAGGGATTGTGCCTCGCTGCCAGCTTTTCTCACGCTCCGTCTGTGCTTGTTCGCCTAACAGAGTCAGCGTGAGGAAAGAGGGATGGAGGGAGGAAAAGCAGGCGCTGCTGAAGAGGAGATGACAGTTGTGAGGCCACTCTGACAGTCTAAAGGTTTTGTTTCCTGGCGAGAGGGAACTGGAAAGATGACAGCAGGTGGAAAAACACGAGCGAATAAGAGACAAAGTAACACATGTAAACTCTTCTCACCCTCAAAAGCACAAACGGGCTCAAGTCTGCATTCAGTCGAACTGATGCAGCAATAAACACGTGCACACATTCGCTCTTGAATGTAAACTCAGGCATTCATGTGCACTAAATAGACACGTACAAGTGGAGAGCAGGCATGCATACCCTTTGCACCACATGCTCCTGGCACTTTGACATCTACCCCCAACACAGCAGCGGTCTGTGGGAGGATGAATAATCTCACTTCCGTGAGGCAGAGCGAACGAGAGAGGAAGGAGGGAGAGAGGGAGGTTGTTCCTAGCCTGAGCTCACGTCGTTTTATGGGAAGTACAGAGACCACGCACAGACAAAACAGCATTCCACTACCATTCGCCTAGATGGCAGAAAACATCAGATGAAAATCCATCGAAAGTAACTGAATAATATGGCACTGGGAATTCTGTTGCCCCTATATGGCAGAAGTCAATGACAATATGCCCCCTTATCTTTTGGAAACAATTGAACACCAAGGTACATTGTGCAGCAGTGGCTTTTGTACACAAGCCAAGCCGTTTGGTATGTAAATGCACTACTTAGGCGAACATGAAGGATGTAAGGAGGCGCTTGGGGCATTCACACTACACTCATAGGGCAGCAAAATAATTAAAATGCCAAGTGTCTCCCATTATCTAAATGCTAATTTGCCTTGATATACCCTGAGCCAAAATGTAACGCCACATTATGGTTGCTGCACCAGGACGGATGAATTTCCCTTCAATTAGCCTAGCGCACTGTGCTATCTGTTTCCTAAGGTGATGCTGCAGATGTTCTCATAAGTTTGTCGCATTTGTCGCCTTGGCATCAATCCATGTGGATTCCTTATGTGCTTCTCAACCCTCTGTTTTGGTCAGCTGATCTTTAGATATATAACCAAAGCTAAATTAAAAAGGTGAAAATGTTGCTGTCTTGATAGAAATTATATTGTCATTATCTTGAAGTAATGCGGAAATGACATCCTGTGTCGTGTAGAGTTGGTCAAATTGGTGTTCATGACGACACTGACAGCGATTCCTGTTCCTCGGTGCATTATATGTGCTCTGGCGTTTTTGCCATGACTCAGATTTGATAAGAAAGCCTGAATCAACAACTGAAAGAATAGACAGGCAGCATTACAACCGCAGCTTATCAAAAGCTTTTTGCATGAAAATACATCAGTGCCAACAGGGAGGGCAACGGGACAAAAAAATATAATCAAAGATATGAGATGTTTTTGCTGAACACACAGATGGAGGTGAAATTGTGTTGTTTCTGCTTTCCCATCTTTATCCTGATAAGACTGTCAAAGGACATGCAGGGTGGGGATGCACAGCATTTTAGCTGTTTCAATATTTCAGTAGTTCAAGTATCCTTACTGAAGTTTACTGAGCTCTTTGATGTGGCCACTGCTGATTAATAGGTTTAAAAATCTTAACTTTTTTTTTAAGTTCTTGGACGCCTTTGAAAGGTGTTTTAGCCAGGCTAAGCTGTTGTTCGCATGAAAGGCAGTGCAGGCTGTTTGTGCAACTCAGTCGAGGGAAAGCAATGGTTCAGCTCAAGGCAAAAGCAACAATTGCCCTTTTGTCGTTTCACTAAGACAAATGCTTGCCATTGCTACGTTAGCAACCAAACAAGAGCAGTTCCCCGTCAGTGATGGTATATTGTAGCACTCAAACAAGACATTTTATTATGCTGCTGAAAACAAATGAATAGGTCCTTTTCTCCAGCTCCAGTTTGGAGAATGAAATTCAAATCAAATGCCACCTTCAAACAAATGTCAATACAGCAAATCACAACCTTTCTGTCAATGCCTGGCATCAAGCAACATACAGTCTGACATTTGGAAATGACTTTCTCTCACTCTGTCCTTGTTTCATGTAAAATTAACTTGGAAACCGTTGCATATAAACCCCCATCACACAAACGCCACTCTTGCTGTACATCTCACATCCGCTTAGAAACCTTTATGTAAGCTCCCCTAACCCAATACAATCCACCCCCGAACACTCACAAACATGATTAAGACACTGTCAAGCTTGACATTGCCATCTAGCATGCTGTCAGTGGCCTTCATTGGGAGTCGCTGTTGACTGACTGCCTGGATGTGCCTTATCATTAACAGGGGCCGTCTGTGCCACCACAGAGGGGCTTTGATGACAGAAACCAAGGCCCCAGTGCCTGCCCCTCCCATTTTGCCTGCCCAAGTGTCATCTAAATGAGATAGGGCTCAGGAGCTAAGGGATTAGGCACTGCATAATTACCTATTTAAAGACCCTAATTGAGCATTTCATTAAGAGACTGGCACTGAGATTTTGCCAAGGAGGGCACTACAGGGATAGAGACGTATTTGCCTGTTCATGCATGCATGTGTGCATGTGTTCGAGGATGTATTAGGTGTGAGTGTGTGTGTAATATGAATATGTGGGTTTGCATATGCTTGTGTGCAGCAGACTGTAACCTTGAATTCAAGGGTTACCTTGTTAGCATGGCTGTCATTTTTGTTTACACTGCACTTAGACTGTTTGGCACGTGATTGTTTGAGTAAATTAAATATAAATTCACCTTCAGAAATTGATTGACGGTCATGAGTAAACATTGTTACTTCCCACAATAATACTGTGCTTTTACCAATGTGAAGAAGTAATGTCAAGTGGCATCTCCACAGAAAGGTGGTGGTTTCGAAGACTTGAGGATTTATGGTAACTGTCAGTTCAGATTCCATTTACATTTTTGCTTCCATAATTTACTGATAATTAAGTTAACTATCAGTATGAGTTAGCTGAGTGGACGTTATCCTGTCCTGCTATCCAATTGTGAGCAAATGCAAAATGAATACAGTAATAATTTAAAACTTTTTTGATTCTTATTCTGCTTTATTGATAGATTAAGGCATTTACCCCCTGCTTTAGCCAGAGAAAACTTGTTTGGGAGATGTGTACAGTTAATGTTAATGTGATGCAAATTCTGCTCCAGTTGTTCCAACTGCTATTTTTGGGTAACATTGTCATTGCCAGACAAATAAAGCACAAACTAAAGGAGAACATTGGCGACTACTAGGCTGTGCCACGTGATAAAAGAAAAACACTACAAAACTAAAACACTTCCCATCTCCGTGAAGTTAATTGAATCCAATAGAAGGGAAATTTGTGTGCACACATTACTGTTAAGTTTCCTCCAGCCCAGCAACAAAAAGACAGCAAGAGAGTTAATGCTACTAACATCGTCGGCCGTCAAACTCATGCTTTCATTGGCACCGAGGTGTGTCAGCCTCTTGGTCTCCTGTGCCACATCTGAAGCAGTTTTGTCAGTCAGGAGATGAGATACAAGAGGGATGTGTATTGTTTTATCTGCCTTACAGAAGCTAGGATAACACAATTATTCACTGTGATGTTTACGACTGAAATTGAATTTCTAATGTGGTGGAAAAAGAAAACTGTCAGATTTATTTCAAAAGCAGCTTGTATACTGTATGTGCAGTCTTCAAGAATATTGAAGCTTTTGTGACAAAAGTACCCCGAGCTCAGTCCAGAAAGAACGCTTCAGTTTCCTCCCAACACTAAACAATGCTCAGTGACCACAGATTTCTTTGTAATTCCACATCATGACCATCTATCTGGTTTATTTACTCACATATTTCGGTGCTGAAATGTTTGTGAAAGAGAGTTCAGATCATACTTATTTTACGACAGCTACATTGATCAGTGACATCAAGGCATCAATGGCCCCTGATCTTTTGTCATTTTAAACAATTTCAACAGCGATGAGCATTAGAGCTGGACCCATACACTTCACTGATGACCATTGTGACCTGATTTCCATGACCCAGCAGCAGGCTGACTCTTCTTTGCCCTCTCGTCTCTCTATCTAGGATCACTGGGGACATTGGCATGTCACTGGCAGTTGGCTCACTCATGATTGACATGTTTGCTAAATGGCTAGCATTTGCAGTGGCAACGCTAGCTGAGGGCTATTGAAGTCTTTGGGGCAGACACCAGCTGCTAACTGCTGCTGATAAACTGTCCCTCCCTCTGGGGATTCATATGAGCACTATGGTAGGGAGTGGTGCTGAAGTGTGGCCAGAGACGCTCAGGGCTGAAATGACACTGAAACTGAAACATCATGAGTCAGTCGGTCCTGTTCTAGCACCAGACTTATTACTCTTCTTTGACATGATGGGGGTTGAAACGGTTCCAGCACTAGTGAGGGAATGAGCTTGGATCTCATTTATGACAGGTGAGAAATCTGTCCCTGAGCCATCAGTGATAACAAGTCAAAAGTGTTTCAATGCCAGTTCATCGTTGGGCGGCTGTAAAGGCATCACAAAATTATACTATATTTCTCAATCGCTGAATATCTACTAGAAAGGGGGAATCCAAGGTACTTCTTTAACATTGGGAACATTTGATGTACATGCCTTGAAATACATGGGTGACAGATATAATCCCAATAAAGAGATTATAATTAGATGTATATTCTGGAACTTGAGTCTTGACTTGTAATAATCCTGTTAAGCTTCTGTCAGGTGAGCAAGGAGCTGCTGCTCCTGTTCCAAGCACTGGTAGCTTGATAGGTTAGTTAGGTGGTAGGATGCCTAATCGAAACCTTTGAATTAAAAACTCACCATCTAAGTCCTTCTCTCCCTTTGTGTTGCCGTACAATGAAGCACACAATACGCTTCAGAGTCTGAAATGCATTCACTTGCATAAATGGCAGATTGGCAATGGGTACACACGAAAGCAAGACACATAATCTCCGAGAGAAAACCTCTTTGTGCGAGAAAGTGTGTAGTCCCTTCCAGCATAGCATTCCGACGGCCTTGTCATCACTGTGATTGTTAACTGGAATGTAAGCCTGTACGCTCGATACTGTGAATGCCTAAGATGGAGATTCCTGTGAGAACAAAGACTGTCTTAAAACTGGGCTGTATCCTGTGAATGACTGTAATTAGCTGTAGACCTAGACAGTTTAGTATTGATGGAGCAAGTGTTTGTTCAGATATTCTATGCTATTATTAAATTTTGCAAATCTGTTTTGTGGCATCTTATGCTTCTGCTATATGCTATCCCAATGCACATGACTGCATTTTGACCCCATATTATATAAGACCAAATGACGCCTGAATAGATATAGAATATCTGTGAAGAACAGATTACTCAGCTGCTACCCTCTTCTAACATTAGTATAATGAGAGTAAATATGACATCATGTATGAAAGCCAAATTATTGCAGGATTTTGATCCTCTGCATTTCCAAGTGAGCTTTTAAGTTCCCTACCTGAAAATGCCTATGGCAGAATTATTCTATAAGTCAGGTAGATTCTACAGCAAAGTTCCTCTATATTTCTGGCATCAGTAGGGCCAATCTAATGCACGGTGGCCCTATGTGGGCCCTATCAGGCCCCATCTTGGCCTTGCACATTCCCTATCTCCCCGCCTCTGTTGGGGAGACATCCATCTTGATTTCTGCTGAGTGCCAAAACGAAGTAGCAGGACAATGAGAGGGAGGGATGGAAAGGATGTTGGAAGAAGGGTGTTCACCTGATAAGGCAGCTGGATATCAGAGGAGAGGATCTCGGTGAGCGTGACCCCAACGTGCTAGAAAGAGGAACTTCATCTTTATCTAATTACCACAGGGCCGTTTTGCCAGAGTAGATGGCATGAGCATTTATGGCGGCTGTTTGGGTATCACAGAACTAGCACACCTTAACAAGCACACGCACATTCTCATGCACATACTTGTGCAGATATGATTTAACATTCCAATACACTTCCAGTGATGCACAGATGTGCGCACACACACACACGCGCACACACACACACACACATACATGGAGCCCAGGGCTGAGTGCCATAACAGCCCAATGAAATATATTCAGATTAGAAAGGTGTCGCATTACTCTCCAGTCGGATGATAAATACGCGGTTAGCACCATCATTAATCTTGTACCCCCCCACCTTCCGCCTCCAGACGCGCCGGTGTAAGGGGAGGGGAGCCAGCATACACTGGGTGGAGCTAGTGCCTCAGTTAGGGCTGCAGCGGTGCAGCTGGTACATGTGTGGAGCTGTATGCTTGTTCTACTGGTTCTCGCAAGCACAACAGGTCACTGGGCTCTCTGTTCAGAGGGGCATGATGCTGGTTTAACTGAGGTTTATTTTGGAACTGTTGTCATGAAAAGCATGTTAAACTGTGTCTCAAGCTTTTCATAGACTCCCTGTCACTTCACATTCACGTCTCTTTCCTTTGGCTTCATCCTGAGGGTTTGCTGGCATATTGACCCAAACGGCATTTCATCATAAATGGCGACTAGCTGTCTAATGAGTAGCTTGCATAACACACTAGAGGGATGAGAAGACAATGCTAGATGTACATGCAGGGATAAAAACACATGCTGGGCACAAGGGTGAATTCACCATCAGTGGCTTAAGCAGCATTTCTCCTGCCACTGTGTCCCTCTAGGGAGGCCTCAGACTGACAGTTCAGACAGTGGCAGGTTGCCCTCAAACCCCCCTCCAAACACAACCCAAGACAGGGGTCAAATGTCAAGAGCTGAGGAAATTACGTGTGATAAATTGACAGTGCTGCCAGTTGTGTTGTGTATATATGAGTGGGGTCATCCTCCCCTTTCCTTTCGCTGGTGTGTTTGATGAACTGTATGTAGTCTGTAAAAGTCCAACCTGCTTCTCATGCTGGAGGTCAGAGTTTGAACACACTCCCCCCACGTATCCTCATTCAAGTGGTGTCTCTTGGGAAAAATAAGGGGAGGCACTTTATCGGATTAAAAATGTCTAACGTGCAATATGAGTCACCATTTAGTCACCAAATGCTCAAGTAGAATAATATCTTTTTTTTTTTATCGTACATGGTTACATCTACTTCAGCGTTGATATATGGGGGAAAAAACTGTGTAGAGCCCAGTGTAAAGATATTATCAGTGTACCAACATCTTGGCAAAATAGTTCAACCCCATACAAAACTGCTTATAGCATTTTAACTTTAACAAAATACAGCGGTTTGCTGATTCAGTAGTCTTTGAAAATTAACGGCTGATCTTACTTTCCAAGGGTAAGTTTCAGAGGGACACTTTGTTGTGACAAACTTCTGTCCATAGTCCAGTCTGCAGTTGTTAAAAAAAAAAAAAAGAAACACTGGACGTCATTTGTGTCCTCACAGATTATGGCTTTTTTTTATCTTCTGTCTGCATTCAGTAACCACCAAGACGGCAACAAGATGACTTTCACTCTTGCCAAGACCTTTGAGCTCAACAACAAGCTTACACTGGGACTATTTCGTGAGAAGGCCCAATATAAACTCTGGTGTTTCACTGCAAGATTGCTGATTAGCTCTTAAGGGGCTTGTAAAGAATGTGGTGCCCTCGTCTGGGGCTTTATTCGGGAGGCGCTTGTTAAATTATGGGTGATGAAAACTATTCTGCACATGCATCACATACACTGGTATATAAAATGATGCTATAATCGAGCACAAATTCCACACAAAGATTGTCACGCTCGCGTGGTTACGTACCTTGCTTTGAGCCAATTGTGTTACCACTTTTTTTATTGAATCTCTCAGTTGCCCCCCAATCACTCTGGGCTCCATAAAATGCTGGCAAGTGGATTGGGGCTACTATAATGGTGGCTCAATGCAGAAATAAACGTGTTTTACTGCTGCAAACAAAGTGATGTGACCTGGAAAGGTTGTATTTTTGCTGGGATAATGACTGTATTTTAGAGTCAGGTCTCAGTGTGAACTCTCATTACTTGTCTGGGGCCACTGAGCTACATTGGTCTCCAGCACTTAGTAATGAAGTCCATATTGGTTCCATGTTTATTACACACATGGATGTTTGCTGGCTGCTGAGGCTTAATTTATCTTTATGTCATTTTTTTGAATGGGAGAATTTGGAAAGCTTTAGGTTGTTATATTTTAGCTAAAATTAACTATCATGCAGCGGTCTACTGGTGGCATCATAGCAGCAACTGGGCCACTTTCTGACATGAATCATCAAATATCATCTTTCTGAAGCCAAATTCTTAACCAAACTTCACCAACTTCGCCGGAAGGTTGAAAGAGATATGTTTTAAGTAAATGTCCTTTGACTTTCACATTTTATATGATTTCATTATCCACACTCTGCAGAATTGGCTCCCAGTTAACTTAATCACTGTGACACCCATTTCTCATAAATATGCAAATACAATTCAGACATCTTGAGTACTTGGAGTGCAAAAAGGACTTTAGGCAAAGACTTGCGGAAGACCCAAGTCAAGTCTTTTGAACACCTCGTGGGGCGCTTTTTTCAGAAATTGTGAAGTTTCTGGGTTTTTCCGCTGCATGTTTTGCCAAAACGCAGCATGCTTGCTTGTCACAGTAAATTTAATCATACAAAATGGGAGCACTCTGTGCTGCTCTCATGACTGCCACTTCTTTTGAGTGGTTTTGTTTCCACTGTGGTTAGAATTGAAGCAGATATAGAGAGGAGGCACAACAAAGACAGAAAACCAACTCTGCAATCTTAATGAAAATAATATCGTAAAAATGGCACAATGTAGGTCTGGTTATATAGCTAGAAATATAATTTTACACTCAGGTCCTTTGTGTCCCTCCAGACAACTGGCTCACTAGTAAAACAGTCCTCCACAGACGTAAAGGCAGCATGGGTTTGTGAGAAGGTAGGGGAAAATAAAAGGGACACAAGGCAGGAGTGAGGGCTTTGTAGGGGCATTAAGGCATCGTATGCCTGCTGGCTTTTACCTCATGACGTGTACAAAACTATACAACCAACAAAAACTCTGTGAGTTTGGGAGTGTGTGTGTAACTACTATCACCCTTGATGAGGACCATCTCAATCCGTTTTCTGTCAGCTGTCTTGTCTCGCCTCTGTGTATGTGCTTGTGTTCCAGCTGATCTACTTAATCTCTGACAGGGGGGCAGAGCTTGTGGACTAACAGCTGGGAAATCTGCACCCTCCCTCCCCCTCCCCCCGCCACCCACTCTTTCTTGCTCTCGCCGGCCTACCGGGTCGGCCTACCGACGGCTAATAAAAGAGGCGGCCCTTGACTGTGAACAGCTGGGTTCCTGTGATCTAACTCAGCAAGAGGCTTGCTGGGGCTTTTTCTCTGTGAGTGGAATAGTAAAACACATAAGAATAGCTCAAGAATTTGTGCGATGAATACAGTACACAGAGAGGATTGTGATATATATATATATATTGGGGGGGGGGGTGAGAGAGCAGACACACTAGCATGTGGTGGTAAGCCAGAGGAAGGGAGTTTAGTGGCTGTCTTGTCCCTGGCTTTTCATGGCCTAACCAGCTAATCAATAGCACAGAGAAACACTATTTCAGCTGGCTCACTGAGCTCTCTGTACAGGAGAAATACTGAGTGCCAACTCAGTCTTTCCATTTTTTTTCTTTCCTCTACTGTGTGTGATAGCAGTATTTCTTTGAATATATTTAACTCATACACAGGAAGTGATCTGTCTCCCACTACTGTGCACCTACGCAGGGGTTGGACATTGGAGGGAATGCAGCGAGTAGGAGCAGCTGAAGTATGTCATTGACTTTAACAAGGGAACGCTGGGTGGTTTATATAGCAGGGGACGGTAAAGTCAAGACTTAAGAAGAGGGTTAAAAGAATGAAATAATTAAAATGTGTATCATTAAAAAAGGCTCATCTGCCATTGATAAAATGAACAGAGAGCAGGCTGATTGCACAAGGCTGTGAGGACTATTTTAAATATTGACCCCACTGTGAGAGTACATTCTTTTGGTCCTTTGAGAAAGTGCTTTGATGCATCTTTGGGAGTGCAGGAGCTTTTGGAAATGGATCAGGTCCTCCCCTCTCTGCCGTTGGCATTCCAGTCTCTAGAGACGTGAGAGTGGTACCGCTCTGAAACAAGGACTCCAGACGGGCATGGGTGGGGGTTGTGATGTGAGGCAGGCTTAAAATGTGGCAGACTTAAATAGCTGTGCATATGACCCGTCATGCCTGACCTACGCTCTCTTATCACACTGCTGTTCCATAGATATCTTTTCTAATTTTACGTGCATGTGTGTGTTTGGACTAGAATGTGTGCAGCGGGGAAGTTGGTGAGTATGAAAGACGATTCCAGATGCTCCCAGCTGGCTGTTGCCCAGTGAGGCTAGTACACTTCTGCCTGCCTAATTAGAGTGCACACTCACACACATACACACCATGAAAACCCCTCCTCACCACTCATGTCTCGCTGTTTCAATGGGTTTATGGTAGGAAGAACATATGCCCCCCCTGTGTTTTATGCAGGACACACATGCAGACAGCTAAACAAACAACCAGGGGCTTAATTACCTCATAAGGGAGGCCAGGGGTGAGGGCTGCTGATGAGTCACAGTAGCATAATGTGAAAGGATGTGCAATGTAACCTGGGAAAATGCAATGCACTCCAACCAATTTTTGGGATTTTGATTGAAGTGGTGACTCAGTGGTTAAAAAAAAAAAACTATTCAGCAAAAATGATCTATGATTGCAAGCAACATGGGAGTCTAGCTCTTTTAATATCTCAGCTGCTCCGTGCAAACACACAAACTCTCAAGACCCCCCTTGAATCGCTGAAATGGGGGGTTGGTGTTGCTTCTCAAAGAAAGAAAACAGGAATTGGATGAAATTATTATAACCCCTAAACTGGTAGGCATTCAACATATGTAACAGCTGATCAGTATTTTTTTTTGTCAGCCATCACACAAATTGACTCAGGATACCATATGTGTGTGTGTGTGTGTGTGTGTCTGTGGATGTGCTTGCCATGCTGACCTCTTTATGCTGTTGAACAGCAACATGGCAGCAGCAGCGCTCCCTCACAACACATCATGTCAGACATTTCCTGCCAGCCTGTCAGCGCTGCACTGTGTGTGGCAGCTTGTCTTTCTATTTTCTCTTGTCTTGCTGGCACAAACGTATGAAATGGTAATATGAAAAAAAGTCAAACCATCTGTGGGCAGAGATCTGTTTTGAGTTAAGTCATTGTTTAGAACAACTTTTCTATTTTCCTCCCTTTTTGTACTTGCACAATATCTCTTTTCTCAGATGTTTCCAACTTAAAATAAACAACTAAAATAAACAAACTGCATTGCCCACACTTGTTAGACAAGATACATTTCTATTACATACAAGCAGGAACAAGCAGGGGCTTGTCAGTGCTCAACTATCAGTTTGCAAGTCACGTCTGACCACAAAGCAAGGTCTGAAAGGGTAAATGATAGCCTCAAAACAACACACACGGAAGCAGTGCCAAATGAGGACACAGGAGGAGTGGGAGGGAGGTTCGGGGCAGTGGAGTAACAGAGAAAGAGATCCCAAGGTCAGTGTTCTGGGGCCGGCTACAGACAAGGGAAGAGAGATGGCGTGGACAGATGTCAAAAGTGATAAGCGTCAGGCCTGACAAGCTCCAGCTTGGCTATCACTTACTACTCCGAGCCCGGGGTCGGGCCGGTGCCAAGACAATGCCAACGCCTCTCCGTGACGATCAGTGCCTCCGGAGGTTGTGCAAAATGGCTGCCGTCATGCCAATGCATTATTACGAGTCACTGGCTCTGCATTTTTTTTTTCTCAAAGGAAGTGCCATCTGTGAGTGACAGCGGGGCCTCAGCCATTTATTTTGAATGCAGTAAACAAAGCTGGCATTTTGCATTTGAGAGTCTAGATGCTTGCTTATTACTACCTGCAAGGCTGTTTGTTGTCATGGGAGGTATTAAGTGCAGTGTGATGTATATCCTTTCTTATCTCCATTCATCTCGTTGAATCCATGCTCTCTTATATGCATCACTCAAGCTGCAGGACTAAATAAATCCTCATTTTCACATTTGAAAGCAAGGTGGACAAAAATCCAATACACAGGAGAGTGCTTGGTCTTGCTTTAAGCATAAACACTCAAGAGAAGAGAAGGGGCATCTGGAAATAAATCAATATCAGACCATTTACTATCATATACTGTGGTCATTGATGATCTGCCAAACCATTTATTTCAGAGTCTGAACTGCACACCAAAATCATTTTCCAAAGAACTTTCTCTACATCCAAAACAAATAATGAATAACTCGCAAATCGATACAGTGTGCTTTATTGAGCTCACATGCTTGACGTCAAGTGTGGCACCTGGCCCAGTTGTTTTTCCATTTGCCAGATATCCTCTTCTCCTTTGTCCTCCTTTGTTCTGCTATCTATCGGGCTAAATAATAACAAAACGGCACGGCCCTTGAATGATGTGCATATACAGCGTGTTTTAAATGAACCATAATAGAATGACTATATCTTTTTTTTGCGAAGCTTTGTTGCACCCTGCCAGCTCCACTGAATCACATTTCCAGAAAATAAAGACAAACCCAGTTTGAGCAGACTGATTTGACTGTTGAATATATAGCGGCTCAGCAGTGTGAATGGAAAAACATCCGGCATCAGCGCCTCTCAAAGGGCCTTGGGTTCCTCAGTGGATTCGGCGTTGGCAGTGCCACATCGACCCGGGTCATACCCCGCTGTTCTACTGAGTGGGGCTGAATAAAATCATCGCAGGCAGACTGAGCGCTCGCCAGGGTAGGGTCAACTGCTCTGACCCCCAACGGGAGGCCAGGCCCCATCTTCCTGAAAAAAACACCACCGAAAAAGCACTCGTGTCAGCAGGATACACTGAGAATCACTGGGAGAGAGGTTCTGTGAAGACATTTTGAATGACAGGCAAACTAGCATTTTGTGGAGTATTTGACAGGGACGCTTACCCAGCTCTTTGAGCAGGGCTACTTTCTATGAGCATGAGCAGCATTGCAAGCCAAAGCAGTTAGCATGGGCTGCAGAATGCATTGGAAAAATAACGTCTGGAAACAAATGAGGGATATGAGATAACAAAGTAAAAAAAAAAAGCAATTTCCCTAATTTAAGAGAAGAGGACCATTGTGCCACCCAGCAGTGGTGTAAGTGACAAGATGAAGCTTCTTTCACTTCCTGCCTTCGTCTCACCTGGGGGTGAAATGGGGGCATTCCTGTCTGCCTAAGCATGAACAAGCAACTCTCAATCCTCACTGACCCACTCGACTCCACCGTCTAAGGGGCCCTCTTGGGTCACGGCCTCAGTGTCACATGCCAGTGGGCGAGAGAAGGATATTGATTACCAATAAACTCATTAAGAACTAAGAGAAGGACTTTCCGCACAGACACACCAATTTGTTTCTGTCAAAACAAGAGCTTAGCAGTCAGGCACACACTCAGTTTAGTCTTTTGCCCTTTTGAACTCATTTTTCCAGATGAGCTATGGCTGCTTACCATATCAAGGAATTTAATATCAGCCGTCCCTATAACTACATCCAAACCTGACGTTAGACAATTAGGCGAAAGCTCATACTGTCATGGCTTAACATTGAAGCTAATGAAATGACTATATTTCTGATAACACTGACATTCTGTCAACACTGTCCCAAAGTTTCTTGCTTTGGGACGCTGGCCATTATTTTACAGAATGAGCAATTGATAACAACGTCATATATCAGCTGCTCTTGTGTTGTGCATCTGCTGTCCCTGATGTTCACTAGCAGCTGACCATATCTGTTTCCATCCCATCCGCATATTATTTTTAATGTGATGTGAAGCTTTCAAGGTTGCCAAATCTGGCACATTAATATTAACATGCATGCTGTCTTTGCTGATGTGAACATATAGGGTCTGATCTTGTATGTCTGTACTTTCTTTTTATTTCTTTGCCAATTATTTCCCTCCTTACAACTAATGCAATTCAGTTTGAGGACAGCATCTTACAATGAAGTTCACATTGCATTTGGCATTTGCGGCCTCTGAACCGCTGTTTTTTTGGGAATCCTGTTTGCTGTACTGTGGATACAGGGAATTAATGTTGCTCAGCATATCGGTGATAAACTGACAAGCCATCGCCCCTTTTGCACCCGCTGAGACGCTTCTGCTCTTCAGGCCCTGTAAAGGATGTGCCTGAAGATCAAGATACCAACTGAGGAACGTAGACGACAACTGTTATCAACAGCTCTACCATTAATAAGATCGGCCGGTGGCTTGTGTCCTGAGATTTGCTAGTCTGTGTTATCATGCTTCGGGACAATCTAAAATGAAACAGCGCTAAAAATATGGCAGGGAAAAATGGGAAGAAATGTGATGGGCCATGGTGTCAGTGTGGTTAATCGAAAATAATGGCCAGCAATTTATAGTTGCTGTCCTGACCAGCACTGGATGTACTGATGCAGGAGATGGAATTTTAATGTGTACATTCTATCACTTCATACAAGCTGCCGATGTTTAGGGCCCTAGCCAAACAGCACATGAATCTATGGACAGAGGTTATCATAGAGCAGTAATAAAGCGGCAGCACTCTTAAACAGACTCTTCTGATGGGGTAGTGCGTGTGCGCCAGCACGTTAAAGAACCTTGTTTCACATTAGGGTGCTTTGACAGTCGTCTGATTTCCACCTGCGGCCATTGTCATAAATAAACGGGAGTGGGAGGAGGCAGGCTCATGGGATATGCAAATGAAGAACACCTGCTATGTTGTTGAGACCACAGGGAACCATGAGACCATCAGTATTTTTCCTCATTTGACAAGAGCCCATCTAATCTCCCTGCATCCCTCGTTCCCCTAACTTGAAATGTATCCTGGGAAAAAAAAAAATAAGTCCAGATGCTCTACGGTCCCATGGCGCTTAGCTATGCAGCATTGGTTTATGCTGTCATAGAGTATAAACTACAACAGTCCTGGAATATTCTGAATAACTACAGCATTTGTCACTGTTTTGTCAAGAACGGATCAAACTGACTGTAGTACTTATCAATAAATTATTTTTTTCTAGTTATGTAAAGATACAAAAAATAGCTTGTTGTTTTTGCTGATGCTCTTTATAGGTTTAGTACATGCAAAGATTTATTCTACAGCAGCTGCAAAGCTTATGCAAATTTTTGCAAACTCAACTAGCAAGTGAGCATCACTGATGTAAATCTGTATTGACCTAGCGTTGTGCACAGGTTTTGATGGTTTCACAAAGGATGTTTTAAGATTTGGAGAAAGTGATAATCAAGATGAATTCTTGTGGTAATGATTTTTTGGCTCCTAATGCATGTCGGGGGAAAAAAATAAATAAATAAAAAGGTGCTTATTGGGAAGGAGAGGGGATCGATGTCACTTTCTGTTGGGATCTATGCCGTTAGCTGACGACAAGCAGCACTTAACCAAGACATTACAAGGCTTTCTGTGACAGCGGTTACCCAGAAGGGATTTGAGCCGTGGCAGACAAGTGTTTGCTGTAGGGAGACGGCATATGGCAATGGGATGGATGTGGATTTTCATAATGAACCAGACCATGGGAAGAGTTTATGATCTGGTTTCTCTCGTGTCATATGGAAGTGAGCTCAGCACAGCTTGACTAATCAGAAAAGTGGCTTTCTATGAATGTTATTCAGAAGTGCTTCTGATCAGGGGGTCTACATTGAAATACTGAAATTATACATCAGCTGTGACTCATGCCCCTCAGTATTAGGTAAAGGCTCTCATTAAGCTCAGACTGTATTGAGTTTCCCCCGGCTCGGAGCACAAACACTAAATAACCTTCTATAGAGCTTAAGAGGTAGAAATCAGCTGCATAGAATTTTTTTCTTTCACACGTATTTCACTCCCGACGTCAGAGCTCTTAATGAAGACAGCGTAGCTCACCGCTGCTGAATTCTGCACAGGCAGTCTAAAGATTTTATTTCACTGCTTCCACAGCTTGCCTTATTTCACTATGGCTTAATGAGAGTCGTTTGGAATAATAGGCTTCCATTGAACGGAGGCATCTGCATCCACACAGCTCTAAATGAGTGAGCTAATTTCCAAAGATAATCACCTTTCCTGCTGTGTTTTTATGCAGAGATGCTGTAGATTTTTAGCCTCGGCTTTAATGAAGTCAAAAATTACCTCCACAGCTCCGGTAAGGTACACGGAAGCTGAACGTGTCACTGATATTTATCTTTAAATCGTGACGGAAAGGGTGTTATTTTCATAAACATGGCATCATTTAGGAAATGAATAATGTCAGGCAAATTTTAATATTTTAAATCAAAAGTACTGTATTAGAGTGAACTAGTCAGTCTGCCATTTAAAGGCTATTAGCACAAGTTGCATAGGGCTTAATCGTGGAAATAATGGATGTCTTTTGTCCGATTATTCAATAAATGCAAATTAGTTAAACTAAACATCAGGCCAAAATTTAACAATATTATTTTGAGTCAAATGGTAATGTCATACAATTCTGCTGCTGTAATACACACTGGTATAGAGGACCTGATGAGGGCAGTATCAGATCCATTAGCTTAGCATACTTATCATCAAAACTTTGTTTCTGTAGAGAAATCCTATACAGACTGCTTGAAATGTGCTGATCTGTGCTACAGAGAAACATGGACTAGCCCTACTGATGCACTTCATGCCGCCGTGGAGACATAAAAAGAACTACAAACACATTTCACACACATTTCACATGTTTCCATGAGCAAACAAGTGAGTTTTCTTAGGATGTCTGGGTAATGAAGTCCACTGGGACATCCAGAGACACAATTAAATGATGAAGTGAGCTCTCTCTTTCACTGTCTCTTGTCTTGTCCCTGTGTGTTAGAGTGTTGTCACTGATGACACAGAAGCTGTGGCGTCATGCAGTCACTGCAGATGGCAAATGTTTTAAGGAAAAAAAGGACAGGAAGGGAGGATTCGCTTACAAACAGCATAGGCTATTCTGACAGAGAGAAACCCTGGCTTGTCAGAACAAATGGGAAAGGTCACAAACTGTGACAATAAAGTAATGTCCCATTCACTGAACTACTCTCTCCTTTATTTAACTTCCCACTTTCACGTCAACTAACTTGTCTTTAAAAAAAATGTCATGCCCTTTTATTTCTGTAAAGGTTGCACTAGAGGCAGCCACAAGCAACAGAGAGTGAGCTGTTTATCACATTCACTGTGTATTTATGCAGTTAGGCTGGAGACAAACTGTCAGTAATTTGGCAACATTTGCAGTACTTTTCCCCTCGCGGCTCTGCTGGAGTGGCTGTTGCAAAAATTTATACAATATGAAAGAAACAGCAGCAGAGGTTAATTCCCTGGTACAGTGTTATGCAGGCTGCCAGTCCAAGCGGAGGAGCAAGACAACAATATGGCTAGCAGCTAGTGCAGGACATCCTCCTCACAGCTTTGTGTTTCGCTTATCACAATAGACGGTCTGGAAGGTTTCCAAATAACGGCAGAGGGTGGGAAGATGGGGGAGAGAGCAGAAGGAAGGGGATGGAAGGGATAGCATTGTAATGTGTTTTCATGGCTACCAAATGAACCTTTCTATAGACTGTGACACAAAAAGAACAGTACTGTAAAACACACTCCTCTTGGAATGAAAATCAGCTGCGGCAACAGGAAAATCCACTCGTCGTATTAAGAGCTCAAGCTGTGCCGGCCAGCATCGACAGCTAAATTGCCATCCGTACACACATTTATTTATTTTCGCACATCTTAGCTTTCTGCCCGAGTTAAGCCTTGAAATAAAACCTGCTCTAATTGACACCTTTTTTCCTTGTCTAGACCTGAGGCAAGCCATCAAATATGGACGACACTTAAAGCTAGTAAGCCATTTTACAGTCTGTCTATATCTTTTCAACTACTTCAGTTTCAGCTACAGTCACAGAGGTGACGTTTCAGTAGGGATTTTTCTTTTGTGTTGTTACATTAATAGATGAGTGTCCTTTGTCTACCAATGTTTCTCTCATTTTTTTCTTGTCTCAAATTTTTTATTCCAAAACCATTTTTATCCCTATTTCAACTCCTAGTCCTGCTAATCACGTGTAGTGTGTATGTGAGAATCTGTTTCTCTCTCATCCCCTCATCTGATTCCACCACCTCTCTTTGTGAAATCTTACCTGCAGGATTTCACACATGCTCTTATCATATATCATGATCTTAAAGCAGACCTCATATTAGCCTTGGCCACTGGGTTCTGATCTCAGGCTTATTTGTTACCTTACATCATGTAACCCAAGTAGCATTTTGTGTTAAACTTTTACAGATTGGAAGGGAAAAAAAGAGAAGGCAGTGTACAAACTCTCCCTTTCTCACTGTCAAACACACACACATGGTATGATGGTGTCCAGTTACAGAGATGCTAAACTCTCCTGGAATGTTTCTTTAGGGGTATATCGACGGGAAAACACATGCAAGGACAAGGTAGGGGTAGGTGGAGGATTATGTGTGGCAGCTTGGGTTACACTGCCTTACACTTGACATAGACTTCTTGAACAGCATAGGAGGTCACGCAGAGTCTAGTTAAAGTTGCCCTGTAGGTTTTGAGGGATTTCATGGATGACTGATAGTACTCTCCATAAGTTTGCATCTGTAAAGTCAGAGTGAGGGCATGAGGTGCGTCCTTGAAAATCCTTCTCGTTGGGCCGATGAATGGAATGGCATAATGCTGCTGTGATGTGACAGTACACCAGAGCCAGTTTCTGTTGCTGTAACTCTCATGACTTGATGACTTTCTTCGTTGCATGGTGGATTTTACGCCTGCAGAAATATCAACATTAAATTATCATGATGTGGATGTGCATTACATGTGGAGCCATAAATAACGGTGACTTCATGGGGTTTGGTATGTTTAGCATCTATAACTGTGAGCTATTTGTGGTATCTTGAGCCATTCTGCATGAACTTCATTTAAGAGTAACCCAAGTCTGCTAAACAGCTCTGGCTAAAACTGCCTTTCTATGTTTAACTGTTGCCACCTCTCCCAGTGGATTTGCTTATACACAAGTCCAAATATAGTTAATTGCCAAATGGGTTCATGGGGCTGTAAAAGTTAGTGGCTACCCTATTAGCTGCTTTTGTAACTGAGCTAACCAGACTAGTATGCTTGTATTATGTCTGGATGCTCACTGTACATGAGGAGGGCCGTTGGGAAATGTATGTTTTATAAAAACGGCCTAAGCAACTCTGGTACCTTAAGGAAATTTAAACACTGGTATTATTCTATAAATACATTGGTGGTGTCACGCACGCCATCATTTTCTAGCCTGACTAAATATAAACAAGGCCCGTCAGCGCAGTGTTATCTGTAACGGTGTGATGCAACTCCTCGAAACCCCTCTGAAATAGTTCCTAAAATATACATGAAAAGGGAATGGAAAGACACACCCGTTTTTTTTTTTGTGTGTTGGCTGTTTGAAGATGCGAGTGCAACCTGTCATCCCTAAAATATCACAATGAGGAAAGAAATGAAGGAAGGAAGGAAGGTGAGAAGAAACACTAAATGAAAAACACAAAGACAACTTCAGATGGAGATGTCAGCATTGCTTGCACCACTGAAGCACATCTGTATGAACAACATTTCTATTGTAGTATGAGCAAAAAATGCCAACACCAAACAGTTTCCTTTCAGGTCTTGGCAGGTTTTAAATAGGCAGGTCAAGAAAATGGTTCAACTTACATTAATGTCTAATATGCGCTCATTTTTGTTCCCACACAGAGCTCTGTATTCCCCCAGGCAACCATTTGCTTTGCAAAATGCATGCATGAAATTCTTGAGACCAGCCTCCCCATGACAGTCTAAATAATAGATTACCAACGCAGCATCTAGCCTGTGCTATAACTTCAGACCCAACTGTCTGGCCTCATTAGCGGGGGAAGTGTAAAAGATAGCCAGCTGCTAGCCCAGGTGACAGCGCTGAGCTCTGGCCTTTGGCAGGAGTGGCCCTCCCCTAAAGAGAATATACGGCGTCTCGCTCTGTGCAATTCATCTTGTAATCCGCCTTAAAGCTGCTAAGCTTCGGTTGATGGCAAATGAATGGAGACCAATGGCAGGGAAGATGTAGACAGAGGGACAAGAGGGTGAAAGTTTCATTGAGCACCACAGGGAGGGGAGAAAAAAAACTAAATGTGGTAGATTCATGTGAGAGGAATGACGGTTGGTTTGGGCCGTCTGGTCAGAACCAGAGGTGACCTAAGCCATTTTCATCTACTGATTGTCCCCTTTCCCCCTCCTTCTGCCCCTCCCTCCACCTCTTTTCACTCTCTCTCCATGTCCGCTTCCAAATGGCAGTCATTATACCGGACATGAAAAGTCATTTTAGTTCCGCCTGGCTTCTTCAAAGCAGCTAGCTATAATTGCAGATTGAGTGGGGAGCGAATGCCAGGGTTACACAGAATTTAAACATTGACTCCTAACCTTGCACTGATGCAGAAATTCAAATTTGAATTAAAAAAAATAGAAGGGGAAATGGTGAGTTAATAGAAGAACCTCTCTTTACACAATGTTAATGTTAATCAGTCCCTGTTATGCCTTTTGCTGTACAATATCTCTGTTTGCCTGTGAGATATCTATATGCGTCCCTGTGGACTGGAAGCACTGGATCCTATTACAACACGTGTCACTTCAAGAAGTATGGCACAGATTGGGGAAACACTTTGAAATTATGAAAAATCCATCCACTATTTAATGCATTCCTCATTCGTGAAATTGCTATGCTCTTTTTTTTAATGGAATTTTCTCGTCTTGACCAATTCAACGGGGAATCTGGGAAATGCAAATGGCCAACAGATAAAAATCCCAATCAAAACAGTTCGTTCACCTTAAATAACACACACACACACACACTTTCTGCTCTTTCCCAGTTTAGGAGGTAGCCCTCCTTTGCACTTATCTCTTGTACCCTTCTATTTGGCACAGCAGGGAGCATAATTGTCCTTGGAAAGAACCTATCTACTAAAGGCTCTGTTTTTGACTTGTTGTCGCAGAGACCTTTATCATAACACCCGCTTTTGCCCAGCTTCAGGCTCTAACCGCAGAGTGCCTCTGAACAAAAGTGCTTCATCTAAGTCATTCCCTTTTGATGGAGGACAGGGGGGTGAGTGAAGAGGAAGGTGGCTAGATGGAGAATATAGACAAGAAAATACGTCTTCTGTTGGCAACAGTCCCCGCCGTCCACTCCCTCTCAACCCATGAAACACGACCCTTGCTGGCTCTCTTGCGAGCAGAAACAAATTCTAAAACTGTCATACTTTAATTGAAATTCCATCACTTGTGTGGCTGCTATTGTGGAATAATTTGATAAAGCTGTGTGACATGAATGCGCAGAGCCGACCGCCACTTCTATTTCTTCCTCCAGCTTTTATTTCCTCATTCTGCCAGTTATTCAAATGAACCTCAGTGGATTCAGCAAAAATAACATAAGTGGAAATGAGACAATGGTAAGGGCATAAAAGGAAATAATGTTGTGGATTGCAACACAATCAGAAAGCCTTAAAAATATCACCTAGCTATCACCTTCATTCTTGCAATATTTGAAACCATTTCTTGTTTTTCGCTTGTGCTTTATATTTCTTCTAATTAGCTCTCTCTCTCTCTCTCTCTCTCTCTCTCTCTCTCACTCTCAGAGTGCTCATAGTGACAGGCAGTTAGTTGCTAGATAGGGAGTGTGTGATCCAAAATGGAGGTCAAGGGCAGAATTCCAGTCCTCTGCCAGTGCCACTGACCCCGATCCAAATCCATACCAGCATAGTCCCTCTCTCCCTCCATGTCTTCACAACTGGCTACAGGCGTTCGGCATCCATCATATCTCCTGAAACTCGATCTGCAAGCAAAGGACAGCTGCGGCGGAAAAGTAGTACTCCTTGTTTGTGACGCACCGTTATCCCTCCTGTATGCAAAAGCCTGGAAGCAGATCCCAAGCTAGGTGTAGCGTTCCAACTGTATTGTACCCCACGCTAAGTGGAACCATGTTGGAAGTGACACCCCACATTGTGTGTTCGAATACATACAAGTGAATCACACTGAGGGAGATAAACATAGTGAAATAAGGATGAAAAGATGGCAGGGAACTTTTTTCCTTCTTTTCCGATGAGACTCATCTGAGAAAGAAAAATATGAGAAAAGACAGAGAGAAAACAAGAAAGAACAAGCTCTGCTATAGCTCTGTGCTCCCTCCACTGCCGAATAATATTTATGCCTCAGCCTTCTGCCCTGACAGGGTGATGGACAGTAGAGGTGATTTTGCCTGGGCGTGAAAATAGGCTCCTTATTATTCCAACCCAGTGGCAACTTGAATATCAATAAAAAACTGCTCGCGTTCCCCTATGTGTAAAACCAATGCCCCGTAGCGGTGGTTTTTATCAAGCAACCCACCCTTGACGCTAGTTATGCAGTACCAGAGGTTACGGGAGGAAATGCTTGCCAAGTAAATAAGTGAGTGAAGCGACTGAATCGAGGGGAAAAACACAGCGGGACCAGGGCCAAAGTGAACCAAGGGTAAAGTCATGATCACTTCATTATGCTGGAGTGCAGCTCAGTGTTGTGCGAAATCAAACTGCTTTCTCATTTGTCACAATGCATCAAGCCGGTCTCTGTGAAGTGGGCTTGTAGTGAGCTGGAGGCCGCTGACACACATGGGTTGATGAACATAAGGAAACTAAACATGCATGGATGTACATATATATATATATATATATATATATATATATATATATATATATATATACAGCCTGTAGTACACATAGCAACACCGCTACAGCACATGGACTTCCACATCACTGCCCTCCTGCCTTGTTTTTCTCCATCATGACCTCTACCAGTCAAACTTCCCCTGCATTCGCCAACCACTCACCCTGCCAGCTAGCCAGCCGGCCTGCCAGTCAGTGGGTAGATGTTAAGGGCTGTTGCTGGCACAAAATAAGCTAGAATACACCCACTGGATTACAGAGGGCAGGCAGTGAGGGGGGTGATTGCTAACAGACCTATTGGCACTCCATCTCCTCCAGCTCCAACACCACGGCGCCTGATAATTGTGGCCTCTTTGTTTACGTATCCACTTTTGTAATGCAAGTGTTGATTTCTCACTCGTAATAGGAGCCCTGGCCTTGGAATTCCTGAAGTAGCGTTCGCACACACAGGCAAAAAGCATACACACAAACTTTTTCTCCTTCTTTTTGTCGGTACTTTAAAATAATCCAGTGATTCAGAATACTTGGCTGCAGTAAGACAACGGGACTGCGAGGTGCAGGCACATTTGTTTGTAAGAGAACTTGGCCTTGTGCCGAAGGAGGACTTGGGTAAGGGAACGCTGAATGCTCCAGCACTCCTTTAAAATGCCTCTGTTTCATTAAATTCACTGCTGACAACGAGTTTATATCGATAAGGTTAACCTTTAACCCGTGTGTGTAGTAGCGTTTGTAAAATCACTTAGGGAGGTGAGGGTACATTCGAGAAGTGATACAAATAAAAAGGACATCTGAAAGACATTGTTGACTTTTTTCAAGCATTCAGTCTTAAAAATACCTCGCTGTCGCTCCTAGATGCTGTCAAAAATATGGGATATGATTGCAGAAGGTGCTTCAGGCACAGAAAGCTGGAGAGAAAAGTACATCAGTTGGCACGCAAAAATGGCCCAACTCCCTTATAGGTGCTTTGTAAACCCTTATATAATTTTTCAATTTAATAGCTTGCATGCCATGAACTGTTTGTATCCTTCACACACACACACATGCACACACTGGTGAAAGCTTGACTCATTTCTCCTGTCATTTCCTTTTACACGATAATATGGAATTACTGTTTCATTTACATCAAGATTTTTCCACACAAAGCTGTATATTATTTTGGGGGTTTTAAAAAATGCTGCTGAGTGAAGGATGGGGGTTTGAGCGAAGACGGCTGCATCTGTGCCGCTTTTCCATGACTAAGACACTGAGGTACTTTAAGACGCTCCCTTCAGCTACTTCGGATAGCAGCACTTTAAGCGAGCATCACCTTATCCATTTTGTCTCCTCTTTTTGAGCGCCGCTGTCGCAACAGCAAAATTGGAAATCGAACGTGCGGTGACAGCTTTAATTGCCCTGTGTCAAAATTGGGCAAGTGCTAACTGTTTGAGCCGGGAACAGTAAAACATGTAAGACGGTGGAGGTGCTGGGGAAGTGCTTACTGGCTATAAACTGGGAACTGCTTGAGCAAACACAGGCACAGTGATTTGCATGCTTAAACACACACACACAAAAAACACACACACACAAACACACACACACACTGTCACTGGCCTGAACACCTACTCCTCCTCTAATCACTGCCTTTCCATTAGGCTCAGACAGTGAGTAGTTACAATGTGGATGGTTGCATAGCCTTTTTTAGGCCTTTTGATTTTACACTATTACGCCTCCTACCATGAATTGCAGATTATAAATTCTTAATTTGCAACAATTTGATGGCTATACAAACCAGTTATTTTGTGAGCTTTGGGAATTTATTTCTGTGATAATACTTTTATTCTCCACGGCTTCCAGCCTCTGCTGCTGCATCCTCCTCGCTGGCTGCGCAGAATGAGTCCCCTAGTGGCCCAAGTGGCACACTGAGCACAGGTGGTGAGCACAGCTCTGCTGGAAATAAGGCTTCACTTTCACCTGACTGCCACAATATGTTGCGTGACTGACTCATGTCTGCTTCAACATGGGAGCTATTTAAAAAAGCAAAGTCAACTTTAACGCACCCCCTGCTAAAACAAAACGTGCTCTAAAAATAAAGACGGATAAGATGAGAGATCTCTAGAGAGTTTCAGGAATGCACTTTGAAAAATTCTTCACAATCGACACAACTCTGACAAAGATCCACTAGATGAACTACAGTGAGCCTAACATGGTTTTTCATGGCGGTGTTATTTTTTATAACATCATGGGAACAAATCAGCTACTCCAAAACGCAATATTGAAGCAATGAATGCATTGCGATGATTTATTGAAAATGACACCGCGCCTCCCACACCATGAATAAAAAATATTCCTCCTGCACATTAATGTAGTTAATGTGCAAATACAAACCAAAAATACATTATAATTACTGGATTTGATGCCATTCGTTCACGTTTCACATTCTGTATAGTGTGGCTCGGCAAGCGCGACTGTCTTTATCCAAGGTTGCGCGCATTCATACTAAAAATATTAATAAAACAAGTATTGGCACATGTAAAATAGGGTTACATCGCTCAACACGGCAGTCAGCATGTATCCCATATGCATTAGGTGAATACAGCCAGAACCACTAGGTGTTACTGGGCACAGCTGATATGTTTGAAAGAACTTCATGACGCTCTCCGCACACCTGAAATCACTGCGGCAGCTCAGCGAGCAGTCTTACCTTATCACCATGTTGCGGTCACTTAGAAACTCAGGCTCTCCTTTTTTCTCTAGAGATGTCGAGAGTTTTTTTTTTTTAATCTTTTTTGTTATTGTTGTTTTACATCCAGTAATGACAGTCTAGTCCCGGGGAAATAAAATAACGTGGAGGAAAGAAATCCGTCCCCAGGTTCCTCCTCCTCTTGCTCCTCCGCTTGTTCGCTCTTATTTCGCGTCTTTCCTCGAGTGGTCCCTCCGTAGTGCGGAGACGATCTTCGCGGCGGCAGGACGCGAAAACACGCACGTGGCGCGTGCAGGTATAGCTCTGTAGTCAGGTTTGGGTCTGCGCGTGGAGCTCGTTAGATCTTCATTGGGTTGAACGTGGCGAGACTGTGGTTGTGTTTGAAGAGTGCGGTGCGGCTGGGACACACAGCCCCGGCGCTCGCTCTCCCCCCTCTCTCTCTCTCTCTCTTTCTCTGTCTTACACGAAGTGAAACCCCAGGCAGAGGTGTGCGTGCGTGCGCGCGTGTGTGGGAGGGATGACGTCACTCAGCGAGGCCCCACTTTCCCAACTCTACTGGATCAACTCCCCCAAGTCCACTGCAGGAATGTACATGTGCATGTGCACTTGGACATGGATATTTTGTGTTTGAGTCTGACTGCATAATTATTTCCAGTTGGTAAACCGTGAGAATATAAGTGCACAAGTCTGCATATGTTGTTCTCCAGCTATGGTATTATGAAGGAGGATAGTAAACACCCACTGTAGGCTATATAATGAGAATTAATAAAAAATAGTCAAAAAATAAGAAAAAAAATGGGAATGGGTGTTTGTGTTAATATTTCTCTGAGAAATGTAGGAATTAACAATAACAAATTTAAAATACTTAAAGTGATTACTGTACTTTAGTACAGTACTTAAGTATGTGTGTGTATTTCACCACTAGCTCTTTAGATGCAGTGTGTATAATATTTGGTCTCTTTCTCATGACAAATAGGGGTGAGCTTTTCAGCTCGACTGCTGGGTTCATACAAGCTAAACTTAGAGTCACCAGTTATATTACAAAGAAAAACAAACTGCTGACTACCATCAGAGTAAGAATGCTCAGAATGTGCCACAATTCTTGGCTTGGATTTAATCCAATAAACAGACTTATCAAAACATACACAGCGCATGTCACATTCGATGTGACATGAGTCCCATGAGGGTAGACCGGACGCTACAGTGACTCACTACTGCCTCCTATGGTACAAGTGGTATTACAAGAGGAGGGTGCATGGATGCTTTGTGGTAGTAATGTCAGAGCAAACTCCATAAAAATGCCATCATTTACAATAAGGTCACCACAAACTCATCACTAAGAGCCATACTGTAGGTCCCTGTAGGGATCTTATATTGATTTTCTTGTCAGACTGGGCTTGAATGTTTGTGCATGCCTGTCATCTACCATTTTGCTTATTTATTTATATTTTTTATCAAAGCCATTGCTTCTGTGTGTGTGGGAAAACTGCATTCACATACCCAATCATGTTTTCTAAGGTCAGCTTGTCAGAGCAGCCAAGTTGAGCAGTAACCTGTATAATCCATGTGTAATGATCACACATTTCATGTAATGATTCCAGGACGTGATCCATTTGTATCCACGTTACTGAATACACATAATGGTGCACAACAACACATAAAGGGACAATGTCGCTCCTGATAACGCAGCCTAGTGCACAGTTGTCTTATGTAGGGCTACAGAAAAATAACAGCAACGGCCCCGGGAGACAGATGACTATGACCAATTGTGTTTTGAGAAAAGTTGCTTTTGTGGCAGCAACCCAAACCTTCTGATGAACAGCCTAGCCCTGCAGACACCAACATCTAGCATCCAACAATAGCTCTCTGAGAGACAGACTACTGCAGTCAGCAGATCTGTTTTCTTACCTGCACTCAGACATGTCATGTATCTGATTGAGTAACTGTGATGGTGATTTATACCTGCAAATTACACTGAGCAACATTTTCTAAGGGCAGAATTTGATAGCGCCTCCGCATGTAGTTTTATAGGCCAAAAGAAAGTGTTGGTTTTGTGACAATGAACGATGGAGAAACTTGATGGAATTAGTGTTCTGTGAACTACTGCCCTTGACTGCTGCCTATGAGAAAACACTGTGGGAGTGATAGCTAGTTGTGTCTACGGGCACAATGTGCTGTGGATCACAAATATCTGATTATCTGACTTTTACCAAAGCAGTTATTTGGAAAGTACTCATGTCTATCAGGAGTGTAGACTGAAGCTGGAATGCTGTTTTGGTTTCTTGATAAATATCTGCTCTCTTAAATAAAATGTTCAGTCCTTTAACTGAGTCCTGTTGACATTCATCTCCAATGCATGACTTTCAGAGGTGTCTTATTTTTTTTTTTTTTAAATAAAATCCCTCCTGATCTTTGAATATAATTAAATGACAATAGTTATGAGATTTATAATTGTGCTCTGCATCTAACCTTGTGCTTCTAGCTTAGCAGTAATACCACAGCACTTGTTGATGAATGGGTGCAAGGGTAGGATTTATCAAGAGGTTGTCTTGCTGGCCTTTCATAGCTGAACTTGGTGGCCCAACAGGACGTAGCAGTCTATACAACAGCTGTCCCTCAATGAGAACAATCTCAGACTGAGGCAACTTGAATGCCGAGCTGAGGTGCTGCATCGCCACACGTTGTAAGTTTGCCTGATAACGCTCAGATGACAGTAGGGGAGCCATTTGACTCACCTGGCAAATGTTTTCTTTGTTCGACGACAATGACAAAACATTGGGAGGATGTGAGCCAGCAGTGTCTGATGTCCTGCCTCAGACATGTTTAGATCCATATTCATGTTGGGCCAGGCAATGTGTGGCACTAATTGACATTTACCATGTAAATACTATGCAAATGCAGCTAATGATGCTAAAGGTTATACAGTATCAACATGAAGTATGTGTTTGTCTGTGTAGCCGCCCACACAGTATGTCTATGTGGAATATTATTTATATTATTCTGAAATTCTGTTCAATGGTTTCTCTTGTTTTCTATTTTGTCTTTTTAATATTTTACAATGGCATTGGATTATCCCACAGATTACCAAAGAACAACTGTAATGCCATAATCAATAATGAAGGAATAAGTTAAGGGTTGTATTTATTAGCAGCTCATTGTTACCATGGATATGAAAGAATTATTATGATGATTATTGTCAGGTAAAATATCAGAAGTAAAGTGAAATAGCTTGAATTTGCTTTGTGTAAAACCACCACTAGGTCACAGGTCATGCTTATCTTATGAAATATCTCAGAACCTACTTACTCACATGGTCAACAACCTTGAACTATAAGCTATTTGCACTAAGTGGCAGTTTGCTAAACTAAGACAATAAAGATACACATGCTAAACATAATGTTACAGTCAATATGTTTGTACAGCATCCTCACATCAGTATTTGGCTCACTGCTGGCATGGCTGTAGAGTCTCAGTTTTATTTAGAAATTACTTTTATCACAAGCTGAGTCCTTGACAGCCCTTTTGTTTACTGGTGCTGGATGTGTTGGATGTATTGTACTTCAACAATGAATGACCTTCTCTCAGCACTGTCTTTAGTGGTTGTCTTGTACTGTAGGTTATCATTGTCAGTGTTTGTGAACATATATTTGGGTGTCTGGAGCCCCTGACAGCCCAGAAACTGTGAAAAATAAGACAATCCAGTCAGTTTTTATTTGGTTCAGATTTGTCAACCCTACCTATATCAAATGTAGGGTCATTAGGATATACTATTCACAGTGAACTACGTTCATAAAGCTGCATAGATGTATGAACCTAACCACAAGCATCTGATATCCCCTTTGAAGTACCTGGTTCAGAAACAGACACATGTACAAAGTCAGTTAAGTTGTTCTTTAAGTTGCATAGAAAGTGATTTGCTTTTAGTCTGCAAAAAATATATTTTAAGTGATGCTTGTCAGATGAATTTTTGCTAAGGACTAGGCTCAGACTGGATTTTGTTGCTCAGTAGGCTGAGGTCAGTTCCATTGTAACTCAATCCAATAACTGTCATATCAGTTTAACAACTTAGATTTGGGAGAGCTGACAGCTATTTCAAAAAGCTTGTTCTCTCCCATAGACCACATTTCATCTCTGGGTAAGTTGCCTGTACTTCTGATCATGCTGCCTATTTATAATTCTGCATACAAAACTATCAATTTCACTTTAAATGACAGACAGACGGACGTGAAAATACAATATTGTTCACTGTCAATCTCCCTTTCGCCCGAGGTGCAGGCCTTTTCACCCTTGACAAGTTGCTGGCGAATTACAAATGACTGTCAGCCAAGTCATTACTCTAGTTTCTGCGACCCAAAGACAACGCCATGTATAATACTGTGAAGAGCAGAGACAACTTGTCTGAATCAAAAACAAGGACTGTTGTTTTCAGCTCCTCACACCCCAGAGTTGATACATTTATAGTCCCCACCTCCCCTGCAACCCTGATCAAGTAAACCAGTCATCGTAAAATTAATTTCCCCATCAAGCGAGACTCTCACTCTTTTGGGATAACAATCTATTTTAAGCGGATAAATCTAATCCAATGTGTTGAGATTGACTTGTTTATGGCCGTTGCCCAAGCAGTCAAGAGAGGGAGAAAAGGGCGGCGATGGTGGTGAGGGTTGGGGGTAAAGCGACAAATGCCAAGGTGATATTACACACATCTCCAAGGCACGGAAGATGTAAACCAACACCCAACTGTAGTCCTTGGCCGAGACATCTAATACTTCTCTCCTTCTTAGAATCTGTCAGACATGATGGATGAATGAGCACACAGCCATGCTTTCATGAGCATTGATAGCCATTATTATGTACATGATAGGGATGAAGTGGTTAATTTATTGGTCTGATGTCAGGCAGCTATTTCCAGAGCCTTATACAATCAGTGAGAGCATCTATATAATTCACTTAGTGACCTACATAACTTGGAAACAATGACAGCCATATAACACGTCCCCCAAGGCGAAACACTCGTAAACACGTCCTGAAGCCAGATTATTAAATTAACCCTATTTATGTTTCCAAATTATCCCCCTAGAGAGGTACCTGCACCTAAGTTGGTTACGTAATGACAAAACATGAATGCTGTGTGCCATTAATCACACATTAGGATAAAAACAGCTACGACTCACAGAGTTTCATTGTCACGATCAGGCAGTTCCTTGCAGCCTCTGAAAACTTTGTTTCAATTATTCACATATTTCTCTGTCACGTTAAAAATTCACGACTATAAGCAATCGTCAAAGTCAAACATTGGGGAGAACTGTTGTTATTATTTAATGACAGTGTTACCGCTTCATCAGGATTATGTGCTTGTAGTTTGATCAGCTCTGATTGACAGTGCAGGTAAACAACCCCATAACTGTCATCACATGTTCAGAAAACGTGTTCCTGTAGGAGCCCAACGCTCACAGGAAAAAAAGCTTATTGAGGAGAGAATATTGTGGTAAAACATTAACTCATATAGGAGGTGCTGCCAACAGTTTTAGGTTAGATATTAACTATATTTGGAGCAGCTGACTGCAGCCTGGTGTCACAGTACCTCCAGAGCTGACTGCATGTAGTCTTAAATTCTGTCGAAGCTGATGACATGTTAAGTCTAGTGTGACATTGCCTCAAATTGGAGGAGCTAACTGCAGGCTTATCTTATAAGTTTGATCAGCTTTGATTAGCTTTCAAGTAGCTGTTGACTAAAGTGCCCAAGATGGCACCACTGTAGGGAGACCACAGAAGCGGACATGAATGCACATTGTGCTGTATGGAGCCAGTGTCTATTCCTAGTGAAGCTCAGTGAGCAACAATGAATAATACACTGTCTGCAAGCAAGAGGGTCAGAAGGATATTGTCAATGCAAACACAATAGGCTGCACTCCTAAAGAGGGCAACTTGAACTCCTACATGACCTGAACAGCTCACAGGGCACGCTGTGACGAGAGGCACGCGCTTACTCATCTGTTCAGGAACTGCTGAGTCATGAGTAGTCAATATCACCTTATTACTATGTCAAGTGAAATCGGATTCGCGACCAGGCTTGTGGATGGGACCTCGGTTTGATTTAGTTTAGTGTTGGCATGGGGTGCAATGAGCTGAAAAGCAATTAGGTCCATTAAGAGATCAACTGGGATGGCGTGAGCAGCTATGGTGCAGCAGCTGCAGCAGCCTGGAGGAGAGACAAAGAGAGATAGAGGTAGCGAAGGATGGGGGCTCAGGCAGATTGAGTCGACTCCTGCTTGACAGAGTCCCTCTATGGAACTCAGCTCAGGACACCTGTCCCACAATACCGTGCAAATTAGTGTGCTTAATGTGAGCATGCACACGCAGATGTGTATGCATGTGTGGCTTGTGCTTGATGTAATAAGAGCCTAACAAGTTGGCGTTGATTCACACAGGCTAGCACTTCATTACTGATTGTCAACCTGTGTGAAGTAACTCTCACAGCTGTGGAGGGCACTTCCTATTAAGGAGGAAGGTATACATGAGCAGATAAATTGTAAGAAGCACTCACGTACTCTCCTCCAACAGTGGGGAACATCCGTCTCCATGAATAGATGCATTAGCCGCTTACACTTTTGAGTTATATTGTGTACTGTTTCCACTCAAATGTAAAATGGAATTCCAAAAAGAATTAACATGTGGTTTTTGTGAAGACATGTTACAATCTAGCACTGGAAAGTCGATCAATGTTCAATGTATCAAAGCAATTTCAATTATTGACTAATAGTTACTTATTGAGCAAAGGTACTGCTTGTCCCTGCTTTATATTGTAAATTGGATACATTTGGATTTGTCATACCTTATGCCATAGGAAAATTATGATTGATATTTTATTTTATTGATGATTGTAAGGCTAAAAAACAGATCATTTGATAATTGTTGGTTGCAGCCCTATTTAGGGGCAAAGACTTCTTTTTTTTGTCCTAAATTCACCACATATTAATGGAGTAACTTTTGCATATTTACTGTCACCTGGTTTGACCCCACCTCTGCTACAGTACCTGGTTCAGAAAGGCCCTTTTGATATGACAAGCCCTGTCAATAGGATGAAGCACACCAGGACGAATATTGTTATTATTTATACAATAATGTGGCACTGTTTCATGACAGATCGCATTCTCACTTTTCTTCTTCACCTTATTTTAATTTTTGTAATTTGTAATCCATTTGTAATTTCTCCTTTTTACCCATAATGCACATGAGTGGGGAAAAAAATGCACCCCTACTTGTCTTTTGTGTTGATTCTTTCCCATCTCCTCCCACTTCCCTTCATTGTCCTTTCATTTATTAAAATGTTCCCCTCTCTAAAAGCCTGTTACCTTCTCCTGCCATCATCTTATCCCAGTTATTTGCCTCTTCTCTTCCACATCCACTCTTTCTGCTCTCTACCTCTATGATTTTCCTTCCCCAAACTAATAGTGACACATACCTCATCTCCATCTATATCTCCTTCTGCCCCTCCCTCTTTCTCCTCTCTCTCTCTCTCTTTTTTCAGCGTGTGCAGGCTGGCATTCGGTATTTACGAGAAACCTCTCTCCATGGCCGATTGATCATGGCCATTGTTTGCACTGGGTCCTCCATTTTACAGTTCAGTGTTCATGAAAAGGAGCTTTTTCCACTGCTATCTGTCACCCTTCCACCCCAAAATATATTCTCCCCCTTTCTCTTTGGCCAGTGATCCCCCACTGACATTTTCACAAGCACACCTTCATCAATTTCACACCTCCGATGCCCTCCTATGCCAGTGAGGAAGGTGGGAGGAGGAGGTGAATTGATGGCTGAGTGCTGACAAAGCTCGCTTGAATTTGGAAGTCAGGGAGTGACAAAGTTCTTTAAGTGTAGGACAGATAGGACATGGAGGGTCATCAGTATTTGTGTCATCAAAGTCCACAAAACACACAACTGCATGACACCAAAAAGTGATCCAGTTCAAATACTGTATGTCCAGTGGAGTCTGTGAAAAGCACTTTTTCATGTTGTTGGCCACAGTGTTCAGTATTGCAAACGTCTGCATCTCAGCTTACTATTTGCTGCCCCCTGTAGTTTGCACCTTTCTCATTAATTCCAGCAAAGATGAGTCATGAAACTTGTGCTATAAATCCAATAACGCAATAAAAATGTGTGATGGGAAAAAAAAGGCATCCAGAAGGTAAACATCCTCTGTGCTCACTTCCTCCCTTTAGTCTTGGGAAATTAGGCCATTCTATCATCAGCCAACTGGTGCATTTATGAGCTGCTAAAGTAATTGGCGGTAGCGGCGAGATCTCAGCTGAGGCAAAGGTAGCATACATTCACCTCAACAGAGCCTTAAGCTAAATGCTTCAATGAAATAACAGAGAGGAGATGGAAGAAGGGGAGGAGGAGGCGAGTGGCACAAAATAGAGAAGCAAGGTGCCTCATTCACTGGCTCAGGGGTTTATGGGATTGCTCCCAGCTGTCACTCTGTGTAGTGAATCCGCAGCACCGTAATATCTTAATTGTTTCAAATTAAATGCTCGTAAAATGGCAAAGGAAATGAGTTTTTCTCTCTGGCTAATCCAAAGCAGCCCCTTGACTTACATCTGGGCCCGTTTTAAGTGAGAGGCGGTTTAAAAGGTGGAATGGCTCCCACATGAGATGACTATGGGTAGGCTGCTGTGGAATTAGTCTTTATAGGTTGTGAACTACGAATCTATTACTGAGCACATGTGAACCTTATCTCTCGCACTCTCGCCTTTTCCCTGTCTGTACATCTTCATCTGTCCCTTTTTCTAACAGTGTTTCTTTCATTCTTTACATGTGTGCACATATGTATGTGTGTGCTTATGCATGTTTATGTGTAGGATGTGTGCATGCAGAGGCTTATCATAATAAACAGTCTAAATATCCTGTGGGAATTCACACATCTAGTCTACCCAGCCATCTCCCTCCGGCACTGCTGAGACACAGCTCATTCCACAGCACACATTCAAATCACTCAACCAGCTAAAGGTCCTGAATGACATCAGCCTAACTGTCAAACACACACACACACACACACACACACACACACACACACACAGAGAGGCTCATGTATGCATGCATGCACACACATAATGCAGACATGTTGGCACACATGGAAACACAGACACATATGAAGCCCTCCCCACCTCAGTCACCAAGAATAATTGGTGAGCATGCTGCTATGTACTCATAGCACGTACTGCCATTTCCACACTAAACATATGCATTCTGTGAACACTGTATGATATGTTCCTCATGGCTTTTCTGAGCCCAATTCCCAGTCTGAATGGATAACAGAATATGCCATTAGCCCCTGTTAACTTGACATCTTCCCTTCCATTCTTGTACAAATACCAGCTCGAAATGAAGCTCCTAACGGGCAAATCCAGCAGACAATTATATGCCATTACATCGCAAAGTGGTTTTGTGGTGGGGGCTGTAGGTGGTGACGACGTTAGGGGCAGCGAAGTCGATTATCATAAAACGAAACACCAACTGAGAAGGCCTGACACCTCTCCACTTGGAACCAGACACTGATTGAAAAAAAGAAAGCGTCATTATTGCCTCACAAAGCAGGGAGCTACTCTCATTCTGCTCAGCAGATGGTGATACACGAGTGCCGTGGTAAAAGTTTAACTGACAAGTGTTTGAAAAGTTTCTGACACCGCCATCTGTAGTAAGGAACATCTCAAGGAAAGCAGAGTGTCGACATTTAACAGGAGCTGCCTCACAGTGAGGTAATAATAATGGAAGTTGTTATACAGTACAAGTTTACCAAAAGCTTAACAACCTCAAATGATAACTGACATTTGCAAATTTGAACAGTTGTGATTCTTCCACTGCAAAACTCCAATATCAGTCTGCAGATAAAGATTACTATTAGAAAAACTAAAACTAACTAAAACAAAACTATTAGAACAAAACTGAGGTTGAGATGGGATCATTGTCAATCTGATGTTCTGGACTTGCTTTTGCTTTTCACTGATATGCAGATGTTAAAGCTGCACTCATCTTTTTATATAAATAATGGATGTAATGATTGCATGTAATGGAAACGTTATTGTGACTAACCCACACAGAATTATTTCCCTACTCTGCCCCTGTTCCTCGATTCTATATGAATTATTTTTTTCTGTGGCTTTCTGTTCGCTCATTGTTTTCGTTCTGTGCCTGCAAACTTACACTGTGCTCTGCATTGGTGGAGACCAAAAAAGAGAACGAATAGAAGATTAATAATCAACTTCAGTTGTCATGTAGCCAAAACTTCTCTCTGAATGAAGGCTACTGTTGCTCAGTGTCAGCTGGTTGCTAAATGGATGACTAACACGCTCATGAGTAATCTTTATAATGTGGCAGATTTCTGATGCACCCAAGTGGCCAGACAAGTTAAAGCAACACAAAGCGTGAATCAGACTGTGCCAATTGTTATGATCAGATGAGCTCAGCAAATCAAAGACTCTGCATTAAGGTCCATCTTCCGCTTCTTCCTGTGTCTTTTTCCCGGCTGCATGCCGCATTGCTTTTAATGTACTGTGGAGTGTTCTCCATCCTCTCCTCTGGCGCTTCATGTGCCATCTTTCCCCTCTAAGCTCTACTCCTGGTCCTTTCATTTCCATTTCTCTCCACTCCTGCCTCACCCTCTCCTCCCCTCTCATCCAGTTTTTCAAGCATCCTTGTTCTCCTTTCTCTCCACTCTCACGTCTCTCTCATCACCCACTGTCCTCCCATCCGTTTGGTTTTGTTTTGTTCTCTCCTCCCCCCCACACAACTTCTCCTCCTCTTCTGCTCCCTCATGTGCTGCTGGATTCCCTCCTATCGTTCCTCTTGCTTTTTCTGCGTTTCTCAATGTCTCTCCCTACCGTTGTTATTACCTTTCTCTCCTGTCTGTCTTATTATCATTACCACTGCTCTTGCAGCAAATTCTCTTGACCCAATCTCCTTTTCCTTATCTGTACATCTTCCCATCCAACATCTCCTTTGTGGCATTCTGACTTGTCTTTGAGCTACTTAACCAGTCTTTATTTGTCTTCTCTTCCCTCTCTCCTCCTTTAACCTATCCTCCATTAGTTTTCCCTATGCCTTATCCCAGAATATGCTCTGTCTCGCACTCTGTCTCACTCGCTTCTCGCCTCCTCACTCTCTCTGCCATGTTTGTGGCCTTTCGCTCTGTGCACATCTAATGGCTGGGGTGTAATCCACTGGCTAATCTGCTGACAGCCTGTGTGACAAGGCATTAGCTTTGTGTCACTGCCTACCATGCTGCTTCTCAACGTGTGTGTGTTGGAGAGTGAGAGAGTCAGAAAATGAAAGACGCGAGTCTATGAATGTTAGTATGCCGGCATGCAAACGCAATATGTTTGTAAAACTCAGCGTATGTGGTGTAAGTAAGTGGCTTATGCATGTTTGTTGCTCCATGTCGACTGGATGCCCAAGGCGTAAAATTGACCCTGTAACTCCTCACTTTTGCATGACCTTTCACCTTTCCATTTTTCTCCACTATTTATGTCCACTGCTGCACTTCTTTCATTCTCTGTGGGTGATAGCAGTTTTAATAAGTTGGCAGGTCAGAGTGCCAGTGGATGCAGCAAGAGACAGACTGGGCAAGACGGGCCAAAGTTGACTTGTCGCGGTGCCTCAGTGCTCTGTCAGGCTTCCAGCCTTCTCAAATAGAGCTCTGTTTGTAATTTAATATTGGATTTTCTATTATTTTTGCTGTAATAGTTGTTACATTTGTTTTTATTACATTTGCATACATTACATATAACATTTGCATTTTGAATAATCTGTTTTTTGGAATAATTTGATCAATTGTTTAGTCAATTTAAAGATATTGAATTTCCAAAAACTGCTGAAAATCATTGAATTTAAAAAGCTGGAAGCAGCAAATATTTAGCATTATTGAAAACTGCTTAAACAGCGAATTAATTGACTGTCAAAATGAGAGTGTTATTGATGACAAATCATTTTGCTCTGGTTAGTTATGACCTGTGGCTTTGCACATGCTCCACCAAAATCCTCTTCTTCCTCTGAACTGCCAGCCCTACCTCACCAGCAGAGCTCACCTCACACTTACCACATTTCTCTCTTTTTAGCTTCTGTCCCTTTCTTTAGTGCTTCCGTCCCGTCTCCACCTGAGTGATCCTGTTATCACAGCTGACCCGTCGCTAGATCTGTCAACAGCCAAAGAGATTACACTGAAGGCCAAGGAACACATTGGGCTCCCCGTTTGAAGTGGGGTGAGGGGAGATTGCCTGATCCCCTGATGCTGATAAACTGGTTGAGGCTTTAGGGATTCAAGAAGGTGCCATTGGGAATCGGGAAGGGTGAGGTGTGTGTGTGGGGGGGCTGCTGTAGTTGACTTTAAGTCTACTTCTAATCACCAGCCTTTTCAGAGGGGATAAGGGAAAGGAGAATGGGAGCTAGGTTTGGAATGGAATTAGGCCCTGATGGAGTTGGGGATAAGGTTGTTGGGCTTTGATTTGATCGCACAGTTGGCTTGAAAGCTTTTGAGTAGCATGTTTGATCAAATCTGCACTGCCCATGAAACATTCTATACAACTTGGGTGAAAAATAATGACAAAATGCTGTAGTTGATTTTTTTTTTCTTTCACCTTCTACACCCTCCTGAGTCGGCTGCAGCCATAGCCTTTCACAACTCTTCTTTCATCCCATGTCAACAACTAGCATGCATCTTGTACAGCGTAACATTGCTTTTCAGAGCAGCTCATAACTTATATTAGCCATATTGGCATGGTGCTGCCAGTGTCTTCTGAACGGAACGTTTTCCAGCTAATGAATCATAATCCCAGGGGACCTGTGATTCATTTCATTCATGCTAATTTCTGGGTATTCCTTGATCCATTCCTCCAAACTCCCTCTTTTTTTTGCCTGTTGCCACATGGGGGATACTTCTGCCACTCAAGTGAGAACACAGCACAATTATCACTGATTCATGCATCATAAAAGCAAAGCAGAGTGAGACAGACTCTTATGAAACGTGGCTTGCCAAAGTGCTGTCAGACACAGGAGGTTTGATGGCTCACTCGTCCATGGCCTCCGCATCATGTTGTCTTCACCAGCTGTTGGTTGACAGAAAGGGATTCTTCCCGCAGTGTGCAAAGACACAGCTATCAACTTAAGAGGCTTGACAGCAACACACTATGGGGCCATTTTTCGACTGTATCATATTAGGTATTACTGGTGGAGCGTCTGCAAATGGTGTAACACAAAACAGCAGCAACAAATTATAAAGAAAGACAATCTCAGAGAGCAGAGCGGAGCCCTGGTGCTCTCTGGCTCTATAAAATGGTGTAATATTCCTTCGCAATTTCAGATTAATATTGTAAAAAAAAGTTCTAGTGTTGTTATGTGCACATTTGAATATACACCATAAAGATTTTCTCCAGCATTTTATGATGTTTTTCTGTCATAATATTGTGATTGCAATGGAACCAAGACTTAGAGGAGTGTACCAACCAATACAGTCCTGGGAAGCCCTGAAAGAAACTGCCTTTTATTGATCTGCCCTAATTACAGGAGTCAATAAAATTTATGGCTTTCAGGCTTGCCTGAAGCCACTTATATGGCATACTGAGTTGAGCAATCACTTCTAATGGTGAGTGATCAAATGATATAGTGCTCTGCCAAACAAAAACAGTGCAGAACAAACATAGAAGGGGTATAAACTCCAGTCTGGAGCCACATTGCCAAACAAGACTGTCAGGGCTGAGCAGTTGCTGTTTTTATTTCTCTGTGTCTGAATTGATAGCAAATCATAAAATAAACCACTACCTGCTATTTTGTGTGGTTTCCCAAGTCAACACAGTGCTGTAAATATGAAAATAACTGTTATGCCTGCGTGGTCTTTTTTTCTCCGACAACCTATTCCCTGTTGTATTCATGTCCTTTCAGAAAAAGGAGCAACTGCATTCTCTGTCATTATCACTACAAATCAGCATAGTTGAGACGCAGTTTTCAAAACCAGTAAAATTCAATGTGCATTACAATGCGCTCTGCTATCCTTGTTGATGCTGATTGTGCGAGCAGGTTCAAGCTCCCAACACTTAGTAGATCATTGTAATTAAAACATAAATTGGAGATATTGACCTGCATGCAGTTTGCGGGCACAGGCTCCAGGGAAGCATTGATTCATGCATGCACTTGGAAACAATTGCTCTGATTTGCACGGAGTAAAATATAGAAGCCTTGTAAATAAAATCAATAGCAAACATGCTGCCTGGGCTCCACAAATAGCAGACAGTGAATTACAATCTGGAGAATGATGCTGGGGACATGGGCACATGGGAGACATGCAAGCATTACAGAGACTGCAGGTCACAGTACATAAGTACGTATACGATGCAGTACATTTAAGAGATGTGTGTGAGGAGAAATCTCCTAAGAATACTGAATTATTGATCAATTGTTGATGGTCAAGTCAGTCCTCAATTTGCTCTTATACTAGTTTTTGACAAATATCCACTGCACCTTTCAAACTTAAAAAATTAGCCATCCCACCCACATGCAAGGCTTTGTGCTGTGTTTCCATGTCAAGAATCAATCACACTTGTAGACAACTAACACAAAAGAAGAAAACATTAGCCATAATTTGTCTTTGTCCACAAATTTATGGAAAAGCAATAAAAAGGGAGTGGGTTTTTAGAAACTGGAGTAACTCCATGAAAAGTCATTTTGTCTGCCATTAACGCCACTAAATAGTGAACCTAAAATGTCCTTGTAAGTGTTAGTCTTCCAACAGAAACCTCTTTTTTTGCCAGTGTGAACACAGCCTGGCAACATGGAGCTCTGTCTCTTCACCACATTTGTTAGTTTGAAAGCACCCCTAATTTACCTTGAAAATTAGCCCTTCTTAATATAGAGCAAGAAAGCTTTTTACAGCTACAGCTAGTGGACTTTGATGTAGCCACAGTCAAAGTCTTTGTTCTGATGAGAACTAATGGAAAGGATAAAAGTCTGGAGTTAATAACAGAGCAACACTGATAGCATCTTTATTACATGTCATTAATGTTTATACTGAACTATAACAGATACAGTATTCTTATAAAATGCACAGAATGCAGGTACTACGCATAAACACTGATATGATGATATAATTTACACACCTGCTGCAGTGCAAATGCTATAATATAATACCTTTTAGAAAATTACATACCTAGCTTATGCAATTGTGTCTCCTATATATCTGTATTGTTTTTTTTTTTTCTGAACCAATTAGTCCAGCTACTTCATTTTGGATAGAAGTGGTTCATGTTATAGGGTCTGCTCAGCAGGTTACCCGATGAATAACCCAGTCAAGCAGAGCAGTACCGATATGGTTATTTTCTGACTTTACTTCATGTTTAAGGTTCATTTCCAAACACACTGCAGCATTTTTTTTCTTTGTAAAGCCAATATAGCGTGATGAAAGAACAGAACACATGGGTTGCTATCTGTTGTCGAGGTGCCATGTGCTATGGCTGAAGGAATATTCCTTAAAATGGCTCTGGGCACACACCTGAACCCTGTGCTCCACATTTTTGAATTTGCATCTTGAAAGGAGTTGTGGGTTTAAAGTAACATGAACAACACAAACCAGAAACTAGAGATGGTACACTGGACGTGTAGTTTAATTTGTGCCTGTATAATCCTTGATTTCTTGGAATAATCATTGCTGCCAGCCTCTCATTGGGGGGGGGGGGAAGAGAGAAAAGGAGTATTAGTGAATGGGATAAAAAAAAAGCGAAAGAGGATGGACGTAGAGAAAAGCAGTTACAGATGAGTGCAGGCATGAAGACAGCTATGGCAGGGGGAAGAGGCTACAGGGAGACTGGGCTGGATGTATGGGGGAAATTGGATGGGAAAAAAGAGAGGGAGGGGAGAGGCAGTCAAGATGAGATAGCAAGGGAAGAGTGGCAGCAGAATGAGAGAGGGTGGAAAGGAAGGAGATGAAGGAGAGAGGCAAATTTGGTGAAAAGCAAAGAAAGGTGGTGAAGGAAGAGCTTTTCCTCTTAGCCATATATTGTATCCTCAAAGCATCTTTCATCCCCCCTCACATCAACAGCCTAGGTTGAGAAACCCCTCATGCACACATAGACACACATTCATCATGCCAAAAAAGCGTCCTTTGACAGTAATCACCAGTCTACCTTTTGGCATCACACAAACCCTTTTTTTTGTGAATGTTGTTGCGACAGGGAACTGCTTAAAAAGGAATACAGAAAGCCCCAAAAAGGTTTCCTCTAATTATAGCCAAAATGAGCCTTGCGAGCCAGCTGAATATTGAAGCCTTTCTGGCTTGAGAGACGAGCCAAAATAGAATGATTTGTTTGTCTTTTGTTCAACAGGAAATCAAAGGTGCACTCACAGGTACCGTCAGACAGACAGGAGGAAAAGACAAACCTGAGCAGGTAAGCACAAACCTATAATCTCTCCTGTCTAATAGCATTATATAGGGCCAAATGAAAGACCGCAACGACTGAGAAAAGATACACACTTTCCTACACACAGCCTTAATGAATGCTCGAAGCACATAGAAGACAAAGGAATTAAAGCGAGGCTGACTAACAGAGTATGACATGTCCAAGGCCTATCACTAATTATGCCCCGACTGCTACAAACTGTTCGCTTACTATGATCCACTGAAACAGGAGACAGGGGAAAAGGCTGCAGCAATTACTGCCGAAACCATCCTATGAGTGGAGTGTGCATTTGTCGTTAGTCAGCACATGGGAACAATTCTTCATCAATAGACACTCCAATAATAATTCTTTATTTTGACGTTCTCATGGCTCTAACCCTAACCCTAACTAAAAGTTCACACTAGTTCGTAAGATATATCACATATTGTGACATTTAATACAGAAATATCACCTTTTTTTTTAGAGGATCTTGCATTACGACACACAGAGGGAGAGTGACTTCATTCTCTGTTGTGGTAGACATATTTTCTTCGCAGGTCTTTCTTTGGTTTTATATTAATGCTCTGAATGTCATATAGAGGCCTTACTGTGGTTGTGCTGTGCAGTGGAAAACTACAATCTCATTTGAAGCAGTTCTTAGTCTTACAGATACTTGGACTGGAGGCTGTGATTGGATTCTCGCTGGCGTTGTATTCATTGTCATGTTGCCTTTTAAGTGGGAAGATCACTAGTGGCCATCAACAGCACTAAGTGTCTCATAACAGTTTGTACTGTGTGTGAGCTCTATGTGCAAACATATTTCTCCTTCAGTCGCATCTGTACTGTAATCTTAAACTTACTATTTACTATTCATTATATACTGTACATCTCTTGTGTGGAAAATAATAACAATAGACAGCCAACACTGCGTCTGGATGAAAAGACTGGGTGATGTAGGTTGTTTCATGTAATGTATTCAATGGAAGCGCTCTGTCTTTTGCATGGGTGGATAACACTTCCCTTGTTTCAGTGAGCAGCCAATTTTCAGAAATGTTCCCAAACTCTAACCTCTTAATCAAATCGTCATCTCCAAAATGCTTTCAGTGATCAAGTCGTGGAATGCGTAATACATCGCCCTCTCAGTCTTTTGTCATTGGCTCACATTTGCTTCCGAAAACCATCATAAATTCCCACCTACAGCACTGACCAAACCTAGCCCTAGAATCTCATTTGGGTGAAACACAGCAGGTAAATAGCATCTCAATTAGGAAATACGGAGCACTCTTGTCTAATGCAGCCCCTCTTTGTGATAACGACTGATTTTAGTGGTATATTTTTTAAACTATTCCACTCGGCAGTGATTCAGTCAAGCAACTGTCAAGAAGTGAATGTATGCTCATCAAACACATAACCAATACAACACAAGCAAGTCTGCTTCATTTTGCAAACAAGCCGTACACATAAACACAGTGAAAACACCCACATAGATTTATGCCGTTATCAAATGACCCACATGGCAGCTTAGATTTGTGGCACTGCTCTATTCTTCACTGTTGCATGGGTAACAGAAATGATGGGTGAGGCTGAGATGTTGCGGCATGCCATTTATCTCTGTCAGACGTGGTTGAACACAAGTTCTTATTGGCTGGGCAGGATTCGTGATTGCTAAAGCGGCACCCCAGTCTCTGAGACCATGCTAATTAAACAGTGGGGAGAAAGGAGCAAGAGGCCTCCACTCTCCCCCCTCTGAGGCTCCATTCTGCTTTAACCAGCATTAACACACACAGCTCTTGAACAGAAATGGAAACCCAGCTTAAAGTGCCACAACAATGTTTGTTGTTGACAGTGATTCTTGCCTCGATGTGATTGTGATTGCTTACCTTTTAGCACTCAAGCAACCCTCCCAACAGTTCAAGAGCTGCAAGACGACAACGAAAAAAAGAGCATGTTAGATTACACTTTATTCACCGCCTTAAACGTCGCTACAATATGGTGTTGGTTTCATTTGTGGGGAAGTGTTCAAGAGGCATGGGTGAAGATTTTGTTGTTGTGAGATAATTTTAATCGCAGCTACAACAGCGCAGCGATCTGCTGCCCTGAGCTTGAGTGCACATTCAGTACTGCCATTGCTTTTTATAGTGTAAAGGGCAAACATTTATTACCCACTGATTACATTTGGCAGGCATATGTGTCTGACACTTAAGCCCTTGTAATTTTCCAAGCAGTTACAAAAAAACCTTCTTTTCCACTTATATTCAGTCATTGCTTGAATGTGGTATATCTAGCAGAGATTTCACTGGAGGCATAAAAAACGAGATTCGAGAACAAAGGGGAAATGGGAGTTAGGAGGGGCACTGAGGAGCTTTTAGTTTAGTACTAATTAAAATGTGGGCAGCACTCAAAAGGTCAGAGATTGACCAAAAAGAAAGAGAAAAAAGAGGCAAGTCACTGCTGATTGTGTGCATAAGGCGCTCAAGGTCTTGTAGATTAATACAAGTTCACTTTCAAAAGGGGAAGCGGGAGAGAATTAGTCGTGTGACCGATAAACAGGCACATCTCCATGCCCTGTTTTCTTCCCCCTTTTTTCAGCTGGGAGATAAAACTCAAGCTTGGCAATGGTTGCCAGCACAATTGATTCTGGCAGAGGAATATAACTGCAGAGTACGAGGGCTAAGTATCTGAATAGCTGCTGTCAAAATGCTGAAGGGGAATTTATTTCTAGTTTATATGCAAGCTATATCATGGAGTTACTGGGACTAAATGGCTACAGTTTGATGTACAGTATGCTGTCATTTCGCTGGCGTATACTCGCAGAGCTGTTCTATACACAGGCTTATGGGTGCTGTGCCTGGATGCAGTGGAGGCACAGGGATATGACAAATCCTTACATTTTAAAATATAGAATAGTCTTTGAACTGTTGTTGTAATTACCTTGGTCTTTGTCAGCTTGTGTGAAAGCTGATGTTTTGTAAATATGACATTATTTAGCTTAAATAGTCATTTTTGAATGAATCATTTGAATGCTGCTCAGCATCAGTTTGATCTTGCTTTAGAAGAATATCATGTGAGCATCATTTGGAAAGCAGCAAAGCACAAAGAGTTTAGAAAGAGGAAACTGGAAATTCATTGTGTCTGATCTGGACCTCCACTACAAAATGTGTCTTGACCGGTGGGGAATACAGAAAATGATTAATAGGTCCACTCCAGTAATCAGCAGGCAATAAGAGAGCCACCTGTCAGAGGTCCCACTGTCCTTCGTATATTTATGGCTAATAACTGGCAATAAATGTAGCCAGTCTGGTGGTATCAGAACCTCACAGGCCCAGTTAGTTAGGGATAGAAAGAGGAGTAAATCAATGTTTGTTTTATGATGAATTTTTTGAGAGTATGTGGAGATGCAGAAAATAAATTCCAATTTGAGAAACTGAGAATAGGGTTCCTTAAAAGAGACAGTCCCCCGTAACAGTGTATTCATTTATATTATGATACATGTTAGGATGGCAGACATTACCGCTAGTCACTCTACAGCGCTGTGAGAGTACACTTAACATTACTAATTGGATAGTTTATTAAAACAATTTGCTGCTCAGTGTGCGCTTTCAATCTTAAACACTCCACAGAGTCGAATATGTCTCACAAGCGCTGTGTCTTCAGCTGCAGGTTGACAACACCTTGATAGATTCTAGATAGGTTCTACCTTAAATATCTCCCAAATAATGAAACTAGCATGTGGAACAACTGGGGAAACAGATGTGATGACCTTCTTAAAACACCATCTGTTGCACAGCACAACAACAGCTAGGCAAGATGAGCTAGGGAGGCTGAAAGAGTCACATTATGTGACACCCACAGGGTTCCACTGTGCAGTAAATGGCAAAACACTGTATCTCCACTTCACCTAATTTGAAATGCTATTGTGCGTCACAATGATTCCTTTCAAAAGCCAGTGGAAACATGTCTTAGTGATAGTAATTACTGGAATGGTAAGATTTGATGGAGACAAAGGCTGCTGGAAAACACTGTGAAAGGCAGATTTTTAACATTGTATGTGACAAGCGATCAGGCTTGCAAAGTGATGTTATCCTGCCATATGTAAACATAGTCTGGGATGAGCATGATGTGCTGCCTACCTAAATAGCCCTGGCAATGACAGGCCTTGGCGCTCCATTTGCTCTAACACTAATGTCACCCCACCTCCACCTCCCTCTTTAGCTTCAACTGTATATATTTTTTCTGGATTTGAAACATTTCTTTTCTAAACACCTTATGTCAAGGTCAGTGTCCTCTCAGCTCCAGTCCCCTCCCTCCTGTCCTTCCATTCCCGATCCCCCCCACGCCCCTTTCGAAAGTCTCTGTCCATTGCCCCCCTGACAGCCACCTATCAACCTGGGTGCAATTTAAAAAGCCCTTCAACAGCTGCCATTCCACTGGGCTGGCTATCAGTCCAGCTGCCAATGCCCAGTCAGGGACTCTGCTTCAGCAAGCGACTTTGAACGTCAGGTTGCCCCTTCCTCATTCCAAATAGACTGAGGGAGAAAGACTCTATTTCTCAAAGATTGGTTCAAGCGGATACAGGGTGACAGAGGCGGAGCATCGAGGCAGCATTGTTGCTTCCTTCCTGACATGTCAAACCAACATCTGGCATGCAATGTTGTGGTCCGGAGAAAAATAATTTGACATCATATAGACTGAGGAACATGATTTAATAACACTAGCATGAGGCAATGTGTTGAATTGTATTTGTGAACATTATGATGCTTTGGGGCAAAAGGGAAGGGCTCCCTATGAGGGAGGAATATTTGTGGTTCTACACATATTCATCACTTCTTTCTGTGTGTGAGCTAAAGCAGCATGTGTGCCTGCCTGCATGCTCACATTGCATACATTGCTTGTCTAAATGTGCATGTTGCCTGAAACAATCAAGTGAAAATGGCTGAGGCTTGAGGCAGGGCAGCCTGCTGCTCTGCACTTCCCTCCACCATATGTCTTTGTCAAAAATATTTGCTGTGCACCGAATGAGGGATGAAATCAATCCAAGTGCTATTTTCCCAGTTGCTCCTTCTTGAGGGCAGCAAAAATTGTACTGATACTTGCCAGATCAGCCCACATTGTCAAATGTAACAACTGGTCACCAGTGACATTCACCGACAGGCCATCTGGTCTCCAGTGTCCCATAGTCGTTTAGGGAAAGAATGAAATGGCTGAGGCTCTTCTCCCGTCTCAATTAGCAACTGGGAAAGATGGATGTAAGAGCTGCTCTGGTGTTATGGACAAATCAAAGATGTGTGCTATGTGACAGTTGGAAAATGTGTTGAGGTGGTCCACAGGCACTAGTGGACTAAAAAATCATCACTTAGAATGACTGAACAGATGTACTCGCTGGCCTTTATTTTCCGCTGTTTCACCCACTCAGCTGGACTCTGGGCACACTCTACTGTATCGACACTGCCTGAGGAGAAAGGTACCATGAGGTCGATAACACAAAATTGAAATAATAAACTTTGTCAGAGTTGTATTTAGAGTTTTCACAATGCAGTGCCTGCCATGTGTGCTTTATATTGAATAATCAAATGCAAATTTGTTTATATAGGTGCTGCTGATGCTGGGTTCTGTGTACCAAAAGGCCATTTCAGCTGAACTGAAAGAGTGAAGCTGTTTTCAACTACTGCTTCTGGACCAGCTACAGCAATTGTGTTGGTGGCTCTTGCTGTCCGCCAAAGCTTTTAGTGCATTGTGTAGCAGCATCACTTTTTGCCCATAGCTACAAGACCACATGAACAAAAGCTCCAGTTGGCTGGGTCATGCTGTGATGTACCTGCAGGATGTATGTGTGTTTTGCATGGACTTGGGAGGGTAACTGTTGGGTCCATTAACATGAGAGAGAAGCTGCAGCTTCCAAGCTTGAAAAATTGCCCTGAGCAAGCTGGCATTATGGGGAGGCATCTTCCCTGATCCCATTCAGCAAAGAAAGTTAATGGAGTTGAAGTGGGTTGTCTAGAGTTAGTAAATTGAATCTGCTGCCGATGGAAAAGCTTTGATGTAGCAAACATTAAGCGATTGTTGTAATTTTATGTGCAAACCCGGAGTACCATCAGCCTCAGGGAAGAACCCTTTAAAACCCCTTAAAATGTTCTTAGTCCATCAGTGGCTGCTTGCTTGTACAGTCGTTTGAGTCCAGCATGTTTTAAATGTAGGAGAAATGTGAGTTGTCTTTCTAAAAATGGACCACGGTATTCTATTTTTATATACTATATGAAATGAAAATATTATTATATTCATCTTTTAACCGAAGGACGTCGGTGTGATGTGAAATAAAGCCACAGCATCCAAATTGATTATGATAAACAGTAACTTTTGTTTGGTCAGCATGTTGGCCAGAGTGAAGCAGAAAATTACTCTGAAATGCAAGATTTTATCATGGAATTGAAGTCAAGGTTTCTGAACCGTTCCATGTTTTCACTGAAACCTCTTTGAATACTCCAAGGATGAGGTCATATGTTTCAGATTTTCTTTCTCCACTTCTCTCTAAAGCTTCTCTTGAGCCAACATATGTAAGATAAGTCATGGATCTCTGGTGGGATATATCAGTTAATGGTAGATGTGTCCTTCGAGTGCCCTTCTGTAATAGCCAAGCATCATTAGTGAGAGGGTTAAGAGAGGGCTCAGCCACCCATATGTTTCAATAATTACCTTGCACTTCTGTCAGAGCACATACAGAAAGCCTGAGCTCATGTCACAGCTCTACTGACGAACATAACATGATGAGAAAATTCTCCATTTCCTCGTTGCTTTTCTGCAGGAATACTGAAAGCAAGCTGCAGGTACAAAGGTTGAGGTTTTATCACAGGAACGAGGCTGCAGGTCATGCCTCAGCCTCGGTTGCAGAGGCAGCAGTCTGCACTGAGAGTGACACATCATTTCACTATAACCCTCACCACTTCCATCCTAACTCCCCCAAATCACAAACCCCCAATCTATTTTCTGCCTGGCTGATCTTATGAAACTGCATATATTCTGTCAGATTACTCCCATCGTATTCCCACACTGTTTAGTGTGTGTGTGTTTGAGGAGCAGATTTGGAAATGAGGGCCAAAACAACACAGCCTGTGTGATCTGATCAGAGACTGGCTGCACTTCTGAGATTTAACGATGGACATTTGTGCTTAAAAAATTCAACTCTTGGTTTTCCGATCCAGATGTGATGAGTTATGTTTGAAGTCTCAGTAGCAAGTTATTGCATTTCCATGGTATTATTATGATAATGTACACCATGTCTTTCATGTCTAACGAGTAGGAATATACAATCTTGGATGAATTGGTTGTAAAATTGATAAATTGATGCATTTTCTTTAGATATTTATTAACTCTTTGAGTGCCACTGACGGCTTTTGACATCATTCAAAATCTGACGCTCAAGTGCCATAGACATAAGTGTTTTTTTTCTGCAGCAGGTCGCTGATCGCGGTCTCCTGCAGCCTGTGAATAATTTTGGGGCTTCTGGGATTTGTAGTCGGGACATGAAGAGACAGTATACACCACAGAGAAACATACACCACACAAAGCAGGAAGTGGAGGCGATCGCGTTTAGAGAGCAAAACGGACAGACTCTGGACAAGAAGTGGTGATTTTGGTGAAAGTGGCCTCTACCTCTGATAAAACAAGAATTGAACAAGGTAAAAACAAATGTTTTTGTCATTATGAAATAGAGTTCCTTCTTTCATTTCAGCTACTTTTGAGCTACTCAGTGTTTTCAGTGGTACAACGGTACAAAATATTCTGTGTTTTTTTTTTTTTTTTTTTTTTAAAGGGCTGGCACTCAATGAGTTAAAGCTCAGTATTCATCTTTTTGAAAAGGCAAACCAGCAGAGCAAATAAGAATTACATTGTATATAATAGTTTTGTTAATAGTTTTAAAAGAAAATGCATGGGCTTTTACCAACAACAAAAAATTATGATTAGGGAAAGTTCAAATTTTAATATCTTTATGTTTGTTGTTGGGGTTGGGCAGACTTGGAGTAAGTTAGGGCTTTCCTTTTCCTGCTTCTGCTGAGTGCTGAGAGTGGTGAGAGTGAACCAATATAGCAACTTTCCAGGCTGTTAAACTTGGATTATCTAATTCTCTGCCGGTCCATCACTACAAGTTAACATTGCATGTTAAAATTTAATCAATTTTTCATAAATCAGTTGTGATTAGGTGCAGCTTTCAATATGCTTGGTACACAAGGATACCCTCCAAATTTGTGTTTTACCACCCTTTAATTTTAACATTTTCTTTTGCATCCTGCTCATAAACAACCTGAACGAGTTTCTGGCTGCTGCAGAGGCTCTGCAGCGTGAATAAGACATTGACTTTTGCACCAATTTTAAATCTTATTCTGAAATAAGCTTTACATTTCAGTAATGCTGACAATTCTGGACCTTTATACAAAGTCCTTTGGAGCATAAAAGGGAAAATGGCAAAAGCATCGCTTCACAAAGTCAGTATTATACTCATTGTCTGGGAGCAGGTAGTGTTTGCTGCCCAATGACTAAATTGTCCTTGGCCTTTGCAGTAACTTGTGATTCATTCAACACAGTGTTATGGAATAGAACTGCATTAGGGTAATCACCATTCAATAATGTGAATTTGAATGAGACTTCCTGCTGCACTGATTAATGCTGATTGATGCATTTGCAAGCTCTGTGCTGGTGACCATTAAGGCAGTTTATTGATGCGTTTTGAAAAGGAGCTTCATTCAAAGTCAAAAGCAGTAGAGATGACAAGATGTGATCACACAGGGGATATAGTTTGTTTTCTTTAGTACATCACAGCGTATTAAAAGATAAATCATAACATTGGAATTCAAAGTGCTCTGTGTTCTATCGCTTCAATCTTTTTTGATATTGTTATCCAATTGTTCATCTGCCCTGGATTTGGTGTCAAACTTGTTAAAACACATCCAATTAATTTCTTCCTCACTTGAACTAAGTAAAGGATCTATCTCGAATGGTTTGCAACATTTTATTTTTCAACACAAAGCAATTTTGCAATATTTTTTTTTTCCCCTCCTGCTCTGAAAAAAAAATCAAAACATTATCCTCGTCATCATACTCAAAATGTGACCAGTGTTTGCTGTGCTACCCTAAAAATGATATGTTTCACATTGTTTGCTCATGTCAGTGTCCTCTGCTTATCTGCCTTTGCTCTAGATGCAGCACACAACTTGTTTCTTGATGCATCCATTCAATCCCTGTCCTATCTTCTCTGCTGTGATTGAAAATCTCCTAACAGCACACCACAAAAGAAGTTGCTAAGCCATTTGGATCAGGAATCCCCCCAGGCAAATCAGTAATTAGAGCCTAAGCTGCCTTGTAAAATCAATTAGGAGTTGTGGTATGTGATACAGGTACAACACTAGCTGGAACCTCTCTAAATGGACCAGGAAGAGTGGTTTGAATCTGCCATGCAAGAATAGACAATCTGCAGCACTTAGTCACCAAATTTCTATAAAATCATTAAATTTTCTATAAATCTCTTATGATGAGTGGCTTCATACTGTAGGTTTGAGTGGCTGAAAGACTTAAAAAGTTTTGACAGCAGGAAGTTGCGGAGCAAAGAAAGTATATCCTGTCTGTTCGCCAATGATGTAATACGCTCACATAAATTGCACCTAAAGTACAACAGAAACACAGATTTACATCATTTTGTGCTCTTTTATGCACTGTGGCATGAAGTGAAAATGGCACAGCAATGCACAGCACCATTGCTGGTGGCTGGGCTGCATTCTGTGGCGTTAGCATGTTTCCCTTCAGTTTGTGTACATGCTGTTTGTGAAATTATGGGCTGTAAAATCAAAACAGTTTGAAGAAGCAATGGCATTTTGTCTGGCTGAGCACATTATTCTCTATAGGGTTTGTGAGGTCTAGCAGTTTCTTTCATATTATACAGTAGTTTGAGTCATTGTCAATATGAATATATTGAATGCAGCTTTAAGCTTTTGAGATCACTAAGTGTTGGCAAAAGGTTTTGCTATGGATTATGATTTTGCATTGTAAGCTCTCAGGTCTGAAACCATCGGAATGAGCCATTTATTTTCCAGTGAAAGTTGTCTCATCGTGATAATTAATGGAATAGACATTTTCAATTATCAGTTTCCTGCCTTTGCTCGGCTATTGGAGTGCACAGCAAAAGAACAGCTGTTAGCTTCGACGGGGTAGGAAGACGGTGATGGAGAACAAAGAGGGCAGCATCTGCGTCTTTGAAATATAGCATGCTATTTTTCATCAATATCTTTGTGTGGTATTCCACCACCAGAGCAGATTCCCTCCAGGTGTGTCTAACATAGTTGGACAAGGCAGTATGCACCAGAATTCTATGAAGAGGTCTATGGCATGAAATAAAAGACTGTTGCTGACTTCAAGACTGATGCTGTGACATATTCTTGGAAATATCACCATATAGGTTAGCATCATTTACTGTAGAACGTCACTGTGCACTCTCCAGGGTATGTGGCAAATGTTAATTTCATTTTCAGTGTAATATACTAAACCATGTGTTAACTGTTGTCAAATATGGCTCTTTAAAATAGCCTTTCAGAGTTTAATACCGAGCGCCAACGTTTCAGTGACAAAATGGGTCATGTAGAGGCATGAGGCCCTTTTTACTTCCACCAAGGTCAGTAGGTCTCTGTTGGCTTATGGCCTATTCAGCTGGGAGCTGCAATTAGACTGTGAAGCCATGTGTCATATTGGGTTAGTCACCAGCTTCAGTTGCCCACTAGTACTATACATCACCTCAGTTGTACCATGTAGAGTATTTAGAAGGCCAAAGTCAGCCCACAGGGGAATCATTAGTTTACATGTAAATATGAGAAATGGATGCAGAGTTCACCTTGCCTGCTTGGATTGTGAGTGGAGTAGCGTGGGAATGACAAACAAGGGTCATATAGCCCAGCCACCGCAAATGCCTTTGGTTACTGTTGTTGTTATGATCCTGCATATAAATTGGGGAATGAAAAACAGTGAGCAGTGCAAATGCCTACCACACTAAGACAGCTAAAATAGGCATACAATGACAACCATATGCTGTGTACTCAAAATATACTGTATGGATAAATTGGGCAGTCATTTTTGCCTAATTTTCTCATTGTGTCTCGATGCAGTTCTTCCATGCACTCCCATGAACGCTTGGTTCTGTTTTCATATGGTTTTGCATTTGTACAGTTTTTATGAGAGAAGGCATACCCTGCTGTGGTGAAATAGTTTCACGCTGAGATCAGTGGAGCGCATGTAGTTCAGTGAATGCTGTTGTACATTCTCACTTTTGCACATCAGAGGAGATGCAACAGCTCATTCTTCCTCGCTGGGCCAGAGCAAAGATGCAAATGTGGGCATTCAAGCATGGAACCCCTGACTTCAGTAGGCAAGTCTGAAATTATGGAACAGCCAGCACTTTCCTTTCTTGTAAAATAACAGGAAATATGCATTGGTTCATTTATTTTTTCTACTATTTTTTTTACATGAAAAAAACACCCACAGGGCAGATTTTTCTTTTTTTAATGTCTTGTTTGTAAGAGCCAAAAAGGAATGATCAAAAACATCACAGGGTTACAGATTTGGTCTGAATTTCCATGCTGGCATTTCAGTCAAGATCATATCTGGTACGCTGAAGTCAGGAGAAACCGCAGTAGCTTCTCCTAGCAGAAAAAATGAACAATTCTAACTGTAACATTGCTATACAGGTGTGCGCACAAAGTACAGACCCATTTTACATCACGGCAGACAGCAGAGGTTCCAGGCGCCACCATTGAGTGTTTGAGGGAAATGTGAAAAACTGATAGCTGGGAAATTTGGTGTGACAAGCAATACAATGACACACTTCTTTTTGACTGCATCGCTGTTCTGTCACCATGTCAGTGTGTACTGTTGTCTATGGCAATTACCAGTGGCACTGTGAATAAAAGAAGTGCTTGGTTCATGCTTTCTGTGCTTTCCAGCATGGTAGAAGGTGGAGTAAGAATGATAGAAAATAAATCACTCTAATAAACAATGATTTGAGGGTTTTTTTCTCTACTATATATGAATTTACCTGAATACCAACATCGTGAGAGCATCTCTGCAGTAAATTTGCTTTGCTCAAATGTTATTTGGCAACTAAAGCGAAGAGCAAGAAAACGCTCCATCAGCTCTCATACACATTTCAAAACAGTCAATAGTGTTGAGGGACAAATGTGTCGCACAGCTGGGTTGATGTTCAGTGGCCCCTGTGTCGGGTGCTTCTGGGGTAAGAGAAAAAAAAACAAAAAAAAAACTGAGTCTGTGTGGTCCATGCCGTGAGCCAACCATGTGAAACGTGCTGAAAGATAATTAGCACAATAACATGGTGAAAAAGGAAATGCAACTTGAGGAAATCAACTGTTAAGGAACATCTGAGGCCGCAGCATGCTGTGCCTCAGCATATGCTCCTCCGGTGTTTTCAACAATGCTCAATCTTCAGTCCCCTCCAGGAGAAAAGCCTCTATATATAGTGCAGCTTTAATGTTTTCTCAAGATGGACTGTGGCTTTGCTTTTTCAGTCTACGCTAATTTTCCAGGTTGTACTGTACATATTTTGAAGTTCTGAAGTATAGTGCATTAACTTAACCAGAGATATATAATTTCATTGTAATTTCCACGTATTACATCAAAAGGAAATTAAAGCAAACATGTGGTTGCGTCTGTAAAATCAGTTAATGTTATCAAGTTAATTAAACGCTGGAAACTTTCTGAAGACAAATCACACTTAATTGGAAACAAAAATGTGCCCACAAACATGACCATAAGTCTTTGGCTTTTAAATAACCTCAATCGGGAAAAAAGACAAACTCAGAGAGCAATCCTTAGACGTCTGTTTTACACATAATCCAGTCTCAAAAATTCCACTTACTGAACAATTTTCAGAACATATGATAGGGGAAAATCCAGCTCCAACATGATCCTTCTTATTGTACCACAGTTGGTATCCTCAGTCTAAGAGATCTTATGAAAGCTGGAGTCATATACTGTCAGCTATATTAAGTGGCAATACTGCTGCTGAGGTTATCTTGTGTTAACATCACAAAATTGGACCGGTCAAGCTGAATTTTCAAGATAAAATGACACTGCCATGTATGAAGTACTGTTCAGTTTCCAGGATGCCACTGTCATACCTGTGATATACTTTAATCTATCACCCCAATGAGGTTCATCCAGTGGTATTTGGAGACAGTATGTTGGCCACCACCTCATATAATCAAGAGTCCATAACAGCGAGTTGTAATTATCTGCACCTATACAGTCCTCCCACTCAGTCCATTCTGCCAGGGCTTACTGCAGCAGCTCATCTGAATTGGGTGTATTTATACATGAAATTAAGGTGTAATTAAAATCGGCCTGGCACTAAAGGGGCTGAAGGTGATTATGCTCATTTGCATAGTACACTGATTTCTTTTTTTTAACACTGCCTTCACAATTGCAAGTGGTTCTAACACATTTTAAATATCCATCATTTTGAATATTTCAAACAAAACCCAAACTTTGGGGTGATTAGAAAAAGTGTTTATGTGCAATAACATTTTGCATTCTTAATGTATCTCCGGGGTAAGGCGAATTGATTGACAAGCCACCAATTTGTGAAACAGACTGAATTCCTAATGCGCATCCTTAAATCTTTTTATTTTAGGCATCTAGCAGATGTTTTTTCTCCTGAGTGAATTACTACCACATTGTTCTAGATAAGATTAGAAAATGTAAGCAATGAAACAAGATTCTGGTGAGAATCTCATGAGGAATCATTGGAACCGGACCCTCAGAAAATAAACATTGGTATTCAGCTCATTTTTCACAGGCACAACATTATCTAATTTGCTCCATTGGGCTTGTTTTGAAGCAAATGGGGAACTATTATATGGGCCGTAGACCAAGGAGAAACTCATTACTTCTCACATTATCACTGCAAATGCGAGGAGGAAAAACTGAGCTCTGTCGCTTCAGTCTGGTCGCAGGCTAAAGCCTCGGCGTCCCGTCCAGGTTGTAAATGGACCCCTCTCGGCTGATACGCCATTGCGTCCTAAGCCATCCCTGATATTTGGTGAAGGGATGTCATGACTGCTCCAGCTGTCACAGGCACAGCTGTTCACTTTCCCCTTGAGTGAGCAGAGCTGCCTTTGCCCCGCGGCTTGATGGCGTGTGTATACGTATGGGCGAGTGTGTCCAAGCACAAGCATGCAGGGGTACTGACAAGGTGCACTAGCGACACAGCTTATTCCAAGACACAGGGATATAAACAACTCCACACAATAAATTGAGAGCTCCTAGCAAGGAGGCATGTTTCCCAACTATGATGAAAAATCATTTACTCACTGTGGTCATCATGGAGTTTTTTTTGTTTTTTTTAAAGAAGAGTGTTGACGAGTGTTGCGCTTTTGCATCTTTTTACAAAGAAGCTTTCAAGAAAATGGTAGCAAAAGTGCTGCTGTCATATGTACTGCTACATGATTGATGCTTCTCCCCTTTGGCCTGGGCAAGCATTTACTTTATCACAACACTCTTCACACCATGAGTGTGTACCTCTTGAGGTCTAGGTGTCCATAGTGCTAAAAGGGCCATATTGATTGCATACTGAAACAGTCAGTTATGATGAATGGACACTAGGTAAATCAAATTCGGAGATTAATCGGCCAGTGGCGGTGTCATTAGGGCTTTGTGATGGGTGAATTAATGTGGTGATTAAGTGAGAGGTTGCTACTATGTCACCGTGTCAGCTCTGACAAGCTGACCCCGGATCAGCTGGCAATGGAGTAAAAGACACTTCATCATCTTCCACCTATATAGTGTCTTTGACCTTTGGCATTTACATTTATCATCTGGGGTTTTCCTTACACTTGCAACGTGGAAAAGCTCATCTTTTATATGAACAGAAACAACTCCCAACGGCTCTGCAATTCTTGGACAGGGAGAAAAAAAGGAATCCCTGCATAAGCCGAGAGAAGAACACGGCCATTGAGTTAAGTCCAACATGGCAGAATGTGGAAAGACTATGAACTGTTTTCTGCATCTATATTGGTAGAGCTAATAAAAGTATTCTTGGCTGGCAGGAAAATGCAAATGCTGACAAAATCAATGCACCCTGCTGCCAAATCCACAGACACGAGCGAGCAGATTTGGCTCATTTCACAAAACAGGCAATGCATATACACACACACACACACACACACACACACATATATATATATATGCACACTCTCACACACAGAGACAAATCTGTGATACACAGTGTCCCTATGACCCTTATGCTCCATATGGTCAAGAAGAGGGCAGAGAAAATAAGCACACAGCTCAGTGGGTGACTGCAGCTTGGCAGCCAGCTAAGCCCCGAGGTCCGTGGTGTTGAAGCAACATAATGACGGTTGGTACAACCATCTTTTCCGTACCAATGCCTCTGTCCTGCTTCATATACAGTAGTCAAGCGTATAAACACGGTGGTTGCGGTGAAGAAAAAAATAACATGGGCCTGTTTTTTCTGTGTTGGGCTGTGATCAGCTCTTAAGTAAACCACATTTGTGCCATTGTAAAAGCAGCAAAGCAAACAAAACATGCATAAATCATGTATGTACACAGTGTGTGTCTGTAAGCACAGAGCTCCCACAGGACACCATGTTGACTGTAAAATGAGCTCTCTGTGGAGAAAGACCAGACCAACGCAAAGAATTCACCAGTGTCCTTTAAAACGATGCATACTGACAGCCTCGGTTCACCCAAATAATAAATAATATATAAATAGTATGTGATCCCTGCAGTGCTCGATATGATGGCGGTGAATGGGCTTGAGGGAATTCAATAACTTTCCAGGAACAGTGTTCTGGTCACTCTGGACCAGCCCTTTACTTTTTGAAATGATCACAATTATAACTATGGCTGAAAATCTACAGTAGACTTTGAAGCTTCTTCAGGCAAGTTTTCAGAAAGGATATTCTGTACAAGACACGAACAAAGTCGCAGCTGTTTCTTTCACTGCAGAATCGCACGACAAATTACATGTATGCCATGTTAATATAGTGTCTGTACCACATTGAATTTAAACACTCTCCTAGCTCACTTAAAGTGCGCTGGTGCACTAGAGCAAAGATTGCGTGACAATTTGAACTGAGACTCTCATTAAACCATTACCATCACAAAACTATCAGACAGCTGATGTACTGTATGTTCACTCTTTTTGCCTTTTCCAGGAAGATGATGATGGGCGATTGGTTTTGGTGTGTGTGGAGCGGGGCTCAGTGGAGGTGAAAGCACTCTCTCTCCATTATCAATGGGGAAAATATGTGCCAAGCTCCCTTTTGTCAATGCATGCAGACAGTGGCAAAAGCTTTTATGTCTTTATGCAATTTGTGCCAATGACAGTGCCCCAGAAACATTTTACTGTTCAGTTTTGCCGGTGGAGACCATACAGTGCACTTATCACAAACTACTTTAGTAGATGGCAGGCCTGCCCCGACAAAAAGATCATCACTCACAAAACAGGGAGCACTGGATGACCTCTAGATGTTTTGATGTGTGAAATAATGTTATTGTGGCACAATATTCATAGAGTGTGATGGGCCATTCACAAGTGGCCATATCTTCCAAATGGTTTCCTAATTTGAGCGGACAGGTCCACCGTTAGGTCACCCGGCAGCAGAGTTATGCATTTGACCAGGAATAAAGCTGAAATCAATTACCTCTGGTCTCTCTGTGGGTCCTTTTGAATGGCCTTGTGTTTGTGCCGGGGGGAGCACTTACTCCACTTTTGCTGACCTCTTTGTCCTTTCCCCTGTGAGCATATCGTTCCCATTGAAATGATAACTGCTTTTCAATCGGTGGTCAAAACAACCGGGTCCATTTTTTAAAACCCCAATGGCTTTCAAAGCACTTAACCACAGTCACCAGGGAAATGATTTTAGGCAGTTATCAAAATGGTTCCAATGATTGTCAGAAATCAACCTAAATGCTTCTCTACGACCATTTCTTGTGACCTCACTACTGGTTGGCATCATACTGAACGTCATCCTCCATGCAGATTTCAAGTTGATGGGATTATGTAGTGCACTACAGATAGCTGTCAATATTACCCATACATGTATGAGTACCACTGATTAAGCAAAGTTCCCCCTGGAGACAGTAAAATATATCTTCTAATTATTATGTCTAATAAAAATTTTGGCTCTGTCTGGCATCCACTGAAGATCCTAGAATATCATCAGCTGTAGGCTTTAATGTGTGCAAAGTTGTGCTTGGTGTGCAACATAGAAGGAACAAATGGAGACAAGTATGATCATTTTCAAACTTTGTGTCATATGCGATTGTAATTCAATTACTGTACCACCAAGGAGGCTGGGAATCTGTTGCAGAATGGCTCGTTCCGACTCACTGCTTTGGGTAATGGTGTTTTCTTTGCTCGGGAAATGAAATATAATATCATTAAATAGAGATATGCAGAATGAAGTGTCGACAGATCCATCTTGGATTCCTGCTCAATCTGTTTGTGGGTGCTGAGTGGCTCCCCAGTGACAGATCCAGCTTATCATTGAAACATCCCGTTTATGGAAAGCTAGGGATTTGGCTCATTTGACATTTTAGAGATTTATAGTTGTCAATATGTTGTGGTAGAAACAAAGACAGACAATTAAGGGAAGATCCTGAAGAATCGTCTATTACTAAGGCTTTGTTGTCAAAAGGGGAGGTCTTTTCTAAAGCCACTGATTCATAGATCAGGCTCCATACCCTTCCTCATACAGTAATCCATGTGCACTCAGGATCATGTGTTAAATTTGCACCTCTGCAAGGACGAAATTGTGCTTGAACACGACCAGTAGCTGTGACTGACACCATTGACAAGAGACAGCATGGATTTTCAGTGTTTGCACTAACCCCAAAGATAATATTTGCCGTGGTTATTACTTCTTTTAGCTCCAGATAGCAGTTAAGAGGGGCTGAGTAGGGGAAAAATGAAGAGGAGAGGCAATAAAGAAAAGCTTTGATGTTGTCATGCATGATTGTGCGGAGGCATCCTCGGGCTTGTGTCGAGTGTGTTGATTTAGTGAGTGCTGCAGAAACGAGAATACAGATGGCTATTTGGGGCCGGGGCTCTGAGAATTAGAACCTCTCTGACATCCTTTATCTTCAGTGACACTCCAGATACTTCAGTGAGTTTTTGCTCCACAAGCTTGGTATGATGCCCATTTGATTAATTTATTTTGGGGTAGATTGTCATCAGGAAAAGGACTAAAGAATGGGGCACAAAAGCATTAAAGACCATACATGGAACTTCCCACCCCAACTAACAACCACTGAAGTAATGTATTCATTAAATGAATTAATTTGTCCTAAAAACGGAATAAAACAAATGTATCCAGCTCATGTTCATACACTGGGTACAATTTTCAGTCTTAACAGATGTATAGCTCAGAGACTATACATGCATATTTAGATAAACATTTTGGTTGACATTTTATAATTTAGGAAACCCACTATTAGAACTGATGAATAATTAAAATAAATCAAAGGAAGGTGTGATGTTGCTGAACAACAAAGCAAAGCCATGTGATAGCTTGGCAACGACTGCTAATTCTGGTAGCACACATGAGGTCTCCAGGTGTTTGGGTCTTGCCTGCATCCACTGCAACAGCAGGGCATTCCTAATGCCAAACAGGATTCAGCACCTGAGCTCAGGACTGCAGAGCCAAGCAATATGGGTTGGTTTATTCTGAAACATAGTCCATGGATCATGCAAGCAGGCACTTAGGCAAAGGTGACAGATGTTTCCCTATATACCAGACCTAGGACATAAATGCAGAACTGCAAAGTGCAACAAATGAGTTGCGTCCACTCCATGCGGTAGACATCTGTGCTAGAGGCTGCCTCTAGTTATACCTTAGGTCTCTTTTTTAGTGTCAGTGAATGGGTTTGTCCTTAAATGTGGAATATTGTTTGTTTTTGAAATATTCAGTTGGTGAGGTAACTAGGTCTTTGGTGTGCCTGTACATGTTGTGTGTTACATGAAATAATGGTGTAGCTGACTAGAATAAGTAAATAAATAAGAATATGAGACTATAACACAGCTTTAATGTCTGAAATGCTTCACTCTTTCAAGGCCAAAAGTTTAAAAAAAAAAAGTATAATTTATGACATTTCAGTACTTCAAGGACTTGCAGTCACCCTGTTGTAACCAGAAATACATGATCTTAACTGAGTGTGATGAAAGAGGACCTCTAGGTTTTCCCTCCGCTCTTTTTTTTTTTTTTATTCTTAATGTGACGCACTAGCGGCAGCCCATTGTACATTATACTCGCAAGTCATGCACATTTGGCTAAACACAGCTCTGAGGCATAATGTAATCAGGGAAGCCACATTCTTGTCGCAGAGTACCCAATATTTTGGAAAATGGGATTCAGCGCATTCTCATCAAACCCTTGGAATGAAATATGATTTTTTTTATGGCTGTGGTATTTGCTAGAATAATATGCTCGCCAGGTGAATAATCACAGTGGCTGGAAGTGACAAACCAGTGTGCTGTGCCATAAATAAGATGGGAATGGGGCATAGGGAAATTATTATTATCCCTTTAGGAGGGTGTTCTACTGTTACTATTCTAAAATATAAGGCAAATGCTTATATGTACAAATCCAAACTAAGGCTGTTTGGCACTATCCAGTGCCCCAACACTCAAAGGGGCTTTAGATGAATCACAACTGTGATGACATGCATCCGCAAACAGTTAAGCCACTGTCTGATGAATGTGATCCACTGAATAGAGTGAATGTGGAATATAGTTGGCAGAGGTTAGCTGACAGAGGATTCTACAGCAGTAAGCCACAAAATGCTCTGTAAATTCAACTGTATTTAAAGTGAGAAAATGTGTGTCACTGCTTCTACTGCCAATATTATTGATGGTATTCAGACCGGTATGCTAATGGTAGATTTAAGGCCTTTACACACAAATGTATGTGCTACAGGTTACAAAGTTTCCTCACTCAAGGAGAAAGTTGTTTTGCAGAAGAATATTCAGAGAAAGCTGCATTTTATACTGTGGCTAGATGCATTATAAGAATAATTATATAAAATCACAGTTCTTTGTAAAGATACAACGTCACCTTGGGAACATATCATCATGGGTCATGGTAGAGACAAATAGATTTGTATGGCCTGGGTTTGCTCAGAACAGTATGAATACATTTCTATCATTAAGGCTTGTTTAGCATTCTGCTCATATAAATAATGCCTCTCCAGTAATTGGAAATTCAACTTCCCGTCCTACCAGGGGCGATGTCAAAACATTTACACCTTGGCTTGCAAATCCGATAAGAGCAGGTTTATAAAGATAGGGATCTCATCTGTGACGCTTATTCACAGATATCTTCTGACAGTCACGTTTGAAGAGGCCGTGACCTTCAGACTCACTGCTTTGTAATGGAAAGATCCAGTTAGCCTGACTTAGTGAACCACATCCAGAGGTTCAGTAATGGACTCCTTCTATCCTCTTACTTTGTCAAAACAACAGCTTGATAGGAAACCTATATTGTTCCAAGTCTTTGAAATGCCACAAAGGGACAGCTTGAAAGAGGGTGGATTATGTCCTCTTTGAAACGTGTGATTTCTCACCACTAACCTGAGCGTTAAACTGCTAGATGATTTGTGATATCTCCTTTAAAAAAGGGCAGCTCTGTGACACCAAAGAGGTCAAAGAAATCAAGTGAATCCAAAAGAGCAGTTATGCTTTTGGTGGGGTCCATTTCTTAAACTAGATAAAGTGCATCATTGGAGTAAAAAGAAAAGCCTTGTTTCTCATTTGCCAACTGTTCCATTCAGCTGTGTCAGCCTTATCTCTCATCCACAGCCAAATGTATGGTCCAACACTGCCTTGATACGACAAGTGTAAGATAAACTTGACAGATCAACTTTTTCGATAGTCACCGAGCCCATAAACAACTGGGCCTCTAATCTGATAATCCACCAATGAAAGATTAGGCGGGGGGGAGTATTATTGTGTTGTCACTCTTGCTTACAGGGTCACACAGGCTTTGGCTGCCTGGGTTAGACATCCTACGGCAAATCCTAGGGAGGTGTCACGTCTCAGCAGGTGAGGTGCGGCGATAACACAGACTGGGAGATATTAAATGGATGAACAGCAATTATCACTGGCAATAATGAGAAAGCAAAAATCTAAAGGAGGGCGGAGGGGTTGTCTCGTGATTAGAGAATTGTTTTTTAGTTGAAAGGTCACAGATTTGATCCCCGTAATGTGTGTCCATCAACAGCTATTTGTACTATGGAATATCCTCAAGCAAGCATGTCTGCATGTCGTATTTCAGTATCTATTCAGCTGTAATGTGTTTTTTTAAAACATATTGCGAATACACCGTGGGTTTCAAACCTAAATTATGGAAAATGTTCAGCATCAAAAACGTTGATTCACGCCATGAACAACATTAATACAGCCCACATTGTCCTCTCCTGCTCTTTCCCGTTTGCAATCCTGCTCCTCCGTACGTTTCCGAAACCCGATATTAACCATCCGGGCAGTTCCTGCATATGCTCACTGCTATCTCGCAAGGAGAGCCAGAGAGTTAGAGTAATTCAAACATTCTTCAAACTGCAATTTATTTTCCCAGAGTTGTAATTATGGTCTATTAAAATGCAAATGATGTCAATGGCAGAGCAGTGCTAATCACTCAATGTCTGTTTATGGGCAGTACAGCCGAGAGAGAGAGAGAGAGAGAGAGAGAGAGAGAGAGAGACTAACACAGTAGAGACTGCGATGAACAGTTTCTCTATCTGTGAAGGATCCAATAAATTAGACTTCTCTCTGTGGAAAGTAGTTTTCTCAAAACATGTTGAGGTTGACACATACTATTCAAGTAACATGAAGTTTATGATTTGCTGATGGATGAACTGCTGTTTATTATTATCTCTTATCTATCTGTTATTATCTATCTGTTATTCATATGAGCACAAGTACAGTACAGTGCAGTAGCGTGTGTTCTTCTTTATACTTAAAATAAAATTATGTATTTCCGTGAGGCACGTCTCACAATTTTAATGTTTTTTTTTGTTTTTTTTTTTTTATCCTGATCCCCGTAGCTGATTCCATAACTGAGCATCATAAATGTTTCAGTGGACCTCACATGGACCCCCTGCTTTAAAGTCAACTGTAGCCAACTTTTCTACAAATTATAATACCCATGCTGTCCAATCATCCATGGGAAAAGAGAGATATCTCACACCAATTTACAGCAACATACTGCCACATAAACAATTAATGTGCACTGACTGTAATTGGATAATGGGAATAACATGTAGCAGTCAACAACAGCTAATCTGCTATGCAGAGTACACTAAAATGTTGCTTACTGATTAAAACTGTGTATGTAGTTGCTGCCTTGGAGTATTAGCCACCTGACAATATAAACAGAGTTTTAGCTATTTTTTATAAATATGCACATGTTGGCCTCTTGCTCTTATCAGACTCTTTATAAGAAAGGGTGGTATGGAGTCGGTGGTAATGTAGAGGATTGGGTGGAGATGCATGGGGTTGAAAATGATCCATATTTCAGTGGTTTATTCATGAGTGCATAGCCACGGGTAGAATATGCTCATGCATGTTAAACCACACATGAGTTCCTGTTGTGGGTCATGTGAGTGAAAGCTACACAAAAGCTACACTTATGGAATAATGGATGTGATGAGCATGAATTGCATTTGCGTTTCAAGCAGCCTATTTCATGCTCTTCTCTCTGCCGTGTGTAATTTTGGCACACTGCTATCCCCCATAGTCGTTGTTTACAAATGTGTATGTTTTTTTTTGCTCCCATCACTTTTGCTATGCATTACACAGAGCCTAGTGTGGATTAAAGCTTATCTATAGTACTGTTAACCATATGCCGTGACAACAACCTCATTTCCCCCCCTTATCACAGGGTTAGCTGCTGACAAGACGTGGTGTCATTAATAATCAAAAACCTCTGAACTGGATGCAGCCCAACAATGCAGAACTTCTATTGCAATTATGAAAAAAACCTAAGGTACATGGAAAATCCAAACATGTTGATAATATTATGTAAAATTGCGTTTATGTCTAAATATTAGTTCGGAAGGAACCATTGATTTGATGCTTGAGATATGGTAGGGGCATGTTTTGACACAGTTCCATGCAGTGTGATCGGGGACGCCAAGCCCTCTGCAGGATGAAACATGGTAAGTAGTAAGCATGCATAAGAGGCAAACAAACCTGTACACTTGTACAAATTGAGAACAGACTGGCCACAGTAGTGGAGTGCTTTTGTAATCACTGGTGAGAGGATTTGTGAGTATATAAATAGCACTTTCATTAGATCAATACCGTCATCCCTCCTCCAGCGGCTCACATTAAGAGCACAAGCTGGGTAATAATAGAGGACTGGTTGGACACACTCTGTAGCATTCTGTTTGATCAAGGGTGGTGTCCCTTAGGGCGCAGTCTCCGGCCTGCTGATAAATTCATCTTTCTTACTGTCCCCCTGGGAGCTTGCCAATGAGTGAGGGACATTGACTTTTCATTAAGGAGATCACTGCATTGGAAATTGAATTTATTTTGGTCTTAAGAACGTAACAGAGCTGTTTGCGAGACAGCCGAAGGCCACGGAAAAATGCCGATACACCGAAAGCTGATGGAATGTTTTGCTTGACTGACAACGCTCCCTCTCGTGAAATATGCGCACGTGTCAAGAAATAACATGCAAAGTTGAATACTCCGTTATTATTATTGGACAGGGTGTGCTATAGTTGTTCATTACAGGCGGCTTGTTTGCAGTAACATAGAGTGTTGAGTATTACCACCCTGCCACATAGTGTTTGCTGTATAATAGCAGCTGTATTGCATTTAATACAATGCTTACATTTTTATTTTTGCACCAGTAAATATCCACATAAATATGACTGTTTTTTCAGAGAAATACATTTAGTGTAAAACATACAGGCTCGTTCCATTTATACAGCATATTATTATACTCTTACAGTGTCACTGCAGGGAATTCAGAGTTATTTATAGACCACATTTTACAAGTTCACAAAGGTTCAGCAGAAATCAAGGGTCACTCTCCAGCACTGTACCTTCCACCTATGCAAAGCTTTCACACTTGCTGTAAATTCCATCAAGGTGAACTAAAGTGTTTACCCCACTAATTTATTTCAGCTCAAGCCAGAGCGCTGACCCATAAAATGAGCTAAGATAATACTGACCTTAACATGGTCTTCTGCACATTGAGGTAATTGCTAAGGCTCCAGATCAATCAATATTGACTTGCCAGTTTTTTTTTTTCCTCCCTTCCTCACCTACTATTGCTTGAGCTGAATGTGTAAAATTGGCTTTAGATGGATGGAGAACATATCCCTGATAGTTTAACCTTTATCTAGCTAACATGTTCACTTATCTGTACAATTATAGATTTTGCCAGTCAAGCTGTTTCACAGAAAATCTGTTGAGTGTTAAAAGACTGGAGAGTACAGCTATAGGCAAATAAGTTCAACTCTGTAGGAGAATTAAATCTCATATAATAGGACTCTAACTGTAGGAAGTTGTGGCCTCGCATTGCAGTCATATGTAGACTCGTTTCTTTTGGCATATATCACACCTGAAATAGCCGATATTGAGCATTTCAACAATAAATTATTGTGAAAACAAGTGCGCAGACACGCACACATAGACACACTTTTACATCACAATCGCTGTGTACTCCAAGGCATTTGATTTCTCTTTAATTTTTCAAGGCAGGGGCATGGACTTAGCAGGCATTTCCATCTTGACTTGATAAATATCACAATCTTCTTTTCCCTGCCACACTGAAGTAATTTATTTTCTATCTCTCCGAGCTATATTTTCCAGTTAATATTTCTTTTTTTTTTTCATACAACCTGACAAAGGATGCCACAAGGGATGATAAGAAGTCTGAAACCTTTGCACTCTCGTTCTAGATACAAGATTTACCTTGAGAATTTTTTGAAGAAATAAGACTTCTAAATTAGGGGACACACTAAAAGCAACATCTGTGGGGTTTATTTTTTTAGCCATACATCATCTTTTTCCAAGCTAATGATGAAACATTAATGATTCATGTTTAGTTCTGATATGCGTTGAAGTTAATAGGTGACTTCACCGAACCACAGGGTTACAACCTGCACTGAGCGTCTGACGAAAACAACAAAACAACACATGCTGCAAAATGTGTTTCCCCTCAGGTGAAGCTCACAAAGACTGCAAGAGTCACTGTTTATAGGGTTTTCAAAACAAGCAAATCCTGATTGTGTCACTCAGAGTTCTTCTCATAACCAGCAGCTCAACGTTTATCGTTCATATGCGACAAATGCGCTCTGTTTTGACTCAGGATTACCAGGAACTAATTCAAAGTATTAACATTAATACATGATAACTGTGATCTCAGTGATTTGCAAACCAGGCTTGCATTCTTTGCAGCAGAACCAAATTACATGTTCCTTGAGTGATGGGTAGCGATGTCCTTCTGGCTATTCAACTCACCCTTAATTTGAATTTGATAAGATTTCTTTTTGAGACATTGTTAGGCTAATGCAAATTTGGCGGGGAGGACGCGAGTCTACCGCTGGCTTAACTTTGATGAGGTGTTAATATCTAATATCAAAAGCAGATAAAACCCTTATTAGCCCCAGTGGTCTTTTTGCTGGAGTGGGAACTTATTACACAGAGAAGATGAGACGAAAGCAGATGAAGTAATAAGACGGCCAGAGGCTTTGTTACGTGTCCTTAAGCTTTCTGACGGGGTCAACTTAATTTTGTGACTTAAATGCTGAGGGTTTACGAATGCAGACACGCTGACATTGTTTGAGAGATCTAATTCAGACTCTCATATTTCATAGACTGCAACATCTGGGGGATTACAGTGTCTCGAGCCAGAGGCAGTTTGATAATCGGTTGTCATTTTAGGAGTTGTGTGTCCTTCCCAGCTTTGGCGGTTTCTAAAGGTCTTTGGTTCAATCAAATGTTTGTGAGATTAGTTGGTTGCACTTCTTTCAAGAACTATTTCCATGTGGGTTGGGTTTTAATGTTTGCCTTTAGGCTTTCATGGTAAAACACTCTGAAAATATGCTGGAAGACTGATCATTTTGGACTCTGAAAGTTATCTTGAGAAGAATGTAACCATGCTTTGCTGCCATTTAATGATCAACAAGGGATAATACACACTGTAAACTCAAACCAGTTGTGAAATGGAATAGCTTGTAACATAAACACACAAAGAGGATGATTGGGGCTGGATCTGAACTGAGGATTCCAGTGAATTAGCAACAAGACTGAATCTACGAGGCTGTACTTAGGCACAGCAGTGCTGTGAGCTAAATACTAACAGCAGAATGCTAACATGCTAAATATACTACGACGTTACAATGTTCACCATATCATTTTAGCGTGTTAGCAGTTGCTAATTAAGTGGTGGACCGACAGACCACCATGTCAACAGCATAGTTATAGAATAGTTTCCAAAAACAAGAAGGACTTTGTTTTGGAAGTGACTTTGTTTTTATATTGTTGCTTTTACAGTCCATTAGAATAGAGGATGATTTTAGCAGTTCAATCTCTTTAAATATAAATGCAGCTTTGCACACTGCTGACTTGTAAGGCATTGTAAACTAAGCTACCTTCCCAGACCTCTCCAGAAAACACAAAGTAAGCACGCTGTTCGTATGCCACCAATCAATGCTTTGGACCAAGAGGAATGAGCTTTTGACTCAGTGACTGAGGGATGGCATCAATATAAAGCGTTCACCCTAAACAAGTCGGAAAACACCTTGGGTTCCAGCACTATGTCCCATTGATTTCTGTTCAGCTCAACGTGGATTCTGCAGCATTTAGACATTTAATTCTCTTTCAAGCAAAGTCATTACACAGCCGGGCATTTAATTAAGCAATCACAGCGGTGCAATCTGAATGATTCAGTGCCTAAACGAGGGCCAAGTTGGCATTATTGTGCCTTTCCACTTCCTAATGAAGCTTCTCCTACAATGTAAAGGGCATATATCATGATTATTTCCAGGTCCATACTTTATTTTTGCTTTATTCCAGAGCATGTTTACATGTTTTTTGCTGAATATATCTGTATTCACCCTTGAGCATGCATGCGACATAGGAAGGGGAGCCAAATCTGAATGGCTTGTTGAATCTATGTACTGCACAGAATATGAATGCATCACTCACATGTTTCTGAAGAGATGTTGTGCAGCTCAAAGTCTGTGGCTCTGGCCATTTTTTGCACAGGGCTGTAAACATGTTAATTTCTGCTGGAAAACTGCTTTTGGGGGCAGCCTCAAGTGGTCAACTGAAGAGCAGCAATCTTTAGCACTTCCCCGTTCATTTTTCAACACTGGGGGTTGCCGCTTGGTTGAATCACGTTTTCTGATTGAGGCTGCCCACAGAAAAATGACTGTTTGTCATATGTGTGTGAGGTTGATAGACACTCCAGCCTCAAATGTTCATTTAAAATGTGACTTTTCCATAATATGTCCTCTTTTGAGATTTATAGAAAAATTTAATTCCTGAACATGACATGTCCTTCCTTAATATTTGAATTGAACAGATCCTCCACAACAGCTCTGAAAAACTAAAAAAAAAAAAAAAATCAAAGTTCCTGCTTTTTCACTCCATGAATCCACACACTTAATTAATTGCAGTAAAGGATGTTTTTTGAGATGGAAGCAGCCAGGTATTCACGGCTGACCTATTTCCTTCACAAAAGAAACATCATTTGAGCGGCATGGGCACAGATGTGTCTGAGGAGGTGTTCTCACCTCTCCATGCCTCTATGAACACTTTATTATGTCTGGATGTGGCCTCCACGTGCTTGGTTTGTCTTTCCCCAAATGAGCTCAGCTGTAGTGACATTGAAATTCATAAACTGTTCATAGTTGGTCAGTCAGAACTTCTTTTTGTGGATTTCAAAATGAATATCCGTGAATACAGTACTTTGATCTTTTAATTTTTGCAAATCACCCAAATAAGTTTTTTTTCTTAAAGTTGTTGATTGCCTTGCCATGCTGTATCAGCATTGTTTATCTACAAATAATTACCCAGAAAAATAGGAAAACAATATTTTGCTCCTCATGATTTATTCATTAAACAATGCTATCAAAATAATAGCAAAACTCCTGCAGCCAATAGAAAATAGACAATTAAATTCATGTCCCATTGAAGCAGCATGGACAAACAGTGTGAATGAGTTTATGATCTCAAATAACAAATTGCTTACAAATCTAAGTCTCTGGTAAACAGAGGATTAATTTCATGGCAGGTTTGCTACTGACACGTCTTCACTGCAAATGCTGCGTGGTAGTCTGTGTGATTCTGTATCGTTCCTCTTCTCTCTGTAGTGGGCAGGTGGCACCAGCAGTGTACTTTATGTCTCAGTATGTTTGTCTCTTGAAGCCATTTGATCCCACTTATGGTAGTGTGCTCTCTCCAACTGCTCCAAACATCAATGGTTTTGTTTTTTCCCTTCATATATTTGTAAGTACAAAAGAATTTCCTGTGATGGGGCCTTCAAAGCAACTGTTCAATATTTTTGCTAGTTTACTTTCTTGCAGAGGGTTTCATATTTGAAGGCTGACAAATCTCTGTGTGATAAATATGAAACTGGAATAAGCACTCTGTTTAGTATAAAGGGGAAATAGCTAAATCATTGAGGCTTAGAGGTCCATGTAGTCCAATCTAGCTGTTTTTTTTCCAGTCTTTTTGTAAAGCTGCTTGCCCCAGGTTCATATTTACTGTTTAAGAGTGGTTTCTCATCTAAGTAAATAAGTGTACTTACCTAAATTCGAAAATCTTCCTCTGACTTTGATTAAGTTAAGCTCAAAAGATGAAAAAAAACTGCTGCTGGTGGATATATTTCTTTTCCAAATGGAAGTTTTGCTTAATGACACCTGGTGCGTTTGCATTTTTCAAAACTAAATTTTCCCCAAACTTGAACTTTGACATTCTAAACTGTGACTACAGATGTTAATGAAAGTCAAAACTTAATCCAGGCCTGATAAGATGCTCTATTTAACAGGCTCGTTTTAGCAGGGGGGCTCGATCAGGTGAAATGAAGAGGAACTGATTGCTTGTGGTGATTGTGCTGATTACATTTTAAATTTAAAACTTTCCCTCCTAGTACATGGTCCTGAACATTATTGCAGACAATGACATAGCAGGCTTAGTAAATGCCAAGGTGCCTGCAGTGTCACAGACTGGAAGGGAAATACCACACTTTCATTTTTACTTTAGTTATTGAACTTAGAATACTGTAGATACTATATATACTATAATATAATACTAAATATAATACTGTTAGCTCTGTATATAGTCTGTAATACCGTATGTGGATATAGATATTTTTCTATTTGACCAACTCCTTACACCCGTGGACTGAATTATCCCAACCAGATCCAAAAGCCAAATGCAATTTTCATATGGTCAGTTATGTGTATTCCCCCAGCAGCTGTAATCATCATCACATTTTCAAAGTTTAACAAAACATTCATGTTCTGTAAGATGCAGAGTTCAGCATTTCTGACTTTCTCTTATTCTGACTGTGGACAGGACCCAGATCCGTGTTGCAACCCCTCCATCCCAGCCCCCTAGTCAAAACATTATGGATGCTTGTGCTACAGCTGTCATATAAATGACATTTGACAATATACGATGAAATGCATTTGCATGAAATATGGCACGGGGTACTGCGTTAGCATATTTGGGGGGGTATTGGCTGTTGTGTCCATTCCTTCTCTTGGAGATGATAGATCATGTACATCCATGCGTTAACACCCTACTTGAGCTGCTAACTGCAATGTAAAAAGCTATTATATATATTTTTTTTGAAAATGTGAGGAAATATGAATGTGTTGAAAGTAGAATTTTCTCCTGTTTACATTTGCACAGTGCTTAACACAGGTCTAGCAAGCATTTAGTCCAATCACTGTTTGTCAGCATGAATAAGCTTGCGCTAATGTGAGATTAGGCATGGTGGTGTAGTGGTTAGCACTGTTGCCACACAGCAAGAAGGTAGTGGTTTCAATTCCTAGCCCCTTCCTATGTCGATAAGTGGTAGAAAATGGATGGATGCATGGATGGATGGGTAATGTGAGATCACCAGAGGACTGAGACAAATCTGTGCTGTGAAACCAATGTGAAACCCGCTTTAGTGACAAAAGGAGAGTCACAAATCATTTTTACAACATCCCATCAAGTTTTGAGAACTTTTGTGTCCCAGTGGGTTTAATATCATGGCAGAGATTTCAATTTCAATGCGGAAAATCACTCTTGATCTTTTTACATAATTTTGCATCTTTTCCAATTCATTCTCCAAAGATCTGTGTGTTGGTGTGACACCACAGATTTAGGAGCTAATGGCAAGCTCGCCATCTTTTTGACTGTGTGCTGCAGTCGGGAAAAGTTAACAGCGAGCAGTAATATTTCATTGTAACTCTCCTATACATTCTGTGGCTACGGAAACAATCAGCACCTCCTGGGTGTTTTGATTCCACGCGCTTTTAGCCAAACTGTTAGAAAAGTGTGGTTTTATGACAGGTAAATCATTCAGTTTATATCTACAGAAAGGTTGTCTTTTGGCATATTATTCGTGGATCTCATGGATGATATTCAAAGTGAGTGGTCATAAAAGCATTTTATGAGCAGTGGCTTGAATCCAAACTCTTGCTCTCTGGTTTAATCATTGTATTGCTGCTCCTGTTGTTTAAATATGTTCTTTTCTAACCCTCCCTGTATACCAGTGGAGAGGAGGGAGAAAAGTCCAGCAGTTTGAGGCTGGTACTGGAACAGAGGCATTTCCCTGTATCACAACCTGGCTTCTAGTGAACTTTTAGTTCACATTTGTTGTCAAATTTACACAAAAAAATGTAACACCTCATGGGTGAAATGGAGAACTCTGTCAACACTTGGATTTGTAACTGTATGTGTACTTGAACCAGTCTGTAGCACACAACACTGTAGATTGTGCTTATACCCTTAATAACATTGTATTGATTGACAGACAATTTGAAACGTGTCACTCAAAAAGAAACAGTTTTGTTTGACAGTTGTTCAGTAGGTTTACTGATTGTGGTTAAATGGCTAAAGAATAATTACTGTACTAAAACCTATTGGTTAGGTTTAGTTAGGTTTAGTGGCATTAATACTGTTGATGACATTGCAAATGTGGAGATCTACTGCAAGAGAGCAATCTGAGAGAAGATTTAAAAAAATAAAAAGTTATTTTCAAACTTTTCTTGCTGATATAGTTCTGACACAGTAGAAAGTTGTATTATTGCTTTTGAATACTCTTTTAATATGAAGAAAAAACATGCATAAATTTGTCGCAGTGGTGATAAACAAGGCACCTAACATTTAGATTTAATTCAAGCAGGGCCACAAGTGCATATTTGTATGCGTGCATATTTTCATGTGAGAGAATTGTTCAATGAAAGCACACGTTCTGTATACTTGTGCTCAGTGTTAGTGGTCCACAGTGTGCAGTGTTAGTAAATTAGATGGGGAACTTGGCAAATACACTGTATGCATATAACAGCAGCAGAAAATCAGTCATTAGTTTTAACAAGGGTAATATAACAAAGCATTTAATTTGTTATAAAGTGTAGGCACCTGAAGTTGCTTGCTTGTGGAACATCGTTCGTGCTTCAGTCAAGACGTCAAGGGATGTTAATTTGTTGCAGTTACGACTTGTGTTTTGTCTTACATTCACTGTAATGCATTTGGCAGATGTAAGGGCCTATTCATTGGATGTGACAAACAGAGTGCAAGTCCAACAGCACATATAAATCAGTTCACAATGAAAATGTGGCTTGATTGATGAATATGAGTATAAGAACTCAAGCCAGGAACTGTAGCCCTACAACAGGAACCTTATTCTACTGTTGTCGGTGCAAATGCTCAAAGTAACATGTTCTTCTACCAAAAATGGGAACTCTTTGTTCTCTTTGTACATGATAAGCCACAGTTTCTAAAAACAGCTTGCTGTCTATCAAAAAAAAAAACTAAAAAAAACTATAAACCTGGTGATCATATGCCTCTGCTAAAGTTGCAGTTTTCATCCATGTCTGTTATCACTACATCACTTCATCTGATCAGGCACTTGTGTAAAATTGTCATAATTAGCTCATGAATTGTTGAGTTATGGCCAAAACACCAACAACCTGAAAACATAATGCCTCAAGCACAGAGGCATAACAAAAAGAGCGGTGATGTCATCTGGGTTTTCCAAATATTGAAAGAATCCCACATCTCGACTTACCTGTTCTTCTCATCTACTACACCACTATTTAAATTTAAGTTATATCCATCATAAAACCATATACTGTAGCTCTATAGATAAATAAACTGCAGAGAGAAGAGTAAAATCCTGAGAAAGCCTACCTTGAGGTCGAAGGTGTGAAAGTCATGGAACATTCTCTCTCCTGAGACCTGTGACAGAGATGGGGAAGGGAAGGGGGGTTTGAGACGTCAGTCATGATTAGGCCACAGTGCAATTACAGAGCAGCTTCTCTGACAGTGATTGATCAATGAGGAACTCCCTTAATGAAGACAAGGACTCGGGGGCTCCCAGGAGCAAATTGGCAAAAGTAAGTAGTGGGAATAGTGTCCCACATTGCTAAAGCACTAAGAGGATCACCTGTCTGGGGCAGCAGTTTATACAGGTACTGGTGTCTGATGTCATACAGTTGGATGAGAAGTCAGTCAGTCTGAAGCAATGCCAAGACCATCAGAAATTACAGGATGATTCTGTCATCATGACCATATTTTCTTGTCATATTCCAGCATAGTTACAATTCTGACTGAAGTACTGTATGTCAGCTAATTCTTGTTGGTACAAATTGTGATTCCAAGGATTTCCTTTTCCCAGCATGTATTCATAAGTATTTTACATTTAATGTTTTTTTTTTCTTGGCAAAGAAATGACAAAAGTGGAGCCATGCATGGAGGAAAACATCCAATCCTTCCTAAGTCCAAACCTTGTAAATTGCTCCTGTGTCCCATTATTAAAGGTATACTGTGGGGATTTCACCACTAGTGCGGTGATACAGTCCTGTCCATGGGTCTGCAGTATTTCAATGATGTGATCCATACAATAGGCCTGATGGGATTTTATCAGCCACACTCCCATGACATGCAAACCTGTGTTAACTTTGATACATGCAACAGGCTGAACTCTGGGGGAAGGAAAAATAATTGATTCTTTGATGCATCGCAGATTCTCTCCAGACGATTATGTCTCAATGCAGATAAGTTAATAATCAGAATTTTGAATTTTATTAATAAGTTGTCCTGCTGCAGAGCACTACAGTACACTCTTCTCTCTGCTATACTCACAAGCACCAAACATGTGTGAGGTGTTTACGAAGTTTCAGCTGTGATGACGAGCAACAAATGTTTACGACCTGCATCGGCTTCTTTAAAAGCTGCCGTATGGCAGCATTTTGGATTTTATGGGGTTGAGGGGAAGGTGCGGGGCAAATTAGACACTTTAGAAACACTACAAATCTGTGAAACTACTGTACATTTTGTGTTGTGATACCACCAGGAATTGTGAGAAAAGCAACCTGTTCCTGATTCCAGCCAACAGATTATTAAATCCATAGCAAAATTTGACAAAAAAAAAAAAAAAATAGATTAGAAAGAAAAAGCTCTGGTGAGGGTGATAGGCTTCCTCGTCTGGAACCGGGGAAGCCCATAAATAGGTTGGGATCACTAAATTAAATTAATGGCCATTCTGGTGGGACCCGGCCCCCTCGAATCTCGGGGCTGCAAGGGGGGGGAGGTTGGGGGCCTGGGGGGTCCCCTTGCAGCTATGGTGGGCCCCCTGATGCTGTGGCCTCAGTGGCGGTGCCACGGCAGCTGTGTTTTGGGGATGTGGCGGCTGGTCAGTATGGTCGGGGGGCTGGTGGTGGGCTCTTTGCTGGCCGGGGGTTGGGTGAGTGGGTCGGCGCGTGCGGTTGCTGCTCCCTGATTGGTGGATTCGGCCTGCTCTCGCCCGTGCTCTCGGTTGTCTCTGTGTGTGGGGTGGGGCTCCTGTCGGATTCATGGTGGCGCTGGTCCGCCCCGCTTTTCCTCTCCTTTCCCTCCTCGCCCACACTGGCCCCATGGTTTGCGTTCGGGCCCGGCCGTCGCCTTTCTGGATGCCGCCCGGTGATGGCCTGCTACGTGCGGGCCCGGTGCTCCCTCGCTCTCTCGTCCCCCCTCCCTCCGGAGGGGAGCGCTCGGTTCGCGGGTCTTGCCTCATGGGCGGCGGTGGCCTCCTGTCTCCCCGGGGGTTGGGGTGGCTAGGGGGGTGTGGGGTGGGGATGGGGGTGGATGGTGGGGTGGTTGGGGTTGGGTGGGCCCTCGTGTCGCTGGCCCCTTGGACCTGTCCTGGCCTCCTGGGAGGTGGTGGTTTCTTTCTCCTCCTGGTCGTTGGATCTGCGTGGTTCTCGGTGGCCCGGGTGGCTCTCTGGGTTTGGCATCGTCGATGCTCCCACTTCCCCGGGTTGTTGTGGACACCTGGCCGATCTGGCCATGAGGGGTCGTGGTAGACGCTCTGGGTTTCGGTGTTCTACACACATGCATGTTTTATCCAGACCTTATTAACTCCTCCCGAGTCACATTGATAAGTACTGATGTGAACTGCTAGTATGTGCCAAATCATTCGTCCGACTTCTCACTAAGGTCATGTTTTCTCCACATACTTCTTTCATTTGTGTTCTTGGTAGCCTACTCTATACGGTTAGGTCCTCCACTACTCTGGTGTTCAATACTGTTGGGTGTTGCGATGAAGGTGTTAGGAATGACACAGTAGCTTACACGTTTTTTTTATTCCAATAGCACTGCCTGTCTGTAAACTTCCCTTTTTGTTTTGTCTTATCTCCCTGTCTGTCATTTATTTCCCCCTCTTATCACCCAGGTGTAGCATGTCCCTCTCTGGCTTATAACAGGAAATTCCAATAAATAAAGTAAGATTAGATTCCAGGGAGGGCCGGTGATGGTCACATACACGCACCAAATATTAATAGCTTTTGCTGCAAGACTAAAATATGCATAATCTCATAAAAGGTCGACACTCTTTTGTGGCGTTGAACAATGAGAACAATGCAGACAAAGTTAAAAAAAAAAAAAAAAAAAAAAAAAAGAAAGAAAAAGCTCTTTATTTTTTCCACATACTTTCATATTGTGTTTGAATGCAAGTTGCTGCAATTATTATTGATTGTTCATAGAAAGTCATATTTTTAACAAGAAAAGCCGTAAGCCGTTTCTCTAATTTCTCCATTACCTCCTCTAAAGTATTAGAGGAGGTAATTCATCTGCTGATTTTCTTTCATGAACCTCACAAAAGTAGGAAGTGATGAGCAAAGTGAGTCACAAACTCAGCTAGCTATATATATATATATATATATATATATATATATATATATATATATATATATATATATTAAATCACACATGGAAATAAATAATTGTAAAAAAGGTCAAGTAGTTGAAATGAAATGAAATCTGAAATGAAATTGAATCGTGAATTGCCAGGTGTAGCCCTACTGAACTCAAGCACAGCCTCATTGTTATAAAACAGCACAGAATGAGGAAATCGGGCCCTTGAGGCAAAAGCTTCATATGGTGCTGTGTTAAAATTCAGTTTTTGATTTAACCCTCCCCCCAAAATCTGGACTGCCTTGTAGTCTGACCTACCATAAGGAGGGACACGTGCTTTCATGCCATATTTGTGCTCGCCAAACACAGTCGGCCCTTCGAGGGAGGCATCTGACTGGTGCTCCAACTTTTTTCTTCTCCAAACTTCACAGTGCACATGCACACATGCATGAATACTAAGACAGTGAGTTCTTTATTATCAAACAGCGCACAGTAGACCCACATGAGCTTTTCATGTAGTCAATCAGTGTTTGTAGGCAACACGATTCAAAAGCTGGTACTTCCTCCAATCAGTGATCTAAAATCACTACTAACTCCCATACAGAGACACTGCAAACAATCCTGTAAAATGCTCTGTGTGATAGTGATTGATTTAGGAATTGATTTCCAATGCATGCGAGGTCTGAATACAAAGCAGACAGCCTAATATAAAGTAATTTCTTTCATCTGTCTCTACTATATCCCAGTGATTCCAGGCTTGCAGAGCAGCTGTGAGTTCACACTGTACTCAACTGGGACTAGCTCAAACATGATGGCCTTCACCTGCTATCTCTCTACTTGCCCTGAACATCAAGATTACAGAGCTCAAAGTAATGAAAGTGGGAAAGTCAAACGCCCCTGGAGCGCACCGTGCCGTGCACTGCTGCAACTATCTTTCTTTTAAACAAAGTGTGCTCTTCTCTCGTTCAGTGTCTGTTTCCCCTCTCTCTGTACTTCTTCATTAGCTTTCATGTATTTCCATTCATGTCATAGTGCCTCTTCTGTGAGCAAAGCAGCTGTATCCTCATTTTACTGGCTGATGTTTCACTTTGGTTCCCATAGAAACCAAGTCCAGTCTTTGAAAGTGGTCCAGCAATAATAGATTCTACTGTATGTATGTCTCAGTGTGTATGTCTCTATTTATTTTTGAGTTCCAAAGTAATATCCAAAATTGCAAGCAATCATTGTATACACAGGCGGTTTGTTATGCAGTTACATCTGGTGGGGCTGCCATATTTCAGGCCGTTCTCATTTCAGTGGTGTTAAGCAGGCTTTTTCACAGCCGTCGGCATTCTTTACCATCGTGCAAGGCACCCTTTGGCGATGGTAGTAAACGCACCAGGTGCTCCATTAACTATAATGTAAATCCATCAACTATAATTTAAATAGTAAATGCTCTAGGAAACAGAGCCGGTGGTGTGGTGGCGTAGTATGAAGAGCCAAAGATATAGACTTTCATCTCAGGAGGCTGCAGTTTGTGTCCCGTGCCTCAATATACAATGAGCTGCTCATTCATATCATGTTCACATTGTTTATCTTCACTGTACAAACGTAGCCAAACCATGTATTTCTGTCCTGACCGAACAGCCATAAGCAAGCATGAAAGCACTGAAGGTGCATATTTCCATTGCACAGCTCCAAACACGTGATTTATGTGGGTCTTGCTGTACACCTTTAAATTGCCTCTATCAAATATCATAAAACATGTTTTTGCAAAAGAAGAGAAAGATAATTGTCGACTGCTAGTTCCTTTGTACCCTGAGGTGTTATGAAATAATATAAATTGTGAAATCTGAACACACTTTTGCACATCAAGGTTACCTTTAGCCAAGGAGACTGAAAATCTAAAGGACTGCTGTGGATCTGCTGTGGACAGTTTGTCTTTATAAAATTAATTTTATACAGAAATAATTGCACACACACTGCACAATTTTAATAGCTCTCTTCTGAATGTGTATTCATATAAGTTCAAGGTGTGATGCTATCAGATTTTCAGATACGACTGGAGATGCAATTACATCTTTCATACAGCACAATAATCCCAAGTCCCGCTCTTTGACAGTGACACATTAGCCAAATCATATTTTATTGATCCCCCCCTTTATGAACTAAAATTGCAGTAATTTGCATTTGTGGTCGACAAGATGAAATCAAGACCAGAGAGAAGTGTCTGTTTTGATTCTATTTATTTCCATCCTAATATTGTGGCATATTCTGTCTTTACAGCTGACAGTGACCTTTATTTTTCTTTCTTCTTTAACTTTACCCTCTCTCTTTGTCTTGCTATCTATCTCCCTATAACTCTAAGTGACTGAGTATGGGGTGAATTTAATGATTTGATGTTAACAGTGAAATGGGTCCTTGGGAGCTTCAACAGCTGAAAAGAGCAACCATTTGGCTGGCGGACCTGCTTGCCTCAGCACTTTGAGGCACACGTTTAAATGTTCGGCTTTCACCCGGAATGGCCCACAAGAGGGACGCCTGAAGGGGGTTGGGGGGAGGTCCTGGGGACTTGCATGGTCATTCATCACATTAATGAGTCATGTCACTTTATTTACAAAAAGTGAGACTTTTTTTCCCATGGATGATCCCCGCTGTCATGATGCAGCATTCTGTTAATGTTGGCTGAAAGGCAATGTAAGAATTAATCTACAGTAGCCCAAGTAGCCAGCCGAGTTGAATTGATTGCGGCTGAATATGGCTGACACCAAACCTCAATTTGGCTGGGTTTTTGTGATTCAGTTGGGGCAGTTTGGGCTTGGAATGGGCTCTGGTTATGAGCTGGTTATTAGCAGATGGGCAAGCTTTGGGCAACAGGTGGAACATTCATCACACCTGCAGCATTAGTCACATTAGTCACATTCAGGTCATCACTGGGTACGGCAATTTTGGCTAACTTGTGTATGTCAAAGTCTTGGGGTGTTTGGTTTGTGTAACGCTGTCACTGTGTGTTTTGCTGTTAGAGTGATATTTTTTACTAGTTCACTCTGAAAAATTAACTTGAAAGGTGGAATGGAAATCATTATATGTTAAGATATGATGGAAATGCTCAAATTATCATGGTAGCAGAAATCACACACAGAACTAGGACCCCACATGGATGGTGAAGGGTTAAAGTGTTTGATCCCATTCCTGTCTTTGGATATACAGTGACACAGTGACATAATAGTTAGTCCTTAAACACCACTCTTTCCATATGTCAGACACTAACAATCAGAGCTTTTCACGGCAAAAACAAGCAGTTTTAGTGGCCGTCAGTGACGATGCCAGCTTGCCCCGTGAGCACAATAATATAACCTGTGAGCAGCCGCCATCAACAGTGCCCTGCTCAGTACTGTCAGAAATTGTTGCCCCTATTTGTCACATAAACATGAAAACATAGAGATATAGGGTCCAAGCAGAAACATACCCTTTAAGTACGAAGTCAAATCCAACAGTTGTTCATGGTATACTGTTATCACGAGCTTCCTCCTGCACTTGGTTGGCTCATGAAAGCTCTGGTATAGATAGAGCAGGGAGATTTAAATAGGAGTGTGAGGCAGCATATTCGAACTATATGACATTTTTCTTTGAAATCCAAATCTGCGATATTACCATTTCAGGGGTGAACGGATTTAAAGCACGATGGACTGATAAATTTCAGGACAGGGTGAAATAGATGAATCTCAAGTTATTTACCCTTTTTAATTGGAAATGTCTGTCACAGGGCAGCAAGCTGAGTCCCCTTCCCTGCCATTATCTGTCTGCCTTGATCTTCTGCAGGTATTTTATGAAGAGTGATGTGCTGAGTGTCAACAGAAGCTATTGAATTTATCCCTGCTGGATTTCACAAGCTTAAAAATACAAATGCTGAGGAGTGAAAAAGCTTCCAAAAAGGGTCAACTTGTTAATCACATCACTGCATTTACTGTTTCACAGATTCACAGTTCACAAGTGACGTGGTTTTAGTTAAAGAAAAGCTTTAATTTACTTTTAAGCTAAACACTTAAATTTGACAACCGTGTGGTTTTTATTTGATTAATCTGTCACCAGCTGAGCTTTTGTGACTTGCTAACTAGTAACCCCTTAACAGGGGTCGGGGCTGTGTTTTCAATCGAATTAGAAGGTTTCTTTTAGCGAGCCCTTGTGTTTCAGCTCATAATTACTCCCCAGAGCCCTGTCAATAGTTTCCACCTGCTTTCAGTCCCAGACTGTCATCGTCGCTGACTGCCTGTCTGGTCCCTGAGTGACACAGAAGCATCACAGGATGAGCTCTGTTGAAGAATAAGTCTCGCTCCAAAGGGACACCACTGGCACAAACCAGCCCACCTGATGATGTCATAATGTGACAACGGCGACTACTTGAGCTCTAAACTTTTAGATGCAGCCTGCTGAGGGACTGTGAGTGGTTATGGTTGTGTACCAGTGTGTGCATACGCAGGAGTATGTGAGCTGAAATGTTCACTAAAACAAGATCCAAAATGCACATCCACAGAAACTGCCAAACATAATATCTTTTACAGAGACTGTGTTGCTGTAAGCACAGAACATTCTTTGACTACTCTTCATCTATGCTGAGAATCCTCACACAAAGAACCAAATGTGCGTTCTGTACCAACAAACAATTCAATGTTCTCATTTCTTATTCATGCAGCACTATGAATCTTGACAGCACCAACATCTGTGCTCAAAAAAATATATATTACAGCAGTCAAGTCACTTTGCTCTGTTTGTCATCGCAAAAAAAGACAGCCGACAAAACAGCGATTTAAGCTCCAGCAGTGATAAAAACGTTATCTACCTCCGAAGCAGTCGCTGAATGTGTTTTGACCATGACAGTATGAAAAGCAACACTTTTGCTTCAGTCTTCTACCCATGCAAACATGGATCTCTTTTGACTGCTCATTGGCTGCCTGTCCACAGTGTTGAGCAGCAGCACATAAAGGCTCATTTGCACCATCTGCCAGTAGAGGTGACAAGGGCAACTCAAGTGCCAAGGGGCTCTTGAAAAAAATCATACAGCTGCCACAATCGACCTGCTCTTCTGCTTTGCTCTCTATGGGATGTCTTGGTTAAATTAGTCTTTAGGTGTCTTTTGAAGGCCAGCAGTGATGAAAGCCTGAGACATTGTGTGCTTGCACACAGCCACAGCAGGGATTAGCACTCGTTAGCTAATGTTCTGAGCTGACTGTGGTGACAAGAGGTTGTGGGAAAGGTCTGCTTTACTTGAAGCGTGACTTTGATGGCTATACTGTATGGTGAGGCTAAATAGGCAGTTTTTCCAGGGTTTTTCAGCCCGTTTTTATCCCGACAACTTATCCTTCACACACATTTGCCCTGGCAGGTTGTTTCCTGTTGAGTTCAGTTATCCCCTACCTTTTCATCGAGCACCAGCATGAGGTTGACATTCTTATTGTTTTCATGAAATGTCTTGACAACTAATACATAGATCATCATGAAATGTGGTACTCTATATCAAAAGTGGATGTAGTCACTGTGGCATCACTAATTGGTTTCAGGATGTTTTCATCGTTTTTGGTCTTTGCGATCTTGTTTTCTTGCAAGCAGAAGTGACACAACAGACTATAACAGTGGCATTTTTAGGCAACCAACATGTTGCAATTAAATTTAATGAACTGACAAATCCCAGACTGGACAACACGTTTCATTCATAAAGTAGCCACACCCTAAAGTATCCCCTGTTTTACGGTCTATTTGACTCCAAATGAAACCATTATTTACTAAATGAATATTACACTGTATAGAAGAAGACCAATACTTTATGATCAAATACTTCCCATCATCATCATTCTCATCATGCTTATTTGCTGACACTAGCACCACTCTATTTGAAACTGCCGTCACTTCTTTAGTTCATTTGAGCTCTGATTGTCAAAAAGAGAACATATCCCTGAACTTGCAGACATACTAGATGTAAACAAATATTGGTGTGCCAACGCTCTTTTTAAACTGCTGATGAAATGAGGGACTCCTCTTTGATGATAATTTGAGCATAGACATTCTTAGACAAGGATGTTTCATGAGGGTTGATTCTGTCCCTTCATATCGCTCTCAGGACCTCCCTCTTCCAGAGACTTCCTAACAAAGTTAGCAATGGTTGCTGCAATGTGTCATGCTTCTGACGGCTTGATTGTTTCTGTGTTTTCACATGCAGAGAAGCGGAGAGAAAAAAGAGAGCTTCATGTGTTGCTCAAGGTCCTTTTAGATACTCCCCATCCCACATCTCCCTGCACAATTAATTTTATCTTTGGGGTATTATCAAGAGGGAGCCTGGCAAAGCAGCATGACAGAAAAAACAGCCCAGAACCCTGAGGCCCAGGGTGGGAATTAATCTGTTTGACAAGATCTCTCACAAACGATTTGCCTGGCTTTCCTTCAGTTGGATGTTGCCACTACCCTGCGTATCTGAGGGGGTGAAGAATAAGCATGTTTCGAACATAATGCGGACTAAATCCACACAAAAGGCTGAAGTGAGCAGCGACAGGGACTTGTTGATGTGTTGGAAACACAAGGAAAACATTCAGCCTTTACAGGAGTGCCTATTAAGTGAGAATTGGTATTCTTCAAGTCAACCATGCAGTCATAATTATGAATTCCTTTCATGGCCAGCTGACATTATTTTCTCCACAAAGCAGAATTTAGTCCTCAATCAAGCTCCAAAAAATGGTTAGCCTTGTTTCACTCATGCTTTCAAAACTATTGACATCAAGCAGACGGTTGATGCATTATCTGGGATGCAGAAAATTAATCAAAGTAATGATTGAATAATTATCTCAAGTGCAATTAATTAAACATGCCAATGAACTCATCTTGAACAGCTGTCCTAGCTTCACCACTTAATCACTTGTGAGAATTACTAAACACAAATGGAGGACGCCGAGTGCATGCAATAATCTCTGCAAAGTGCATTGTTTACAAACAGTAATTAATATCACACCGTGTATTAGCAGGCTAAGTGACTGCAGTGCACTTCTGTAATTGTACCAGAGAGACTTGGGTTTCTTCCCCGTTCTTGCCTCAGACGCCTCTTGGAAAGACAGATTATAAGACATGAGCGCTGACATTACAGACTGCATTCCCTAAAAATCGACACACATTTACAGAGGTTTTGATTGCGGGTGCCATAGTGCCTTATTAAAATGCCAATAACACACCATCATTCATTGCAAAATCTATGATTTAACCTACCTAATGTCCGGGGCACCATTAACCTGATAATTCACGCTCAGCTCAATTTCTACCCACATACTGTAAAATGGATTCATTTTGTGCTTCTGCCTCTGAATTTGAAATACTTCCCACTATATTTGTTGGCAAAGAACTGCCTAAAAGTGTCAGCGAGTTCCCATAGTGTCTCTTGAAGGGAGAGTTTTTACCATGCCAATGTGAGTGTCTGTGGCATTTCACGATGAGGTAATTTCGGGCATCACATATGCGGCTTTCATGGTCCATGGAGCCTGACAGTCACAGCGGACTCCAGGAAATGGTCTGTGTGGTTGTGACATATGAGGGATCTATCTTGGACAGACTAGCGTCTGGAAACAGGAATGAAGATTGACAACGAGGAGAACAGGCCCTAACAGTTCATATGTGGTTGTTTATGAGTTAAAGTTATGGTTTACTGATGACAATAATCAGCTCAAAGGACTGCTGTATTATGACACATAGACATTATTATAATACCAGTGATTATATGCACTTATTAGCGCTTACATGAAATGGTGCTATTATCCTAAGAATATAAAACCATTGTATGATTCTGAAAATGGATCATTAGCATATTCATTATGATTTTAATATCTTTCACAGTACTGTACATTTCAGCGAGGACTGCACCATCAGAGAGCTATAGTAATTAAAATGAGCTTAGTGCAAACTGTGTTCCTCACTGGTTTTTTTTTCCTCCTTCTGAAGTTCAAAATTAGTATTATATATTAAAAAAGTATAATGACAACATAGAAAAGGAAATGCCTCAGAAGAAAGATGAGAGATAATAAAATACAGCAGTGGTGGTCCTTTACTGTGACAAATAAAGGTTACCTTTTAATTAGTATAAAGTGCATTCTCTATGTGTACAGAGTGTGTACATTAAACAGGACAGAATCACTGTTGAGGGCCATTGCTGCGAGCGTACGGATAACCTTATACAACACCTGAAGTCCATGTCACTGAAGGAGGTGCATAGAGACTATTTTTGTTTTTGTGAAAAGAGGAGACACAGTGTTGTTTTATTCTATCATGTCATTTCAGCATTTCAATTGAAGAATAAACGCTTGATTAACATAACACAGAGCTTGGACACTGGACATCAAATTTGCATTTTGAGTCACAGTTTCTTGAAATAAAATGTCACCAACTTTATCAATTAATGTGTGGAAAAGCAATTATCTTGAATGGTGTCTGTCTTTTGAACTCTGGACATCGGTGTAAAAGTGTGTTTGCAGTGAAGGAATGGGAAAGGCCTTAATCGTTCTTCTGTTGTTGTTGCAACAAAATTGCTGAAGCCGTTGTAGCGTCGTCTTTTCTTCTTCACTGCCTTTTTTTTCTAGCTTATTTTTCTGTCTTTGTTTTGGTGTATTTGTGTCACACTAATATAATACTCATAATAGCTTCAATAGCTGCAATTTTTGAATGGTTAAGAACTAAGTTTAAAGTACATTTTACATTGCATGCTCATCGCAAGCAAAACATCCCGTCACTTTGATCATTTTATTGTTTGTCCAAGCAGAGTGCTTCGCTGGAATCGATTTCCCTCCAGTATAATTGGTGTCATGCCTGGTTTGGCTAAATAAGCCATTACACCAGAAGATACTCTGGCTAACTTAAAGGCCAGTGCTGACGCTTTGCCTAAGAATACACTGAGCAATTACGTTGACAAGAAAAGGTTTTGGGGCATTCTGCTGAACAAAGCTTTCAGAACAATTGGGAGTAGTACTAATAGGAATTAATCACACTTAGTTGAGATATGTCTCTTATCCAATCACAGATCTCTTTCTTCTGTGGTTTTAAGGTTTTGGGGTGCATTATACACAATGTCAAACTTGTGAATACGCTCTCATTTGTCTTGTTTTTTCCAGCTCCAGTTGAGCGTGGTTCACGTAACGTCCCGATCATGAATGGCAACGTTTGCTGCTATATACCATCTCGCTTTAACTTGTTGGCTTTGCAGACTTTGAAGCGCATGATGGAAGAAAGGGTTCACCTCAGATCATTCAGTCATGCTCAGTGAAAGTCTGTGAAACCCCCACTTCACTGTCAGCTATCCAGAGGAGCTTAATGTGTTTTTGTTAAGAGAAAAGTGCAAGGTTAAAAGGTTGATATCTACAATTCTCAATGCTATTGTGGTAACGCATCACATCTCTGTCTCTCTCGCTGATTTGCTCTTCCCGTATTGTGTTATAGTGAGAGTGCACACACACTCGTGGTACTCTCTCTCCTTCCTTCAGTGTACAGCATGGCAGAGCCATCCATCCAGATCTGTAGACCATGAAATTAGGTTAAGACGTAAGGCTGTGAATGACACAGGTGTGGATACAAATGAGAACATCCCAATGAAGAAGTACAGATCCAAGACGGCTGATACTGTAGTCGTTATGGGCATTCAGAATTGTATTTCACAGCCTCCTCCTTCATTTTATTTAGCTCCTGCTGTGTATTAGTGGTCAAGACAGGGCATTAGCATACACGCTGGGAAGCTGTGCGTAAGGATATTAGGAGCTCTGTCATATTCCAAATCTCATTTCCCATAGAAAACTTTAAAGTCGCTCAAGCTTGTCTGCTCTCCTGCTCCTTTGTAGAAATCAGACCCTTTTCTTTTTTTCGTCTTCCTTTTTTTGAATTCATTCAATTCTGCATTCTTTTTTTGTCCATGTTTGTCCATTCATTTCCATGTACAACTAAGGTTTAACAAATCAAGAAGCTCAATGGCAATAATTTCAGTTCCTTTATGAGGACAATACTAATGTGCTAACTATATCAGCAGACTGATCTCTTATTTCCTCAAATGCAATAAATTGCAGGTTGATAGAGGAAATGCATATTTACTGTGGTCTGATTATCGCTAATTTTGTCAGATGGATTGAGAGTACTGCATTAAGAAGTAAGTCAAGCTCGATCGGTTGAAGATGATTACATAAAGGCAAGTCAATAAAGGTGTGTTTTTAGGAATGCTATAAAATGGTGGTAGTGATTTGGCAAGCCTGAGCTCCAAGCTGTGCAGGCCTTTCTAAAGAGCATTAATGGCAAACACCCAATCAATCCAGATTTAGGGAACAGACGGCCATAATAGAGTTTTTTTCTGGGTATAGTGGAGAAGTGAAGTTCAATATTCCAGACTTTTTTTTTGCCAGAAAGAATCTGACAAGACAAACAATCAGAGTTTTGTTAAGCCATCACATTCATCATCAAAGTGCTGTAGAAGGAGCCATGGGTTTGAAAGCAACCACATCTAGAGCTGGTATTGTGAGAGCACCATATTGACTATTGCTTTTACTATAATAGGTATTGACCTGTGCATCAGCAATGATCTGCTGATGTCTGCAGTCCTTCAACACTGAGTTCAAGCATGAAAAGTTTCAACTCCAGTCACCATAGGTCTACATTTAATACAAAAGACTGCTGAGCAGTTAAAAAGGACTGAAATATGTGCAGCTGAATCATAATTTGATTGATAGGCCCTTTGGGGCCATGTGGGGTGCATGAAACAGAGAGTCAAGAATGAATTTGCCAACTTATGAGCCTTTCTGTTTTTGAATTGTGTTTAACCTGGGTATTCAAGTTAGCATGACAGCAAGAATTAAAGGGTGAAGGTGTGAGTGGAATTGAAATGCCAATCAAGGGAAACAAACCATATACACTACAGCACAAGTTTAAATGCATAGGAAGGCTTCAGCACACTGTTTATATACGGTAAAGGAAATTTTGTCACCTTTTGTGTGTCTGTCCAGTCAGTGTTGATGGTAAATGGAACTGACTCTTCACTAAGCCCCACCCACTACTATATAGTGTATTTTCAGTAGCTTATTTAGCATAAAAGGTCCAATGCCAGTTGGTGTTGATGTTAAGAAATGTCAGTAATATCCAGTATGTGCCCCAGGCTGATTGTGAACTAGTGAAAATAGTAGGCCATAAAACTAGTGATTTCAATTGTAATGGCAGAACCTAAACTACACGAATTTAAGTAATACATGTGTTTTTATTGAGTAAGTGCAACTGTACTGTAGTAGGATGGGAGCCGTTGTAATCTGAATTGAATTCCCGCTGATCCAGCATGATGCTCATGGCTGACCATCAGTAGCTCATTTACCCAGCTTCCAGTCAATGCACAACAGCAGAGTGTGATTACCATGTCTATAGTCATGCAAGTAAGTATGTTCTGTACAGTGTACTACATGGAAGTGTCCAAACTGAGACAGGGATAGTTTGAGATGCAATTTTCCCAGTTAGAAATATCGCTAGTTTGCAATACAAGTAAAGAGAAAAAAAGTTTCTGTTTTAGAGAGGTGTCTGGCACACAGGCCGCCTGGTTACTCATGTCAAATAGTGATGCCGGATGCAGAAAGAGCAAAAGAGCAACAGATTTTTTCACTGTCAATATAGCACAGGGCTTTATCTCTTCAGCTGACTGCATTTACCATCAACACTGATTAGACAGTCACAAAAAAACCCTTTGACAGCATAGTCACAGTCAGTATGGAATGACTAGATTTAAGTGGCAAATCAATGTGTCATCTATGCTTGCCAAAACACACACACATGCACACACACACTTGTGCAATGCCAAAGGGTCAAGTGGTTTTCAATGTGTGCTGTGAAAAGTCCTGACGCCAGCTAATATTTCCTGATGTGTTCTTTTTATTTGCATACTGGGTGCTGCTTCAGCCAGCTCCTATTGTCAGAGCTTTCTATTTGAATGTCAACACTATTATTACAGCAGGTGATGCAACAGCAGGTGTCTCTCTGCCTGTCTACCTCCTATCCTCTGTCTGTCTTCCTGTGTTTTTGTGCCTCTCTCTCTCTCCCTCTCTCTCTCTCTCTCTCTCTCAGCCTCCCCTGCTTCCCCTCCCTCAGTTTTGTTTAACAGCTATCATTATATATCTGCCAAATGGAATCCACTTGGAATCCACCATTTCTAGCCTCTGCAAGCGTCTTTATATTTTCTCGGCTTGACATTCTACCACTCTTTCTCACTCACTCTGTAATGGGTGAAACGGAGAAAGCGCCTTGTTGCTGTCTTGCCTCCCTTTTCCTATTGTTTACAGCCAAAGCCTTGACAGTGTTGCCTCAGACTAGCTTGGGGAAAATGGACACTTTGACATTTCCCACCCTGAAATGTGGCAGCGCATGGTATTACTAGTAAACACTGTTCATTACTGGCTTGACAGTTGATGACCGAGATGCAACCCTCCTGCACCTGCCTGTGCCAAGACTGCACACAGACTTTCTAACTTTAAAATGTTCAGAGCGATCAAAGCTGAGAGGCTGCTCTTCTGTCTCCTTGTCCTTTCTTTCAACCGTGTAATCAAGTGCACTTTATTGCTGTCATGTCTACATGGGTCTGACTATATTTTCAACCTGGGCTTCATTGATGTCAAGAGACTTGAGAAGTTTGGAAAAGGTACGGAAAAGATAATAGATTACCTTACGCTAACCTAACACAGAATGGATAAATAAATGGTCAAAAGTATGTGACTGGTAGCCATTGTTTTGAAATAAGGGAGCTATCTGAACAGTATCAAAGTCATGTTATGTCACTAAAACCTATATCCTTCAATAAGGTTAGCGTCAGGAAGTCAGTGGAAATGGGTGAGTCGATGAGGATGAGTCGGTTATTTTGTCAGTGAGCTTTTCTGTTTGAATTCCTTGTGAAATGTTTCATGTGTTTGTAAAATTCTATCAAAAAGACATAAAAAAAAATAACTTCATACCTTTGTATGTGTTCTACCAAATGATTGAGACAGCAAATGTAATTATTACATAGCTAAAAGCTTCACTCTTATATTACACACGGACTGAAATCTAGCTGCGAGTCACGTGCTTCTATACTTCCTATTCAAACTGAATCCCTCATGTATTGCTCATTCATTAAGGCATTACATTTCTTCATTTTGTCCAGTATGTCATTTGAAGTCAGCATGGATTTAGCGAGTGCACATTAATGAATCTGAAGTAGAGACTATCACTCCTTCATTATTTAGAAGAGGGAGTAAGGTGATTTCATTTTCTCATCATTTTAATCCAGGAACAGGGACACTGTTGGCTGCATAATACGGCCAAATGGTTCCCAAGTAAATGAGATTTTATGGAGGTTTTAGTGAGATTGGTTTATTAGTCAAATTCAAGTCAATATGGGACACCATGATGTGAAAACTATGACTCAATCAAGATATTAGATTCTGAGAAGTATACCTGGTCTTGTTGTGGACTCGTAGTTTCTTAGCTTCTTACAGTTAATATTAAGATATTGAATTTTTTGTTCACTTGTTCCCCGTTTGGTACTCCAGTTATTAATTCATCCTAGATCATCAGTTTAATGCAAATACAGAAATACAGAAAGAAAGTACGTGGATATGCAGGCGAAAAAGTGAAGAACCAGTATACTGCCTCATGGTTCCAACAGTGGTGCAGATTGACCAGGTTTAAACAATCAAAGAGGAAAATTAGATTCAATTCATTCAAATATTAGCCCCTGGAGAGGACGTGTCTAGAATCTTGTTGGAGTCCTTTGAGTTGAAAAATTATATAATATGAGGAAAATCTCAGCAAAATGGAAAAGATGTTAAGTAGCTACTGAGATTTCAAACACGTTTGCTACTGTAAATAGTCATTATTCCAACAAAGTGACAAAAAGTGACTATTGTGTATTGTGTCAGTAGTAAATCCATCCATCCATTTTCTACCACTTATTGTGGGGGGGCTGGAGCCATCCCAGCTATCTCAGGGTGAAAGGCAGAGTACACCCTGGACAAGTCACCAGTTCATCACAGGGAGATTCAGTAGCAAATCTATTTTGTACTGTCAGTATCCATCATATCGATTTCCAGTATAATTTCACTCAGTTTGGAGCAGGCTTTTGATATCTGGATAATACAATCAGACTTTTTTTCTGGTACAGAATGTTAGACAGTTTATTAGACTTGGTTAGTAGTATTGACGGTCTGGATGGATATTGTACTCAAGGGTACCCTGATGCAAGGCTTGAGGATATTATATACTATTCATTGAGCACCAGCCATTTTTTAAAACAGAAAGTGTCTTGTGCCAGCATTTTTTGCCCATTTTGAGTCATATTTCAAGACCCACAGAATTTTTGTACTATGACTCTGAAAACACTGAAAAGCTCAATTGAAAGAAGAGACTCTCTATTTCATCATGAAAGAAAACAGGTTTGTTTTTACTTTGTTCCATTCTAGTTTTATCAGAGGTAGAGTCCACTCCCACCGTAAACGCCAATTTTGTCTGTTTTGCTCTCAAATTGTGATCTCCACTTCCTGCTTTGAGCTCTGTGTATACCATCTATTTATGTCCTGACTACATCTCCCAGAAGCCCCAAAATTACTCACAGGCTGCGGTAGACCGCAATCGGCAACCTGCTGCCAAAAAAGCACTTTGACATTGAAATACATTGATGGCACTCAAGCGTCAGATTTTGAATGATGTCGAAATACGTCAGTGGCACCCACAGAGTTGATATTAAAAATATGTTTACACTAATCCCAGTAACACTTTGGCTGTGTTTCTTAAGCTATAGCAAAAACAAACCTGATGTCCAGAAGAGAAAAATACCATGAGCATTAATCATACAAATGGTAGATTTATGGGTACATTTTGATTTAAATAATAGTCTTGAGCATGAATCACTTGGCACTCATGAGCCAATGATGTCACCGATAACCAATCAACAAAGTACATTGTTGGAATCAAGCACAGCAAAACATGATTCTGGATCTCTGCAAGCGCAGGATGTGTTTTTTTTTCTCCAGTGAGGAATATGAGAGGTGACAACTGGACAGCGGTTCAGTTTGTGCATCTTTTACTTTCAGATTAGAAAGAGGTAAATTGAATATAATTACAGGTTTTCTGCAACACAGAATCTAATATGAATTTCCAGTAATACTGAAGATCATAAACAAAATATATTTTTTGTACAAATGACTGACAAACTTACACAGTATGAAAAAGGCAAAAAAATAGCTTGGATTATGCATATGCATCGTATAATCTCACAGTTTTGCCCTTGAAACTGTGGCCAATCCGTGTGCGTGCTATAAATGTTTGACATATGACTTTTTGTCACTGTAGAGATGTAGAATTTATTTTGGCACAAATAAGCATTTTAATGACAGTCACTAATATCATTCATATCAGCAACAGTTCCAGTCCAGTGGCTGAATATTCTCATATCCAGTGGGACTGGGAACGCCACTATTTCTTCCCAAAGAGGCAACAGAAATATTGCATGTCTTTTGAGTATATGCAAAGCATTTCCCATTTTCCTTCAACAGCACTCACTCAGAGCAGCCATGGCAAATATCATTAAATGCCCTGCTACCACTCTATCCCCCCCCCACACACTCACACATATACACAAACAAACACACATACAAAAATACACCTCTGCCTTCTCTCAGCACATACTCATTTTCCCCCGTCTTTTTCTTCCTGGCTATCACTCAGTGGCAGTGCACGAGGAAAAGGGAGTGCATTGATCTGCCAAAGTGAGCAGCCATTTCACAGGGCGAGTGTGTGCGGCGCTCCTGTCCCTGAATGGGAATTGCTCATTTCACCTGGCCACCTTGCCTTCAGCAGACTAGTGGGAAGCCCCGCTAGAGAGGGACAGAGGGGAGGGGGGGTGCCCTGGTCAGGGCTTGGCAGGCGGCAGATAAGAGCTCCTCATGCTGCTCCTGCATGCACTTAGCACTGCTGCTGGAGCCCAGCCTCTCGTTCTCTCTGTCTTTCTCACATGCACATACGCATAGCTTTTCTCCACACATGTGAGGCACTAATAATAACTTTGGCGTTCTGGTGAGTCAGCCTTCTCTCCTCAGGCAAGGATAAAAGTAAAACATGGCGCCTTTATTGAGTCTGAAATCACTAACTGTGGAATTCCCAGAAGAGGGTTTTTGCTCAGCCTGTATTTCATTCATTGCCAAGATGCCATGTGTCCACAAGATCTAACAATGTGTCCAAGGCAGGTGCTGATAGATTGATAAACAGGCCAGTAAACATTCACATGGACAACATACCAAATATGAAATATGACGTTTTGAAGAGCAAAAGACATGTAGCTGATTTATTTGATATATTTATTGTTTTATTTTCTATTTCATTTATGTTTTTGAATAAAACAGGTGGCAAAATCAAATGTTATTGATTTACTTATAATTATTATTATTATTATTATTATTATTTTACATAAAGATTGGTTGCATAGTGGTTGCAAGTTGCATATGAAGAGAATGCTTTTCACTAATACAATAAAATGGAAGTAAATGGAATTTTGTTCATTGTGCTCATTCAGTTGAAAAATTCAGTTTTAATAATTCTAAATCAATGTTTCCTTGTTTGTCTGAAAAGTGTGTTCTCTTTCATTCCATTTGGGCAGAAATGAGAAATGTCAGACGCTAATATCATAAAACTCTAGCAGATGAAAAACAAAACTGTCAGCTTGGCACCAGAATTATTTTTTCTTGTTGTAATTTGGATCAGCCAATGATAATTTGTCATGATTACGTCAGAATTTTTTTCACATTTTTTGTCTTTCTCCTTCACAGTTAATGCCGTTTTCTCAATATATCACATCAACTAAATCTGTCTGCTAAACTTGTATATAAGTGGATCCTTCGGCCCTTCTGTATCTGACTGACTCACCTCTCCAGCAGTGACCCCCTACCCTCCACCTCCCCATCAGTCAAGTGTCCGAAACACATTCCATCCAGCCACTTCATTCCTCTACTTCATCCTTCACATGTTCTCAAATTTATTTCTCTCTATCTCTCTCCCCTGGTCAGCACGTTTCCCTCCTTCCATCCAGCCTATCTCTCTGCTGCTCTCCTTGCTCAGTGACAGTCTCATCACACTCTATCAATCAGGCTTGTGAGGCCCGGGCGCAGTGCAGCACAGCATCTCACAGTCCTAGTCTGGTCCCATCAGTGCCAGTCAGTCTCCCTCACTCTCTCAGTCACTTTAAAAAGGTTTAGGTTGCCAGATATAGTCTGCCTCCCATCCCCACACCCCACCCTATCGCAGGTCAGGAGATGAGAAGGATTGAGCTGAAGTCGTGATTCAGCTTAGCATTTGATTTGATCGCTTGACATACTCTGTCCCATCTCGACACTTTAATATTTAATTTACACAAAGATGCATATTCAGACGCATGACCAGCTGGAATCCTTGGCTTATCATTTTGATAACTTAAAAAAAAAAAAAAAGCAGCACAGCATGTGGGCGCCCTTAATGTGTCGCATGGGATTTAAGCAAATGGGAAATGATGCAAAACAGAGGTCAGAACATTCTTGTCCTACACTCATCAACTATTCTTTTCAGTCTCTTACCTGCCGCAGGCCTCATCCTGTGGTTGACGTCTCAGGAAAGAGAACTGCACAAATGAGAAAGACAGAGGAACAGGATATGGATGAATAGTTTTATCAGCCTGTCTATGTGGAGTACAGACCGGACCATTTCTGTGCATTTATTACCAACAGCAAGGAACACTTAATAAAAATAAAGCATCAGTGGAGGTTACTGTAGCCTACATTATTTTCCACATAAACTGTTATTGTTATTGTTGTGTTGTTTATTTAATTAGTTAATTACTCAGCACCATTTCTGGACATACAAAAATGTACAGTATAGTAAAGGTGCACAGGGTACTTGGTTCAAAACCAAAATTTCAGTTGAAGGAACAGGAAATTGCTTGTGCAGCAGAGAATGACTTAACCACAGTTATCGACTGGCTTTGTGAATTATAATGAAAACAAGTGTAATTACATTTTCCTTTAAGTAGCACAACAAATTAGGCTTGTGAGTTATTCTGGAAGTGAAAGTCTTGCATTTAATGTGCTGGGAAGATTTTCTCAGGCTATTTTCCTGCTAAATGCATTAGCAGATGCTGCTGTGCCCATACAAGCCTGTGGTCTAATATTCTTGTAAATGATTAGCTACTTATTTAACCAACAGAATGAAATGTGCTTTGGGTGGTTGCAACAAAATGAGTTGGGGATAAACATTTTTTAGCAACAGTGGGTAAGCTTTAATTTGATTCTTTTAAAACATTATTGTAGGGCTTTATGGAAGTCAAATAAGATGATTAGCAATGATGATTCAGAATGTCACGATTACAGTAGTAGTCTGTCTGCCCAACACTTCTAATTTGTGCTGATTCATAGTCAATTTTATGCAAATGTAGCTGTTTTTATGTAAAAGCTGTAAAGGAAACAAACAAGCCAACTGGATATTGAGTTGCATTCAAAGGTCATCATATAGTAGACACACCATTGTTTATTTCAAGCTTCAGTGTGTAAATAACAGGGAAACATAATTATCCAGGTGAAGATCTTCAATCTGACTTCTTCAGCAGTGTTTTCACTAATTTCCCTGTTATCTGCTTTCTCTCTATACACTGTGTTCATGCTAATGAATCCACAAATTAAATTGTAGAACAGAGGAATATTAGGGCGCCTGCCGTTTTGATGTGGTGAGGAATACTCAATTAGGCTGGATTTGGCCCCCGTAATTATTACATTATAGCTAAGATAAGTGTTCAATGGCAACACAAGCTTTGATGGACTCCATTCTGTAACAAAGGCAACGGTTGAGCAGACGAAAATGCCAGAACAGAAGAGTGAAGGAGTAAAAAAAAAAAGAGGGAAAAAAAAACAGTAAGCGAGAAAGTGACAAGAAAGCTATCGCACAGGAGCTCCTGTCTGCAGCAGCCATATTTCATTACACAGCACCAAAGCTTAGGAGGCAATCAAGCATATTTAGCCATCCTCGTCTCCCCCCCAAAGCAATTATTACTCCCCAGTTTTTTTTACTGTGCTTTGCCATGGGGAAAATGAACCGCAGTACTTATCAGCTCAATGCATACACAAGTGACTGGGGTGGAGGACATGTAGGTGTGTGTGTGTGTGTGCGCGCGCATGTGTGCAAGGGCATGCGTGGATGCTTTGTTTATGTTTTGGGGAGGTGTTGGAGAGGAGGGTGGTGGCAGGCTGACCACCAGTGAGCAATAGGCTACCTTTTTCAATCCCATTAGCTTGGTAACATCAGCACATTTAGGGGCAGCAGGCGGAGCGAGTGGAGATACAGAGATAACCATAAACATGTCACCAAAATGCATTGTTATTTGCATTCATATTGGAAAGAACCAAATTGATGTGAGGTCAAACTGGGAAGGTGAGGGTTTATGACCTGTGCATAGCTCTGCTGTCAGCAGCTCTGATCTATCGGACGGCCAGCCTTGTCAGGCTTTACGCCTGATTATATTATCATGGCTGACAATCGATGCGAATGAATGATCGTTCATCTGCAAAAGGGAGTCGAATGAATAAAACAGAATGCAAACAGAACATTCTTTAGTAATATAGTGTCTTGAAAATGCATTTCCCATCCTGAAGTCATCCAGTTGAGTGATGCATCACATGCCAGTGCAACACAGACTGCTTTCAAAATACTTGGCTCACTCTTTTATTCAATCTGTGTGTGTGTGTGCGTGTGTGTGTGTGTGTGTGTGTGTGTTTTTAATATTATCTAGCAGTAATAGAGGGAAGTGACAGAACGGTGAAATAAAAAAAAAACAAACATACTTCACTGTTCTGTGGGTTTTGAGCAGCTAATGTGCACTCATTTGGGTGGCACAGCCGCCAACTGCAGCATTAGTCCCCATCTGGGGACTTGTGTTTTGGTGAAAGTGCTTCTCCATTTGTGAGACTCTTCAGTTCTGGGCATCCTCCCCAAGCCCATAACTCAACGTCCCTCTATCACTCCCATGCGACTGGCTGTCATAATCATCAGCATTATGCTACCTCAATGGGCCTGATTTACAAGTCTGGACATGGCACCAGCTCTGCGCCAAGGGGTAAACATGAGGCTGTTTGCTACCGCCAAGCCTATTTCTCCTTACTGCATTTAGTGGGGAGGGGAGCGCCATATTCATAGCAGAAAAGTAGCTTTTTAGATCTATGATTTGTTTACAAGACCACAAATAAAATCCATTAGAAAGGTCTCTGATTTGGTTCTAAAGTCCAAATAAGCATGAAAAAATAAGCCTGCTGCTTACCATAATTTAGGATGCAATGAAGTACACATTAATGCGTGCATTCATTAGATAAAGTTATTCAGATTAATTCATATGATGATGATACCAATATGCCAAAGGGGTGATGGGCTTTGTTTCTACAGGGTAGTCTGAATTTTCAGGGGTCAGTTTTTGTTTTGTCAAATTTATATTTCATTCTAACCATCCCTTGTGAGAAAAAAAATTGTGAGTGTACGCCACATGCTGATGACTCATTCATTGCAGACAATAACTTTATTGTCTTTATTGCCTTTATTTTATTCAAATAATAATCAATGAATTATATATTCAATAATATATTTTCTCTCCACAAATGTGACATTTAAATTTGTGACGTATAATGGAGGCTATAAAAATAGTATTGCTCCATTAAGAAATTAGGGTTTGAATTACTTGAATTATTTTTATTTTTATATTTTAATTATAATAGCTAATTATGGCAACTGATTTGAAGGAAATAACTAACCCTTATTAAACAAGTTGAATCAATTACATATTTGACACATTTGGGTGGGAAAGGTTAGAAGGGGATGACTAAAGGGAAATATTAATAACTCCATAACACACACGTTTGAATACAGTCCCTTGTTTTCCCCTTATTTTTCATTACTATATATATATATTTATTTTTATATATATATATATATATATATATTTTTTTGTGTGTGTGTGTGTGTGTGTGTGTGCGCGTGTGTGTGTGCCATTTCCATGAAACCTAATTAAATTATGTGAAATTCTATGCATTCCTTCTCCATATATAGTATCCAGACAGTCTCACATTGCTTTAGATATTGAAATATGATGTCTTCGATGGCATAATGGTATGTCTTATTGCACATCTTTGGACTTTCATCATACTTTTTTTTAACCTTGAGGCAGCACCTGGTCCTTCCCTTAACCCTCTCTCACTCATTCCATAATATTATATTAGCCCATATTCATCCACATATTGTGCCTGCTAAGTGATAGGCCACATAAATCAATTTTTATACATACACACACAATAACGGTTATATGCGGCTCCCAAAGCGCCTGCTGATAGCTGCCATTTCTTATCACTGCGGTTGAATATAGCGCCGTTATGAAGGCACTTTCACTTGCTGTCTAAATGGAGGAGACTGAGAGAGAGGGACTGCATTTTTGTTCAAATTACCTAAGCTGTCTACAAAGCTCTTTGTAAAGCTGCATGGTTTTGAAAATTCACTGGAAATCTTGATGACAGACAATCAACAATAAGCCTCTGGATTTTTTCTTATTATGTTGATCCAGGGTTCATCCAACATGTATTTTGTTTTGCGCATACAACGCTTGTAAATATAACCAGGAAGCACAAAAAAAAATCATGCGGCTTTTTTACCCCTTCCGACGAGGTACTTTATCTGTAAAGCAACATCCAGATTCTTCTTACAGTCACTCCGTCACAAGGCCCATGAATAGACTCTGCCCCTCCTCGTTTCTTTAGATTTCTGCCTCTCAAGAAATGGTGAGAGTCACTCTGCCATCTGTGGTATTAATTTAAAACGCCTGATACATGAGCTAATCAAGCATGTTTATTTTTCCTCTTGTTGAGTTGTGGGCTTTAACATTTGCGAGGAAATGTGTATCCCGTAGTTAATGAACTAAGCTGAAATTAGCTCTCATAACTGTGAAGTGAAATCACCGAGCATATTCTCCATCTCTTTTGCTCGGAATATTCCAGCAAGAGAGAATCTGATTTCTCTCCAAATGGCATCATGTATAGGGGTTACACTAGTAGGGAGGGCCCGTCGGCTGACAGTGTGATGTCGTGAGAGCATGATAGACAACAGCACAGCAGGAGAATAAAGAGAGGAAGTGGGATTCAGGACGACAGAGCCAAGAGACACTTTCTCTTTCACTCACTTGCTCCCAACTGCTCCCAGTGCCAGAGACATGGGCCGCTGCACAGACAGATGGCGAGGAAGTGTGTGTGTGTGCCTGTGTGATGCAGGGTGAGTGTGTGTGTGTGTGTGTGTGTGTGTATACACAAGAGTGTTGGGTGGTGACGACATTCAGCTTTGTGCAAGTGTGAGCGATGGATCGAGAGAGATGTACGGGGCGAAAATGAAGGAAGTAAAAGCACTGCAGAGGTGTGTGTGTATGTGAGAGCTGTGACTTTGTCATGCATTGTTTAGTCCACATGCTCTTTTTCTATAATTCCATATCCAAATAGCTTGTGTGCTTCATTACAGCAGCAATAAAAAGTTCCTTGGAGCTGTCACCTGCAGGGTAAACATTGGAGGCACACCTACTGGAGGAGCTGTGGTGTGAGGAGGATGATTCTGTATTGACAGACTGCCATCTACTGGATTTTAGTATAATTTCAATGCATACAGTTTTAGCAGCATGACTCGTCATGCCTGCAGTATATGCATACATGCATTTTCCTACAGTTATTGTGATTTATTATGTCACACCACTAAAGCTTCACAGCTATTCTCTCAACAGCTAATTTAGTCTGTTTTACATTTCTCCTTTCTCAGTTTATTATTCTGAAGGTAGGTTATGGCCTCTCTGATGGAGACCTTCTCATTCACCTTTTTTTAAAAGACATGTTTAAGAAATTCACAAGGGCATTAAGTAATAATAAAATAAGTAAATAATTAAAAAATCCACAGTGTTTTGAATAAATATTGTGCAAGTTGAATGTGCAGTTAAAGATATGTCTTAATGTGAGACCAGAAGCTACTGATAGACATATATTTGCATGTAAATCTACCAGGCTTAAGCAAAGCAAATGGAAGCCAATCACCTTAATGATGGGATGTAAGAAGCAGTCACTTTGAGGGCAAATGGTGACAAACAGCACCATCTTGTGGTTGCATCACACTGGCTAAAGGTTGGTTTAAAGCCACCATTTGACTGAAAAATCGCCAAATTTAGAAATCTAATCTGAAGCCAGGATATTCAGTGATAGTCCAAACTTCTAAAATAGTATTCCCTTACAAATTTGACATTGAAGGAGATATATTTTAACATTTCTTTTGCATTACTTTAGGGGACTGTAGTCAAATTAATTATGCAGCTGTTTTAATTGAATGGATCATAACACTCGCTGCAGCCATGTGGACATTTACCACATGCAGTGCCTTTGTTATACAGTGAGGAACCTTCTTATTAATTATGCAATATCCAGCGGTGTAATGTGTGCACATGTGCTTGTATTTGTGTGCTTGAGAGTGAGATCTTGTGATACGTTTCAAAAGACACCAGAACCATTACCTGTCAGGCAACTAATGAGCAGCCCGTGTGCAGTTAACAGTCATGAAATATGCACGGCACTTAAACACCTCATCCATAGTGCCTTGAGATAAATCCTCACATTTCATTAAACACACACGGAGGCTCGGCGCTTCGGCAAATTCATTGCATTCTTTGCAGAGGAAATACAATGACTCGTCTGTGCTTGTTTCCTGACAATGTAATGTCAGACAATTAGCATGTTTATTACAATAACTAAGGGACTTGGACCTGCTGGTTCACAGAGCACGCCATATAGAAGTATGTAGTGAATTTAAGGAAGTGATTTTGTTTGTTTAATGTTGTCATTTTTTTTGTGCTTTTTCTACTATGGCCGGTACTTCAATCTCTAATCCTGTCTGTGGCTCAGTAAAGATTCACCCTGGGAAACTGCTAGCTGCTATCTGACATGAAACAGATTTGATCCATTTTATAGAGCATATCTGTCTTTTTCAGACAAGCCATTTTCAAAATATGTCAGCAGTGTGGGGATTATGCTTTTTTTTAAAATGCTAATCACTAAAAGACCCAACCTGCCTGACATCGTGCACTGCATTTCTTTAGCTCAACAATGCAGTCGTGTCCCGTTTAGATGCTTATTTTGATTTTCTTTTATTCTCTTTGTGTTGGTACCGTCACATGTATTAACCATTAATGTCACGCTCCGCTGAGTTGCGTGATTATCTTGTGCAAATGAAAACTGATTTTGCAGAGAAAAAAAAAAATAAGACGGACTAAGTTCACAACCTTGTTCTACCGATGTTGAGTGAATAGACTCATCATTATTCGTCCAGATTTGCTTCTTCTGAGAGTGAGCACGACAAGTTGGCACCGTTTACTCAGTTTGGCGATGAACCATCTATTAAAGTGTCCTGAATATTTGGGTAAACATTTTTCCTCTCAGTCCTGACTCCTGACAGCACTTCCACACACAGAAAACACACTGAGCCATATGTGGTCATGGAGGAAATCTGAAAATTCAAGATTGTTTATACTGTAGTTAACATCTTGCCCTGACTCAGGCCTCACAGCATTTTTACTCCTTTACGATGTGCATGTTTTTTTTTTGCTAACTGGCTGATGTTGCGAGCGCTCAAGTGTAAGCGCACAACATGTGGGATGAGCGTGATGGATTCCTCGTATCGTTGGTAGTTATTTGTGGCATGCCCATAACCACAATTCCCCAGCCACAGCTTATTGCAGGGTGAAGCTGAGCGAGCTATATTCTGAGGCTGGCATAAAGCCACTGGACTTTGTAATAATTCATCAGCCAAAAAGCCCTCCATGTTCTAACTGTGCAATATTTATACCCCGCTGAATGTGTTTTCTCAGCTACATCATCGCACAGGCCCAGGGCAGGGATTTCCTCTTCTGAGAACAGATTTTAGTATTTCAGACCTTCATTAAATCTGGGAAGCAATCCTCTAAATTTCTCCCATGATCACATTGCTTAGAATGATGTATGTGGTTCCTGAGCCAATGCATGTTTTTAAACTGTTCATTTTATGTTATTATGGTTTTAAGGCTTAAATCTTGTGGAATCATCCGGCAGTAAAACTAAATTACAGAGATGATATGTATATGTGTTTAATAATATTGACATCGCTAATATGGGGGTAATTTTTATGAGTAATTTTTTACTCAAAGATGGACAAAAAGCCACACTGTCAGTGAGTGTGTTATGTGTCTCTCCATGTATTAACTTGTACTGATATTCCCATCCAATCCAGTCTGGACCCTCAGTAGTTTTTTTTTGTTTTTCTGTTTTGTTCTTGATTGGCCCTTTGTTTCCATTTTCCATTTTCTTTCTCTTTTTTGTGTTGCTTCATGACAAATGGATCTTCTCCTTCCTCCGAGAGGTTTCACTTGAAATATAAATGTTTCAAAATATTTTCTAAAGCGGAGGACTGTTAATGGACAGGCAAAAAAAAAATAAGTGCTTTTTTAGGTTGAACCGATCCTTGCTAATGCTTGTGCTGTTTTAAACATACACGCCATACAGTGAAGCACAAATGAAACGCTACAAAGCTATAAAATATGTCACACGATCATAAAGTAGGAAAACCTTATTAATTTTTTAATAGCTGATAAATTTCTCCTTATCAAAATTTGACAGGCTTTGACTGTGAATGCCAACCATTTATGTATTGCCAGTCATCCCTCAGTAATCGTAGAAATGAAAGGATTCAATATATGATTATGTTTTTTGGTCATGTTGTTGGAGTTTTTTTTAAATTTGTATTTCTTAATGGGTGGTTAATATTAAAGTGTTAGTAAAGTTTTTTGGGGGGGTTTTTTAGGCCCAAATATTGTTGTGCTTCTAAAGACTTTAAAGCAACTTTGTGCTTTCTTTTCATCACCATGTTTTATTGAATTTGGTTCAATTTTACACTATAATTAGCGGAGTGCTGTAATTCTTTAAATATGACAGGAATTCTATTTTTTTGTACAGGACAAGTCTCAAAAAGCAAAAATACTCTCGACCTTTCACTCATATTCAAATAGCAGTTGATTTTAAGAAATAAAATACATCTTTTTGTCATTTCCAAACTCAAAAATCATGTTCTTTTATACCCTTCACAAAGTCAAAAGCCACATCACCATTTAACTCAAAGCTGTTTTTCAATGAAAGCTGCTTTTCTCACATTAGAAGCTTAAAGTGAAGAGAAAACGCTTCCGCTTAGTTTGCAATTAAGCTTTTTTTTTTCCTAAAGAATTAATATGATTAAGTCATAACTAAATTAGCTACAACACATGTTCAGTTCAATGAGGAAAGCCTTGTCTGAGGAAAACAGCATCCCTGTGGACTGAGTGTTGAATTTGAAAGAAAAGTCCAACTCACCAAGAAATGAGGCTCCTCTGTTGGGTTCATGCAGGTGCCAACATGCTGCCCGATGCTACAGTTTCACCTCGCCGACTCACCACCGACAAGAATGCCCCCTTTGCCCCCACCTAGGAGATGAAAGAGAGTCAGTGGGATAAGGTTTTCATCTGGAACAACCAGGAGAGAAAATTCCATATGTTAAGGAAACAGTTTAGTTGATAAAATCCACAACCGCAACACTGCTTTGAGCGACTTTATCCATCATTTGAATGTAAAAAGGAATTCTTGGATAGAATGTATATCTAATATTAGCATGCGTGTAGCGGCCTATTTTCAACAAGGGTTCAAGCCTTATTTCAACCCTTATTTATTTACTGTTGCAGATAGCAGGTCAAATATTCCTATAAAAGAATGAACAAACAAATATGTCCTTTTTTCCCATCTTAGTTTTATGATGATGTTGTGGATATGGTGTCTCTAAAGCATGTTTTGACCCTTCTGTCATTTAAAAAAAATTCTAAATGTACTGTAGTTTCAAATGTCTCGATGATAGGCTTTTGGTTTGTCTGAATGTGCAGACCAGGACTATCTCTTTTCACTTGGGGAGACTTTTTTTTGCAATAAAAGAAGCTGAAATATAGCGGTGCTGCCCTGAGGTGAAATCATAGCTCAAAGTAATCATCCAAAGACTCCACTTTGCATCTCGGTGGCATCCCCTTAATGTTATTAGAAAAATATCCTGAGCTTTTTTGAACTCACAAGGCCGTATTTGCATAGAATTAACCTCTCAAAAGACACATTAAAGACAGGCCTTAAATTTGACACGCCTTTGGAATAGCTTATGTGCATTTGCATAACGCTTGCCTCCTGCACAGGTGATAAAGCAATATTAAGCCTGGATTACAGTATTTGATTTTGTGTGTGTGTGCAATATGAGTGTATACTTTATACTGTGTACCAGAATATGAGCAAACTGGAATGTCTTAGCTGGCATTCTTCCCTATCATCAGCAGGGCCAAAGAGAGCAGTGTACTGTACTCTGCCTCACTGCCATCTTACTCATGTGACCTCATGAAAGTACAAGTCCCTTCAAGCACTATCATAAATCATCGCAGCCGGGGACGGCCCACAACACATGCTTAGATGCACACACATACACGCATTTTTTGCAGCCATAACACAATATATCAATTTACGAAGTATGGAGACACAATCATACCAGGAGCCCTAACCCTTCGAGGATGGCCCAGTCCTCAGTAAGGTCATAACACAGGGAGGACTGCTCATTTGACCCACGGATGGTCATACCCAGTGAAGTATCCATGAGCATGATAATTAGCCCCTGACCTACACTCTTGGAAATGAAGGTGCTACTTAGAACCACATAGGGTTCTTTGTCTTGTACTGCAGGAGAATCCTTCTTGATTCCTCATAAAACCATCTGGAACCCTTACAGAGGGTTCCATCTGTAAAAGAACTCCCTATGAGAGGTTCTGCAGAGATCCGTTCTGTGTTGTAACCTTCTCTGGAGGTTTTACTCAGAATCTTCCCACCATCTATGGGTGCTAAGGCAACCAGTTCTTACTCCCAACTTGTCAAATACCATCATTTGGCATTAAGTGCGTCTCAGCAAAGGATATGGATACACAGAGGTGCCCTTTAGCAGCTGACCCAGGACACCACTGTTCATGGCTGGTGAGACTGAAAAGTAACTGGTTGAGGCTTGTTTTACTTTATAACATCATCATGTGTTTGCTAGTCATGAGAGCGAGTAGTTAAGCGAGTGATACATCAGTGAAGTTAACATAAACACGGCTGCTTCATAAACCTAAGTGGTTGTGTTACCTAAACCTAATTAGCTTTGAAAAAAAAGTTGATTTTTAAAGGACAGCATGGGGCTATCCCATACATAGGTCAATGCTGAGGGTCACTGACCAAATGCTGGTATTTGACGTGTTATCTGAGAAGAAACTATGCAAGGTCGCGCTACCTTGAGCCCTTTTATATTCCAAGGGTTTAATCTTAAGAACACTCAACTTTCCTCAGAAGGTTCCTAAAGGGCAAGGGTTGAACCCATGGTCACAATCACAATCACATTTTCTTTGAGTGTTTTTCTTACAGAAAAGGTTATTTGGATGTTCTGGGTAGAACCCCCAGTTATTCAGGAAGAACCCTTATTTCTGAGCGTGTACTCCCAAGAGAACTCACACCTGGTAACATCTATGCCTTACACAGAAGACAGATCGAATGGAGCGTTATCCCTGAGGGTTGATTAAAAATATTCTTCCTCCTCAGTGATGCACTGTGGTTTGTGGCACTTTATCTTTCTCCCAATTATAAATGGCCTTTGCTGTAAAAAGACAGCATTTTTCACCGGCAACAGGTCACTTCTGGTTTATTGTAAGCAGTTTTCGGAAGTAGACTTTGGAAAGTTTTTTTTGGCCGCTGGACTCATTGCTATTCTAAACGAGGTCACCTACTACTGCTGCAAATTCTGCTTTATATAACACTACTCCACCTGACAGGTGTAGGGCAGCTACATACCCACTGTTCTCAGTAAAATGCACCACAGCAACATTTAACAAGCGTCTTCAAGACTTTCTCCATGAGAAGAAACAGCAGATTCAATTTAAATTTAATGCCTTAATGGTTGTTGAACAGGACATTCAAATGGCCTCCAACAGACTATGCAATAGTGACAATTTTCCTGCTGTCATTTGCAATACTTCAGACAGAAAGTTAGTCTAACTTGTCTGTACTTAACACTTTTTGTCTTGCCTTTCCACTGAAGCCACATTTGTCGCTGTCATCTTTAATTTAAATCACTTGGCCACCTGAGCCCCCAACAAATTTTCGCAAATGTTCACAGTAATTGCCACAAGGGACAGAGAGCATCATGTGTGAGGTGCTCTGAATGAAAAGCATCATTGCCTCGTAGTGTTTACACTCGCCTATTTAACACACTTGGGAATATATTTGAGGCTGCCGGTAAAAATACAACAAAAACACAAGGGCTGTGTCCCAATCATGAGACAGTGGGTTAGAAAAGCCCTGCCACAATCTGATCTAGAAATAGCACAGTGCAAAACTTCCCTTGCAGGTGCATTTGATAAGTTTATTGGAAATCCTGTGGACATGTAGAGTAATGTTCTGGTGTTTGCTGCCTAGGGATTGGTAACTTGCAGCAACACAAACGCTCCAATTACAGCTGCACCCGCAAGTCCCCTGGGGAAAGCACAGCACTACTCATTGATCTGAAAAAAAAACAGCACTGTGATAGAGGGTAGCTCAGCTCTGGTTCCAGACAACATAAACTGTACCTCTAATGAGCCCAACTTAAACATCATTGTGATTATGAGAGCAATGAGTTAATGTTGATTTATTGCACAGTAGTTGATCACGAGCGCAGTGTGATCTTCCATATATGATGATCCAGTAGAAGGCATTCTCTTGACTGATTTACATGTGGGTCACCTGCAGCAACTATATGATTGCTGATTTTGTTTTTCTCAGGAAGCTCCCGTATGTTCACATGAACAGTATGCTTAGGCTTCCACACCTGTCAGTCCTCTAAATGCTGTGAGATGTGTGAATGGCTGCATCATCGACACAATAGTGTGGAAACAGATCTTGTAAAAACAGTGGAGCAGCAGCAGTAGATAATTCTATACTCCAGAGGGCACCATTAGCATGCTTCATGTGTGTCACTATCCTAAACAGAACAATGTCAGTGATGTTTTAAGCAAACTGAGCATCAGTCTAATAACACTCATCAAACAACATCACTTGTACTGTGAAACTGTAAATGTCTATGAGAGAAACGTCGGTTTAAATGTTTAATGCTTTCAACCTGCCGATAGACTGCATGATAATGTCAACACAGCTAGTGAAAAGGACATTTTAAATAAAGCATTGTTTAAAAAAAAAAAAAGAAAATCAAGCTTAACATGTTTGGCAATCTTGAGGATTATTTCATATCAAATAATAAAAGTCAAGGAACCAATTTGCTGTGACAGTACAATAGATCATGTCTTTCTTCCATGCATTTATCTATACTAACAATGTTCAGTCGTTTGGTCCTTGATTTGGTTTCTATGGGTTAACATTATTATCTTGTTGATTTTTTTTGTGGGTCCATTGACATTTGAACATTGGAAACAAGATTTTGGTCACTAGTGACTGTCATAGATGGAGTGTTTTATTGAATAATACAATTTAAAGGAAGGGTTTTTTTAGGGTCTTACCCGTTTGGAATAATGATTTGCGATTGCTGCCTCAGACCAGAGTGATGAAAGAAGAGAACTCCTCAGAAATCTCCTGGAAGGGAAGAGAAAGAGAGGTCAGGTTGTCTTTTCACAACTAAACACTCAGATCATTGTACTGTGGGGTGCACACATTATCACATGTTGAGATGAACATACGCCAGCATCCCCTGCAGCCAATATGCTTTGCTGTGTTATCAGCATAGTCCCATTAGGGTTGTACACATGCTTCGTGTGCTTTGAGGAGGTGATTTTCACTTGTGCATAATGAGAGTTGCTAAAAATAAACTTCTGCGTGAACGCTGACATTGTCTCTGACACATTCTGGAGACAGGATAGCAGGATGTTTGGATAAGTCTACTTGGAAGTAATAATTTCTGACAGTGACTCTCGCTCTCATGCACCCTTAGTTGTGTGCAGGAAAGCATGAATATATGCCTGATGCGCACACACAATGATGCACATACACAATAATCATACAGTGCACCTTCATGGGAGCTTAATTGATTTTGTCAATGGCTGGGCTCAGATTGATGACTGTGAAATAATAAGATGCCAAGGGAGCCTAAATGATGTCCGAGGAGCAGAGTGGTCCTTCGTATCCTTGGAAACACACAGACAGGCTTTGTGAAACACACATGCATCAATATTAACTCTCTCCCATGTTTACCTCATGAATTTCCAAGACCAGAGCTCCTTAACGGAGGACAAGCACACGCTTGAAGTTGTTTGGCTACCCTCATATGTCACAGCTGTGCCAGTGATTGACAGACCTCTGTCTATGTTAGTCTTGCATGACAGCGACACTCATAATTGGATGTTGGACACCGTTGTACATGCTACCTCTATCTGTCCTCATGCACTATTCTGCAACTTCTACAAATGTGTATCTATGTTGACTTTTTGCATCTATAATTTTTTTTTTTTTTTAACTTTTCCCTGCTTTGCCGACACATTTGAAATGCAAAAATCATATTTTTACATTCAAGATCAAAGTTTCTTTCTCCCTCCCCTTCTTCATGTTTCCCCATCTAAAAATGGACTCCTTTCATTATGCAAGCCAACAAAGAGCTGCGTCTGCTCACACAGCCCATTCCAAGCATACTGATTAATTAGCTTGTGTAATTAGCTTAATGATTTGGAGAAACATGGCCATGGCCACCCAAGAAGCAATGCTAATAGACCCCTGTCATTAGCAATTAAAATGCTCATAACTTAACAATAGTGGGTTAAAACTCCAGGTAACCACTGTGGAAAAAGTAGGTGGTCGATGTTACATGAAATTAGCTGGCATTTTATTCATGAACATTGTTGTATTTCTGAGGTTGCATTACAAGCCATGTGTTTGTATTGAATATTACTTTCCAGAAGTGCATACACCACTGGAAAACTGCGAGCTAATGAAGTGTATTCATTCCTCACTCTGACTTCAGTGCCAGCGGCACACTGACTGCAGTAACACTTAAAATGTGATGTAAGATGCTGAAAATGTGAAACCTGCTTGTAGCGTCACAATGAGTAGAAAAGTTATATTCCGTCTATCTTTTTATAACATTTTAAATATCCTCTTGCTGCCAGTAATATTAACTCCACCTCTGTGTGAGCACACACTGTAAAGCATATGAGTTAGGATGTTCAGTTGTGGACTTTACAGTTTCCATTAAATATGAGTCAAACCAGACAGTATCTCTGCTCTCTCTGACAGGGGCATCAGCATTCCTGGCTGCACTTCCAACATAAATCGGCCTTTATGACCTTCCCCTGAACAGTAACCAAGACAGCAGCTCGTCTCATAAAATCAGCAGAACGTTGAGGTGGAGGTGAAGATATTACTTATCCATACACAACTTCTAAAATGCCAGTCAAGTGGGAGCATTTTGGGGAAAAAAATAATCCTTATTTGTTTGCATTTGTTTTCATTTTCTTCTGAATGCTGGGAAGATAACACCCAGTCATTAATGACTGGTCATTTACAGCACACTTTGCTGCTGACAGAGCATAGGAGTTATGGCGCCAACATGCTTGTATGAACAGCATAGGAAATGGACTGTGGAGGGTTAGTTCAATATTTATTGCAAGACTGCTATGAAACCAGCCTCAGGCCTTTGACTAAAATTGGCAGTTCAATACTTTCGAAATGTCAACGAAAATACTGTCCAGTTACAAACAGAGCCTGGTATTGAATGCTTATACTGGGTTAGCACTTTGGTGGTCCATTGCATGCTTTAACAAGAAATACTGTGACACCAGGGTACTTAACTTGAATGCCAATCACCTAATTGCTGCCCGATCCCACAGGTTATACAATATTCTTGATGACAAAACTACGCTTGTCAATACAGTTTGAGTCAGTTAAATAGTTCATGAAAACTGGGTGCTAAGGCTATCTGGGAGGCAACAACAAGGAAACAGCATTGAGTCAGAGTTTTATTTTTGATCACCTGGCGAGACCAATATTCACAATCATTTTAGTTGGGTTTTGTCCTCCATCAGCCCTGTAGCTGTTAAATGCTCACTCTGTCTGTGCAGCTCTTACACCAAATATTACACACTGATTGATTAGTGTTTGTGTCTTTCTTTAATTTGCTGCCTGTTTCAGTGAAACAGTTTGAGACATTAAAAAGGAGGAGTCGACTTTATTTCAGTGCTGACACAGCATGGCATAGAACAGTGAGGAGCCCATCTGTTAAATAATTTCAAAGAACATGAGGGAAGAGGTGAAACAAACCTCTCAAGACATTACGCAGTAGCTCAGTACTGATGCGCTGCCAGCCCGGCTTTATATCGCTGCTTGTTTCTGCTGCTACAACATTAGCCATGTCACAGGTTCCCAAAGAAACATGAATTATCTGATGGATTTGCAAATTTTCCTCTCCCTGAAAGTCGATGAAACAGTGCAGGGCAAATATGTCATTAGGGTTCACAGCACTCCCTAACACACTAATTGCCACGCAGGCTTGATACCAGTCTGTTTGTGTTTGTGTCTGCATGTTGCCAGCAGGTGCGATGCCATTCACTTGTGTGAGCTTGAACATCACAGTCCCGAGTTTGACACCATTGTGTCAAAAACTCTGTGCTCAGCTCGTCAGCTCTGGTGCGCTGTGCCCAAACAAGCCGTCTAAAAATGAGCACTTGGGAAGTGATCTGCCATTCGCTTCCCTCTCTCTCTCTCAGCACCAACAGCTGCCTCAGTGGCACCGGTAGCATCACTGTCAGACGTAGATGGAATTAGTTATATAGTACATCATGTGTCTATTCAGGATTGGCGTCATGCAGCCCAAAAAAGAAATGCTTTAGGTGGAGGGGGGGGTGGGGGGGTTGATATTTTAGACACATTTGCATAGGTTTTGCTGTTGTCAGGCTGCTGTTGACAGGATATCACATTTGCCATGTGAGCTGTCTCAGTGAGAAACGTTCCCATCCAAACTCAAAGCTACAAATTCTAAAAATCTCTTTATGCTGCAGCAACTTTTGCTCATGAATTCTGTTCAGGAACAGAACAAATATGAATATTTGGAGTGAAAAAATTCAAAAACTGGCCAGTAGTGTCTATACAGTATAGCCATCTTACCCATGCACATTAATTTCTTGACTGTGTTTCCTCTCAGAATGAAGAATGTGGAAGGGTGCTGCTGCTGTGGTGAAGAATAGGTGAGTACAGACATCTTTGTCTGCTTTCCTCCTGTCTGGAAAGCCTTCTTATCAGCAGACTTTTCCACTATGCTGGAAACTTTCCATCATGCTGAAACTGCTCCTCCCCAAAGGCTATCATAATCTGCTCAGCATGCATAACGTTAATCATTCAAATATCTCATCAACGCAACAGGATAAGCATGCTGTCAGTGCATAGAGAGCAGTGTGTGAGATAATGTGTGGTAGACAGAAAGTGAGAGGAGGTACAACAGTGGAAAAAGAGGAAGTGCTTTGGCGATGAAGGATGAGGAGGGTATAGGGTGAGAGATCAGATGAGATGATGAAACTGAGAATGAAACAGGATGAAGGAAAACACATTACGGCTAAAGTAGGAGAATTACATGAAGAGAAGGAGAGAGGAAGACAAAGGAAAGGAGGGTAGCTCCTCTTAGGAAACTCTATGCCTCCATTGTATATTCCGTCCCTTTTTCCAGTCAGCTTTAGAGAAGATGATAGCATTGATCATCTTCTTAAAAGACCGCTTTTCCTGTCACTGTATCACCTCACGTCCTTAAGATGACTGGTTGAGTTGCTTTAAAAGGTTTCTCTCGTGCACGGCGAAGGCGAGCTGTTGGATTGCTTTCCCATGTTCTCGCATCCCTTCATTCGGTGACATTGCTGACAAACCTGAGAATGCTTAAGTGTCCGCCATATTGATTTTCAGCAATGTGTTGTTATTAGATCAGATTTAATGAAAGGGGGCAAAACAGAGGAAAGAAATCTACTCAAAACTGTTCTATATTGTGACCTGTCCAAAGACAATGGGCATATTCACATGGTTTGAGATGCTATTGTAATTGGAAACACATGTTCATCAATCAAAACCAGATAATTCCATAACATCCATCGCCCCTATGACAGCCAGTCTATTTCTATTGTCTTCATACATTACTTCTTGGAGGCTCACACCCCCGAGTCTCCCCAAGGACTTCCCATCTCAAACCTCTGGGAGGACAAACGAAGTAAATAGATTTTGTTCTCCAGATCTCTCACATTTCCTCCTCTATAAATCCACTTGTCGCCGCATAAATCTTTGGGAAGTTTGGGCAGCCCTGTGCCTCTGCTTATTAGCCAGCCAGGGATCAATTTATCACCTTTGAGGACAAAGAATGGAGGCGTTTGGGGGATTCTCTCTATCCCTTTGATTTATGGAGTGGAAGGAGAGGCAGGGCATTTTTGGGTCATGCAAATTCTTCTCGGCATAAGTGCCTGCCCCCCTCCCGTCTCCTCTTTGTGCTGAATTAATTTCCGTGGCAGTGAGAGGAAGAGAGGAATCTGTAAGTAAATCAGGTGGTTGGGGTGTGAATGAGAAGTTAAGCTTTAAAGTAAGTGGTAATGATGGCACTGCGTAAATGCAAGGACTATGTATCAAAGGGAATTATCCACTTTCAGTGATGGCTGAAATAAGGGTTGTTGGACTTGACAGAATTTTCCTGAAATCCACAGCATAGGCCTTACATGCAGTTCTAAGCGTTCTCCACTAGTCTGTGCTATTGGTCTAGGAAATTCTCCTTCCGCTTGTGTGACCCATTTTTTTCCTTGTGAAGAGCTGCAGGAATTGAGGCTGCCCCACCTTACCTGTGCTAAGTGGCTACCTCATCTTGGCAGATGAACTACAGTGCCAGACTGCTGCAGCTCCCTCATTTGTAATTGTCCTCATGTAAATGATGGGCTGGGGATGGGGGGCTTGTGGGAAATGTATTTCTTGTGAAGAAGAACCTCCAGTCAGGTTGCTTGCTTTGTGTGGTGGTTACAGGGCAGGTTTGAAACATTGCATCACGCATTGTGTGGTATACAAGTGTGAATCCAGTGTGGTTCTACTTCTTATCTTCAGACATTATAAGAAAAACACACCTTCATTCTGTGTGTGTGTGCATGAGTTATGATTAACATAGAAGTTGCTCTGTGTTTGGCAGCTTTTTCAAACATTTGAATACCGTCTGCATCACATGAATTTAGGAATCAACTCACCCTGGTCTTACTGTGCGTCTTAACTACAGGTTGTGTGCAGGAACCTGATCACAACTCACTCTCCCCTGTCTTGGCTCTCATCCACACCCAATCCCTCCTCATAACAAATGAGCCTCCACCAGCCGCTAAATGTCTCCCAACGCCTACCAGTACAGCCACATCTTTGTCATCTTCCCTCTCCGGTGCCCTCGCTCTCACTTCCTCTCCTTGTTCCTTCTTCTACCTTGTTTAGGCACACTCTCGCCTTTTTTTGTGGCAGAGAGCATAAGACTTGCCGTTTGCTGAGTGGGCAGCGGGGAGCGGAGGAGGAAAGAAGAGAAATAGAAAGAAAGGCTCAGAAGGAGGGAGGGAGGAAGAGAGTTATCTAACAGGATTAAAGGAGAACAACGGAATGGAGAGCACTTAAAATACTCATGACATGAGCCCTCTTGCAAAAAGGAGGAGATGAGTAACAATGGCTGAATCACTCTTGAGGCTCTCTGTCTCTATATGCTCTCTCTCTCCTTCTTCCTCTCTCTCGCTCTCTCTCTATCACCACCTATGTCTCTCTTTGAGCTTCCATCTTCCCCTTTCAGCCTCATTTTTAGTGAGTTGATGGATCTCAGAGGATCGTGTTAATAATATGAGAGAGAGAGAGAGAGTAGCTTAAATTAACCAATGGAAGAAAAGGTATTCAATTCAGATGGAAAGACACTGGTATGTATTGTAAGCCCTGGGTAGATATTGTCAGATAAAGAGGGAGAAGATGGATGGGGGAGGGAAATGGACAGAGATGAGGATGATATGATCAGGAAGTGCAAAGGGAGAGATCAGTTTTCAGAGAGGGATCTGCTGAGACAGTTTTGAATCAAGCAAGAATGAATGGTTGGCAGATTTAGATGAAGGTTGAAAGAAAGAAAATCAGAGATTTGGCAAAAAGGCAGAACAATCCTGTGTACAGCGAAGGGGCAGGTGAACAGATGATGAAGTATGTGCTGTCAAGACTTGGACTAGAACAACCGCTTGGCCCACTTGTCCCAAACCAGGGAGAGAAACGAGATAAATATGATTTTACAGCAAGGACACACTAATTTCTTAGTTACCTAACGGTCTGTTAAACACAAGTGTGTGGTCATGGAGACGTCAACAGCAAATAGGAACAAATAGCCTCCTCCTCACCCCCCACCATACGGGAATCAGGAAGGTGGAACAACATGACAAATTTCCTCTGGGAGGATCAAACTTCCGGGCGAGAATAACACTTCAAACGATCGGCGTGCCTCTCCAGCTTCCCTGCCCGTCTGACTCACCAAGATATCAGCCGACTGGCAGCTCGACCGAAAACATGCACACGCACACACACACACATGCAGATGCACTTCTGTGCACACAGGTGTAATGGTACACAAGATTCACCAAAAACAAAAACCCTGGTGCACCCTCCACCTCTTTGAAATGAAGATAAACTTTGTCTTTAAAACTTGACAACCGTCTAAATTTTGAGCAGATTTTAATGCAGCAAACAAATGTGTTTACCCTTGCTATAAAAAGATTCCACTTGGCGCATAATATCTGTGGATGAGGTCTCTGGAGTTGCCGCTCCCTCTCTTTTTATATCACATAACAAACATGTGACGGCAGTGGGAGATAGACTCTCCAGCCTTTGTAAATAGGGCACCATTTGAATATTTTACTCAGGGGTTGTGCTTATTGAGCATGCATTCCTTTAGAATCGTTGCTTCTTCTAAAATGGAGGGAGGAAAATAAACATGTATATGAAAACATATGAATAAGTAAGATGCACGCGGGTGTATGCTGTCCTTTTTCTCAACGAGAGATATTCCGTCCTTGATGATTATATAAGGGACAACTTTTAATGACAGTAAGATCATGGCAGTATGCAGAAAATAATGACGACTTGGCCGCCTGGTAAATTGACTGAGAGATTTGGTTTTTGGTGCTGCTGACTCTCCAAAGAGGAGACTTAAGGAGCTTCTGGGATTTGAAAGTTGAAAGATAAAGGCTCTGTTACACTGGGGAACTGCGAGTGCCTCAATTTTCAGCTCTGTGCCATGACAAGAATCATTAGGCTAGAAAAAAACCCTGATAGAATAACTCGAAGACATAATCAGTTGTTTACAATGGCAGGGCATGTAGGGTGGGAGAGGAGAGGAGGAAGGAGATGGAACGAAAAACCTTCGCAGATGATGGAGGGCTTAAAAAAACCCTCAGTGACCAGACGGTGTTCTGACATATTCTGAATCCTCGCTGCCACACTCCTGATGTGCGACGGCGAGGGACAGATGGGAAAGGCTGAGAGAGAAATAAATGTAAAGGCGACGGAGAGGATGGAGGGAGGAATGGAAGAAGTGGTTTAGGGAAGGACTGACGTAAAGGTGGAGGAGTTAAGTAGAATGAGAAGCAGAAAATGGAAATGTGTCCTGAGAACTCTTTCAAGTTCTCTCAAGTGCTCTTTAGCAAGGCACTCAGACTGATAGGATGAAGCTGCTCGGTGGCAAACAGTAGAGTGCCGACCGGGGCAACTCCCAGGTGTGAAGGTGTGTGACCTTTTCTCTCTCTGCAACTACTACCTGAGGCTATTTCTGTAAACAAGAAAGTGTTCTTAGTCAAAATGTCCTGCTTTAAAGAGAGCAACACAAGGAGAGCAATGGAGTGAAGAAATGGCAGCTACCTAAAAGGATAAGGAAATAAGAATGTGAGACATTTACACCAGAGAAGACACTGAGGTCAAAGACATCCATGATTGCAGCTGATCTGATGCACTTGGCAAAGACTGAATACTAAAGAGGAAGTCGCGTCACGAGGCCGGCAGGGGAGAGGAGAGACAAAGCATCGAGAGGAAAATCAGGGATGGAGGACAGAATATTAAAGCGTGAAAGTGGTACAGCAAGACAGAAACACAGCTAGAGAAGGAGAGGCATGGCAGGGAGAATAAGGGAAAGTGTGAATGAACATTAGGGAGAGGGCTATTCACCTGGTGTTGATATGGATGAAGGTGGGATGGGAGGGAGAGGGAGCTAGGGAGGGAGGAGACAGTCTAAAAGTGGAGGAGAGTGTGCAAAAGAGAGATAGGGGCTCTTACTCTCCTCCAGGAAGGTCTGAAAAAAAATGGGAAAGACAGGTGAGATAGAGAGAGTGAATGGGCGAGAACGTAAGGAGAAATGTGGGATAAAAGAAAAGGAGAGCTGAAGAAGAAATTTGGAAGGAGAGCAGAGATAAAAATAGAGGAGACAGAAGGAGAGACATTCTGAACAAGTCCAAACTATCGCACCAGGAACACACTTATCTCCCAAAGTGCAGACAGTACATTATCGCCACTGGCACTAAAAACAGCCTGAATCATCAATAAACGAAATCTGGTGCAGGTAAACACGACACACAGTGTTTCAAGCAGGCAAAGTGTTGCTGCTGGAGTGCGTTTGTGAGAGGATACGGCCGTGCAGACGATTCCTCATTATCAGCCACGTGTCAGTTATTAGCACGGTGTCCATTCGAACATCTAATTAATGCAGGCAGCCAAATGCCAAACCTGATGAAATACCGTGATGAGGGATTAGCTGGAATAACAAACGCTCTGACCGGCATATCTTTGTCTGCCTGATTAGGTTGCAGAGTGAGGGGAGAAACATTTCTGGATCACTTAAGTCTCTCTCTTCCTTTTCTTTTTCCTCCCTCTCTCTCTCTTCTTACCTCCACTTCACTGTCCTTAATGAAGACTTTTTCCCTTCTGCCATGTGCCCCCATTCTCCCAGCTTCCCTCCCCTAAGTCGCTGAGTGCTGTCCTAATTCCATTCTGATAGATGGAGAGGGGAAGCGGCTCATTAAAAATGGCTTTGCTGATTGTGCTGGTCCTGTTTTTTTTCAGTCATGAGGTGTGTGTGTGTGTGTGTGTGTGTGTGTGTGTGTCTGGTCAAGTTTTGTCCCAGCTGCTGTTAAGTAGAGTGGTGGGGTATAAGAGGAACATTTTGCTGCAGTGTTTTCACCACAGATTTGCCCCTTACATCAATTTTACATGAAAATACATCCGGCCTAGGAAAACAAGGATGTGAATAACTAGAATAAAACAAGGCTAGGCAAACTATTGGAAATGTCAAGTATTGAGAAGAGCAAGGAAACTTGATAAATATGGAATCTAATAAAGAAGGGTCATTATTTCAACATAACATTATAATTTTGAAAGTATTGACAGATTTATAGAAGCATGTCAAATGTGGCCAGCAAGAACAGGAAACATTACTGAGTTAGCTGGCTAGCATTAGCCTAATATCATAACTTCTCATGTATAGATATATAACAACAGTTTGCTGGTTGGATAGTTATCAATGACAAAGATATTCTGTCACAATCACACACAGTACGATACTATTCAATGCTACCAGCTCGACTCAGACTTGATGTGACTTCAGTGACATGATGAGTCCCTTCTTTTATAAGTTGCTCATTATTTACAGGATATGAGTCTAGTTTAACATAAATACTGGAAGAAGAGGGAAACTCGTAGAACTTGTGGGATCAACAAGTCATGTCAGTGGTATAATAATGTACCATCTAAGATCCATCCAATAGCTAGCTGCTTAAAGGCCACTTGAACTCATCCGGGAGCCCTTTGTTTATCCAAAGCCATCTGTGTTTTTGCAAGCCTGTGACAGACATAATTCCTGCTCTGATTACTAGCATTTGGTAATTGCCAATTTACAGTGTCACTATTTATAAGCAAAATGACAGGTATGGCTGTAACCAATACTGGCACAGTGACCGGTTTTGAAAAAATGTGAAAAGGAGAGGCCTAATTCTTTCTATTGAGCATAAAAGACTTGGGTTCAGCTAAAATATTACAGTCTCAATTCTTCGTGAGCTATTTACTTGGTCCAGAACAATGACAAAAAAAATAACATTTAGAAATAAAATTTAGAATAACTTAGCCGAGATATACTAACATTAAACAATTATGACTAAATAACACAATATGTTGTGTTACAATTACAAACATTCACCTTATTAATACTGTATTTTTGTCCTGAAAGTTATTCGGTCTTAGTGGCAGTGACACTGTTCAGAGTGGCTAACAATGAGAATTATCTGTCTGGGTAAAGAATGCTTCCATAAGACATAAAGCAAACTTTAATATGAAGCCAACTGAGTTTTGCAGCTAGTAACCTAACCCAGCGAGTAACCCTCAGTAAATCTGTGATGCTGTTGGCAGCCCCCCAGTGGTTGATCTTAAACCCAGCAACTCTTCTGAGTGACATGTAGATTATATGATATCATTCCACAGCACCACATTCCCTAGTGAAGTCTGCTTTTTCTCATATTATGCTCCAATATTCAAAGATAATGATGTCACCTTTCATGCTGTGTACAAAATAACATTTAAATAAAATGAAGCCGTTTGTGAGACTTTATCAATTGCAGAAAGTCTCAGAAAAGTGATGAAACTAATTAATCAGATTTAAAAAAAAAACACATAAATGATAGTGTCAGTCTTACATAGAGTATCTCACACCTCTGCACCATATTCACAGTTATAAACTGTAAAAATAGCTTTAGGCTGCTGTGTCCTCCCACATGAGATCCGATAGGCGTAATAGTCTTACACTTAAGGACTCAGCAGCACAGATGTAATCTCACACATATCACTCTTGGGACAAGCACCCCTTTATGCAATCAGCAGGCCATGAGCTGCGGGTATCTCTTTAAATATGTAAAGGTCTGCCTTAAACACAGATGTCATTTTGATCTGTGAATGCACAGATACACAGTGTAACATGCCAGAGCATGTAATCCATGCATGATGCATGTCTATATGTTACCACAGTGTGCTGTAGGTGTGACACCACACACACACACACACACATACACAGTTAATTGAAAGGATTGTTTCAGATATTCAAATGTTAGTTTCAGATGTCTCCGTCATTTTGCTGCTAAAATTACCATCCTTTTGTTCATAAAAGTGATTCAGTCTGCCATTTAAAGTTTCGCATCACCAAATTAAAACGGAAATGTGAGAGGAGACACATGGGAATTGTCTCTTCATTGTCAGCTTGTCTTGCTCAGAGTTTGGTTCACTCTCACGCTCTAAAGATAACTGTTTCCTTTTCTTCTTTTTCTTTTTCTTTTTTTTCCCCTGGTCCTCGCTGTGCACACAATGCCGCCAATTAGTTAATGGCGGACAGTGAGGAGGGAATCTCTTAGCTTCAAACTTATGTCTTTGCATTTGCAATTCAAGGCTGTAAAGAAAAGTGGGGAAAGTACTTAACAAGCTCAGTGCATATATGATAATGGCACAAGATGTGACAGTGACAGGTAGCACAGCAGAGCTTGTGCATAGCACACACATACGTGCAAAGACTTAAAAGCAAATATTGAATTCACCCGGCACCTGACAGCCAAAGCCGTTCAGTGTGAATGTGAATATGAGCACAGCAGCCAAAGGCAGCCTATGGTAGGATGTATTTTAATTCATGCCTGCTTTGATGCTTTTGTGGAGTTCACAGGGCCAAACTGTGCAGAGGCAAAACATAGCTTCTTCCATTTTTGTTAACACACACCCATATGTGTAGTGTATGTTCAGATCACACATGCAGACACCCTCCAAAATCTGCATTTTCCAACACAATCTAAGGTTTGAAGGGGTTACAGGGTGAGTGGGGTTGTGCAGGGATGGAGTGCTCAGAATGCAAAGAGCATTACACACATGAATCCTTTCCCAGCACTTTTTTTCTTCATAGCTACTGCTTTGCCCGGTCCACATCGATGACCATTGATAAAACTGTAACATTTGATAAATTCACTGAGTGGGAATGATCAGGACTATAAATAAAGCAGCTCGCAGACTACAGCCGTGGTGTCCACTGTAATTGTAAAAGTAATGGTGCAAGTCTGTGTAGAGGTGGGGGGGCAAATGGAGCTGGATGGTGAGCTGCATGCTTATTGCCTGAACGGGAGCCCTAGTTAACGGCGGTAATGTATTCTTGGGCATCAAAGGCTCAAAGTTGAGAGTTTTAAAGGAGCTCGTCACTATTGATTTTGCACGAAGAGTTGCTTCCCAGGTTCATTATATGGGAGCTCTCAGCCCTTACTTTAGGCAGCGGGGGCCATTGCACAAACAACAGGGAGCTTGGGGTGAGCATTTCTTTGTTGTTTAGAACAAAAAAACAACTGTTTCAATCATTTGCTGTTTTGCATTCACTGGCTACTAAGTATAAGCCGTGGCTAATGAATACTGTTCGAATGAACATCCCTGGGGCTTTCTCACAATTAATACACATTTTAATTGAGCAGAGAAAAGTGGGACCTGCTGCTAAGCAGTGAGAAGAAGAGGAAAAAGGGGGAATGGGTTAAGATGTAATTGCTGAGGTTTTCCTCAGAGAAACTATTTTTCTGCTTGTAGCCCCTCAATTGATCAAAACAGCTAAAAATCACGATAAGAATCATTTCAATGTCTTTTGTTTGGGCGCAGTTTGCACTATGTAAGAATCAAATTCAGTTGTGTGAGAATGTTATGGTGGTCATTCTTTAAGAAACAGCTTAAAGTGATGCATATTCATTGAATTGGTTTTGGTTGGTTTGGTCCATTTTATGTAGTAGATAAAGGTATAAGAAGTATGTACAAATGTACTGTATGTGTGTGTGATAATTATAAAGGCTGCTTCACAGTACCAATCAAAACTTAGAGTTAATTAATTCAAATATCAGACGTATCTAAATTGCTCAGCAGGGCTGAGAATGTGCTTGAACAGATGGCCAATTGTTTATGGTGGACTCAGGGAGTATTAGACAGGCAAAAGTGTAAACATCAGTGTGGACAATCAATATCTCATTAGGGCGTCTGCTTTAATTCATGTTTTGTCACTTTGCATCCTAGACGCACACTTTATCGGATCAGTAACTTCAGCCATTTGGCGGGAAGAGCAATGCGGTACATGGCACGAGGTGTGCTCTCTTCACATGCTCCGAGTCCATCATCTAATGGTGTGATTGGCAGTTTGGAAAAAAAAAACATCCAACACAGTAGCACAACTGGTTGACACTCCTGAATTTCTAGCAATGCCATCATGCTTTTTTTTTGGCATATTTTTAGACTGAGGGAATCAGGGACACAAGATAGCTCGTGGTGCTGGTACACTGGGAGATAATGCAGGATGAGCCTCAGGCATAGGAGGGCTGGAAAACTCCTCTTGTCACTTTAGATAAGAGGAAGGGAATGGAACTGGTTGCTGAGGGACTGGCTAAGTGCTTGTCGCTGTCCCTTTTGCTTTCCAACAACAGGCCGCCATAGTGCATCTGGACAGACAGATGCCCATCTCGCCACAATCAGCTGTGTGTGAGGTTCATTCCCATGTGGGTAGCTGAAGAGCAAGGTTGATGAGAATGGGTGTAAAGTTTGCAACTGAATTGCACTTCAGCTGTCATGCTTGAAAATTTTATCTCATGAAATTGTCAGGGTGGAATAGTGGTTAGGGAGACTGTCCCTCAACCAGAATAGCCCAATTTGAGCCCTCCTCCTTGCTGAAGTGTCCTGACGCAATGCCCTCAATGCTTTGATGATATCCAAAGACAGACCCATGAAGTCTGATCTGATGTTATTAAATGGAAAATGTGTTAAAACACACACATAAGGTTGAGTTAGTCATGAGGACTAAAGCTCAGCCTGTAAAAACAGTTCAAGTGTTTTTTTTTTCTTTTGTTATTTCTACTCGGGCTTGAAATTTACAATGTTTCACAGAGTCCGCGTTTGAAAGTGGAGATGTGGGATTTGAATGAAGTGCACATTTAGGAGGCAAGAAGAATCCAATTGACGATCCAGTTGCATTATAGGAGCTTGATCTAACTAATCACTGAAAGTCTGAATTTAATTTGATGTTGAGTCCACCAACTTGGAGTACTCCTTTAATAATTTAAACATGAGCATCGATCAGGGATAAATTTGTATTGACACCTCTTGAATATAGTAACTGAGGAATTGTCCAAATAAACACTTGCTTCACTTTAGGCCTTTAGGAACATCTGATTGCTCACTAAAAATGTGTTTCTATTCCCTTATTGTTGATTATTGATTTTGCTTTCTGGTGTTGTTGTTTTAAGGATGTGTATAAGCAGCTCAGAGGGATGTCTTTGTAAGAAATCTGTTGTGGAATACTTAAAAGGGAAGAGATGCTCGTGTCTGGCCACGCTCGATTGCTTCTGTCTTCAGAGACATAGTATCCACAGACTAGCCTTCTTTGCCCTGTGGCAAAGACGAAGCCTAGGTCGAGCAGTGCTGCCATCACTGTTAGTATGTTAAGAATTATATCTGCTCTAATTACCGCTGCTTAAATCCAGAGTGATTACAGAACATTTCATTATTCAATTTTGCACGTATGATCTCATCACATCACTTTCATTTTAACCGCTGTAATAAACTTCCCAGAGGGGATTTTGTTTCATGATGTAAATGCTTCATGTTATTGTGAAATGGACTGAAAGGGGTCTTACCTAGAGTCAATTCATTAGGAAAGAAGTAGTGAAATGGCAGCAGGTGAAATTGCACTGTACGTGTTTAATCTGGCGGGACATCAAAGGCTTTAGAGGAAGACGAGCTCCATTACAAACAGACGTGCTCCACTGTTCTTATCAGTGATGCAATACTCAGGACGTGTTCTGTTTATGATGCAGCCTGATTGATAAATATCTGCAGTCACACAGGCGTTTACAAGCACACAAACATCCCGCCCACCCACCTTCTTTCATCGGAAGGTCAGCGGCTATCCAAAATGTGTTTATTTTGAAGGTAATTGCATCAGATTGAACAGTGAAATACCGTCACCTCCTGTCTGTCCCTTGGAAGATTAGCACCAAGGCCATAAGCAGGATCGATCAATGTGCAGGCCGCTTCCTGTTTGAGGGATGGGAAGGTCAATGGGTGTGATATTACTCAAGTTGGGGCAGATCTGGTGTCAGGGGCTTTAATTTGGAAGAAGCTAAATAATGGGGATAGTTTATGGACAAGGATAAGGTCGATGGACATCAGCGATAAAATGAATCGAGATTAAGAGCTGGGAGTGACTGGCAATGCTTGGAAAAAATAACTACAATCTCTGGGATACCTGAGTCATCCTCCACAGGATATGTTTCCTTATATGCATATGTACTGATATTTTCATCAGCAGGTGGACATGATCCTATAATCTTCCAGCTCACACAGAACAAGCCCTCCACTCCTTTCAATGGAAGCTTTGCACATTTTTGTTTCCTTCGGTGCAGTTTTTTTTTTTTTTTAATGCTGAGCACATCCTCTGGCAAACTCAGATCATCAGAGAAAAGGAGCTGACTAATCTCAATTCTTAAATTTATTCATGTTCAATAAGAGCTATTCATCAGCTTAAACCCGCCTAGAAGTTCAAACTAAATTTGAACCACCTGGGAGAGATCTAAATGACTGGAAGGCAGCGTGGTTAAGGAGCCGAGGTGGAAGGAGTGAAAGAGAACGGCAGCAGAGAGGAAAGTGTCCCTCGAGTGTGAAGCTTTGCAGTGCCAGCAGGCGAGAGGGCGCATCTGTTAGTGCCTCAGTGTGTGTTGATCAAGCATTGGCTATTGTCCAGTCACTGTAAACAGTATTACAGGTGAGTTGTCTTTGGCAGGTCACACACATTGGTTATTGATTGTTTAGAGTGTGTGACAACAGAAAGAGGGGAGGAGAGGAAAAAGCATTAAAGAGTTGATAGACTATTTTAAAAATTGTAATTTCAATTTTAACATACATGATTAAGAGCGTTTTATCAAGCCAAGTGAAAGTTCAAGTGTTGATTTCATCAGATATGACAACCATGGCCTGCAAATGTCTCGCTAATTAACATTAAGTTTGAGTTGGCAACACATAAATAAACCAATAACAGGAAAGAAACTTGGCCTGTTTAAATGTGCGCAGTTCAGATCGTCATATTCACCTTACTATTCCCTCTAGCCGTTTCAGTCCCTCCTCAAAAAAAAAAAAAAACTCATTAGAATTGCTTTAATCATGCAGTGTCTGGTGTGGTGCACCGCTTGTCAAAGCTTGCAGGTAGCTTTGCAGTTGTCAAGTGTAAATTGGAGCGACATATCCTTCTGATGTCTTGCGAAAAGTTTTTTATTTTTCCCTTCTCATTTTTCATGGCTTCTACTATGAATGTCCAGCATTTTGTGTCAATTTGTGCTCGTTTGAGACTCATACAAATTGATTTTGTGGGATCTATATGTATTGCAGTGCATTATTTGTTGTTGGTGTTGCAGCCAAAGAATAGCGTGATTACAGACTGTGTGGAGAGCATTTCAGAATCTCTAAATTGAACTTTTCTACACATTGTATGACTTTTAGGATATGAAATAATCACAATGCAATATTGATCAGAATAACCACAGATGTTTTCCACAACTCTTGAAGCTCTGCATGGAGCAACATCGAGGAAGACAGACAGAAGAAGTGAAGGCATGAAGGCTCCCTCTGGAGTCTGAGCTATATCTTATGTGCAGTGGACCGTGCGACTGCACTCTCCACCTCAGTCACGCCCTGCCGTCCCTCTCAGGTGAACACGCAAACCAAACACACAACATGAACCACACCGTAGCAGTTTTGAGCAGTTTAGAACAGGTGTGGAGAAAGACACATATCATGTTTTTCTTTATTTAGAAATAAATTGAAATGTCAGGTCTGTCACAAGCTTTTAAGGGCCCAAACAAGTGTTATAATGATTCCTGACATCTTTGACTTGACCTCACCTCCTTCAACTGCAGAGCGTGAGTCAAGTTTCTTAGTCTCTGTCTTTTCCCTCTACACTCTATGTCCCTTCTTGAGTTGCAGGCAAATGCAACATTAATTATTGCAGTAAACAAGTTTGGCCATGTAGAACATTCAATTATACATTAAACATTAATAGCTGAGGCTTATTTCTCACATCCATCAGATTGTGTTAAACATGGGTACTGAATCTCATTAATAGAGCATGAGTGACTTTTCTTTTCAACCAGGAACTTAATCATGGAGTTTTAATGGTGTGATTGGATGACATGTTATTATTGAGAAACCTTGTTTCAGAATTACAGTACAAAGAGACAAAGCATGTAAAGGACAAAAGAAAAGAAACCGAGTAACTTGAGAGGAAGATAAGAAGGAAGAAGTGGAGAAAAATATACTATGAGAGACGGAGAGAGAAGCAGAAAGACAACGTGAGCAGGAGAGAACACTACAACATGAACACACACCTTTTAAAGTGAGTGTTGGATGAGGGCTATAGTAGTAAGCCTCATTTCTCTGTGAATAATACACCTCTGAGACTCGAAAGTTATATCTTCACAAGCCTTAAAATACAGAGCAGGGACTCGACACCCAGCAGTGGTTAAGCTGAAGCACAATATTCATGTTTGGAAGTTGACTAGTTTGCTTTAGCCCTCTGTGGTAACACCGTTAGTAAGGTGGATAATGACATTGATTAGATTTCTTTACTGTAACCATTGTTCCATAGTTGTGGCTATTGAGAGCAATTTGTTCATAGAGGCCTCCATAAAGGCACAGTTAACATGGTATATTCTACTAATTTGACCATTACACAATATTTTGAAAGGCATACAAGGCAAGATTAGAAAGATTAGAAAAAGGCAAATTTGCAGAGATTGAAGTCACACAAACACTATCAGTGCAGATTTCACACTTTAAAGTTGCAGAAATAACTGATTCATTCATACGGAGATAAAACTGGATATGATTATATTCCACTTGGGAAATAGACCATTAAAATAATTTACAGTTCTAGTGTGCAAATGCACAGAATGTGGAGCCTCTTTGTAGCCATGTGACAGCCTACTTGAATAAATGGAGGATATCTTATACAATACGGCATGAGGAGGACTATCAATAACAAGATGACAGTAACAGCCATGTTAGCGTCTATGTGAGGCACAGCAGTGATTTGAAATGGATTCAAACATCAGAATGCCAATATGCTTTAGCTGGTATAATGTTCACCATCTTTATTAAAGGGATCATACTGTATCATCCTCAGTTTCAGCTTCATACTTATATTTGGGTCTCTACTCGAACATGGTTACATGCATTAATGCTCAAAAAGCAAAATATACTCACATTTTCTGATCCAGGCCACACACACAAACTGTCTTGGTTGTCTTATTTCATACAAGCCGTAAAAAATGATTTTTTTTAATGAGATTTCCCCTTTTATGATCAAACTAATCATGCATAGTTACAGTAATGTATGTGGTTAAGAATGTGCTGGTTGGCCCTTTAAACATCACTTTTTTTTTTATCTCAGGTTGTCACTGTCAGTTGATCAGTCACAGATTTTCTGTCCACTTTGAGCACTCTTCCTGTCTTCACTTGTCCCTGTGGCACTTTTTTGCTTGAAAAACCACAAGAGCTCAGTGTGAAATATAACAGAAAATGGTATTGACCGAGTTCAAGGCTTTGCTTTGAGCTAGCCATTGTGGATATATCACACAAATCGGGCAGGTCTGGGCATGATGCCCAGCTCTTAGAGGAAAGAAGGGTTCACCTCACGGATGTGGAAGTATGTGGAGGTATATATATAACAAAATCAAGTATCCTTTCATTTATTTGAGATGGCTCTTGTTTGTTAGTCATTTGATGCTGAATTACACAGTTTTTTTTGTGTTTTCAGCTTCAGATTTTTCGTCAAATTGGATTTTTAGGGAATTGTTTGTCATATGGATACTGTTGAACAGAAAGACAATATTTTTTCATTTATTATTTAAATTTTGAAGGGACACACAAGTGTCCATATATTTCCCCTCTCTCACCTATATCTATTAAACATTAGAACAAGCAAATAACTTACCACTAAATCTATCTACCATACAAAAAGTATAACGTAATTAATTCAATTAAGCAAACTAAAAATCTTAAAAACACCTCACAGTAAACACAACTGGAGAGAATCGACAATTCTGTCAGGAAACTTTGCAGATGGTGAGGAAAGTGTGTGAAAGCATGAATAACTAAGGATGAAAGCAAAAGTCTTATCTGGAAACACATGAGGACGTGAGAGTGGGTAAAAAGGAGGTTTACACTTTCAGACGGGAGCGGGAAACAACATCTTACAGGAGGCATAAAAAAAAGTCCCAGTCCTCCACTCACTCCACCCGCCACCGCAGCAGCAACAAGGGGATGCAATGTGCAAAGAGGCAGGAGACTAGAATTTTCTCAAGCTGAAAGGTTGTTAATTAGTGTTCATCACACGTTCAGGGGGCGTCATTCTAAATTTAAAGATGTTGCCATCTCTATTCTTGTGGATGTGTTAGAAAAGTATTTTCTCCAACAACGAAAGTGGGAGAAGAAAAGTTTTTTCAGCTTGTTTTGTAATGCTTCTATATGTTCCCGTGTCCCATGTGTAATGTATTATTCAGTATGTCGCTGGCACCATAAAGTGTGTGTGTTCTCCCCACGGCAAATTTACACCTCATGTTGTTTTGCTGACAGCTCTAATGCATGCATTTTCTCTCACTGCTACTTTCTGAAACATCTCTGGATGCCAGACAAAAATGGCAGCATTTGTTTCAAATAACTACAGCGGAAGTCTGTGAGCACATCATGCAAACCTCTTAAGAACCTCTGAGTGAGATGTCAACGCCACATGAGTCCTGTAACCTCTTTTAGGATATGAATGTGGAAATTGAAAAATGGAGGGAAGGTTTTACAGCACCTCCCAGACAAACTTCAGTGTAGAGAGTTATTGGTTTGGGCTTTGGTTCCTGTCTTTGCCCCTCCAACTTTTCTAATCATGAACTCTGTGATTTAGTAGGTCGCGGCATCAAGTTGAGGCAATGGACTGTTGGTCGAGATGATGGAGATTTTGTGTTTTTGTCATGTCTTTCCACTGCCTGTGCCCACAAATAAAATTCTGTCTCTAAACCAAAGAAGCGGTGACAGAGTTGGCTCCCAACAGTAACAGCTGGCCCATGTCTGAGGCATCACATTAAATGATATCACTGATTTGACATTAATAATGTGTATGGCTATCTGCTGGCAGTCCAGTCATCACCTCCAGCACCACGTCATTTCTATGTCTACTGATTGTTCTGCAGCTCAAGGCTAGGGTCTTTATTATTACTGAAGAGAGTAAATGCTGTGCACGAGGAGTAAGAGTATCTCTAATGGACACCGTGAAATGAGCCTGCAGCCATGTTAGTGGCTTTGTGAGGCTGTACTTAGACACAAAAGTGCATGGAGCAAAATGCCGACATCAGCATGGTAACATGCTGGTAATGAGCTAATATGCTGATGTGTAGAAGGATAATGTTCAACATGTTTATCGTCATGGTGGAGCGTGTGAGCATGCTAACGTTTGCCAATTAGCAGTAAATACAACCTACAGCTGAGGCTCATCATGGGAATTTTCACCTGATGGTGGCGCTGGAGGGAAAGTCTGGGGATCACAGCAGTAATTCATCCTGGGAGAGGATTTCTTTGTTAAAGCCACATAATGGTGTTTGTGTTCTGAGTTGCATTAATCAGACTTTGATTGAATATGGGTAAATGGTTCACGGCAGTAAACGGTAAAAAGGCAGAATATTTGTCCTGAAATGCAGTGTATGAACAACGTTTTAGATTTTTACTGGTTTTAACTCTTTGAGTGCCAGACATTTTACAAAACATAAAGTGCCTTGTGCCACCATTTTTGCCCATTTTGAGTCATATTTCAAGATCCACAGAATATTTTGTACTATATTTTGTACTATATACTGTGACTCTGAAAACACAGAGGAACACAGAGTTGTTTTTACCTTGTTCCATTCTTGTTTTATCAGTGGTAGAGGGTACTTTCACCAAAATCACAGCTTTTTGTCCAGAATCCCTCCGTTTTTCTCTCTAAACACGATCTTCTCTACGTCCTGCTTTGATCTTTGTGGTGTATGTTAACTCTTTATGTCCCAACTACATCTCCCAGAAGCCCCCAAATTACTCACAGGCTGCGGGAGACTGCGATCAGCGACCCGCCGTAGAAAAAACACTGTTGTATTAGGTCAGTGGCACTCAAAGAGTTAAATTAGCTTGCAAACTGGCTATGGTTGTATACATTGTCTCATAACTCCAACTCGGACCATAAACAATGAACAGTCCATGAAAGAAGAAGTCTTGGTCTGGATATCGCCTCTCTACAAAAGCTTACCTGTCCTGAGACTGGAAGCCTATGGGTCCCAATTTTGTCCACTGGGCCTGAATATTTGTATCACAAATATGCACTTTTCGTCAATTTGAAAAAAGGTACTGAGTGTGTATCAATGTTTGTTCGAATGACAAATGATCAGTTGAATCTATTGTGTTAGAGTCTTGTTATGACTCCTATGAATATAAAATATGTAACTCAGAGTATGTTAAATTAAATGTCATGTTTAGTGATCTGTGTAACTTTTAGGACCAGTTGTAAAAATATATGGGAATCTATGGCGAGTTTCTCTAGTTCAGGAGTCACAGATTGGTGGAAACATAATGCTGAAACGAATCAGTTGAATAAACAGACAAGCAAAGTGGACTGCATAAAAAAATCAGATGTTATGACAGTAGCATCAGGTAGTCTATGACCTCTGTTAGAATTCGAGCAGAAGCAGACCCTTCCTGAACCTGAAGTCCGCGATTTGATTCACTGCCTTTGTGTGGAAACAAAAACAAAAAAAAACTCAACTATGGAGGCCAGAGGGAGGATATAGTTTGCAGAAGTCAACTGCAAGTGCATCAGATGGTGACTTCATTAGTGCGAATGAACAGGAGCCAATAATTCATTGCAATGATGACACACCATGTCCAAGAGGTGCACCAGTCTGCAGCACCGAGTCAGTTGACAGCTGGGAAAATGGACCGTTGAGTGTCTTGACTGTGAAACTGTGAAACCAATCCTGCAGTCCATTTCATAGAGCGAGGAAGCATGTTTGATGAGAAGAAAACACTCCCTCCGCGGCAACTTGAGAAGAATTTCTTGTATTGATCGGAGTTGAGCTTGAGTTGGATATAACCAACCCTTGTCTCTTTGAGTCTCTGACAGAGCCTCACCTCCACCTCTGCCCCCGACAAAACTATCCATGATGCCATAATATGATGAATATGAGAAGAAGCTATTCAGTTCGTATCTGCTTTTCATAATGATGCTAACATCATAGCTGGAACGCACTGTTCTTCCTTGTTGGAAATGAGAAGTTTAAGCCAAAAGTGAGCTTTAAAGAAATCAATTGGCCATGATAAACAACCCAAGCCCTCTGTTATATTGTCAACATTTTGACTGTAAAGACCTTATCTCCTGATAATAATGTCCTTTGAATAGTCAGTCTCCAATTCTAATCTCCACATAAACAGTAATCTCCCAAAAAAAAGTAAAGCAGTCGCCTCCACTGGTCCTGCACCACATCATGTTGTGGGATCATTTGGGTCGTTTCCATTTTCACCGTCCCTGTTTCTTCTGGCTGTGTTGCACTTGGTACTAAAACAGACCTTCACTGGCAGTCGAGTGTGCAGCCTGGGCTTGTGTGAGCTCAACCCTGACTGTCCCTCACACACCCCGGGGCTTTGTGAAAAATGAGACCGTAGAGAATGAGATAATAACATTATGGAATGGGAGCGTGTGGATTTGACTTGAGCTCGCCAGGACGTGTGTGTGTGTCCGTGTCTCTGTGTGTGTGTGTGTCTGTGTGTGTGTGTGTGTGTGTGCGCGTGTGCTGTGCACCTGAATCCTTTGTGGAACATAATTGTGTCCTTCCATGTGTAAAAACTATCAATCAGGCTCACTTAATGTTGTGTCATTACTGCTAAATTAAAATTCCACAGTGATCGATAGGGTATTGACGATCATATTATGTGTGTGTGGTGCAAAATGATTAATCCTTTTTAACTCATTCCCAATTTATTTTGGATATTAAGTTTTTGTTTGTGTGTCCAAAGGGAAGCAACAAGATGGGCAGACTGTCAATATTTATGAAAGCGTGGCCAGACTACAGAATGGAAATGAGTTTACTGTTCGCACCTGAATTAGCATTGTGTGCTGTCAGATAGCCTGATAACACAGTGAATAGTTCCCCTTGGACTCTGCATGTTAGTCTATTCACACATGCCAGAGATGCTGAAGGTCTCTCTCTCCACCTGGGGCCGATAATAGTCACAAATCAGTGCATATTATATGTGTTATGACAAAATATTGGCACCAGGACAAACCGTACAAAAACAAAGCAACTGGAAAAGATATTCTAATTCCATACTGAATGTATTCACAACAGTAACTGTTTAGTTAGCAAAAGTACGAAGACACCTGCTACTTCACGGTTTTACTCAGGCCAACAATAATTTTCTAACATTATGACACATTTTTTCTATTTGTGTTTCAGTAGCACAAATCAGTTGTAAAAGTGTTGGGCTTACACAGTCTTTACTTTATAATTTAAAGAGATATAAGCACTGCCTTTGACAACAGTATGATTTTATTTTCAGAACTCCAATTTTGTGCCAAATCACGGCGTATCAACTGGTCTCCGTTCCATACAGTTTCCCCGAGAGCCTTTATAACGATGTGTTTGAAAATCTTCCTGGCTTCATTACAAAGTGGTGTTCATTTGAGAGAGGTAGGCACATAGTCTGAGGCTGGGAGGAAAAGTGTGCAATCCTGAGTGTGTGTGGTTTTCTTTGTTTCCTTGTGCGTTGGGCACGGTGCAATTGTGTGCATGACAAAGACAGGGTGTCATGTATGAGTGAGACTGAGTGAGACAGATAATCTCTACCTGTCTTTCAGTCTGTATGCTTCCTTGTAAGTGCGTCCTTATTTCTCATTTGGGCTTAAGTATGAGAGGAATTAGCGACGCTGAACGCAAGCTATGTCTGCTTTAATAATATTGCTGATCCAATTTAGCAAGACCGGATTATGTGAATCTAATAATAATGCACCCAACTTAACCGCACCAACCCTCACTTTATGTCTGCCTTGTAAATTACATGTTCTGGCTCAATAATTGGTATGGTTCAGAGAGTGGTGACATGACTTTACCATGAAAAACACTGATATAGTTCATCATCACTGTGGAGAAGAAATTGTTTTCCTGTAATTTGTTATTCCTGCTGTAGGATACTCTATTACTTCTGTACTTCCAAACTATTTTAACCTGAGTCACTGGTAATTTTATTCGACATTAAGATGACTAAAGAATAATTCTTGTGTTTGTTATGAATGTGAAAGGTTATTCAGTATAATGTGTGTGGATTCACTAGAAACTGTGAAACAATGGAGTACTGTAGAGTAAAAATTTGAGGAATAGAAAAAGCAGAATAAAAATAGATAAGGGACTATGTCCATGATAGAAATCTAGGGGGATGAATAAAAATGAGGGAGAGATTATTCACCGCCGTTGACGGTGCACTGTCAGCTTATTATTCTTGCATACAGTACCTTGATTTCTTTTCTTTGCTTGCCATCCTTCAAGTGAGGTGATTATCATGTCAAGTCAAAGAGGAAAGTTTGAGAGCAAGAGAATAAAGGAAGGGAGGGGTGGGGTGCACGGTAACAAGATACAAATTAATGATGCTGCAGTGCCACATACAACAGCCTCTTTGCATCTCAGAAAACACCAAATTATTACGACGTGGTGATGCTACTGTATGAATAACTCCTGTGGCTCAAACAGTCACTTCATGTTATTTGAACTGCTCTGTGTGAAATGAAAAAAAAACAACTTTTTGATACCTAAAGTCAAATGACAAGCAAAGAAAAAGTTCCCTTGCCATGCAACATTTTCAAATTAGTAAAGGCAGAAATGGTTGGTATCAAATGATGTGGCTTTATCAGTCAGGAAAAGACACTTTTACCAGTCACAATGTGTGGTGGTTTCATGGTCAATTAGTTCATGTCTAGAGGAAGTGAGCAAGCTTGGGAACATGTTCGTTTGATGAGCTAAGAGCAATGCACTTCATCTGTGTTTGGATTTAGGGTGTCTGTCTCTATGTGCCCTGCCATGAACTGGTGCCTTTCACCCTAAGACAGCTGGGATAGGCTCCAGCCCCCCCACGACCCTATGAGGGGATAAGCGGTAGAAGAAAGATGGATTTAGGGTATTTGATGAGTATGCAAACCATATAGCCAGACATATTCTAAAATATCTGCACATACAGTAAAAATAATGTAAACAAATAGTTTACATGTGTTTGTAACAAACAAAATCTGTTCAAAGTATGATTGGGGAAACTTTAACACTTAGGTTTAGGGAAAGATAATGGTTGGGGTGGATGACAAGATAAATTTGATTGCAAGTCTTGTGACAGGACCCAAACTCAGTGCACTACACTAACCTGAACACCTTCCCTTTTGCTGTATACTGTATAGTGCACACTACTTCCTTTCATGAAATAAGGAAATGAACAATAAAACACAGCGCCAAGACAATATTGAGGCTCGATCTGAACAGTGATGTAAACACTGCAGTTCATTAACTTTCTTGTATGTGTTAAGCTTAAATCCAATCCCATGGTCACTGTTCCACGCTTACCCCAAAGGGTAAACCTTTAGTAAGGCCTGTGGACACCAGAGGCCTCAAGCAAACACGAACTCTACAGTAATTTCCCTTTTTGACCTGCAGGAATGTCAGTGCACATGTCAGAGCTGCGGAAGAAACAGCCTGGCTCAAGTTTCCCATCTGGCTTCAGGCCTTAATCTGTAACAAGGGACAGCCGAGGACACATCCTCTCCTGTATTTACAAACCTGGATTCTCCGTATGGCAGGCCACAGAGGACTAATTAACACAAGTTTCTATTTTGGTGTTGGTCAAGAAAGCGATAGTAGTATTGTACTGGGACATGGTGAGGCAGCTTTCTGTGTACACAGAGCTCTGCAGAGTAAACATGGTGCATCCTCTACAGATCCATGCCTTTCTGCCACTAATGTGATGCAGTGACTCTTGTTGCACTGCTATATTTAATTAACAAGAGGAAATAATCTAATACATCAGGACATTCTTTGAGGCTTCTGACCCAAAATGCATTCTACTGTAAAAAAAAAAAAAGGCCTCTCACTTGATATGGTAGTAAATGCTTTATTCTGAATGATGATGTGGATATATGTCAGTACATAGACTGAACACAACTATTAAGTGTAACAGCAGATTCTTTCTTGTTCTTATCTGAATATAGCAGTTGTAGGGTGGTATGACTTTCCTGCACATGTAGTATCTTTCTTTACAGAGATAAAGGTGACACTCCGAAGTCAGACTTCAAAATCAGGTCAAGGATACATTTTATTTTCTTTCAGTATAATAGCAATGGCAAAACAGTAAACCTTGAATCAAACAGAAGAACCGAAGAATTATTTTAGAGTCAAGTGGGAGAAGTTGAATATGATAGGTAATGCTTTTGCTGTGGCTCTTCATACTAACAGTTTGTAAGTATATCTATGGATAGTTGACAATTTTTAAGTGTGTAATCACTAAAGCATGCTTTAAGTTTATTTTTTCTTTATTTTCTATTCACAATAGAGTAAGTGCATTTGGCTCTGCTGCCAAAATACAAGTGACCTACACAACAGTACCATTACACATAATGTACCGGCCGTATGCACTCTACCATAATAGTTGTGGGCTCCATGCTGTAGTTGGTGACATGATTTTCCAAGACTATTCAGCATATACTTTTCCATTAGATTGATAAAACAGATAAAATATTGTTATTATAATGGCAATTACTGTCACTTTATGTCTATCAGTCAAAGCACTGACAATGACATAATCTGTTGAAATGCTTTGCTATGATTTAGATGTAGATTACACATCTGAGCAGGCTATGAACACAGTCTGTCTCTGCTCAGACACCCACGAAGCATGCCACACTATTACTAACAGCCCGTCTGTACTGTATGTGATGGTGCCATGCAGGCAGATGGGTAGGCCACCCAGCGACCTCTGACATTCAACCTTCAGAGAAGCAAGGCCGTGGATTCTGTCCAGTGGTCTTCGTCATTCTCAAATGTTCTGCCAAAATAGATGCAGGACGATTGAGCCAACTTGGGCCAGATGCTGCCTCAAAAGGAGACCAGCTGATATCTATACAGATTTCATGGTACTGTAATGCAAGAAATATTAGGCCTTAAAAAACAAGAGCAGCTTTCCTGTTGATGAATATTTTCTATATTATGTGCACATATGGAGAGAGGTATTTCACATGTCCAATGCCACAACCACAGCTGGGTTTTCACAAGCTGAGTGAAATAAAAAACAACTCAGTGTAGCTCTACTTGAGAAAGTGTTCTCAGCACCAGTTGCCTAGTCAACATGAGATAACAGGGCGATGAAGGATCAAGTAGATTCACTGATTGTTTCTCGACCAAGTTTTGTTGCGACTGCACCCTTAATCAGCCAAGCCTATTGTGTCAGTCATTTGACTGCCTTTGTTCATTTAATGACCAAACCCTGAAGCCACAATGGTGAAATTATATTTTTGAAGAGCAGGCTAATTAACGGTGCTTATTAGAGAGACAACATGGGAATAACAATAGAAAGGGAAATGCTAGAGGGGTTTGGGTTGGATGCATGCTGTGACATATCAGAGGTTTTGTACATTTTGTTGAGACTAAGCATAAAAGAACTGTCAGAGAGAGGAAGAGAGAGAGTTTAAAAAGGCACTTGAGGTAATTATAAAACAATATTAAGTCATTGCTGAAAGACAATGACTCCAAAATAAAAACAAATGTAGTCAGTATAAAGAAATGGCATGGCCTTGAGACAAGGTGTCACTAGTCCAGGGGACTTTTTACAGTGGAGGTTAACGCTGAAGAAACGTGGGGGAAATGAGGGCATTGCTGCTCATAATAAATTAAGACTAGTGTGTTAAGGACTGAACCATACCATTCTGTCAGAATTTGTGTCTGCCCCGGGAGAGGGGTTTTTCATCATTAGCACTTCTTCTGCTACTGTGTACTTCCAATCCACACAGGAGGTCATTTTTGTTGTGCTTCTGATTTGTGTCCAGCACCATGCTGTCATGTTGGTCTGTGTAAGCCTGAGCCACTTTCTCAAGCGAACAGCGCTTTGATAGACATTCAGCGCTAATATAGGAATTCAGCAAATGGAGGGTCTAGTAAACATGCTTCCCTTCCAATGTTTGAATAGAGTGAATTACCAGGGTTATTAGGTTGGGATGAAAAGTTAACGTTATTTTTCATGAGAGAGGGGGGAAAAAATAACATCCTTTTGACAAAGGCATTGCCTTGTGATTTGGGGGAAAAAAAAGTTTTATTTTACTATGTGCAGCAATATGTTTAACTCCTAAAAGTTAGTTGAAGACACAAACAGGCAAAAAAAAATCAATGAAGGTTGGTAGGGAGTTACAGTAGGGAGAATTTTGATGCAAGGCATAATAATAATAATAATAATAATAAGGAAATGCAGATCTTTGAAATCATATAAAACATTCAGCACAAGATCCCAAATTAGGTGCCAACTGCCCCTAAGCGCATGCACACACACACACACACACACACACACACACACACAGGCTTTGTCCTGTGAAGTGAGGATCTGATGCTTGGCTGCAGAACCATTCATAGAACAGGAAGGCAGGGAAAGAGAGAGGACACCTTAATGTGCCTTCACCATATGCTGTTAGCTACTGATGGATGCCGCTCCCCCCCAGGCACTGGAGCGACTTATCGTGTTTGCTGGTGACACCGCTGCAGCTGATAAAGTTAAAGATAAGCCATCTGTTCGTAACCGGCAGCGGCGTTTCACTCGCAGGAACTCTGCGTTGTGTGTCTGCCTGAATTACTGTGGCACAACATCCTGAAAGCACCCTGTATGTGCTTAGTATGGATAGCCGCATGTGCGATCATCTGCCGTGATGAGTGATTATTATGAAAATATCAGCATTGCCTATCAAAAATAACAGGCGAGGAGTGACACGCTCTGCTAACATAATGCGATGTAAGCAGATTTCTCAGAGGCGGCTGTAAAAGTGAACACTTGGTGAATCTGTCACTCATGTCTAATTACCGTAGAATGTATGCAACGTCACACTAACAAGCTATCAGTCACATTTCTCATTAACAACTTGCCCTGCAGTAGTAGAAAAAAAGAGGGGCGAAAAAATCAACATACAGCAACTTTAAGCTCCCTCAAGAGCTTTTGATAATGCCAGGAGGCTTTTGACACACTTGAGAAACTCACCATTAGAGAAATGGTCCGTTACCCAGAGGGCACGGCGAGAAGAAAGACAGCGCTAACATTAAGACCCACCACAGGAACAAGCTATGGCTCTTCTCTAATAGTTTGAGGTTGTGACTGCTCGCTCGCCCTCCATGCATTCATGTGAACTTGAGGTCGTTGCTAAAACATATTCATACACGTTTCATACACTCTCGACTTATATTTTTTTTCTCTTGAAATGACAGATAACATTATCAAAAAGCATGATTCTAATCAAGCAGTTGTTCTTGATACATTGAATTGTACATTTTTCCAGGGCATAAGAAATCCAGATGGAGACTTGAAAGTGTTGTGTTATCCATGAACTCTGAGAGATGAATAAACCAGAACCATTTCAAATGAATCCACTCCTGAGTATTACAAAGCTACCAGTGCTTTGGATACTGTCCAGCCTGGCCTTTTATCATTTTTTTTTACCATGCACACATCTACTTTTAGACTTTGACAGCATAATGCTATTTGCTTAACTGAGCAGCCAGCAATCACTCTCTTCTGTGCCAGTGTCATATCACTGCTCAAGTGTGGCTCAGTTCCTGTCTGAGAGGAGGGCTGCCAGACATAATGCAATAATAACTGGTGCACAGCTTGTCTAAGAGAACCAAGGTCCTATTTCACTGCTGACGATACTGGGATGAACTCTTTGCGCTCTTTCTCTCTCATTCTCTCCCTCGAGCTTCCGAGAGCATAATGAGCCAATTGTAATTCCTCGCCGATAGCTTTGTGTTGAAGAGTGTATGAAAAATACTGGACATTTCTACTCCAAGTCAAAGACTGTGCTTCAAGTGGTGTCGACGGCAGAAACATGCGTTTTCCTTATTAATCCATGATGGGGAGAAACTTTGGAAGTAGAACATTCAGATCTTTATCTTTTTTCTAACAATAACAGCCCAGCAGACTTCAGCTGCATATTGAGTTTACTGTTAATTAATAGCCACTGAACGCCTGGAAGTAGTCATAAAATGTTAAAGGAAGAAGCAATAAGTGACTGTTTGCAGTGACCACGACTATCATATGATACACATCTTTAAAGTGTCCATTATCTAGACATTATTTAAAGTGTTTACTGTAACAGGTGGATTTAATGCAATGTGAATTGCTGACCTTGAAGGAAGGTAAATCCATCAGCTAGATGTGATGTGTTAAAATCTAACAGCTTTTAGTCCCGACAAAGAGCACTTCTCTTATTCAACACAGTGGACGTGAACCTGCACTGCTCCCCCACAGATGCCTAGTGTGATGTTTGACAGATTTCTCCCTCTCCAGCTAGGCTCACAGTAAATGTCCATCTGGCAGCTTCCCATGGGTACTTATTATTCTCAGCAAGCCAGGGGTTTTCTGTTTCCGAGCAGTCAGCCAGCGCCTGCCTCAAAGAGTTGAGAGCCGGACCAGAACTGCTTGCAGATGCTCTGCCGGATAGCCAAACTGTACTAGTGTAGTAGCATGGCTGTGGGTTTTCAATTACACAATGAGGTGGCCGTCTCCAAAAACTGTGAGTATGAAAAGTCAAGTTCATTGACAACAACTTTATCTGAGGTGAAACAGCAGCCATGTAAGAGAAACATCAAGGTTTTCTCATTTGTCCCAATCGCTCGCTCCACCTTGAAGATGAGATGATTGATTTTCCCCTTATGAACAGATGCTCAGAGCCATGGGTAGTGTTGAAAGGTCCTGCTGTCCTGCTCTGAGGCCCTGCTATGGTGGATTCAATCATGCTGTTGACCTCTATCACGCTGCTGCAGCCTGCTGAGTGTCTCCAGAAAACACAGAGTACACACATCTTGGTATTCAACAGCTACTGTAGGGTTGTTTTCACTCTGTGTTCAATTATTCCCCAGTTCAATAAACTTGCTGTTCTGCTTGCAGGCTTCCTCACTGCTGACCAACCCAAGGTTTGCTTGCATATCTAATGTGTAACAAAGTCTGTTTACAGCCATTACAGGGGAAATAACTGGCCAAACAGAAGTTAAATGTCTGCTCCTCATCAAATCCCTTCATTGATTTATTTGATATTAAGTTAGCATTGAATAGTGTATACTTAGTTCTGATATTACCACATTCTTAGGCAAACTCCTTGTGGTTTTAGACGGAGGTGCTGGTGTGAAAATGCCTTACATCTAGATCCTGCCAAGATGAAGTGAGTTAAAACTGAGAAAAATATTAGAAGGTCCCTGAGGGTCATTTTTGACATGTTCCCCCAGAGAACAGGACATCCAAGACCTGGGCCATGTCATCATATGGACGGTGTTGGTGTCCATAGTACTAGAAGTTAGAGAACAGTGGAAGGGTTTGCTGCTTAACATACAGTATGAGATATTTCCACACACCCACCACCGTGTGGAAGCAGACACCATCCGTGCTATGCTTGTTTAAGTCAACACTGCTGGCGTATTCTTTGAACAATCTGGGCCATTTGATTCTCATTTGAATAAAACTCAAATTGAAAGCACAGAGCACACAATCCACTTGCCGGAAAAAAAGCTACCATTGCGTATTCCCATGCACACATGTGGATATGGGATGGGCGAGTTCTGCAGAGCATTGCATACCTTACTGAGCAAACAGCAGCATCTTGGTGCCGATTCGACTCCTCCCCCCATCTAACCCTCTTCCATATTTATGCATTCACATCACTCCCAATACACACATGACAACGCAAACATGAATTTCACTCTTGAGAACAGTGCAGTGAAAAATGAGAAGAGTCTTACCTAGTGTGGAATAGTTGGTCACATCTGTAAGCGGGCCATCGGGGAAAAGGGGGGGGAGAAAAAGAAAGAACAGAAATGTCAGCAAATTACAACGTACAGTAAGCTAAACTTCAATGCAGGCTGAGACTGTCACTACCTCCCCTGAAAAATGATGGTGTCCCAGCATTGCACTGAAGAGGGGTTAAGAATAGTCCCTGTCAAGAGAGGCACATCATTTATTAATCGAGGGACATGAAACGTCTGAGACCCCGTCCCCGGAGGATTCCAAGTTTGCACAACTTGCATTAATATTTGTCTGTGTTTCAAGATTTTTGAGGTTGGAGGAGGAGAGGATGTAAGCAGAAACCTAATCCTTTGCCAACAGGCCTTTTTTTCACCACTGTAACAGAATCACCAGCAAACAAATATCCTCACCCAAACATGAACCGGGGTAGCCCTCGGATATCTCTCACCCTGTGCACTTCGACCTTTGCTACATTTCTCTGAGCTTGTTAGTTTGACAACCAACATCCAAGGTTCCAACAGTGTAATGCTATGGCAGTCCCACACCACCTGCAAGGACCTAAGGATGGCCCTGGCCACAAACAATGACCCAGTGTGCAACACAAAAGCAACATTAGGCCAGATTTTCACCACGTCACGGCCTGCTCTCCAAAGATTTTATAGAGAGGGATATAATAAGACCTGCACTCTCCACCTCTTTCCACTCCCAACTCTCTGGCAGCCTGAGAAGTATGCTGGATTTCCGTTACACAGGCTTTTTTTTTTTTTTTTTTTTTTTAAAACAATTAAAGTGGTCCCTCTACGGATATACTCTTCTAAAGTACAGTTTTGCTCTCTTGTAAATGTGCAATAAAACAAGGAAATGGAGTGAGCTGGCAATAACTGGGTGTAGTGTGAGGGAAAAGGTAGACTCAGGACTAAATCGGAGTTGCAGTTGCTTACCAGTGCATTCTAGTTGTGTTGCTAAGCAGAATTTGCCAGTACAGTAATATGATTTATCACCAATGATGTCTATCCCCCTGCATTCATTTACATTTTTGGTGTGCATGCAAGAAATCCCAAGGGGATCAACGATGGGGGAGTGTGATTACAATGTCTGTTGTGCTTGTGAGAACAAATCTATTTTCAGGGAAAGAGGGGGAAGACTGGGGTTCAATCTTTGGGTTGCTCATTACCATTCTGTCTTACACACATCCACACCCACTGCTACTGTTGTTGCTAAACAGAGAGCTCAGCTGAGGACCTTGAAGCTTCATGCCGGGAAAATTGGACCCAGGGGAGGGGATGGCAGGGACTGATGTCAGACTTCAAGAGCCACTCTAAGCACCTGGGGTTTCAATGACATTAGCATTACTGTTGTTTGGTTGGGAGTGCGACAGCAATGAAAGACAACAATGAAAATGGAGAAGGGACTAGTGGGATGTGGCAAAATTTTTAATGTGATCTCAACACATTTTCTACTTTGACTAGAGGCATTTTTTGCAGTGTAGTGAAGATTATTGATTTTTCCTCAGTCCTGTGGTGGAAATTTGGCAGCCTGGCCAATCAAAAGCAGCGGGAGGTAGCATGGGCCTTAGTGGATTAGACTAGTGGGGATGGTGGAAGGGGACTCTAGAGGGAGAAACCAAAGCTCTGGTGGCTTCAATAAACCCACTCTGTGAACCAGGAAAAAGATGGACGGACATACTTTTTTTACCCTCCTGTTTTAAGCAGATAAGCTGCTTCCAGGGTCTTAGTTATGCTGTGTAGAACCCACAACACGATATGAAAACTTTTGACAAGGCAAAGAAAAACTGAGAAGTCTGCTCCTCATGTTGTCTTTTCTGTATTGACAAGAGGGATTTGGGGATGTTTGGAGTGGTCAGTGCTAGGGGGGAATTACAAAAAGCCTCTGTGGTGCAGCATACCACTGCTCAGACATGGGTGTTAGTGGGGCATGGACTCAATGTCACTGCTATGAGGCAAAAATGGTATGCCAAGATGAATAACATGCAGCCACACCGTGAACACTTTGAATTTGCATCCAGATTACAGAGGTTCCTGTCTTATATGTGAGGTGACAAATCTATTAGGCAGTTTTCCCTTGATAGCCATTGCTCACATTGTGCCAAAATAGATTTTGGAAGCAGAAGACTGCAAGCTTTCTGTAGTTCAAACATTATATCTGATGCATCTTATTAAATGTATCAACACATTTTGTATTTGCAGTATGTATACACCATAAAGCTATTGATGTGCAACAAAAAACATGACAACTTACATTTCACTTTGTCTCGAAATTTGGATTAAACTTAGAGAGACATCATCTGCCCTTGGTGGGATGTTTGCAGTGCCGTATATTCAGTCCTCTGAGACTTTGCGGCTCTTGGACAAGGACATCTTTTCCCTCAAGGGAGATTCGTTTTGACACAGCTGGTCTTGACTTTCCTCATTCATCACATAACACAGCGCACCATGGTGGGGACAACACTGCATTTTAAGGGAGTCTGAGGAACTGTTTTGTTGGGGGGCTGACAGCCAGTGGCAGCCACACCTGATAAATTAAAATGATCTTCTTTACACCGCTGTTGTATCTATTTTTACTTTTACCATCTATATGTGTTAACTGTAATGACTGATGTATGCCTAACACTTTTAAACTGGTACTATTAATGTGATAATGAAGAATATACTCATAATTTCATGTTTGCTATAGCGATCACAAATCATGCTTTATAATGTGAATAATAACCTGAGAAATAATTCACCATCTTCTGATCTAGCCTTAAATGTCCATAAAGATTATGACTTTTATCTCCCATTACATAAATGACTGCAATATATCTGTGAGGGTTTGATAGGGTTGTCAATCATCACTAACTGCACCAGGCACTGGAAATTCTGTCAATATATTCTGTTTTAGTCTACTCGCCCACCCCTTCAATTCTCAACTCCTTGGAGGTGGAGGAGTGGAGGTCAGTTGAAAGGAAAAGAAGAGGAAAGTGGTAGTTTTCTGCTTTTGATAAAAATCTTAAGTAGCTCATATCTTTTCTTTCATTTTAAATTTGCCCTTCCCTCAGTATCTACACACATCTAATTGCTAGACACTTCTTCTCTGTTTTAATAGGGAAATGTGCCATGAAATGTGACATTTATGGTTCAGTGTATTATCCTCAGCATGCATATTTCAATCATATGAAACTTTTTGTTATATAAGTGCACTTACAGCCCACATATAGTATACCGATACTGAATACCTTGTAAATGTTTGAATTTAGCTTGTTCTTCCCTGTAAAAATGATGATTATAATTGGAGGCTACAGCCTGATTTTTGGAAGGGACAAAAAAAAAAAACAAGCACAAAGATTAGTTTAATAAATGATAGAGCAGTTTAGATTCACTCAGCAGCACATGCAAACTTCTCAATGCAGGTACACGCACAGAAAGAGACAGCATGTGGGAGTTCTGTCTCTAAAATGGCTGCAGGACTGAATGGCTGCTAATTGGAAATCAAAAGCAATGGAGCTGGAAGGCAGCCCGGGAAGGAAAAGTGGAACCTCCGGCGCCCGTTGTCGGTCAATTTAGACCATGACGAAAAAGGCCCTGTTCCTCGTGTCACCATTTAACCTATTCAACAGTGTGGAATGGAAGCAGCTGTTTTTTTACAGTACCACATAATGAGACAAAATGGCTCTGACTGGACAAGCTCCAGCTAGCTGCAAAAAGGCCTCAATGCAGAGAGAAAAGGGGACAAGGTGTGAAACAGACATTGCAGAAAGGAAAGCAGAACCGCCATGTTATCAATGATACAGAGTGAGATTGCACCCTTCCATCTGAGCTGATATAAACATGACTTCTTTTTTCTCTGTTGCAACAAAGAATTAGAGAAGCTCTGACGGAGGCTACAGATGGCCCAGGCTCACGCAGACTGTAGAATTATCTAGAAGTTTACACAAGTCAGACGAGAAGCCAGATTGACTCCAAAGCTGAGGCTGTTCTTTGAGTGGAGAAAAAAAAAATTGCTCACTTGTTTTTAATCTTTCTCTCAAGTCAAGGTGTGAATAAGTACTTTGTGAGTGACAGCCTGATGAGCGCAGATCTAGAAACTTCATCAGGCAGTTGTCAGAGCGCTGTCCGGTTTAAAGGCCGCTCAGCCGTGACAGTGCAGGAACGAGGTATGCTTATGTTAGCGCTGCAGCAGATGTTCTCTTCCTGTTGCAGCTGTCTCCTGTTTGAAAACAGAAGCGCTCTGTATCTCTCAATCCCCATATCTTTAAAACGCTCCTTTTTGTTTTCCCCCTCTTAGGTAAGACAAGTCAAATGAGAGGATGACAGACAAGCTAATAACTACTTGATTTTGAATATAACAAGCATTTATATTTGTGTTCAGTTTTTGCTCAAATAATCGTAATCTTAACGATTACGTTTATCGTGAGGAGCTGCATCATATTTGAGAATATTAAAAAAGAGTGCCCTAATGCCATCTGCTATGAATGTGAAAAGGAAAAAAAAAATCTAGGAACAGCACTAAATCAAATGTAGCCTTGGTCAGATTTATCTTCCCAGGGGTCCTGTCCTCCTCTCCTGTTAAAAAAAGGGATTTAAGAGACCTCTTTAAATATGTCTTTTTAAAGAATTCTGTCTGGCATACCATGATGAGTGATCAGACGTTGGGAAGATCAGAGGCCTGTGGGTTCAGTGCTGAGTTCTGACCTGGAGTTCAGCTACATAGAGGTGGGATAAAGACTCTCTTGCCTGGGGAGAAGTAGACGGAAGGACTGGATAGAAACTAAGAAATAAAAAGAGAGGAGAGGCAATAGCCTTGATGCCTATGGCAGCACAGAACCAACTTGGCCCTTCATATGAGGCACTTGTGAAGACGGGTGTGGGGGAGGCCCTGCAGGCAGTCGTATGTCGTCTGGTGTGATCAAGGCCAGCTAAAAGAGGCCTGCGTTAGAGTAGTTCCTCCAGGCTCTGGTGTGAGTGGGAGAGAAGCTTTAATGATGTTTGACACTTCACTCTTGACTCACAAATCAGGTTCCCAAACACTGGCCTCTCGCAACAAGAAAACCATTAACCTAGTTCACGAGGACACGCCTGCCAATTTACTGCATTTCCAGATGAGATTCATCAGGTCTGAGATCACAGTGGTTTATGGCCTCGTTGCACCGCAAACGCTCATGCTAGCTGTCTAAAAAGCTCGTACGAGCTCCGTCTTTTAAGGATCTGACTCAAATAGATAATTAGACATAATGAGTAAACAGTGTGGCCGCAAGATGTGAGCATGCTTATTGCTTTTTAATTGTGTTTCCCTCTGTGAAACGAGCTAGTTCTGAGTGCTCTGGTACCTGTGTGCGTTGGCCCATGTGAGGCCAGGTGCAGTCATTACCAACGGGACAGATGGATCAGCAGAAGTGGTGCTCGTTTCCTTTGCAAGGCAACACGGTGGCTGCCATATGTAGGCTCATCATTAAAATTGACTTTTGACCTTCCAGCGTGTGTCTGTCATTCTAATGGAGTTAATTAAACTGCAGACCGGTGTGTAGGATGTGCTATTCCCTCTTTGTGTTTGCGGATGTTATTGTTTTATGGAGAAAGTATTGATGGTGTTTTTGTGCGTATAATATTTATGTGTCTGACACGTGGCAGCCATTCACATGTGGATGTTTGTGCTTTTTGTATGCGCGCGTGTGTGTGACTCCAGTGTCAGACATGTTTGAGTTTTTGAGCTCCTTTTAATATTGCCAATGCAGCTCCTTTGAAAATTCATTAAAGTGCTTCGACCCCTCTGCCATCTGTGTGAGCGAGAGGAAGAGAGCTGGGCGGGGGAAGCAGCTGGGGAGAACGTGAAGATGAAAATTTTGACATGGGCAGAAGCATGCGGGCGAACCCCTGGACATAGAATGAAGAGCCACTGATATGCCAGCTTTGAACTGCTATTTATTTATTCCTAGACTTTATCTAAAGGCTGCATTGAAATTTAGATTCTGAGATGAAGACGGCTCTGTATGAAGTTTGAAAGATAAATGGCAAGCGTTATGTAACCATGACAGTAATAAAATAAAAAAAAAAAAACAATCCCCTTGAGGCTTAATTAAAAATGCTACACACAATGCTTACTGTCAAGCTAAAATGCTATTAACTCCACAATTACATAGAATGTATTACCAGAGGAAGAGGGTTGCCTGATTATACTAATAAATCTCCATTGTTGACGTAAATTACATATACAAATAAACATAGCTGAGCCCGATCATCATCGTATACTGGAGTTTAATGACTTAGCACACATTTGGAACCTTTATGTCTCAGCGTCTGACACTTGGCCTGATTTGCGCTCCAGTGAATTCGCCAGGACAACTCGTTATCCATGTGACTCTTCCATAACTACCGACAATCACTGCAGTAAAGCGCCTGATTAACAATGCTGCTGGTGCACTTCATGGGGACTCTCTTCGGCTCCTACCATCTTCATGCCAGTTATTTCTCACAATAAAGCAATATCAGTTGCAGTGTTTATGCCCTGTAATCACTTTCTCCTACACCTGATCTCCTCTTCATAAACTCAGCGCGCCAACATTATTGCTGTTATCGCCAGAAATATGGAGCTATGTATTATGCATTAACGATGATCCCCAGAGGCAAGGTACACACACGCTTTGATGACACACACAAACTCTCACATGCACATAGACAAATGTCTGTAGGTACACTGTATGCATACCAGCGTGTGCGCGCACACACACACACACACAGACACATTTCACGCTTCAACATATGCCTCAAAGCATCAGGGTGTAATAGAGGCTCCTTGCACTTTGCCTTGTCGCTCCTTCTCTGACACTAATCAACACCTCTTCTGCTATTAAGAATGCTTCTGCATGCCTTTTGATTTGCTAACTAGCTAATTTACATGACTGGCACTCAGCAACAGGGCCCGATTTTGGGGAGGTGGGATGATGTATGGTGGCGTGAGGGAGGAGAGCCTGATGGGGGTGCAAATAAAAAAAAAAGGAAGAGAGGGGAAACAATTGAGAAAAAAGAGGCTGCTTGAGAAGCAAAGCATAATACACATATCCAGTATATATATGTTTGTTTAAGGATTTTACACATGTAAAGCTATGAAAAATCTGATTTTTGATGGGGAAAAGAACCAGAACTTGAACCTTTACCTCCTTTTTCTACCACCTTTCTTGTTATCCCCGTACTACTCCCTCCTCTGTTTCTGCTGTTGGCTGTCTTTGTGCAGCGCCATGGGGCTCCCAGTGAGCCCGAGTCTCTTTGGCAAGACGTGTGAGCCTGGATGGCATTGATGAGGCTGGGATGATCCAGCCGATGGGTGTGGTTGGGCCAGGACGCAGGAACAGGAGGGTGAAGAGAGAGAAGTCCGCAAATGAGAGGGAAAATGGGATGGAAAGATAGGCAAGTTGTGGGAACCATTGGAGGTAGTTTCAATCATTCTGATGCCATCTGTTCCACTCTATTTTTTGCACTGACAGTGGATATTTTCCCTGGTGAGACGAGAGCAGTCTGTGTGTGAGTGTATGTGTGTGGACGATAATGAAAGAGATTGAAGGACAGAACAGTACAGAACACAGTATGTTTATTTTGGACATAAGATGCATCAAAACCGTATGACCCAGGTGTCTAATTTTATATGTTACAGTTGAAATTAATGATTCCTTTCCATTGAGTATTTTCATGACTGGTTAAATAACAGTTGAGTCTACATAAATTGTGAATAATGCCACAGCAACAACTTCAAATTGTATGTTTTTTTTCCTTATCAGCAGTCCAAAACCCAGCAAGATTAGAGTCTGCTGCAATACTGTCAGTCTACACACAAGCATACCTCAGTGACAAAGCTAACATGCTAATATTAGCCAGCAATGTTTACCACGTTCATCACCTTACTTTAGTTTGTTAGCATTCAAACATTTTGTCAGTAGTTGCACGCATTTACTCAAAGTCATCCCATGAGGTACCATATTTGAATGTTTGCACCACAATACATCTAAAAGGTGTCAAGATATTTCACTCCAAACCACACATTTCAACCTAACTTCAACAGTGCAAATCCATGCAGTCGAGATATTTTAGTCTGGTACAAAATGATGAACTGACTGACAGGCTGCAAATGTTGGAAAATATAGAAATTTAGCAAATTCTTATATTTGGGAACCTGTCAGTTTTACCATAGTTCCTTGATAAATGAGTGATATGATTAAGAAATTATCTAAATTTGTATTTTTTTGTTGTTTATTGTTGTTCATGTTTATTTATCATGTGCTAAGTGACTTGGCCTCACTGCCTCTATCATTCTTGAGATGCATCACACCGAGTGTCATCTCTCTGGCTGGGTGCTGATGCCCATGTCCTCGGGGCATTTAACTCATGTTACCTCTCTGCTTGAACATGCATGAAGGTATAGCAGCGCTTCCCCTTACCTCCCAGCTCCCAACTCTCTCATTTGCTCTTTTAACTGAATCTTTCTGTCGCTTTCTGCCTTTGTCTCTTTATGAGCCCAGCTTGACTTTTTTTTCTCCTCCTCCTCTTTCCCCCTTCATTACCTATCCTGCATCACCAGTGTTCTTTCTATACATCTCTGTTCCTCCCTCCTGGATAAAAGCCAGCACTAAAAACCCCTCTTCATGACACCCTGGTTGCTTATATAAAAATCCAACTCTTCAAGATAAAAGGCAGCTGAAAATAATACCAGCATTAGAGTTTCCTATTTCACAGCGTTTCAGTTCTGAGAGGTCAGTGAATGTGCCTGATGTGGAGTATTGAATATGAAGATGGGGAAGCGCCATAGTCTTTTTCAGCACGTTTGCTCAGTATACGCAGTGTTATTGGATCTACAGGGCTGCTATAGCAGGTTCAGGGAAAAGGCTGCTGTCGGCTTACACTGCACCTCAAAAAAGATTAGGGTGGAAAATAGAGCAAAATTTAGGGCAATGTAAATAAAAATGTGTGCTGAATAAAAGAATAGACAGGAATCAGAATGCTGACATGACATTGGGATATTAATCACAAGTGACCGTAGATGGAAATTCAAGTGACCACAAAATGATTAGGGGTCATCCTCTGGTCACCTGTTCCAAATGAAATGGCAGTCCAATGGTTGGTGAGACATTTCACTCAAAACAAAAATGTTAACCTCATGGTGGCACTAGATGAAAATTTAGAGGATCATTAAAGTCAATTAACTTAAATGTCTCTTGGACATGAAAGCCGACAGAAAATGTCATTACAATGCCAGATGAAGAGTGAAGAGAACTTTGTCAGTGTGGTAGCGAACAGTGTTGTACTGTCTGGAGAATCTCATTCCAGTGTTAGCTGGATGTATCCTTTTTTCTGTACATTTTGACTTTTGGACTTTACACCACTTACTGGACATTATTTATGAAATGCTTCTAGTTCAGTTCGGCTGTAGAGTCAGACATAGCCTCTATACTGATGTCTAAAATCTAACCAAAAAGCCAACCATGACATCAATAGTTATAACTTCCCAATGTGCTGCACTCTCAAAAATCAGGAAGGTAAACAACAAGGCTACTTAATGCTTGGAAGTAGTGTGCTGGGACCCAGTCTCACCTAATAGTCTAATTAAAGCCATTGATTGCTTATATAAGCACACATGAGCAGTGGACATTCCCCATTAACAACCACCCACAGGACTGGTAATTAGCACTAATTCTGAGGTATTGTTAACTCAGTCACCGTCCCTCCCACCTCATTTGCCGTGCGGTGATGTTGTTTTTTATCGACACTCTTTGCTTGTGTGACCTTTCCGTGTTGTTCCTATTGTGTTGTGGCCGCCTTTACTCTCCTGCGACCGTCGCTGTCACTCCTGAACATCGGTGTTCAATCAGCATTCAGATCTCAGCCTATTTTTTTCTTCAACACGCACAATGGCTCTGATGATTTGGGAGGACTAGCTACAAAACTGGGCTTTGCTGAATACCTCTGTGAGAGCTGTTTGAATTTGATGGCCCCCAGCGAGATCCATTGTCAAGATCTCAAAAAGTCAGGCATTTTTACCTTTTCAGGCTCTCCGAGGCATGATTTTATATCCCGCTGTTTGTGAGTTGTGACTCTTAAACTTACCGAAGGGGAACCATATTTAATGAATACTGGTTCTCCAAAGAAGGCGAATAGGTTTTTTGGAGTGAATTATGTGATATAAAGTATGCTTCAATAGAGGACAGCACCTGTCTTGTGGCTTTTCATGTCTCTGGGTTATTGTGCTAGAGTGCAAGTTTTGTTTTTTAGAATGGAAAGCAAAGGGAAATATAATGACAACATAATGATAATTGATAATGTGTTTTAAATATGACCAAGCAATTATGTTTATGGACAGGAGGTTAGATTTATTTGAATGATGCAGCAAGTGGATCCTCACAGAGTTAACAGCAAGGAGAGAGAATACACATTATCTTAAAGTGACTTTGATCATCAGACAGTGAAATTTAGTGACAGAGGTCAAGAGGATTGTTGTGGTAAAATGTGGGATGACAATGCTGTCAGGAAAATGGAGGGAACACAACTGGTTTTCACTGCACTGCCTGCAGAATAAATCGCTGGGTGATTTATAACACAAGAACAATACATGTGTGACACTCTCGAAGGTTATGCAGAGCCATAGTACATATTATACAGTCATGTTGGCCTCAGAAAGCTACCCAATATGATGCATATATCCATGTGACACTTCACACTGTACCACCTGATGCAAAAATTGCACCACAATTGCCACAGTTTGCCTAAATTTGACACAACAGGCAAGAATTGCTCTCCATCACTGCTACACAAAAGATCCCTCCCAAAGCTATGACCTGTTCTACAATGCACTATTGATAATTTAAAGTAATTATGCAGAAAGTCCCTTTGGTGCAGAGTATAACCTGCTTTGTATCACACAATACATCGTTTGGCAGCTACACTTACTTTCAGCTGGCATACGAACAGGTCGAATGCTGAATTTATTTTGATTTTTCAAAATGTTTTCTACAGTATGCCATCGGTGGCCATGAACAGTGCCTAATCACTTGAATCACTCGTGTGCACCATATGAGAAAGAGAGGAGGAGGTTTTGTATATACTGGCAAAGAAAAGACCTGTATTATAGCTGAGCCGGGCGTTAAGCTGCGTCCAGGTGTTCGCCTCTTTCCAGGTGGCCATGTAATACTCTTGCCGACCCAGATCATGGCAATCATGGAGCTGGCAGAGATGGCTCATTGCCGACACCAGTGTAGTGCCTGGGTAATATGCCAAGTTGGCAGCGACATGCCTGAAAAACAGGCGGGCAAACAGGAAGAGAGTCTCTAACGCTCCTGGAGTGTAAAGATGGTGGAGAACCTTTCATTTTTGTCCTCAGAATTACACAGTCTAGGGGAGGCCTGTCTGATTTCTTTGACTTGTCTCCGTCATGGGGCAGTGGTGGTGGTACATCATGCTCTGAGCTGTGTGAGATGAAGAATGTTTTATCGTCTCACTTAGGGCACTTAATACCCTGTGCCATGTCTCCATCTTGCCCCATTTAGAAATATATATATATATATATATATATATATATATATATATATATATATATATTCTTTCTTGGCAACTGATTTCTTGTGTTTCAGTGATGCCCTTTCAAGCATATCTTTTGTCAAGGATTATGGACATGCCATATCATGTTCACTCAAATATCCTCAACCTAAGAGATGTTTATTAGCTGTGGATGCCAGAGCTGTATGCAGCCTGATTCTTGCCTGTAGTGTCTATGTGCTCCACAGTGTAAGTAGCCCGGCTGGCAGTCAGCCACAGACAAGCGGTGTGTTTTTGCTCGCCATCCTCTCATTTGACTGCATGGTAATTACCGTCTCAATGCAGTAAGAAAAAGCAGCTTTTGGTAGAAGGATTGAGAGAGAAAAGGAAAAATGTGAGGGTGTGTGGCTTAGCAGCTTAATGAACATGTCAGATGTATTTAAACAAATGGATTACCACATCTGTACACACTCGGCTGGATCGCGCTCATTCCAAAACACTTATCAGGCTGTGGTGGCAGTGTGAATGAAAAATGCTGGAGATATGCAGATGAGGATATAACGCCACTGCATGTATGCATAAAAAGGAAATCAGACCTGTGCCATATCAACTGTGACTGTCTCTCAACTCTATTGCTATGGCATCTATAAGTCATTTCCTGCACTTAAGAGGGTGTACATATTAAATGCCATGAAATCGAAAGCATAATAGACAAATCCTACATTTCATTTCCATGACCCTGTTCAAAACAGACTTTACCTGACAGCAAACTGAGATATTTTTCTTCTTGAAACCCTTTCTTTCTGTCCATAACTGTGTTATTCCCAGTTTGTATTTCTTGGAACTTTTTTATCCTGACCTTACCTCAATGCTCACTAGAACTGTCCATGTCGATACATTGACTAAATAAATAATAGATGCTCTTTTGTGGCATTCTTTTTCCAAGGTGCCGTCTCTGCTTGAGAGGCCTCTCATGCTTGTTAAATGTATGTTGTTTGGCAGAAAAGCTGACAAAAAAAAATATTTTTGGTGTCATATAAAGATGTTAATGATGGGGGTGCTGTCTTTTAGGGGGTGAAATCCTCAAAACACTAAGCATTTGGCCCTTTCTACCTGTCAAAGTCGATACAGAGCGAAAAAGCTCACCTCTTTAATCTGCACACTTTAACATGGACTCTGTGCACTTATGCGTCCAGATTTATTTCTATTTGTAAGGCAATGTGCGAGGTGTAGATAACTTAAGCGTTATATCAGCACCACTTGACACTTGCTCATGAACCTCGCTAAGGCTGCAAGTGCCTGTGTTGAGCTTTGTTTGTAGCTCCGAGCCATGTTTGTAAAGAAACATTATTGCCAGTCAGCTCCGGTGAAATAATCCATCCTCTGCTAGTTAGGAAATGGTGTAAACTCTCAGCAACCTAGCATCTGTGATGGGCTGAAGGGCCACTTGATGAAAAAATGCTGCTATTTGGTGAGGTCTTCATGTTGACTTATTTTGAATCTTTGTGAGCGCTGCTCTTTAACTTCTGTTCTTTCACCACTGATGTTTGTACTTGGGGAAAAAAAACTACAAAAAGACTGATCACTCGAGCCTCTCGAAATCTCATCCAACACTGACGTCTGTACACGTTTACAGGTTTACCGTGTCACTCCTTGCTGTGATTCTAACAGACGTGACTCACTTGTGTTAGACGCATTAGCGCAAGATGGTCCTGACTAATCACTGCATCATGGAGCTGTGGCACAGTGAAGTGCCAGTTCAGCACACAGGAGATGGTTCCCCTTATCCAGAGGACATAGCCCAATTAAAATGACCCAAATGGAATCGAGTGAGCCTGGTTGTCTACCTGTTGTAGAAGGTTAGAAAATGACACTTCTACTCATTGTTCATTCCGGACGATGCAAGACCCATTAGTCTTTTAGCCATTACTAAGCAAAATGTCAATAGCTTATTAGAGAGAGGGAGGGAGAGAGAGAGACATGGTAAGAGAGATGGATGGAGGAGAGAGGGAACAAGAGGGCAGGAGAAGGAAAGGAGGAACTGTGAAAAGAAATCGCCATTTGTCACTCAAATGTGAAAAAACAAACAGTCATGCAGGTCACGGCTCAGTGTTCCAGCTTGCATGTGACAACAATGGATGAGCAGTTACATGTACATGTTTGTGCCGTTGTGCATTTGGTTTTAATGGTTTGATAATGTGCCAACACCCACATCATCCTGAGCGATTTCCACCTTCGTCTCTCTCTCTCTCTACCTCTCTCTCTAACTAACTCGAGCATTCAGCTGAAAAGCTGACAAAGTCTAATGAAATATCTCTCCTGAGTCCACTTGCATAAACATTAAGACACATCATTCTTCTTCTCTGTCTCTTGCTCGCTTTCTTTTCTTTCTCCTTCTCTCCTGCTCTTTTGCTCCTCTGTCTGTTTCTCCCTCAGCATTGTACAAATGTTTCTCTTGTCTAAGGAACCGTTCCATATGTTTGCAATCACTCTGGCTCCCATGCCTGCACAGATCATTTAGCAGGCTCCCTCATACATTTCAATTAGGCCCACCTAGCGCAGCCACAGACATGAGAAAGCAATATTGATTTCTTGATATCCTGCGTGGGTTGGACCAAATTAACGCATATACTGGGAATATGATAGATCCATAACAATTCACTTATGTTTGTTGCCATATGTGAGGTATGTTGGGAATGTTAGTATACAAAGAATTGTCAAGTATTTAATGAATTAAAAGCCAAATTCATGACAGCCGTCTCCGGTGTACTCTCGGCATGGATGACAAACTATCTTAATAATGTGGTGAACATTTAAAGGCATAGTTCTCACTAACAATGGTTCCCACCAAAAGTAGTTCAAATAAAATCCCTTTAGTTAGCTTTGAGTGGCAAATAGAGTGGCATTTACCAAACGTTGCCTGCATCCTAAAAGGTACTTGTTATTCAATTACAACCAGCTTTTTATAGATAGGCTGGCTGAAGTGTGGTCGCTCCGGGAGCAGCCGCTGCCTACTAGCTGTCAGTCACTCTCTGCCACCTCATCCATTCTCCTGACACTCTGCAAGAGTCCAGAGAGAGCGATCAGTCAAAGTTCAGGAGACAGGGACGCCACATCAAAGAGCTGATGAGACTTGGGAATCTTGGGACAATGCATAAAGTTGAATTCTCCATGCTATTTTTTCACAGTGGCAACCAGATACTGAAGTACAATTTTGAGTTCGTCCAATTTATGCTCCTACAAATTATGAAGATCCTTTTATAAAATATTATGCGTAAATTATAATCTATCAAACACTATAAAACATAATCAGAATTAGCTTCACACTGACCTGTTTCAAGCAGCAATAATAATCTAGTGATGAATCATCTCATGACACACTGAAAGGGACACTTACATGCGCATAATAAGCACTTTTACTTTTTAACTCATGATATAGTCATGTTAAGTATTTTCTCAAGTTTGACTTTAAGGTATTTGAAAGCAGTCAACCCTTTTTTTTCAGAGCCCTGACTTTCTGTCCGTTTTGATATCGCTCCAATATATAAAGCCATCACACCCAGCCTTGCTTTGCTCCATAAACTCACTTTGCATTCAGTTAAAATCAAGTAAAAATATCAGAGAAAATGTTGTACTGAATGTAAAATTTATAATTTACACATTTGCTCTTCGTGTTTCCATTTTAATGAACACAGAAAATCCTACAAAGATATTTCATTTATTCTCTCATTTCTGCTTTATTACTCCGTAACTCAAATAATTAGTCTACAGAAGTTCAATAGGGGATGATTTGGAATAACTCATCGGCATTTAATTCTGTTATGGGCTCCATCTGCGGCTAATGCTGACTAATTGTTTCAGTCAAGTGGATGCCATGGCTTTGCTGTCTTATAAAGATACATGTCCAGCCTTGTGGTTTATCACTATTCATGGGTCAGGTCTAGGGGAGGGGTGAGCACTTGTAGAGTCTGACATTTCTAGTAATTATCTTTATGAAGATGGGAGGCCTCTCAATTAGAGTGGCGCTTGATTAAAACTAATGGCTCTCCCTTCTAGGCCACTGAGCCAAGTGGCAGGGTAGCATCACATTCCCTTTGGTCGTTGTGGGACATCGGGTACTTTAGATGTCATAACTTTAACATTTTGACCACAGCTATAGCTCCAAGTCCTAAAAAAACTATCCTTTCTCTATCCTTCCCACACACTCACAGGCTCTCTTGGAGGTTGTGTCGTGCCTCCCTGTGTAATGACAGTCTTAATGGAAAACAAAACTGGCTCTCTGGGGAGTGTGATGGTCAGGCTGGCCATTACAGAGTCACTCAATAGGAGCTGATTGACTCGCTCCCATGCTCCGTTATAAGCCTGTTAAGCTGCTGCTCAGCGTCAAAGCGGTGCTCTGGGCACTCTAAGAAACGCTGGTCCTTGCCTTTTATAGGAGACTGGATCTGGATAAAGCGCTTACCCTGATTTAGTAAAACCAAATAGTTGAAGACCTCATTTGTGGTTGGTGGGGATCTATATTCAATCAGAATGGAGAAAGCACATCAACCTCAAGGAGTGGTGAGAAAACTCAGGTCGGGTTCAGATCAGGAGTTTGTCATTGTCAGCAGTATTTCAGCATATTCCTGTCTTGTAAAGAGCTGTCTAGTTTTTGAATACAAAGCTCCCATTTTCTGCTACTTTCTACCTCTAGAGGTAAATACTGTGTAATTATTGACTACATTTTGAGAGTTAAATTTAACAGTTACTTTAAAAAAGTACAACACATGTTGTTAAAGATAAAATCAGTGCGACCCAATCTTTTTTGGCTTGTTATCCTTTTGTAAAAACAGTGCTGCAGTAGTCCTGATATTTCACAAAAAACATTAATCATCTCACAAATACTGTTGCCCTTTTACTTGTAATGGAATTTGTATTTTTTTTGTATTACTTTGAAATACCACAGATCAAGTCCACTCAACTGCCATTTTATTAGCTACACATAACCTGAACTGGAGGTGCTGGAATTTCAGATTCTGATTATTCCATGTTAACATGATGGAATGTTTTTGAATAACACTGCAAACGTACTGAGTGGACATCTGGGAACTATGCAAGCTTGCATTAGCTGAACTAGCCTTGTCCCTGTGATGATCTTGAGATGGTCAAAGCTTTGTCACATGGTGTGTTGTCGTGCTGGAAGGACAGAGTGTGAATACAAAGGAATGCACCTTATTAGCAGCAATGCTTAGGTACACTGTGACAGTGACCCTCAGTTTGTACTGAGGGGTCTACTGTGTCAAGGAAATACTGTTTGCACTGTTCACATTACACAATGTACATGTACTTTTGTGATGTAAGCCAGCATATTGTGCTGCCTCTGTCAGCCACTCAAAGGTTTGATAAGTTGAGCGATGTCTGTTGCACTGACTTACTGTATCTTTTTGGCCATTCTCCTCTGACATATCAGTGACAGGTTGTTTTTTTTTCCACCAAAAATAATGCTGATTGCTTGTTTTTTTTAATGCTCTCATCCACAAATGTATACAACAAAGCCCTACACAGCAGCTGTTCCTGCAGTACTGGAACCACCTTGTCAGGACTCTAACAAGCAAATCATGATAATGTTGCTTCATGCTTCATGAGGTATGCCACATGATTTGCTGTTGGGAGGAGTATGTCTGTTTGTCTTAACAAGCATGTGCAGTACCCTAACAAAATGCTTACTGTGTGCACTCACTGTATGCACTGATTCAAACACATACACTAACACAAAAGCCTGTTCCAAATGTGATTTCGCAAAAAGTAGTGGCCCAAATGTGTACCCACCAACACTGAGGCACACACACGGAGAGACAAACCTGCACACACATTCTTTGTTCCCTTTCTCCATTCCCCCTGTTCCTTCTACCTCAGGGAATCTGATCACCTCCTGATGTGAGGCTTAGAAACAGTAATGCAATAGACAGTCAACTTATATTTCCCCAGCGAGACAGCCACGGCTAAAACTTCATATTCTTCAGCGACCACACAGCCAAGGGAGGAGATGGCTGCAGGACATCAAGACAAAGAGTCAAGGAGATAGATGGGAGAATAGATAGATAAATGGTTGTATGCACAGAGCCATATATACAAGCCATTCTTCAAATTTTCAGGTTAAACTCACTAGCAGATGGCATAGCAGGATGGTTCATTTCTGGGAGTGAAGACTAAAGGTAGGGGTTGAGGGCTCCAAAAGAGACACAGTCAATACCATAGACCTCTCGCACTGATTGTCAGGCTAGCCTGACGGACTGAACCGCTAAATGAAAGCTAATCATATCAATCATATCAAAAAATGTAATTTCCCTCATTGAGGGATTAATAAAGGGATTCTTCTTCTTCTTCTTCTTCATCAGTGGGAGGAAAATGTAAGCTCCGAGCTTGCCGAAAAATGGTGCATCGCATCAGTTTGGCAAAAAAATAAAAGGTGAAGAGGAGGGCGAGACAGAGAGATAAGGAGGGGGAGAGATGGAGAAACTAGAAATTCTCACTGAAGCATTTGTGAATAGATGAAACAGGCAGACAAACACACTGGCTGTGTTTACACACATACACAGGCAAGTACACAGGGACACAGTCACGGATGTGATGCAGCCTACACCATCAGCAATACAGCACAGATAAGGCCAGTGAATTAATGATTATAGTTCCGTTCTGGTGTCTGCAGTTAATGCAGTGCTCTCTGTTGGCCCCTTGGGGGCCGTTACATCAACACCAAGAGAGCATGTGGATGAACGAAGACTTTCTGAATTAGTCAGATGTTTTGCATTATTTCAGTAACAATAATTATTGATTTAGTTGAGATGCTTTTCATCAGAAAATGTTTTCTGGCCAAGACACGGATAAACAACATATTCCCCACTATCATAACTAAACAGATATACGATCACAAAATCATAAAAACAAGCAGTCTAGGATCATAAAAAATAAATAGGACTAGTTAACATAATGCAAATGAGGCTATAAAATTATAAAATACCCCCAAACATCAGCAGCTAGGCCCATTTTGCAGTGTAGTGAAGGTTCCAGATGACGCAAAAATGCTTTTTTTAGTTTCAGCATTAAGAACTGAAGTTGATTAGACAAAGATAATGATTTGAAGACTTTCTGGGAATTTGTGATGGTTATTTTCTTCATGAAAAAAAAATATTTGATAACAAAGCAAGTGATCAAAATAGTATTAATAATGCTAATCAGTATACTCATTGGTAGCAGCATTCTTTGAATCACATAGTATATTACAAAAGACCAAAACTGAAAGATGAGTGTGTGTCCAGAGTCCAGTTGCTCTCCTGCTGTGTGGTTTCATTAGTTCAAGCTTCTCTTTGTAAGGAGTTATTTACACTTGATGCCACCCCACATTTTCTGCACTGGCTCCACACAACACAAACAGAATTTCACATAAAGAAATTATTAAATACGCAAGTATAAAGTACAATATTGTCAAAGAGAGAATAAAAGTGATTCATAGTGGGGGTGGGGTACAAAATATTTATTATCCAATGTGGAAAGGCAATGACTGCGTACGCGCCTGTGTGCACACATGAAGGCGTGCACATGTGAGCTACAACAAAGCTTCATCATGAGAAGGAGAAGAGACAAATGAAATCTGAGCCAGGAGCGTGGGAGGCAAGGCATCACGTAATACTTGAGGAAATGCACTGGCAACAAAGAGGAACCAGGTGTAATACACTCATGAATAAATATGCTGAGGGCTGGAATTGATCATTAGTGCTGTCTGGGGGAGGTAAAAAAAAAAAAAAACAACAACAACAACAAGGATGAATAGAGGCTATGCAATTCGATGAGTGCTATCGTAGAATGGGAAGAACCTTAAGAGAAGCTCTCTATTTTCAGGGATGACACTTGGCTACTTTTTGCCAGCGCAGTCTAATTATTGCATTTTCTTTTCTTCCCAAAACAGCTTTACACTGTGTATTGCTCGTGGATTTTGCCCGCATATTGCTGCGGGTATCTCTTCTGTTATCTGCCTTAGATTTGTCATGTCATACATTAGGATGATGCAATGCATAAAAAGGAAAACATAAGCCCTCCTCTCTAGAATATATCAGATTGTGGTGGACCAACTTTGGTTCCTGTTGTACTAAATAAAACCTGGACATACTCCTGGGCTCTTGTCTGATAGTGTGATGTACGGCTAGGGAACAAAAGGTTGCCTTCCTTGCCTCTGCTGAGGAGTGGAGAGCAGCACAGTTCTTAATTGGCGCTCTGATCAGAGAGGGATCTAGGCTGAGGGACCCACAGCTCCCAGCAACACTGCCACCCTGGGAACGCTGGGGTGTTGCTCCTGTCCATCTTGATTAACGACCTCTCCCTTTGACCCCTCCCATGAGTCCTGACAAGTACCTCGCTGGAGCAGGAGAAGGCACAAACACAAAGTACATACACTCCGAAAAGCGTGCAGACACACACAACATTGCTTGTATGTTGGAGTGTACATGCATACAGTCATGTAACTGGATTTAATGAGAGGTCTTCTGAAGAGAAAGCAGACTAGTAACTAGAGGGAGGGCAGCGTCATTGGCCGTCACTGGCCACACAAACACTCTCTTTACATTCATCATTCTGCAATGGCCACTCAAATTAAATATAAATGACCTCAAGTGCACCTGTTGTCAAGCCTTAGTAGCAGTACATTTCATTTTCCCTATGCAGCCTTATTTTGGCATTGGTCAGCACCATTTCTGTGTGCTGTTATTTAATCTCAGGCTCCAGTAATAAATCTGATTGCTGCTTGCTGACGGTCTCTACTTGTAGTTTGGGCACCAGTGAGCACGAAGCAATATGTGAATCAGAAAGTAAAAGAGCTATCAAGGGAGCCACGATGGAACGTGGAAGCGGTAATTGCACCGGGGGCGTCGCATTGACATTCAGTCCACTTCCTGTCTACGTGGTATCCCCAATGCCTCCAGGGAATCGTAAAGTTTTATTTTATCTCATCCTTACCTTAAATTATACCCATATATTGTATGATGCATCCTGCACCATTAGTCGACTGTATCTTTGTTCCAGGGTATTTGTGTGTGTGAGTGTGTGTCCATACTAAAGTATAGCTTGCTTCTCCTTCAACCTTTTTCTAAATTTCCAATAACATGTTAAAACTAACAGAAGTAGGGACACACAACTGTTCAGACAGTATAGAAAAGCATATAGATAATACAGAGGCCCCTGTGTTTGTCTTGAGAGACTAACATGCCACAAATCGATTAAACATACCCTCCATCCACCATTACCCTCTTCAGGGTAAAGGCGAAGAGCCTTCATCTATAACGGTGCATGCCTTTTCTTCCACCTCCTCCTCCCTTCAATCCCCTCTTTGCTAATTATCCAGAAGACGGATTACATCATGGGATCTAATAGAGAGAAGCACCATTACACAAAACCACCCCCAAACACACACACACACACACTCACACACACACACAAACTCCTTAGCCCTGACAAAATCACTCAGCCAGTCTGCCCATTTAGTTCCCCATTCTTATTAACAAAATAGGGAGGAGTCACTCATTATCATCACTCAAAAATATGAACAAAATTAGTCAGGCCTTGAAACTGCAAGGATAGATGGCATGTCATGATAAGAAATGATAATAAGACACGTAATTGCGTGACCTTTAAAGAATGTACCGGCTTAGATTGATATACTCAAGCTAATGCAATTACAGAACATGGTGTGCTTTAAAAAGGATGTATGCATCATGATTTCACACAGTTAGAACATAATATTTAAAAAGCTGTTTGAAGTTTTTGTTCAGCATAGCTCTTTACAGGATTGCACTGAGCAGAAATACAATTTTCCTACAGGTTTCTCTGCAGTGTTAAAGTTAAATCACGCAAGCGGATTAAAATGTGCCCCGGTGTCTTGTTGTTTCGGAGAAGTGGAATTGCCAGGCATTATTGTTGGCACGGCTCATGCCCTTCCTACTTCAACACTGCTCTTCACACAAATCTGGTTATTTGAAAATCACCAGAAAACTGCTGGAAAAAAAATGAAGGACGGTTGAAAGGGGGGAAAAAAAGAAAACGCTAAGGTGCAAAGAGATTCAAAAACGTATTCGTGTTGGCAAGTCTTTTTTTTTTTTTTTTTTTTTCACAAAATCCCCAACTCCTGTTGCCATAGCAACCAAGTGAGGAGAGGGTCAACATGCTAAGATTCATTTGAAGCCACAATGTTGTGAAAAGTCACTATGGTTAGACACAAGACTGAATTTCTTTTTTTTAATGCCCAAGGCCAAAATGACGTGCATGACAGGTTGGTGCACAGACCTCCGAGGCAAGGCAGAGTGTATAATGCATCATGTTTGCTCTGTGCGGTTGTTAATTCATGCTGTAACTGGCTTTCCCCCAAAAAAAAAATCCTGCTGGAGGAAGGCAGTCAAAGCTAAGCTGTTTGCTAGGAGTCTGCTCCATTGAAGATACAGCCTGTATGGGGAAGCACTCGCTGCGATCAACTCACCGCCTCTTTGCACTTCACCCTATCTGGCATCCCTTCACTCATCTATTATCTCTGAGTTTCTCTCTGTCTTTGTATCCCTACTTTTATTACTCTCTCCTCTTTGCTCCCCTTCAGTGCCTCTTCGTCCTCTCCATCCCTCTAATCCCCTCCTCCCTCTCCTCCCAGATGAGGTGGTCTGGCCCTGGCCTGGCTATTCCATTCCCTTCTAATCTCCGTCCCTCCCCCCTCCCCTGTCGCCTGATTTGCACACTTCATGAACTGGAACGTCTCGATGGCTGGTATTCCCCTTAGCATTCGCCCAGCTCGCCTTCCCCCTGAGCTGTCGTGCCACCTTGAACACATCATCAGCCCTGACGACCGTGAAGACGAGCGGCATATGCATGTGTGAGCACGGCGGCACGCTCGAAATAATAATCACGCGCTGCTCGCCTTCAGTTCCTCACACACATTCTCTCACACTTCCTGTTTGCAAAAAAAGAGTGATCACAGACTCACTGTCAAAGTTGCCACAAACTCTCTCTCTTGCTCATGCGTGTACATCCTGTCAGGGGACGAGATGTAAGGTTGAAGCTTGATGATGATCATCAAAACAGTCAGAGATGTCTACATACGTCTATGTGTTTGGGAAACTGAGCTGCCACCGCCTGTGTAGAAGGTATCTTTGAATGAAGGTAGACATTTATTCCCTCAACCAAGAGTCTGAGAAGAGTATCACATGTCAAAGCTTCACATCAAATTCTTCTTTCTTTAAGTAAAATGATTTGATTGACTTGCAGTTTTTGTGTGGCATCACATAGTGGAGTTTCTTGAATTCCCCTCAGTGTGCACCCAAACCAGTGACCTCTGGTGCTAATTCACCGGGAAGCCATTCACCAAGGACAACAGTCCCCGGCGGGCTTGGTGCAGGATGCCTGCTTGCGTTTTTGTCACAGCGAGGTCTGAGTCATTGTTCGCTTGGCCTAAGCCTGTTTTGGCCGGGGATAGTCGGGGTGATAGGATGCACTGGAGAATGCTGCCTGCCTCATGATCCAAGGGCTGGCCTAATTTGTAATTACCTTCTGCAGTGTTCTGGAAGACTGCAGTTTGCGCTTGTCCAGGATGTGGATTATCTAGTGTACTGAGATGGTGGGGTGGGGTTCACGCGTGTGGGCACGCACACACAAGCATGTCCACTCGCAAACACACACTCCCTTAGCGAGACACTGATGAGTTTCCACAGTCTCGCACTTGATTGACTGAGGCAGCCATGTTCTTAATTCGATTTTCCTGTCATGGCATTGTTAAATTTTTAATCAAACCTCTGTGTGCTACCTGCGCTCCCTACACTGGATTACATTTAATTGTATAAATTGAATTTGGAGCTGAGAATGAGTGGAAAGTAAACTTGGATCTAGGCAAGGTTACCAACTCGGCTGTTCTGCTGAAGCCTTTGAAGTAGACTATTCGCTCTGTAATCCACTGGATGCTGTTTTTCTTCTCTTATTTTTTCATTAAAAGAAGATGACTTTAAGTCTTATAGAATGAATTGAATCAAAATGCTGTGCAGACTGTATTCAATCCATGTGGCTATTAAGCTGAATGGCCCAGCTAAACCAATTTTTGTGTCATAAGACACTCCACCCTATTATGTGTGTACGCATGGGGGAACTGTTATAGAGGAACGGGGCTAGGGATTAAACATGGATTAAGTATAGTAGCAGCGCTGTTAAGTTGAAGATGAGAGGAGGGAAAGAAGAACTCTTGGTTGATCTTATCTTGCAGCTGTCTACCTTTGATTTTTACTGTCTGACAAAAATAAATGACTGCACTGAGGAGATTTAAATGTGTTAAACCATATTCATTCACAATCAAAAGATATAAAGTGACAGTGACTCATGTTCCTTCAACACTGACGTGTTTTACATCAAAAGATGAAGAAAAAAAAACAACCTTTCTTTGGTGGGGAGTGTGGAGGTGACTGAGAAAGGTCAGCTGACTTTAGATCACTGTAGTGTGACTATGGCTCTGCTATTCACTCCCTTCCATCAGGACAGATGACTCTGCAATAGTCACAGGTATTCATTAGTTCCAGCTCTCATCTGGAGTGTTGGAAACACACTTGCAAAACCTCCACGCTACCCACCAAAGAAAGATTGCTTTTTTCTTTATCCTTTGATGTAAAACACGTGACCAGCCTGGTGGACACTAATTGTGATGAACAGTGTTCCCACTGTTCCAACATCACCAAAATAAACCTTTAGATCACCAAGGCAGCTATGTATGTATGTGTTGTATATGTGCTCCTCAAAGCTACCAGACTTTGACAGAAATAGTTATTTTATCTCGCTGATCACTATAAAACAACTCAACAATCCACCAAAAATCACTGTGTCACAGAGTTTGAAAGAGAGACAGAATAATTAGATATAAAAAAAATTACTGGCTGTATGTCGGCTACTTTGAGCTATATGTGCACTAATTTTGGTTGGTATAAGTACGCTGCAGCTGGGAAATATTGGGCTCCAAGTAATTGTGAAAACTTTTATGTGACCAGCTGTTTTGCAGGTACAGTAGGTAGAGGGAGAAGGGCACTGACTGTGGAGCCTCTGATGGACTTCCACTAAGCACAGGTATTGCCAGAGACAACAAAATAACTGAGGAGGAAAAGAGCAATACCTCGTGGTGAGGTTGACTTCACAATTTAAAAGGTGCATGGAACCACATAGGGGCAGTGCCAGGCCTGACCCACCATCAAGAGACCTACACACTGGATGTCACTGTATCAGGGTGAGAGTAGGATGAAAAGGGCAAACTACCAGAGCATACAGAAACCTAGGGTGTCTCACTGAAGGGATGGGCTTTGCCAACTGGCTCCTCACTCCCACTGAAAGAGCTTTGTGACACAAACTAGTTGCCAAATCAGCTGTGCCACAGTGGGAGGGCTGGAGAAAGAGAGAGGCCCGGATAGAGGAAGGGCATGAATAAGACAGAGAGGAAAAAAAGGTGTTCAAGTACAGTCTTCAGGAGTGACTGACTCCAGCTTATGAATTTAGACTTGTTTTCAAGTGTCACTTAACTGGTGACAACACAGCTTTTTAATGAGTGAAACCTAGCTGAGCATGGTGGTGAAAGCTTTGATGAAGGGCACTCCATGGCTGCAATCTGTTGCCTCTGATATTTGCATTGAGAGTTACTTTGGAAGTTAGTCTGTTAGTTACATTTGGGGACAGAAAGCTTGAATCTGCTCTGTGTCGGAAGCATGCAGAATCACAAGCTGAGATGAATAACAAGACGAATACTGTTGTGTGTGGGATAACTTCAAACTGAGTCCAAGATGTGCATTCAGTGGCACTGAGGCTAAGCTTTTTTTGCGCTTACAGAGGGGAACAATCACTAGTAGTTTCTTTGTAATGCAGAGGGATAATAAACCTTTAAATTAGTTAGGCGTTTTCTTTATTCACATTAATTAGACTGGGCCGGTCATTCTGTGAACAAACCCCAGTGAATACAAATGTTTGGATGTGTCAACAACTGCTTATAATACCACTCAAAGGCATGATTCAATTGGATGGCATAACTGGCACTGGGGGACCTGCCTCCCTACGGTTCATACTGGAATGACAGTGTGACAGAGCCGGCATAGAGTTGGCCTTTAGCTAAAGCCTTTCGATCCCATCTGAGCTGTGTAGACTCTGATGGTAGTGCTGTCACTGCACAGAGTTAGGTACATCATATTTTAAAATGATTAAATTGGCCTAAAAGCTACCTTTTTTGGGGACTACAAGTAAGACGTGCACAAGTAAAAACAAAATCAGGAGATAATGAGACAGAAAACAAAATCATTTTCCCCCACATCTACAGTCGATCCTCTGCTTGGCATTCATAATGGGTCATTTTGCCTGAGCTAGACATGCAATTACACAATGTAATCTTTTTCAGAGTGCCCAGCCATGGCATTAGGATTAATTCGCAGCAGACAATGCAGGGATGTGCTTCCATTCAACAACAGTGAAATGATGTCAGCTTCAGTAGTATCCGATCTGCAGGCATCCTCTTCTAACCTCACAATTATGTGAAGGTTGCCTGTGCCTCTCAAGAGCACAGGGGTGACTTTGGACATAGGGAGGTTACAATGAGAGGTAATTGCCAAAATTCACGGCGGAATAGCGTGATCTCCTTCTGACACAGATGGGAGGGAAAAGACAAAGAGCCTTATGAATATTTAAATTGTAATTTTCTTCATTTTCTTCAATTGGCCCCTTTTTCTTCTTTTGCTTGCACAGGAGAGAAACTCTGGATGGCCAAGGGTGTCAAAGCAAAAACCAGATCAAACAGTGAAAGGAGCAGGACTTTATTGATATATTAGTTTCAAATGTTTGGTACTCAGCGATGATCAGTGAAAGTTTGCTTTTCATTTTTGTAGAGTCGTACCAACCAATTACTCAACGGATGATGAAATGAGCTGCTGGGGTGGCCGATTGTGTTGGAGTCCATAAACAACAGCTTGGGTGGTACATTTCTCAACCGCAGGCTGCAATGCCCTTGATGAAATTAATAACATGACTTCTAAAACAATTTGTTCTCTCATTTAAAAACACAGCAGAGGTTGTTTAATTTAGGAACTGCACTATCAAAGAAATGTTAGCCCTTTTAAAAAAGGAAACTTTTGCCTAAAGGCTTTTATTTCATTGGGTGATAGAGGCTAAAATAATGCAGCTGACTTGAGGATGAACTATTGGTTCTGTCTATACTAAGCCTGTGTTCATACCAGTGTGATCTACTGTATCTACTGTGGAATCTTCCTGATTAATGATATCATGTTTGAAGCCATTAAAAAAGAGCTAATTCAAGAATCAGGGCTCCACTAATTTGTGCAGTTACTAATCATATCATCTCCATTAGGCACTAATTATAGCACATGAACAAGAGTGTAAGGGCCTAGCTGATAAGACAAGGAGATTAACTGAAACGTACTGGAAATTGCAAACGTAAACAGAGGTGTCCATGGAGACCAATAAAAAAAGATGCATATAAACAGAGTTTGGGTGAAAATACAGAGGCCATGCAAAACCTGCAACATCTTCTGGTCTATTCTCCTATTTCTCAAAAACTAATTCTTGGAGAAAAACACAGCAACAACTTAAGCATTCATTTTGATATAATTGCAGTAAATAAAGCTAGGTTTGGTAGTTGAAGTTTCTCAAAAAGGTTTATTGAAATTCTCTGTATATTTAGCGCTGTGTTTGGAGGGAAACCAGAAGGGATGGACTGTCAGGGGTACAGACTCGGTAAGTTTGTCGCTATACTGACTTTTGGTGCCAGTGCTGCCAGCTACTTCCATTGGAAAAGAGAAAGCTACACTGGGCTAGGCTACTTGGTTGGATTATGTTTCATATCAAGAATACTGCTCTTGTTGGTGATGTTGTGGTACTTGTTTGCCAAACAAATCAAATGTACTATGACCAATCGCACATCAAGCTGCCTCTGTCTGCAGTCACAGCTCACTGTGATTTGGTAAGTCACTTGCTGATTCTGACAGTCAACCCACCAGACAGTTCCTTCGCCTTGGTATAGGGCGTCTCTTTGACCCAACATGAGTCACAAACATGCTCAGCATGGCCTGGTGTGGTGAGAAACACAAGCTCTCTGTCTCAGTGTCACAGCTGCCTTGCTCAGTTACTAACCCGAGGCGATACTGCATGCTCCCACCAAGTAATGTCCAAGTCAGGCTATTCTAATATTCTTTACCTCTGGCTCCGCACATCTCGGCTTGGAGAAGCAGGCTCATTTGCATATGAGTTTGAATCTTTGCGTGCTGCAGAGAGGGCTTCGCCCTGGGCAGCATTTACTGATCGGCAGCTCGAGCAGAATAGATAAGGAGGAGTTTCATTCACAAAATCCAAACTGACTCAGGGGAGCGTCCTTGTAGCGCTGTGTTATAAGCATATTGGCATGGCCCTGCAACCCCTGTTCATTTCCTTGTGCAATCTGCTAAATCCCTTTCCTCCCCGTTTGCAATCCTGTGTGTAAGCCATGAATACAAACCAAGAGTAACAGGCTTCATATGAGCATCTCATAAATGAAACATAGCTTGGAAAAATAAGCTATATTTGTTTTGTATTAAATCCCCTCCTTGCTAGGATAACATGGTATTATTATTCACCTTAAGACAATTATTTGCCTTCCACAGCTGTTTTGTGGGAGTGAATTGCCGATAGTCCTCACAGACGTAGAGGCGTCCCTGTGCCGTTAACCCTGCGTAGCCCTCTATAATAAGGGATTGGAAATACTGCAGGTAACACAGAGAATGTATTCTCCTCTCCACTCCACCACCACATTACCCAGTGAGGTCTGACACCAAAAAACACCTTCCCCAAGTATCTGCCATGTAAACACGTGGGACAAATAATCGCTTACTTTTTCATCTTACAGCTATGATGTGTAATCATACTAGAAATGGGTTGTCTTTTTCCTCCCAGGAAGTGGATGGATGGAGGTTGAATCTGAGCTAAGGGGTCATTATCACAATGACACTTAAGGCATATTCATATTTCCTTTGAAGGTACACCACTCCAGCGTCTTCAGTCCCTTCCTTTGTTTTTTCCCATGATTGTTGTTTGTATTAGTGCTCGTTTTCCATCTCAGCCATCGCTGAGTGAGATTTTGCATTTTAAGCGTGCTGTTTTGATCATGCCAGTGAGCGCGTCATTGAGGCATCTCAGCATCTTTGATGTATTGCATACTGATGGAGCGCATGCATTTTATCCCCCCGCAGGTTTTAACAATCTCGCAGACTTCCAGCTGCTTTTTTCAACATGCCAGTGAATCATCTGCCAGAATGTGCACTCAGGGGATAGATCTGGGCGCTGATGAAGACAACTTGCAAGAGCGATTGTCATTTAAAGTGCTGCAGCTGAGGCTAAAGATGGACATCATCAGGCATTAACAATAATTCTACCTTCTAATTAAAGGAGCATGGGAAAGGAATCAGCTCCAAGGTGTGGCAATGTTTAAAATACAGCTGATTTTCATCAAAATGAAGCGAGTCGTGAGGCAAATCATCATTTTTCAAAATGACACAAGTGAGATCATGACAAGTACAGCAGCACTGGGGATGGGTTTGGTCGTTCATAATGCAGGAATCTGTATTGATCCAGATTGGTGTAGAGGAAGGGAATCGATAAAGCTGATCCCTCTCAGTCGATCTTAAGAGAGTTGAGGTGCCAGGTGAAAAATGATCCATTAGAGGGATGTGAAGCAACCTCCGTGGAGTGCATTAAGTCATTGTTCAAGGCTTTGCTACCGTCCAGTACAGCTGTGTGCATTTAACCCTTTCACTGCTAACTCAGCATAAGGGCCAACATCAAGCAAAACAGAAAAAAATAAAACTGGCGACTCAAAGACATTTTCAGAAAATCTGAATAATTAAACAAAACGGGAAGTATTCTCCATTTCTGCCTTTTTAAAGAGGACATCACGGGATAAACTCACTTTTTAAATCTCTGTTCCTACTAACAAAAATTGTGAAATAAGCCAACTAGTCAGTTTTTTTTTTTTTTTCCGACCTAGATCTGAAAATCAGATTTGGCTCTCCTTCCTATGTAACATACAGGCTCATTAGAATATATCAGCCACAGCTTGAAAATTACCTTTGCAAAGCAGCCATGCCCCATCAACATCCCATTCCCATACTATAAAACCGTGTTGTGAATTACATTTCAAGGTGAATGTACTTTGTTGTGGATTATGTCTGTTTTGACACATACATTGTGTGTAAAACTGTAATCTAGAAGAACATACATTTACCTTGAAACATAATTGAGAATGCAGTTAAATTGTATGGGAACAGAATGTTGTTGGCAACGGTTCAACGGTTCTCACAAGACAATCAGAGCAGACTGTCTGATTTGGTGTATTCAGACAGACAGTGTCAATGTATTTTTGAACATTGATGAATGTTAACATGTTGTAGAAACCCCAAAAACATGCATATCCATATGAATCTGAAATGAGCATGTTATGTCCCCCTTTAAGTTCAGGAGTAGCCTGTAGTCAAACTGCAGTAAATCCAGCGGTTGAGAAAACTATATATATATATATATATATATATATATACATATATCAGTATATGGAGATAAAGCAAAGCTGCCTTTATTCTCTGATTTGTTACATTTTTAAAAGATATCTATGCAACGCCTTTGCTAACACAGCTTCCTGACATTGTTCCCTCAGGTGAGCAGATACACCAGAGAACGTGAGCACTCATTCATCTATCGACTCTCTCAACACATGACTTAACACGCTGCAACATCTGCCCTTGTGTGCAATCGCCTCGTAAGGACATTTCCTGGACATTAATCTGAGATTACAGTCAAAAACTGCAGCGGGACGAGCAGGGATTACTGTCTCCTCCTGTCATATTTGGCAGGAACATGGTATGATCACACCTCGGGTATTATCGTCGCTCTCGCCCACTGTACCGCATCCCTGCATGTGGCGCTGATATACAGTAGATGCTTTTATTAAAAAAAAAAAAAAAAAGTGACTTCTATTACGACGGCCGTGGAGGATGTATTGTATGTCCTTAAATTAAAATCAGGAAAATAATTAGTATTATTATCACATTTTTACTTTGATTGTCTCTTGTTTCGTGTGGTGTAAATTGCCTGTCATTATCTCCCCATTTGTTTTGATTGTAGTTTTATTGCAATTGTAAACTGCATGTTTATCTTATAATTTTGCTGCACCTAGTTTTGTCTATAGAGGCAACACGAAACGGTACATGGCCTGGATTGTCAAGTGAAACAAGCCAGCTAATGATGCCTCATTATGTTGCAGATTTTTCTACATAAGAGCAGACTGTATCATTTAATCGCACAAAATCTGACACAAACAAAAGATGAATGAAAATAATGACGCAGGTTCCTAAAAGCATACTTAGCAGCCGGCTGCTGGCTCGCTGTACTTCAAGATTAGCAGTTTAAGGGGAAGAATGGAATATACACACATGTGAAATGGTGCAAATTCTTTCAGAAAAAGATCAATGAATTAACAGAGAGTGAAACCAAGCCAAAATGAACGTCACCACACTCATTCTGACCAGTTAGATATGTTGTATCTAGCAACATTGTTGTCCTGTCAAGGCTTACTGGACAAAACCTTGAAAACTTAAATCTTATTTGTCTTTTCACCTTTGTGTTATAGACTATATGTGCGCTGTCAAGAGTATGTGAGATGATGCATCACTAAATATGGTATAATTTAGGGGTGAATCATATGAGCATACCGGCCTTGGCCAGACAGGAGAGGGTTTGAGTCATCACTTTAGATAAGGGTTCACCCTGCCTTGACCTGCAGAGATGGAAGTACAGTGGCGTGCCACACCATCGGCTGGATTCCCTCCCTGCTTCGAAATGAACCACTGCTATGGCTCTTTTACTAAAAGACCACTCAACACATATCACACATCCTTAAACCAGATACCTGGTTCGCTTAAACCTGAGTAATTGTCTCACATTTTTTGTAGATCAAACAAAGCTTGTGTAAGGCTAGAAAGGGTGAGGGAGTATTAATATTGATTCAACCTCTTATCGAACTTGTGCAGGGTGGGAAACACAGCTACATCACAATCTGCTGCCTCTTGCATGCCTTCCTTGTTCCAGTGCAGCGGTTTCCATCAAATGCTTTTTAAGAGCAGGAAATGGCTTGAAAGACAAGTGATGTGTGCTCCTACCCTGTGATTTTCCCCCAAAGTGAGGCCAGTACTTACTTAATGAACAGCTGATTGCAGCTAATGGTACATTTTTAGTTACTGGGTTTTGTAAAAGTCAATGCAATCGCTAACACATAAGAGGCATTGTTTGGCTGAGTGCGGCACTGCAAAATGGGTCCTGGTGGTTCAATCACTTCAGTGCTCACCACATGAATGCACAGTGATGCTGTTTACTGTATGCCACTCGAAAGTGAGTGATTTCAGTGAGTCATTTAATCTCGGATGTGACAAAAAAGCTTTTGGATTGAGGCATAATTCCAAGTTTTAGATAACAAAAATTGCTACTGAATTGCTGCCAGTGGGTAATTTTAAATTCCCTGTGAAGTGCTGTGGAATAACGGGGTGCATTCAAGAGGTTTGTTGCAGCACGAAGCATTTGGGAATCGTGTGTCCCTTTCTGTCTCTTTGTCACGAGCTTGCTTAAATTTATGCACACATTTCAAAGAGTTCCATCAACTACCTGAGAAACATAGAGTGCCTGGTGTGAGCGGCTCTGTCACACTTTATGAGAAATGCGTAATCTCAAATTTGTTTAAAAAGTGTCCTATATTGCGCTTCAGCCAAACAACAACAGCAAAATAATGGCTTATGATTTACTTTATATTGAGGAATAAATAGTGGAAGATGGGTGGAAACATGCAAAAGAGGTGTGTTTTCATTCGTGTAATCAATCAGTAGCGACAGTTGCATCTGCTTAAGTCAAAGGTACTCTCCAGGGAAATACTACTACACTACAGTACAGTACAGTACAGTACATACACCCTCTTGACATTAAGCATCTGAGCTGGCATCCTCTCTTGAAATATATGCTCTCTGCTCTCTGCCCGGCTGTCAGAGAGAAGGACACTCACTGTACAGCGGCATATAAACATATCTCAAACTGCCAAGCGTGATAAGACTTATCATTGTCGATTCTCGGAGCTGGAAGAAGCTTTCCCATTGTTTTCTCCTTGTTTTGCGAGGCCGTTATTTATAGTCTGGGCACTCGTTTTAGTACCTCCCAAGAGCCAAGTGTGGGATTGAATGTGAAATATTTTTATGTCATTAAATGTTAATGAGCAAACATCCCCAGGTGGCTTTGGAGCCATGTAAGTATAACACAGGTTCAAATTCAACACACAGCATTCTCTGAGCTGTTCGCTCATATGGTATTAACAGTCAACAAATGCCTCGCTTTATACTCTGAGATCAATAACTGCAGAGGCAGTTCTAATGTCATGATTTGAATAAATGCAACCAATAAAGGACAATCGCACAAACAGACAAGTCATACTGTATGGTCAGTAATACTCAGCAGCTTTTGCTTATGATCTGCTTGGCCTGTCAACACTATGTGGTTTGTACGGTGACATAGGTACTGTAAGGTTAGCAAACCCCCGAGGCCGCTGTCTGCTCTGCCACTTGAGCTCCCCTCGTTGTTGACTCAGCATGTTGTACAAGTTCCCTGTGTTGCTACGCTGCCACTGCTGACACGCTGGGTGGTTAGTACGTATGACTGAGTGTGTGAGTGTGTGTGTTTTATGAGGTCAGAGGTTTTCCAGAGGTCGGTCTCTCCAGAGACGGTGAGGTTTCCCAGAAGCCACGTGCTGTGCAGCCCCCCTGCGCTGCATGTTGTCACATGTTATCAGCGCTGAGAGTGGGTGAGGGGAACTAAAACAAACAACAAAGTGGCACTGCTAAACAATATGTGCAGGCAGTTATTTCAAATCAATTATGCAGGGTTGTGTTAGAGATAACATCATGCTAACAAGAATACCGATGCAAGATACTGGTATGATGATATACATGTATGATTGTAACAGCATCATTTTAAAAAAATGCCACTGAATGTGTAATTTCACGATTTATGCTGAAAACGGCAGTGAACATTCTTCACCACACGACACACTGTACGATCAGCCGCTGTTCTGAAAAGCACCTCTCTTATCTTAATGAACTACAGTAATGAACTGTGCAAAATTATGCATGTGATTAGAGTTTTGTTGAACAAGCCATTTGAGTGTGAGCCATAATAGCCCCCAATTTTATGGCTAGATTTACAGGCAGTAATCATCTCGGAGTCCCCTCGCCAAATCTCATTCTGTGTGACTAGTGTTCAAGAGCGATTATTTTTTTGTTAATACTCCTGTAATTAAATGCATGCTTAGACTCAGAGTGATTACAGTTCCTGACGAGTAATTGCTCTGTGGCTCAGATCAGCGCGAGAATGACAATGAAATCTGCGTTTTGTCCATGTGTCCTGAGAGCAACTGAGTGGCCATGAGTCACCGTTCCGGCAAAGACGGGAACAGTCCGATGACAGTTCTAACACTGACTATTAGCATACCATACATTTATGTGGCTCCTGTGTGTTTCAGTTTAAATACCCTTTGGGGACATCTATCGCAAACCAATTATTAACAATTGTGAGTGTGAAACTGAAACCTGCTGTCTTTGAGCAATGGAGGCCTCGATCAAAAAACAGCCTGGCTGCCTCACGCCTTTATGATCTGAGTGTGCTATACGTACTCATTCACCCTCACATGCAAGTTCTCTCTTCACTTTGCATGAGCACGATGAAAACATTTAACAATGGCACTCACAAAAGCTGCAATTTATTCACTTTTTCACTTGAGAAACAATACCAAAGTAAGCACACATCAATAGCTCTTTAGGAAAAGTTGGAAGCAAAAAACATCTTGAATAGCTGCCACGAAAACAGCAACAAAGTCCCGAAGAGAAGATCTAAATATGAGCACAAAGTGAATGCGACTGATTAAACAGTGGTCCCTTTGGTAAATCCCCGCTGTTTTTTTTTTTTGGCTGTGATATTTTTCACTAACCTGGAAATAATTGCAACTCTCAGCTGTCAGTTCGGTTCTGTCACTGCGCTGTTTTAAGCAACGGTTTGAAAACACCAGGGCCTTGTAACTGCACATCACCTTGATGATCCTTGATATCCCACAGCTTTATCAGCTCCACAAGGACTCCGCTGAGTAACGTGTGAGTCAGTAAAGGGGACGCCAAAGATGGAGTTTTTAGGAACAAATACATGACCTTAAAAAGAAAATCATGGGAATGGATGTTTTAATTTAGGCAGTGTCAGCTGCACTGCTGAAAAGTGTTATCAGATTGAGGACAGAATAACATAATAATTATGTGCCTGTTAGAGGAGCAAATTTGCAAACATTGTGTCGCAACAGCAAATTGCTCAGTTCATTTGCAAGAGTATAAAGTGGCAATTAGCATTTGATTCACAAATGTATGAAATCATCCCATCACGAGTATGTCCCTCATTGATTCCTTTCAGGGCAAAACAGAGATGAGTCCTCAGCAGAATGAGCAAGAGCTTTGACGCGCCTGTGCTCACCATGACATGGTTTTAATACAAATTAAGAGGTAGGAGACACTCATGAGAACAAAGACACAAAACAATGGGTTTGAAGGTTGGCATTAGAGGCAGGAAGTGACTTAATTGATGGGCAAAACACAATCATCCGTGTAACTGAAAAAATATATTTTACTCCGATAATGATAATTTCTTTAAAGGAATAAATAAACATTTTGGAAAATTATACATATATTTGCTTTCTTACAGAGTGGTAGACGAAATGATTGACACCACTCATGGCTCTCCACTAAATATGAAGCGCCAGTGACATTTTTAGCTTAGCATAGGTTAGCTCTGTCTGTCTGCCTTTAAATCTCAAACAAATATGACATCTTGTTTTTCCACTGATATGAATTATACTTTTAAGCTTGAGTCTAGGACTGTATTTATCTTTTACTAAATGGTTTGCCAGTTTCTCACTCTGACAGACAGACTACGTTAGCTGGACAAGCAAAGCAAATGCATCCTATCTGTGCTGGTATGTACAGTAGTGCAAGCTTGATGCAACACTTACTGTATTTTGACTTCCCGCTGCTAAAAAGTCTCTCTCTGCTCTATAGTGTCACTTGCGAACTGTTCAGTCTTTGAAGACCAAGCTTTGGTGAAAAGGGTCTTATGTTCTCTCCCATCTCCAGTCATCCCCAGGGTCCAAGCCCCATCTCTTTGACCTGTTTCACTCTCTATATATATTTTTTCCATCAAAGCTCACTCAGCTGTATCTGTCTTATTTCAGCTCGCAGACCCTCTGGGATGCTGTCATTCCCATCATTCGGGCTACCTTTGATATTGTTGGTATCTCGCCCGCACACAGGTGTGGAGATAAATTTATAACACACACATAGAGTATAAAATGTCATAAGCATACTGACATATATGGTGTGAGAGCAGCAATCCACTATTAAACACTAGACGTTCACCAGCTGCATGTAATGAAGAGCTGGCATGAAAAACACATTTCTCCACACAGTAAATAAGTGTGATTCCACATTAAGACAAATTGTCCAACACCAATTTTATGCATAAACATTCCACTGCAAAATATTGCAGTCTGAACATCTAAACAGTCCATTTATTTCGTAAAAGTCAGATGGAAATTGTCAGCTAAAGGGCTGCATATACAACACAAAATTATTCATATGTTAACTGGGGGTTTCCATGCTTATTGCTTATGTGTCGGTAGAGAATGCGTGCTGTGGGTCCTAAACGTGCCCTGAATTCTGAGTGTCTATAAGTGCCTTGTACTTTGTGACTCACAAAACACGTAAATCTTATTTTTGTGCGTGATGGTTCCCAGCTAAATCTCCAGGTGAGACCCCAACTAACAAGACAAAACTTGGCATGAAAGTAGCCACAAATAAGTTTTCCATATCCAAAGCACTTTTAGCTCTCAGTATGTAAGAGTAGCAGAACTTCACATGATATAATATCTAGAGTGTGAGCAGCAGTAGCAGTGCATCATGATTAAATGCTTGCGTGGGTCGCAGCGAATGATCTCTGCATTTGTCACCAGCTCAGAGCTTAGCGTCCATCAGAGCTGCCAGCGGAGGTGCGTCTGCCACTGAGTGGGAACAGAACAGGCCAGATTGTGAGGGGAGGGAGGCCCTGGCACGTGACCAGGTGCAATTGAAGCCTCCTCTGATCCTCCAATGTGCTGTTGAGCTGCTCTATTCCCCCAACACAACGCCAAACACCTGCTTGGCCCAATTGTCAGAGCGAGAGCTCCGTTATCGGCACAGGCCGTCCAAATGGTGAGACACTCTGTTTTTCATCATCAAGTAGTAGATGGATGGTTGATGCAAGTCATTGAAGGCTTTGAGAAGATCGAGGCTTCATGTGGTCAATTTGATATTCTGTTCAGGAGCTTTGAATAGTGCAGTGTGACAACCTCACAGTGTTAGGAAGACATAAAGCACCTGGTGCAAGCACACCTGCGCATTGTTGTGAACCAGCATAACTGAACAAGTTCATTATTTTTAGTTTGACATCACTGTCTTCCTTGGGAAAATATGTGCTATTAAAAGAAAGCTATCAGTTGACTGTGAATCCAGACGCATTATATGAAATATTGGAATCTGCTGCGGTGAAATATTTATGCGACTACTATCTATGGTAATTAATTGGGCTTTAAATGCAAAGGGTGCAGGTCATCATCAAAAGGAATACGCGGTCAACAATGGGAGCTGCCTGTGATGGAATAGAGACGCATTTCACGAATGAGAAATTCTGAAGGAAGGCATCTGTCAGATGGAGAACTAATGCCTGATTCCCTCTCATCACTCGCAGCGATAGCAAAAGATGACTGAGGCACAGCGATATGACATTCTAATTGGAGGCATATTTCAGAAAACAACAATATGTGCTTTGGGGGCCCGTAGGTATTTTTGCCACTGTGTTACAGTGCAGCACAAGGGATATGAATGATTAATACAGTCTTTATGTTGAGTCTATTGGTGAATGACAGGACTCTGGCGACAGTCAAGATGTGAAGTTGTTGGGGCAGCAGGAAGCTTTCAGAGTGGCCGATCGCAGCATTTGGCAGGGACGTAATTGATGGAATGAAAACAAAAGTGACGGGAGTTGTTTCGGCTCGGCGGCAATGGTGAAGGCGTGTTAGACAAAGATGTCTGGAGTGGAAGGGGATTGGGGGTGTAGGAGGGGAGGTGACAGATAAATGAGGCCATCGCTAGCTGAGGGAGGAGGGGAGGAGAGAGTTGCTAGCGAGCTCCCCCGCGATCTGTACCTGCCAAGTCCCTACCCCGAACAGCTGCTGGAACTCTGAGGATGTGTAGCAGCACACTCCCTCACCCCATCCATCTTTTACAGCTCCTAATCCAACTGCTCTGAGATCCGGTCGATGTGTTTGATGCAGATTTTTTTTTTTTTTTCATGGTGCAAGACTCTCACGCAGGATTCATCGACGCAACACAAAGCCTTGTTCATGCTAACACCCTCCGTATTTCGTTCTATCTGCTGTGATGGCTATGTGACTAATAACACAGTCATTATAACACAGCAAGACTTTGTGCATGTGAGAGTAAAAAAAAAAGAAACATTTGCTTTGTGAGCTGTTCTCACATTTCTTACTCACCCTGTCATGATGGTGTTTTGACAAGCTCACACCTGCCTTGCTCTGCCAGAAATAGTTTGACTATAATTATCATGCCTCAGCATGTACAGCAATGTGCCCCCCAGCCCTCCCCAACCCCAGCTCACAAGCTGATGGTCACTTACAAGCTACCGCCTGCCATTCATATCTCCCTCCATAAGTTGCACCTGCAGTGGTGTGTTATATAAGAGGCCCGTCAGAGAGCCGCTCAACATGCCGTGCATTTGCAATGATGCCCAGCCGTTAAAGACATTCTGTTGTCTGGGCCACATGGGCGCTCTCTTATTCATAAACTAAAAAGGGTTTCAATTAGGCATTTGTGGCTTGGCCTCCCAGTGGTTTGCGCATTTAAATGAGATGCCTCGGTGGGGAAGATGATGGGAGTCCTCTTAAAAAGTGGCCTGAGAATAGCAAGTGAGAGATGATGAAATGTATCCTCATATTTACAGTAAATTTGGGAGTTGTTACAGTGTTTCTGCCACATTTTCTTTTTATACTTAGACTGAAAGTTTGAACAACTCTTGCACGCTTTGCTGAGCTCTACATGCTTTTGAAAACCCTGCTGTGAGTATTAAGGTTGATTGCTAAACAAGTTCAAATGAATTCATGACATCTATTCTTGATTTTTTTTTTTTTTGTTGACTGGCAAGATCTAAATTTTTCGTAATTCAAATCCCACTGCTCTAATTCGAACAAACTCTATAGTAAATGATAATGAAAACTCCATGTCATGATGCAAGACTAGCCAATTAAATCTACTTCACTCAAGGAACTGGAACGGAGCCATGACTGTGGCCCAGATGTGAGCACAAAAAAATATTGGAAGATTAACAAAGTGGAAAAATAAGCATGCTTTTTAAGAAGGAATTGATGCATTGAGCCACTAGTTCACACCATCTTTAACACCTTTGTTGGGGCACTTCAAGCTAGGCTCTATAAAGTGGGATCGAGCCATCACTCAGGCTGTGATTGCAGCAGCGCTTTGACCTGAATAGAGAGCCTGAGTAGATGTCCAAGTGAGACTTTTTTTTTTTTTTTTTTGCTGTGACGTCAGTTACTTGAAGGTGAAGAAAGAGTAGATGCTTTTCAATAGAAGACAAATGTTTCAAAGGAGATTTTCTTATCGGATCAAGACTGTGGAGGGAAGGGTCACAGGCTATGACTAAGCCATTGTGCTCCAAAGACCAGAGGAGATAGATGAGGAAAGAAATTGCTCTCAAAAAAAAAAAATTGTAAAATGCATCGCATCTGGCTGCTCCTTTTGCAAGCATAGTTTGTCAAGGACTGTATTGAATTTTCTTGTGTGCGGTCTGTGGTCAGAAACAGCATGGCCTTCCTTTAAGCCTCTGGTTTGATCTGCCCGAACTCAATAATTTTGGGAAATTAATACAAATCACAGGTTAGAACTGTTAAAAGAGACACCCACTATACTATTTTTTAACTGTACTACAGCAACAAAGATGCAAGATCATTTTATCCACAAAAACAACTTTTCAATAAAAAAAATCCTGAACCTACGCTTTAACCCTCACTGTGTGTTTATGTTACATACATATACATCCACATACATTTGTATGTGGATGTATATGTATGTAACCCTATCCCTAAACCTCATACAGCATTTCTGTAGTCATTAGCAGATAGAGAGTGGAATTAGGCAATTTAAGTTAGTTAGAGGAGCACTCAAATAACAAAGCCAGATGATTGAATAGATGGACTGGAATAAATTAGTAGTTTACTTATCGCAAAACATGTTACCCTAACCTGATCTGTAGGAAATGAATGGGGTTGGTGGATAGGCCTTCTTTAATAGTGTCATTGTAATGTACAATACGTTCAGACAGCTTACAGATGCACTTGAGCAGAGCGTCTAAGATGACAGCCCTTTGTTCATGACCGTAACATGATAGAACTCTAAACCATCAGTGTATCTGCATTTAGACCTGCCACAAACAACTCTATATCTGGATCCAACATTGATTTGCATAATTGGAGATTGTGGCTGGTACTTATTATTCACTGACATGACACCGCAGAGAGGCAGATGGAGAGATGTACTGAACTGACTGTTCCAGTTTCTGGAGGGCAAGGGACCTGAACAAAACAGCACTGCCACACAATGCTACAAGCAGCACTACACCGAAGTCCTTTTTATTTATATTTTTTTTGAGCGCTGAACTGCAAATTGACATGCAGGCCAATGTCTAAGAAGTACTGTTATAAAAAAAAAAAACAGCCATGTGAACAGCTGGAAAGCAAGCAAGCAAAATGAGCTCAGTTCTTCTTTCTCAAGACAAATTTGAGGCTTTCAAAAACCTAGCTGTGTGCGCTTTAGCAGCCAGCAGGCCTCTAAATAACCTGAAGTACACAGAGCACCTGACTGAGATGAGACAGTGCTGACTGACTGACACATCCATCTCCCCTGCTATCTGTCTGACTGAGGGAGGGGAGCGATCGCGAGTCCCTCATCCATGAAGAAGAGAGCACTGTTTATTAGTGAGGGGAGACGAGGGGAGGGGAGGGGGGTAAAGGGGAGAAACAGAGATTGCATCGTCTCAATTTAAGTTTGATGAAGGACACAGTGTCTCCTCAGGATGAGCAGAAATCTGTGTCACGTTGGCGTGGTTCAGACTTCAAAGGCGTACGGTGAAAATGTGCCGTGACTTGAAATGGTCTGCATATGCAATTCAACAGTGACACTTAGCAGGGTTATCTTCTCCTTTCAGCCGTTCTATACATTCCTTCGGGATCAAATGCAAAATCAGTGTTGTCAGCAGCAGCCTTTTTACGCAACTGACGTGCTCATTTAACTGTTAACTTTATATATGACTAAGTTAAGAAACTGTATGAAAGCTATTATGAGAGTAAGAAGGGTCAGAATGTAATTTTATTGTGCCTTGAATGAAAGAAGTCCAGCCTTTTAATGAGAACAGGAGAGGGCTTTTATTTTGTTGCTGTTGTTGTTGTTTTATAATACCTTTGATTCATTTTCATTTCAGCCTTCTCTTGCCAAGTAGCTAATAATTACATCTTACATAATCACAGTCCTGTGTCTGTATGGGGTTTCATTATGCCCATTATACACAGCGAACAGAACCACTGTGTTAAGAGCCATTATTGTCTGGTATCAACGTGATCTGTATCTTGATACGTTAGCTGGATAGTGACACCCAGTCCATGGGTTCTTTTTATTTACACCTGGTATTGAAATGTGGTCTCATTAACTCAATTGTGCCTGCATTGTGAATGAAACTCAGTGTGCATATCAGTTATCTACTCACAGCTCTTGTACTCACAGGATAAGTTGAGGTTAATTTTGAACTTTTGCAGTTTCTCTCTTAAGAATGTGGTGGTCACGCTGTATGGATTCAACATGTTATTACAGATGACATCTTATGAAAAGTTTCTACTTCTGTCAATATGTGACATGTGTCCATCGCTGCTCCAGCCTTTTCAAAATAAAGTTCTGTTTTCACTGAAAACAACCTGGTTAGGTTTAGGCAAAAAACAAAAGTACTGAGCTAGCTTTGAGAAAATATTGTTGTGCAACTTAAATGTGGATGTTAATGAGTCAAAACTAGGATCCAAAGTAATTATTACAATGCTGAGGTGTTAAACATCCCTCCCTACTAATGTTCATACAGTCCCTAAAGAAACTGGAAGTAGAATATTTTGTGGGAGGAAATAAAATGTCATTAGAAGGGGGTTATAATGGTATTTATCGAAAAAGGTCTGCTTATCTCCGGTGCATGGATGCTGCGCATTGAAAAAAAAAAAATCACATGGCTAAGTGAGCAATAAATGTCAGTTTGCACTCCAGCCTTAACATTTTATTACTGCACAGGCATGATGCGTCCAGCTAAAGCACATCTCCAGTGACAGCAGAGGTGAGACAATGGTATGTGGTCTGACGTATGAATCCCAGTTCTGGCACTGTAGTTTGGCTGAGGAAGCATTTTCTAATTTCAGAAACCTGAAGTTGCCACAAATGATTTATATAGCAGGTCCTCTTGGCCAACAAACCTTTCAAAGTTACATTTCCTGCAAAATTAATGCTAGAAAGACGTTGCATTTTTTTCCCCAGGACATACATAAATCACATACATTTTCATCTGTTTGCTTTATACATGGACATAACAGTTCACAAGAAGCCATCCAAAAATGTGTGTTTATGAACAGATCAATCAATACATCTGACCTATTACCTGCAAGGGCTTGTCATGGGTACTATTTCAGGTTTACAGCCTTTCAGCGTGAGAGCTCTATTGATTGCTCGCCTCCAGGAACACTTCTGGTGTAAGGACATGAAGGAGGAGGATGAGGAGGAGGGAGGAAATGGTTCGTCTCCTATTATTGGAGTTGTGGGGATTTTGATCTGAGATCTGCCAGAACCACAAAAGCCCGAACGTGTGACACAGCAATGCTCTTTGTCAGTAAAATAGCAGTATTTACAATATGATGTTATTTGAATTGAGAAACAAATGAGTAAAAAATAATCAGAATTGTTAATAAAGCAGGGAGATTTTTTTTATAGCAAAAAGTGGCTTGTTCTACTTAAGATGAATATTGAAATATTGTTCATTTTGTAAACAAAATCTATGATTAAATGTTTATCATCAACCTTTTTTTATTTAAATAAAGAAGAGACAAAGCATGATAGATCTTGTTTTCCAGTATCGGGATGAACGTCACCAACTTACAAAACCAAACATCGCTTTCAAACTGGTCATTTGTTTGTTCCAATATGATACAAACGAAGAAAGGATTTGACACAAGACTGATTAAGTAAAACATAGCTGACAAAATGAACACCAGTTCAAGATGTCTTGTGTTCTAAAAACAAAAATAGTTTGATCAATGTAGTTTGACAGTTTGGGTACAGCGTGACATTGAAAAAAATCCTCCTCTGTAGTTCAGAGTAAAATTTCCTTACTGTCCGTGCTCATGCTATTTCACAGTGGCACTGAACATGAAGCTTGCTTTGTCTCACCCTGGGATGATGAAATCAGGCCCAATGAGTGTGAGGCGTCACGGTTAGAGGGATGCCTGTCTAAGCAGTGAAACACCATGCGCTTTTGTGCTGTCTGGCTTGGTGAACCATGTAATGTTTCAGATCGCTGATTCCCATGGATAAGCATTTTTGTGTCAGAAGATTCTGGATCGTGAGAATAACCCCCAAACAAAAGAAGGCAACCAAGCACCGATGCACTCTTGCATGTTAGCATGTTGTTTTTAAACCAAGCATCACTTGTCTCACTGCCGAGGTAAGCTGACAATTGCAAAGATCGAAATCGCTGTGTGTTGCACTCTCCCTCACAGAGCTTCACTAATTGCACTTCCTTATATTGGATTTAGTTTAGCAGCAAGTGGTGTGGATGCTAAACAACACACAAAATGAAGGACTCAGCAAAAGAGAGTGCTTAGAGCACACAGACCCACACCTGGCTCTCAGTGCTTATGGGAAAGAATAGAGGCTGAAATTATGCACACAGAGGAAACATCACATGACGACTGCATAGCTTCTGAAAATGATGATACCAGCGATTATGTTGACGACGAAGAAATGAAAGGGGAGCAAACACCCACAACAATCAACACCATTGCTGTCCTCCTTCATCAAAATACAGCCAGAGTTGCCATCAATCAATTTCATTTTCACTCCCAGTGAAGTAACTGTGAGGCAGTGCCAGTGCACGGCCGAAATAAACATCACAAACATCAGCCTCAAACGAGCTCAGAGGACATTCTTCAGAGGATCTTTCAAGTCAAATGGATGGATGAGGAAAATTAGTCTCTGACCAGGGAGGAGGGAGGGTGGGTTTCTCGAAACAAGTGGCACTAAAATGCAATTTACACTGACGAGAGTTTACTTATGATTTCTGGTGTGCTTGTCAGGCTGCAAATCCTTCCATCTTTCACACCATCTCACAGTTTAGAAAGAAATGCTTATTTGAGTTATTCTGTTATAAATACATTTTAGTAGAGACACTTTAAAGGTGCTTTATACAATGTGCAGAGCATTATTATAGCAGAACAGCTGTTTGCTTGTAAATTTATGGACAAGTAATGTGGCTCTCCTTCCGTGTGTGTTGTAATTCAAGCTTCTGTGCTTTGGTGTGTTTTAGTGGGGCTTGAGTGTGCTACTTCACCAGCTAGTTCATAGCCAGCACATGACAGTAACTGTAGAGCTGATAACACCGTCCTTTTTGGACAACATAGCACCCATCCTCCAGTTTCCCCTAGGATAACAGCTCTGTCAGCACCATTACCTTAGCATCGTTAGCGGCGATCTGTAGAATCAGTTTGTAAATTAAACCATGGGTTGTCTGTGTTGCCAAATTTGGTGATTATATCCACAATCCAAGTCTCAGACTGTTGTGTATTATTGAAATTTAAAGTGTATCCTTGACCTTGGAAACAGCAGTTGGCAAAACACTCTCACTGCAAGGTCCATTAGTTTTCTAAGTTATTGATATTGTTTTGCCAACTGCTGTTTCCAAGGTCAAGAGGGAAATTTAAAACTCAGGTTTTAAGCCAATAAATATGAGATGTCCTTTAAAACAGAGTAGTAAATAGAGCTTCATACATTTGGCAAGACCAGTTGTTTTTATTCTTCACTTATCTAAATTGGGCCCTTATCCCGTTAAGGTTATCACAGTCATTTTTCTTGTCAAAAGTCATACTCATGCATCACCACTTCCACAATGGAACTTTAAGCATCTCTGCACTAATTGACAGTTGAATGCATGCCCGTCTGTATTCGTTTAAGTAAAGTTGTATTGGTAGTGCTTCCTGTTTTCTTTAAATCCACAGTCATACCACTGTAACACATTGGTTTCAGTGACAGGAGGATTGTTGTAGTGCATTTTATTTTCTGAAGTACAGAACAGAAAGAGGATTTGAAGGATTTAATTCCTCTGAAGAAAGGAGCCATACTTGTGAAGTTATGCCTTCGGTGAAAATATTCCAAGTCTGAGCAAGACAACTCCAAAACATTTTAATCACGGCTATAATTGATAGGGAGGACCGTCTCTGTGAATTAATGAATCCAAAAGGGACCCTTTGATGTGAGCGGGACTGTGACATTCAGATTTGTGCTTGACTGAGTGTGAACCAGATAGCTCCTCCGAAATAGCTGACTTTAGCTCTGGCCGATCGTAATCCATCACATTTGATATCAGACTGAAAACAGGTAGATTGATACACCTGATACATATTTCAGAAAGAGCCAACAGAGAAGGCCTTTACCTCATGGTGCCTTTTTTTAATTAAATGTAAATGTATAATGATTACAGGTCAGGTTTCTATCGACAATAGGTGCTTGTTCACGTGCATGTCCCTTTTAAATGGAGATTAATTTGCCACATGGTTTTATGGCAGTCTACAACACTTTTTATCTCTATCCATGAGAAAATGATTGATCCTGCAGTTGTCCGATACCACTAGACTCAAGCACTGTGTAATATATGGCACCATATTTAGAGGAAAAATAGGTCCACTATGTCAACGCAGAGTAATGTCTTGAACCACTGCCCTGCCATAATGTCTGGTAATAGCAAGCGGCCTAGCTTCATAAACTAACAGGCAGCTGGCCCAGTAGCCTCTGACGCACACCGCTGCCTCTTGTCGAGACTGCTTGGCCTCGTCGGCCTCATGGGTAGCACATGATGGAGATGGCGAGTTAAGCTTATGAACTTCCCAGGAATTTTCCATGCACCGCCATTATTTTAACCTATAAATTGCTTTGTTTATGTATTTAACTCTTTGAGTGCCATAAAACAGAAAGTGCCTTGTGTCAATGTTTTGCTCTCTAATTGTGATGGTCTCCACTTCCTGCTCTTCCCTATCTCTTTATGCTCCGACTACATCTCCCAGAAGCCCCAATATTACTCACAGGCTGTGGGAGATTGTGATAGGCGACCCGCTGCAGAAAAAAACACATTGACATATTATTACGTCGACGGCAGTCAAGCGTTGGCTTTTAAATGATGTCGAAATACGTCAGTGACACTCAAAGAGCATCAGTGTCATTAGATTTTTTTTCTGCTGTGAAGGCAGTATGATGATGGAAGATGGGGTGGAAAGCAAAATTTGCCATGATGTCACTACCCCATATGATAAAATTAGCAGTTGGTCCAAGCAAATGCAAATTGCAGCTGTTGCTTGCTGCACTTGATCTCTTTAATAAGGTTAAGGGAGCGGACCGGAGGATTACTCCTGATGCAGCTAAAGACAGATGGTAATAGGACACGACCTCAATAAATGCTGAAAGCTGAGGGTGTTCTGACTGCAAAAGAGATCATCTAGCTCTGGAGAGGATTCTGCAGCCAATGGAGAAATAAACACAACTTAATTGACTAAAGATAAATAAATAAATAAAACATATTATCACACCATGCTTCATAGGCACATGCGTCATTTCATCAACAGGTATGCCACAGAGAGGTTTGTCAGACTGCCAGTGCTGGTCTGAACAAATCCAGTTTGCACACTTTGCTCTTAAGGGGGAATTACATCATTAGCTGGATGAGGCTTCATGGTTTTGGATACGGTGTTCCTCAAGGCAGAGTGCATTTTAGCACATTTAAGAGAGCTTGGCAGCGTGGTGTACTGTACAGTATAGCCTAGGGAGGATCTTGTGCGCCAGACAACATGGACTTGAATGTGTGCGGAATGGACCTCTGCACCTTTATTGGCAGAGATTTATGTTCAAAGTCAGTCAAGTGGAAAAGGAAGGTGACCTTCACACTCACAGCCTCCTACAATGCAGTCATCTGAAGTATTAACAGCACTGTAAGCATGCTCCACACATTATTGCCAAAGTCAGGCCATGCAGAGCATATTTGAACTCTCTGTCTCAGAGATGACTTTAGCATACGTCTTGTTTCTGCTGGAAAGGAACACTTTTTTCCCCCCGAGATAAATCATTCATCAAGTGATTGACCTCTTTTGTGGGGCAGTGATTCTAAAGGGATTCTGACCCGTCAGAGCTGATTTGTTTCAAATGTCAACAGGGCCACAAAAGGTGCCCTGACTTGAACGCTCTGTGATGAGAGAAGTTAGTCAGAAAAAGGGAGAGGTTTTCCACCAGAGATGGAATGTAGCAGTTCAGCTTGAACTCAATTTATCATCAGCCCATTATCATGCATAGGGGAAAAAAGAACTTTGATACTCCTCCAATTAATGACCCTTCCCAAGTGCATCCAAAAGCAGAAAATATGTTGTTTTTTCCCCTGAATGCCTCTCACGAACATGACATAAAAAAATCACTTTTGTTCCGTTACAAATCTTGCAACTTTTTCCAATGAATCATTTTTTACCATATATAATTAAAAGTTCTAAAATGGTAATTAATCAGCAGTTTTCTCAGGAATATATTCATAAGTTTTTGGTGATTACTTTAAAATATCTCTGCTGTTTTCCTCTGAAACCCCAACCATCGGTTTAGCTGAGAGTGCAGTGCAGCACTGGACTGTGTAGTTCAATGAAAGCACAGCGAGCAGACCTGATAGATATGCTCATTAATCTCATGAAACCCTCTGTACTTTGTCAAGTGTCAAATTACGCACCAGCATCTACCCTAAGCTTTGAATGATCTTTTACTGTGAAGTCAATTTCTTTTAAGCATGTGAAGAATGAAAATTGTTGGCACGATATGTGGTAAATTAACTTATTTCTAAGGATCTATATGCTGGTATATTGGGTATACCATCTATTGAATTTGCAAAAAAAAAAAAAAACAGCTTCGAAGATCAAGCAGTAATGAATAAATACTAAAGGCAGTTACCTGCAAGCAGCGGGTGGATGTTTTTCTCTACGTCTTGAGTAATGTTTTCATTGTATCCTTTTTAATAAACTCTAATACAGCATTGCAATTATTTGAAATATATTTACATGTGATGCTAATGAGAAGACAAGCTTGTGTTCATGTCAAAAGGATTTTATTCTTTTTTTACCCCCTTATAATTGAGTTTATAACTGATGAGAAGATTTCTCTTGGTGGGCCTACAGAGGAAAAAGACAAAGAGAACAATCCTAAGACGTCTGTGAAAATACCAGGAAAGGAAAGGGGGGGAAAAAAATCTTTCAGGTCCCAGCAGATTTTTAAAGGCCTTGATGATCCTTCCCAGCTAAACTTGGGATTATTTCCGGAGTTGGCAGTTCATCACGCTCGCATGCGGGAGGCGCTGAGGGCGAGAGACTTGTCAGGAAGGCATTCTGCTGCCAATTAGTATCAATCGGGAGGAAAATAAGGGCTGCACTGTTGCAATTTTTAGAGGGGGCTTTTTTCCCCCTACAGCTCCATCCTCCCCACACATTAGAGCTGTTTTCACCTCTTTATCTGAGTGATCAAACCTCTGAGCCATGACGCTAGCTGTGACATGGTGTGTCTGATAAAACTACTTTGTGTGAAATTACATTAATTATCACCTATGTTCTCTGTTGAAGACAGATTGGAATAACAGTCAAAGTTGAAATAAGACTTAACACTATTGAGTCTATATTGAGAGAGTTGGTCATTGGCATCATAATTCATATGCTTGAAATGTTGAAATAGTGTATATTGAATTAAACAGATTCTTATTTCTTTGACAATGTGAGTACAATTAAAGGGATCATGCTGTGTTTTCACCACTAGTCCGCTACCGTGTAAAGGTTACCCTGCCACAAATTGCGATGTGTTTTGGTGGATGGAAATACTGTCCTTGCTCACATGAAAAAGTGCCGTATGTGTGGAAGGATAAGAATATCCTCACCTTCTTTGCCATATTTGGTTGGTAGGAAACATCACATCTAAAATTATTAATTATGGTTGCACACAGCAATGTTTCATAGTCATAGACAGTATATTTTTATATACACAGATTTCTGGTGAGGGTATGCATTCAACATATGTAAACCATAATCTAAGATCGTGTCTTAAAGACTTAAAATAATATTTTTTTGTTTACATTGGTAGAGTCTGAACTTTAAGCTCATGATAAAGTCCCAAAAACATTTTGCCTAATTTAAAATAGATGGACAGGAAGGTATTTTTTGGGAGAAAGAGTAAGTAACGTTCTAGTCGTCCTTTGGGAATCAGATAATTGAAGACAATTTTTTAACTGTGCTAAACCTTATTTGAGAGGACCGGTATGATTTCAACTGCTCGAAAATACTTCTTTAGCCACGTGTTAGTTCATAATATGAGAACATCCTACTTAATTTTTAGTCAACAAAGAAATCCAAACATAGAGTCACTTGGGTCACATACTCACAGACCGACTTCATCTCCTCACTCTTTCCATAACCATCACCATAGCTGCAAAAATAGACACGGAGGACTGTCAGTTATAGTTCTGAGGGAAAACTGAATGAGAATAAAATTATAGCCTTTTTCTACTACTAAACTAAAGTGACATGGGGTGTGTCTGTAAGAGTGGTTCTGTGCTAAAATGAGCTCATTTTCATTCCCACCTTATGTATGTAACAAGCTAAAATTGTTGAATTGTTCAGAACTGATAATAGTGGCTGTGTTTGATGAGCTGGGAGTGAGAAAGTGTTCACTAATTCAAGTTCAAGTGCACTGGCATGTACAGAGATACACTATTGCTGCCACTTTCAAACACTTCATCTACCCTCGTTACATTTGCTGGATATCCTGGAGGCTCCGGGGACACCCGAGGGGCACCACATGCCAGCGAGCAAAGGAATAAACACCTCCAGCTATGGATGGGTGCTTCATGCTCCCCTCTCCTGTGTGCTGTATGTGCATTCAGTGAAAGCCTGCTCCCCAGTTTGCAGGGAGAAAATAAGAGGTGTGTCTTTGAAGGGAGCGTGGTGTAGCAGTCTGAACCATCCCTGTTTCTGGTGATGTGATTAGCATTTGCTTCTGCTGTAAAGTTGTTGTAAGCCACACTCGATATGATGAAGGTTTCCAATTTACAAGTAAACTTGACAGCCATGTTTATGTTGACGTCGTCCACATAGTTCACAGTCCACAGTTCATCTGGCACAGCTTCAGCCCCGTCATGTCACAAGGTAGCCCATTTCAGACAAATTAATGCCAAGATTTTTTCCAAATCTTAGTTTTTTTTTAAAGGAATAAATCAACAGTTACATGAGAAAATGAATACCACTCTTATGTGGAGTAAAGATGCTGGTATGTGGATTCATTTACGGTTGTAGAGAGCCAGACTAGATATTTGCTAGCCTGGGCTACTTGCAGCTAGTTGCAACTACACATTAACCATACAAACATAACAATGGTACAGTGCTTCTCATCCAACTCGCTGCAAGAAATGAATACAAAACATTGTTCCTTTAAAGTTAATCCTATTGAGCTTTAAATAAGAGGGCTGTTTGATAAGGCCATCAAAGTGGCACTTTACCATTAACCAATGCACTAATAACTATGTAAGTAATGTGACTGAATTCCATTATAGCGTTCCAGCCTTAATATCCGGCTCCTGACAACATCAAATGAAAGACACAAAGAAGCAATCAGTTGCTGAAGATAAAGCAATTCATCCCTTATCTCATTAGATCAGCCTGCAATAATCACAGCAACTATGTGATTCATCTGTACACATAAAGAGCATGCATGGTATTTTGGAGGTTTTCTGTTGAGGCCAGGGAATGAGATGGAAGACGAGGGTCAAACATGGAACATTTTTTTTTTCTTGGTGCCATGAGCTGACAGGTCAGTTGCCCTGAGTAGAGCGCCATCTTCTTTATTCAGGAATTTATGAAATATTGAAGCGATGTGGAGCCAAAGGAAGTGCCCCAGTGACATCTACCAGCACTGTCTGCTCCCTGTGGCTCTACCTGCAAACCGTGATGTGTGAATGCGCCGACTGCAGCTTTAGAGCAATTAACTGACCCTCGCTGCCACTCCAAAGTGAGTCACTGCTATAACAGACTATGTGACTGATCACTCACTCTTTTGAAAAATGAATATCAAGTTTTATTCCTCAAGAGTTATGGGCAGCCTTGTGACGAGGGAAATGATGATTCTGAGCAAATGTAATTTATCTTGTTATACTGAAGGCACAAGATTTATTCCGCAAAGAGATTTAGACAGGTTATCTAGTTCTCTACTGTTGGATCAAAATAAAGACATTGTATCTATGAGAGTACAAATTGTTACAGAGATTGACTGAAATGGATATGTCACACAGAGAGCCATCATGCGATCCGTCAGCAGCAGCAAGCAGTGTATAATTTGCAGATGTCTTGTTTTCTATCAGTTCAATACTATGACTTCCTTTTTCTAATACCCACACTGACAAGAAAATATCACATTTTCCATTGTGTCACATCCTTAAGCGGAGCGGCCACCTGACAGCCTAAAAGCTAAATCCATTGGTGATGTCACTCAGAAACTACACATTTATAGCATCAGATCACTCCTGCACACTCCTGTGTGCAACTTATGGTGTATGCAGCCAGTGTTTTAGCCCCGACTGTTGATATTCTGAGACTGCTCTGCCGCAGCAAATTGCTCTTGCTGAAAAGAAGAAAAGTAGAGCGCTTAAACTGTTGTGTGCTTCTAAAAAAGCCATTGTGTTGTCTCAGCAGGAGTCAACAACACGCAGCGAAAGAGAAGGACTTGATTTGTCTTTTACTGTAAGTCAACAGTAATTGACTGTGGTTGAGTACTTAAAATACATTTCCATCCACAGAGCACATTGGGTGAAGGGAATTAGTAGCAATGGGTTGCCTTTGTGTTTGTATGTGTGTTGGATAACACAATGCTTCATGGCTTGCATTCATGGCTGATTTTTTTAAACGCTCCACTTTACCAGCAGGTTCATCATTGTACAGCACATTAACCTCAATTCCAGAGGCTCCAACTTTAAAAGGAGGACTGAATCATTCATCTATTTTTGAATTGCCTGTCTGCTAATGTCCTAGAAATAAACCAATATATCAGACCATCTCCGACGTCTGCTTATCTACATTTTTAAAGCCCCATAAAAGTTGCTTTCAAGTGTTTCTCCGTAACAATAAAATTTGTGACTAAATAAGCTACAATCATCATTAATTCTTTATCACTTCAACTCCACAGCTGCTTAACATCAAAATAAAAATCCTCAAAATTTAGAATCCCATCACTCAAAGTAAGAAGCTGATGAGAAAGTAGGTTTTCGGGGCTTTTAAGGAAACAATGCCGTACAATATAACACTCTGATTTCCTAATTATTAGCACTACATGTCGTTTAATTTAAAGTGAAGTAATAAAAGCAAAAAAAAAAAAAACATCTACTTCTAAGTTTTCAAAGTTAGCAAATGACAAAATGGACACAGCTGAGATATTTCCCTAATTGTGCCTGTCAACTTTTGTTGTTTCAGCACTCCAGTGAAAACTTCTGCAATTAAAAGATCCAAAAAATAGATAGCTCTGATAAGATGTCCTTGGCAGCAACAATGGCCATCTTTGATCTTCGCAAGCTGCTCTCTTGTTGGAACAACTGGAAGTAGCTTGTTAATTCTGCAGTGCTGCGTTTCTCCAGCATTCTGCTGTGTGATTCATCTCTCTGCTCCACAGCTACCACCCTTAAACTCCTCTTCTCCCACTGCGTCCCTTTTTTTTCCACAGGCCTGCTAGCGAGCCGGCCTGCCAATGTTTTTCATTAGTTCATTAGGGCACAAAATGGCTGCCGTTTCCCCCCTACCAGCCGTTTCCTGATGCTGTTTTAGTCGTTGTCTGAAGACTAATGGATATTTTGACTTCCTGCCCTCCCTGCAGTCCCATGCTATAAGACCGTAATATACGACTCTGTATATCTAGCACATTAGGGTACCTCTCAGAGTGCTCTCTTCTGTTTCCTTTTTGTCTTGCATATTTCCACAGTCTCTACATTTTCATTGTGACACATCACACATAAATTAGGGCTTAAAAACATCTCCATCTTTCTTACTACTTTGAATACTGGAGCTGAATTGTTGCAGTTGTCAGCGAGGTGATCAAAGAGACATTTGAAATGAAGAAATGAATGCTTTCTGTGTAGGATTCAAATCTCCCAGCGTCTTAATTGTGCCGTTTGGAGAGAGCTGGAAAAAGGCTGGATGTGGCATTCATTTTGTTGTTATTCATTCACGAGTAGGATGTATTCTAGCAAAATATTTATGCACTGGGTAACATCAACATCATTTGTACTGTGTCTGTTACGCTGCATGATATTTGTAGTGCTCAATTTCCCTGTCTCCTGCAAAATACTGGACTGTATGTTGTTAATTTGATTCAAGTGGTTTAGCTACAGCATGGATTGAAACGAAATGATTTGTTTCTTGCAGTATAATAAAAGTGCTTGTTAAATATCACTTATGAATATTACATTGCATTGTCAGAAAAGGGACATGATGTCAGTAATGTTTTATTTCAGTTCCTCCGTTCTCCCTAGCAAAGCCACAAATCATGAAATAGTGATGCTTCTGTGCTGCCAGAGGTGGATGAAATATGTAAAAAAAAAAAAAAAAAAAAAGTTTCTATTATAGGGGAAGAAAGTTTCCAAGGATTCCTCAGGCCTGTCTGGATGTGAAAGATTCTCTGTTGTTTGAACATGGCTTTTACGCTGCTATCATCCTTCTGAGATGCTACAACCTGCTGCTCTGTCTCGGGGCCTGAGTCTTCTGCAGATAAATGCCAGACGCTAAGAATGCAGGTATAACAAGAAAAAGTGGAGCCGGACCTTTCACTCAGGTTCAGACAGAACCAATATCCCTGAGCATTCAACAGGGAGGCTGGCATAAATAAAAATGCTGGAGTGGAAATCCAAGGGAACACACACAGGGGAGAGAGGAGAGGAGAGGACGCCCCCTTGAAGCTCGCTGGCTCTCTAGGCTTCCTGTCAGCCGTCCTCAGCGCATCACAACAAAGTGGAAGCCATTCCATATTCCACTCCAATTGTCTTGTGAGTCATTACACTCCTCTCAACATAGGGCCCATTTCACTGCTGACACGGCTTGCTGTCACCACTGAATTGCATTGACATTCACAAAGTCTTCCTCCAGCGGGACCCGGGCCTTTAGATTTGGGTGTGTGTTTATGCTTGTGTGTGTGAAAGACACAGGGTGTCAAATTTAAACGTATAAGTGACAGGGAATACTCAATGGCTGCCCATTATGGCTGTTTAGCAGTTATTCACTGGAGACCGGAGAGCATTTGTGGACTTAATTGAACTATTTCAATAGATTTGCAGTGATATTGCTGGGCATGGACATTTGGTTGACCTATTGAGCGGCATGAGACTGCAGGAATACTAACCTGTGGGCCCTTTACATGTGGATGTGAGCAACAATTAATCCATTATGCATGAGCTTCCTCCCGGGATGGCAAAGAGGAACTTGGCTAGAATATCAACATTGCACTGCAGTGTCTTACCCACTGTACGGTGAAGCATTCATATCAGTCCCAGCACATCAAAAAGACAACGAAAGCTACTACTGCACTGACAGCTACTGTTGCTGTGAGCTGTAATGAGTCCAAAGCAGCAACAAATGGGGCTGAGTTGATGCATATAGCATTATGTTATGATGTTATAATATTGCTGTCATGGTGATGGGCAGCCTGAGACCAGGCTTCAGATTGTGTTCACTTTCAATTGTACACTGACAGCACTTGAAGAATTTGACTTCGTAATGAGCTGCAGACCATTTAGCAAAGTGGTGAGAAATACTTACATTCAAAATGATTAATAGGCCTAAATAGAACAAAAATATTGCACTTTTTTATAGGTTAGTAGGTCACTGAAGTCCTTGTTTGACAAATGGGTAACAATGACAGGCCATTTATATTGTAAGGCAACTCAATGGCAATTTTTCTTTTCTTTTTCCCATTGTGCTGTATATTAAAAGTCCATACCACCTGTGGTTTTAGCTTTTCACACATCACTCTATGTTCAAAATGCAAGTGGTTGATGCATTTCTGGGCAGCCATTGGTTTTCATTAATTTCTATATAAAAATCAATTAGTCAACTCTTGAAAGTAACTTGAGTCATGTAATCCATCACAGTTAACATCAAGTCTGCATTCATTTTTGTCATTGTCACATTCAACTCGTGGGAAGGCATATGAACGGCACGACATTACAACAACGTTCTGCATGCCATGAGAATTTACATTTGCCTTTCTGCGTGTTATTTTTATGTCATAAAATAAAACTATAACAAACTTATCTAACACGTGTGACAAGCCTAACAGTGTTCAAAATCACTTGTGAATGATCATGTTGTTCATACTGTTCAACCAGGCTGGTCACATTATTGCTGCATTGAGCAGAATGATCTAAAAAGGCTGCTTTGTGGTATGTCCTAACTATAATATCATGTTAATAAAAACAACTTGATATTCATTATGATGGCTCGTAAGAGTCATCTAATTGATTTTTATACTAATGGAAACAAATGGAGGCTATGAGTTAAAATGTCTCATAGAGAAATCTAATCACTGGTCTTAATTAATGACACTGTTAAAATGGCAAAAAGAATATTCATGCAACATCTCAACATTACTGTAAATATAGCATCGCTGCAAACTTAACTACTAATACCTACACAACGCAGCACACCAGTCAGTTCCCTTGAGAGGTTGTATCTATTTTCTACTGTAAGTTTTTGCATACTCGCAATACCAACAAGACATGCAAGACATAAATCCCAGTCACCATGCTATTTTTGTAAAGGTGCTGTTTTATACCACAGGAAATGAGCTTTCACTAGTACAAAGATGACTTTTCCTTTTGTACCTAACGGTACTAATGCCTGAAGGTGTATCATGTTCCACAGGAGCCAAGGGGCATCATTAAAAAGTTGAGAATTATCTATGGATCACAACGAAAATTGTCTCCAGTTCATTTAGTTCTTCACAGCACATCTGGACATGTTTAACCTATTCCACCGAGCACGAGTGTAATCCACGGGGCGTCTAAAAATGAACTTCAAAGAGGAGTTTTTTTTTGTTTTTTTTTAAAGAGATATCCTTAAAAAATCCAGAGCAGTATGAATCAGACACCCATTCAGTGCAGGGAGGAAAGTGTAGGGGTGAGATAGCGTAAGGTCCATGTTAGTCATTGGAAGTACCGTAGAGAGAGCTCTCCTACAGATAGAGGGAACTGACAGATCTATAAATGTATTATAACAACCCACAACTAACCACTGCAGACAAAATACAGTCAAATCTGTGACTATATTTAATACATGAATATTAGACTGGTGCTAGACCTTTCTTCCAATTCCTGTAATGGGTACAGAATTAAACTGTAGCTGCCAATTCATTATGCTCCATTTCTGTTGAGCCTTACATTTGCTCAATATAGTGACCTTTTCTCATGTGTAATAGTGCTTAGAAAGTGACTGTTTGCTAAGACCGCACAACTAATAGACAGTTTACAATGATAACGGCAGCAGATTTAAAAATCTATATTCTGTTTAATTCTAGAGTCTTTGGCAGCAGCCCAGGGTTTGATTCCGACTTCTTGGCCCATTGCACCGTTTTGTTCCCCTCACTCCTATCATTCTCCAGCTGCTCTAATAAAGGCAATAAACCCTGAAAAACCATTCTTAAAGAATAAATATTTTCAAATTTATTTGAAGTCATGTGTTCTTAATTTCAGATATCGACTATTGATCTAATCGAGTAAAATGACAATGGGTCATCCTTGTTTTCCATGGTGTTGTTATGTGGTCTTGACATAAACAAACATTGTAAGAGTTTGGTGAGGGCCACCTTTGAAATTCAAATTGCAAATGAATAAAAAACAGCTTGAATGGTTGAAACATATTCAGGCTCTGTGCAGATATCAGTATCTAAAGACAAAAAAAGAAAAGTGTCTTGCCTGCAAATTTGAGGGTGTAGGTTTGCAAGAGGGTGACCCAGAGAAACAAACATTGCTGAGAACACAAAATGCTTTAAAGGGTCTTGTTAACGTAGAATATTATGATGATATTGAGCTGGGGATGGCACCACAGTGGTGAGCTACAAGCTTAAGTGGCTAAATAAGTTCATGCCGTCTCCTGCTGACATTTCAAGTTTTCCACCTGACTCATTTTTCAAAAAGGGATGTTAAATATTGATGGCTACATGTATGACATTGTGCAAAAAGAGGTTAATGTAAATGTTGCGTCTCAAAAGTCAGCGAACATAGAGAGCAGTGTTGAGCTAGTTGGCCTTAATAATAGTGTATGATAAGCAAAAAGGTGAGGGCAGTTTGCTCACCTTGATCGACTTGCTTTTCCAAGTGTGTAAGCAAAGCAGACGGGTTGAATTGGTTGAAAGAAAGAGGTTGAAACAGAGCTGTTAATTACAGCCCTGTGTACAGTACACACTCTACTGCCATGTCTAGTTTACTAAGCTATGATTGGATAATCACTGTGTAGGGCAGGGGTTAAACAAACAGTCAATTGAATGATTATACTCACTCACCTGCTGCCAAATGATGTTTGCTTTACAACTGAGCACAACTCTTGCTAAGAAAAGTAAACCATTCTAAAACAAGCTTGTGAGAACAAAAGTGCTGAATGGTTCAGCTCTGAATATTGAAAGGCAAGTGACATCAGCTCGGGGTCATGGTAATGTTTCCTCTGGCAACGGTTATGAGAAAAAAAAGTTGAGATGCTGTAATTTAGTGAGGCCAAATGCCAGACATTCCATGTTGGCTACAGTACAGGTGACATGAGGCTCACAAGGACACTGCTGCTTTCTCATGGCTCAGTACTCGTGAATCAGTCAGTACTATATTTTATTTTGAAGTGCATGCAAAACTCAGCTTGACTTATTTTCACTTCCATCATCCTACAGTGCAATTGCACTGATTGAGTGGTTGCATTTTGAGATGGGCACATGCACATTCAGCGCCTCATTACATCCAGACACCTATTCTTGATGTGCTTCATTAGTCTTTTTTATCCTGCACGCTAACATATTTATATGTGTGTGTATGTGTGTGTGTGTTTGTGTGTGTGTGTGTGAATTCAATTTGCAGACTGGCAGGAGGGCGGACAATCCAACAGAGGGGGCGCGAGGGAAGGTAGCTAGCGTGGAGGTGTACAAGGGTTGTGCCGCAGAACTACAGAGAGGAATTATTGTTGGCTCTGGCCGTGTCAGCTGTGACAGTGGAGAGGCCAAAACAGCTGTGGTCTACCCACCCTCGCTCCCTCCTCCTCCCTCCTTCCCTTCCCTCTGCCCTACCCCTCAACATCAAAGAGAGTCTGTGGCATGGCCGGTTGGCTGGTGCTGCTGCACTTGTGGCCATCTATGGTTTAATACTGTATGAACATCCCACATTGAGGCTGGAAAGCCATCAACTTTGTTCTTTCATTTCAGTCTTGTCATCAACCATCCGGCTCTCTTGCTCTCTGACACACACCAGCACACCCGTGGTCCCTTTGCCTCTGTCTCTGTTTCTCAGAGCTCATGATGCTGCAGATTGTGTAATAGCCGCTTGCTGGCATTGCTGGACATGCACACAGAGGGACAGGGATGCAGGCAAAACCTGCTGTGGCAAATGTTGCCCTGAAGCTTTCTCTGATCTGCACTAAAGAGAGCTTGTGACTGAATGATTCTGTGACTCAACATGCCCATCGAGTCCGCCATGCTCCAGCTTTCAGAGGGATTAGTCACCTGTGTAATCCTATACCTGGGTACAGCATGGTACAGGTTTGCAGCAGCTGCTGCAGCACGGCAAAATTATTTTAGGCCAACTTTTAGGAAGTTGTACTTTCTGTGCTAAAGATGTCAAAGTTCTGTCGCTATGTGGTTCACGTTGTTCTAGGTTTGCAGCTTAAGGGAAGGGAGGTCACTTCAGTACACTGTGAGAGACACAGTGTTTCTCTGAGGGAGGCGCCGGGGCACTTGGCCAGTCAGGCACCTGCTGGGAAGATGAGAAGGCACCTGGGGTCGGTTTCTGTGTGTGTGTTTGCCTGTGTGTGTGTGTGTGCGTGTGTTTGCCTGTGTATGTGTTATTGTGCAATGCTGTATGCACATGACACAGGCTAAAGATACAGAAATGTCTCTTTAACTTTATACATTTTGATACCCTGATTAAAGATCAGATCAGATCAGATGTTCAGTTTGGTCTGCAAAACATATGGCTTAACTTCATGTTCACGTAATTAATGCAGAATCCTCATAAACTAAAAATATTCCAGCCACAAATAACAAATTATGATGTCATATTGTGTGATTTCAGCAAAAATTTAAGAAAAAGCTGAAAATAACTTTTACCTGTAATACAATACAGTATAAATACAAGTCACTAAGCTGCCTAGCCTATAAACATGAAAAAATATAATGATAAAATTATTTATTGTATTATTTACCAAACAAAACATTCCTAACTAGAAAAGCGCACGATGCCTGAAAGTGAATGTACTTTTTATTTTTTTTTTCTCTATTTAATATTTGTCACATTTCAAATTGAATTTAAAAAAAAATCAAACCAAAATATCAATAAAACTTTGCAAATACAATTTGAGAATTCTTTTCCAGATATTTTGAGACCAGTTGCATTGCTCGAGCTCCTTCCTACATGAAGTTATGGTTAAAAGTGCATCTTTGACCTTTGTGACCTTGACCTTTTATTGATCTTGACCAAACAGAATCAATGACTTCTGGATTCCTATATTAGTTTATATACCAAATTAGGTTCAGAAATATGCCAAATCTCCCATACATTACTCTGGCATGACCTTTCATTTGACCTTGATGATCTTGAATCGGATCCGATCACCATCAAAAATTAATCTGTTTTAGGCGACTTCTGACCAACCCTGAAAATTTCAACAAAATCCATCCATAACCTTTTGAGTTATTTCACAAACCAACAAACAAATACACAAACCCTGGTGAAAACATAACCTCCTTGGTAAATATATATATTTATTATAACTAACCAATTGCATAGTACATGGTGAGTAAACAGAAAATTAGGGGGATGTTTTGTTATGTCTTTAATGTCTAACTCCAAACACCACAACAATATGAACGTAACTTTCAACTATTATTGCCCCACCATCTGTAATTTGAAATAGATAAATAATTAACCCACTGTTTGCATGAAGCAGCTTGTGAATATTAATGACTTTGCACATTATCTGAAGCATCAAAGTTTGATTTATTCCTTCTGAAATGATCATTGTTGCAAAGCCGCATCTGTTTCTTGAGAGCTGTTTGTGTGCTCTCCTTTGCATCCCAAAGTTAGTCAAAAAAACATATTTACTTTTTGCCAAAACTGTATCCTTTATTTACCTCACAGATGAACATTTCCCTTCCTACAGGATAAATGTGTGGGCAGTCTCTGCTTGACTAGTGACAGGTTAGGACACCATAAGGGATTTTGGAAGTGAATAAAGTTGATCAAATACTTGATTCTTAACCCTAAAGTTGGTCCAAAGTGAGTCAAGCTGAGAAATTGAACTGAATTTCTACTCTGTTTCTAATCTGTGATATAAATAAAATTGAGACAATTTTCTCTTGTTTATCCAATGTGATGAAGACAATAGGTATAGAAAAAGAGTGTTAGGAAAGCAGGGCGATTGTACATCCATACTTTCTCTCACTGCTCTTTTTTCCTCACTGTGGGGTATTGTGAGTCTTGGGCAAAAGGAGAATCTTGCTGTCAACTCTTCTGACACTGCTCGAGATGATCGATGGTGAGGTGTAAGCTTAGTAACGAAAAGACAGGTACTATAGACCAGACATGGAGCTGGAGAAAGAGACTTTCAACGTTCAAGGGACATTACTCCTCTGACAGGAGATCTTTTCTATCTTTTATCTGTGCCAGCATCAAAAAATGTGTCAGAGTAATGGAGTTGCTCTCCTCTTTCATTAATTAAATTTCAACACCTACATAATTAAGCAGCTACCTTAATGAAATTTCTCACGCTCGGAGCTGTGAAAAGAGAGGAGAGACGGTATCTATGCAGCGATAATGAGGGAGAAAATGTTCATCTATAGCAAGGTGTTGAAGTATGAGATCTTCATCTTCACTCAGAAAGAACATACAGGGTTCCCACAGTTTTTGCAAAGTAAATCTATTACAGAAGACGTGTCTGCTTTCCCCTCGTCTGACTGATCAAGCTCGTGTCAAAATGTACTTTTCAGAGATCATGTGCAGCAAATTAAATTTAGCAGAGGAAATTATCCTTCTTTCTGTGTGGCTTGGACTGTAACTCTTGTAAAAAATGGAACTAAAGTGGGGAAAAAAAGCCCACATTAGCATGGCAATACTGAAAAACACGTTGCAAAGAGCTTCAGTCTATGCATTAGTATACACAGTACATCGGATCTAAGTTAGGTACACAGCTTATACTGATTTATTTACTTTTCCATCAGCATTCATGTCCTATAGCAGTTGGAGCAGTCGTGTTGTTTTTGTTAATGCATGCTGGGAAAGAAAATCTCACTTTTTTTTTCCCTTACCTTGCTATGTACCATCGCATCACACCAACATCTACCAAGAATTGTCTTTACATTTTCATGCTTGTGCATGCACATGCTCATAAAAATCCCTGAGGCTGTCTTATTATTATTGCTGACTAGAATATACTTGAGCTCTGTCATTACTTACAGTTTAATGTATAATACACTGGATACGGGGAGCATCAGATGGAAAGGATGAAGACAGAGCTGAAGAAGGGGGTGGAAATGTATAACCTTGCATATTTTCCTCTTTTCCCCATTTTCGGCTGAGCTCTGCCTGTTCGCGCCCTCACTGTCACACACGTACCTAATCCTAGGAGGGGATTGTCAAGAGTCCTATGCATAATGAAGGTGGATATTTCTCCTCACATAAGTAGGCCGGGTGATGTGAATTGTAGCAGTGTGTTGCAGTTACTGTGCCTTGTGCGGCAACACAAATAAAGCGATGTTTGATATTAAACATGAGCAGGAATGGAGAAAGTAGTACACGCTGCAGTGAGAGAGGATTATAGGGTTAGGCTGAGTGCCCATTCAGCACATTGCTGCGAGTTAAACTACAGTGCACGATTGATGATGTCTTTGAACAATGGGTTCCATGCGAGTCCGTAAAACAGACTATAGCGAGTCCACTGCATTATGGTGCTGATAGCAGTCTTCTCATGTATACCCTCACCTCTAATTAAGGTGGAGTGATCGGGTGAAGAGGTCATGCTGCAGGGGTGTGGATCTCCAACCTCTGAGCCTGCACTCTTAACAGAAAGACATTTGGGAGTCAGAGCGTAATGAAAGGGAGGTCAAACGGTGGAGATGGGGATCCTCTGAGAAAGGATCCATGCAGCAAGAGTGGGCAGGAGCAGTCTCAGGAGGGGTAGCACTGAGATGTGAATCTGCTCAGAAAATTAGAGACAACCTATGACCCCCGAGCCGTGTGCCAGCTGCACACTGGGTTTCCATTTCAGCGGTGGACAGAGACGATCTGAAACAGCACAGAGGCAATTTGAAAAAAAGCCCAGTTTGTCCACAAAGCGCTGGGCTACCGCTGACAGCATTATATTTAGGTCTGTGCACAGACCTCAAAACACTGCCAGCACAAGCACTTTGAGATGTACACGGAATGACTTTCAAGTACTCATGTGACATTTGCACACTGACTTTGAGTGAACCACTTTCAAGCTCGATGTTCAGTGTGATTTTCCTTAGACATTAACTTGGCACCGAGGTTTTACTTTATAGTCATTACATGTTATAAAATACATGTTTCTCCTGGAAATTCTCTACATATTGTAGCTTTATTCCATGTACAGGGGTTGGACAATGAAACTGAAACACCTGGTTTCATGTTCATCAAACCACTCTGTCAGCAGTCTTGCTGTGTGTATTGTTGCATTACCATCCTCATACACATCACCGCCTTCAGGATACAATGTTTGAACCATTGGGTGCACATGGTCCTCCAGAATGGTTCGGTAGTCCTTGGCAGTGCACAAGTATTGGGCCTAGGGAATGCCATGATATTGCAGCACAAACCATCAGTGATCCACCCCCATGCTTCACTCTAGGCATGCAGCAGTCTGGGTGGTACGCTTCTTTGGGGCTTATCCACACCATAACTCTCCTGAATGTGGGAAAGACAGTAAAGGTGGACTCCAGAGAACAATATCAGTGTTTCACATTGTCCACAACTCAAGTTATTCACTGCTGGCACCATTGAAACCAATGTTTGGCATAGGCAGGAGTGACCAAAGGTTTGGCTATAGCAGCTGGCCATGGATATTGAGCCTGTGGAGCTCCCGACGGACAGTTTTGGTGGAAACAGGAGAGTTGAGGTGCACATTTAATTCTGCATTGAGATGGCAGCTGTGGTTTTATGTTTTTTTGGATACAATCCGGGTTAGCACCCGGACATCCCTTTCAGACAGCTTCCTCTTGCGTCCACAGTTACTCGTCCTTCTTGGTGGTATGCTGACATTACCCTGGATATCGTGGCTTTTGATACATCACAAAGACTTGCTGTCTTGGAGATGACAGATGCGCCAGCAAGACGTGCACCAACAATTTGTCTTCTTTTGAACTCTGATATGTCACCCATAATGTTGTGTGCATTGCAATATTTTAAGCAAAACTGTACTATTACTCTGCTAATTGAACCCTCACACTCTGCTATTACTGGTGCAATGTGCAATCAATGAAGATTGGCCATGAGGCTGGTCAAATTTAGCCATGAAACTTCCAACACTGAATTGCCCAGTGTTTCAGTTTCATTGTCCAACCCCTGTATATTATCTGAGCGGGACTCTGTGGGTTCAGCACCATGGACAGTGACTGGAAAATCCTGCCACAGCAATTCAACACATTTACAATGATCCCCCTCAGTTCAGTCTCTTCCTTGCTTCACATCTACTGCTACTTAACAAGGAAGAGATACAAGGGGGAAAACATGTAGTTCTTTGTGAAATGAGATGTCCTTTCCAGTCAAGCATCATCTGAAGCAACGTCACTTACTGATTACTGCTGCACAGCTGGGATACATGTCAGTGGTAACTGCTCTGGAGTGCTATGTTTCCTTGGAGTTGCACACAGACAATGTGATGTAGCTATTTGGGGTTATTTAGGATGTCCTCCTACATAAGATGAGACTATCAAATGTATTACTACCCTTTGAAATTAATTGAATGAACAAAAATGTCAACTTGAAAGGAAGTTTTCTGTGTGTTTGGACCATGATGTTTTCACACCCAGTACCATTCATCAGTGACTTTTCCAATGGCCATATTTCAATGCTCTGTACTTGATGAGTGAAATGATTGGTGTTATGTTGCTGAGCTGTGAGAGAAAGCTGGATGGACAGTGAATAATGCAAAAAGAAAAAAATATGTATATTTTGAAGTAATAGCCTTTTTCGCATTAACATTTATGGGACTGTGTTAGAATTTCATATAGTAGTCACGGGAAGTTTTAAGGTGATAGTTAAAAAGAGTTAATGGAGACTAAATTCATTTAGCCTCTGGCATTTTGTTGCAACAGCAAAGCATTTCCTTTGCATCTGCATTCATTTATGTATTTATGTCACTTTTAAATGAATAATGTAATAAAAAAAATATGACGAGGGTGGTGTATAATGTGCAGACATCATTCAGCAACCATTTGGGGGGGTTAGGTAAAGGAATAAACTTTGAACACAGCAGGTGTTTCATTCCAATGTACACTGATTGATTGCATTGCTGTTACTGAATATAAATGACACAGGGCAAAATAAAAATCATTTCAGTGCAGAAAACAGACAAATCTGGCCCGAAGGAAAACTTTTACTCACTGTTCTCCCCTGAAAATGAGCCAAGAACACATTAAAAGGAAGAGATCGTTAACAGAGAAATAATCTCTCTGGTGAAGAAATGCTGAAAGAAAAATTTATATTTCAGACCTACATTTAGTAAATATTCATTGACATTACTGGAGGATGAATGGAAATGAATGTGGCGGGAGTTTGAGATACTGGGGCTGAACTGAGGGCAGTTTCAGGACCCTGGACAGCGCACATTTTCTAGTGTCATATCAGAGGGTTAGGGTTTGAGATAATAATTAACAGTAATTAATTTCTATTTTTATTTTTTATAAGAAGGGTTCTCAGGTCCTCAATTTGTTTTGCAGAATTGAAAAGCTATTTTTCATTCCTTGCCAGCTGCAGCTTCAAGTCGCTCAGAATGACTCTGATTGCTACATTAACATGCTTGTACGACTGGCCTTTGTTGGAAGCTATTCACAGACTTGAAAGCGTATATTGTAAACCCCAAGCATTCGAACCCTACTGTACAGGGACAAACGGGAGTGAAGAGGGAACTATCACACTGAGAGGCCACAGGAAACAAGTGATGAAAATGACCCATAAAGGTTAAAAGAAAAACATGACAGAATCAGAAGGGCTAGAAGGCAGAGGGGAAAATAGGGTACAGAGAGAGGCATATAAATAAGCAAATGTGTCATCTTTATGACAAACAGAAGAAGGGAGGGGAAAAAGTGAATGCCAATTAGTATGCAGCAGACAGCTGAAGGGCCATCTGAGCCTCTCTCTCTCTCTCTCTCTCTCTCTCTCAAGGGCTCTCTTCCCTCCAGGTGCCCCATACCACAACAAGGTAGTGAGCTGTTAATTGTGCCAGAAATTAAGAATCAGGGATGCTGATATGCATACATGCATACATATTGAGTGAACCTATGTGCATGGTGCTATAAATTATGCATGAGTTTGACTATTAATGACCCAATGTGGCACAATTAGCTGAACGAGTACCACATGGCTATTAACAGATCGCTGTAAATGGAGAGTAATGCTGTCAGTTTGGAGGAGGAGTTAGACAGGACTTTTGAGACACTTGTTCTGTTTCTTGTGGAGAGTTGTGCTTCAACCAGTTAGCTTAGCTTAAAGACTGGAAACAGTTAGCCTGTCTCTGTCCAAAGATAAGAAATGGGCCTACGAGCACCACTATAGCCCACAGTACATGTTATATATTGTTTGTTTAATCTGCATAGCGCCAGATTAGCTGTTTTCATGCTTTGGTGCTACGCAAACCAGCTCTTGGCTTGTTTTTAACAAGACACATAAACAGGTATCAATCTTCTCATGTAACTTCCAAAATTTTGAACTATTTCAACTTTTAAACCAAAGTTGCTCACTAAATCTATGCAGCAGTATCATGAATCACATTGCACAGATTCAAGTAGGAGCATCCGGTGTTTCGTTGAACTTAGATCTGCTTATTAACAGCTGAACCACTTAATTGCTAACTGTACAGGCATTCACAAAGTGATAATGCAATAATCATGTTAAATTGAATTTCTTTTAGTGGTAGGAATCTTTTAAGTGGTAGGAATCAAGTCTAGTGCAGAAGTATATTTGTATGGTTTTTGCCTTAATAATAAGCAAACAAAGAAATGACTGCGGGACATTAGACAAATGCTGGTTCTCTTATTTTTTTTTGTAGCTTTTGATTCAAGCCACTCAGTCTAATTGTTTTTTTATAGAGAGTATTTCTGATTAACTTAGGTTTTCTTGATCTAAAAATTTTAGTGCTGCATTATCTCTCCAAAAGAGAGCCCTGATGTATGAGCTCTCTACGAAATAAAAATATTAATTCAGACTGTGTTGCATCCCGAATCCTCCCCTAGAGGCCTTCTTAAGTAGCTGATCTTTTCATGTGATTGTCACCTGCGTTGATAATGTTAAGTGGCTTTGTTTTCGGTTGACTGCTGCGAGATCACACCGGGTACACACCTCCTCCAGACACCTTCTGATTTGCCGAGGCACCATGACAACCAGGGACAGGAAGTGAAGAACTGTCGTTTTTGTGTATGTGTGTGTTTTTAGGGATTTGACTGTGGCGCACTGGGAGGTGAGGGAGGGTTATACTTTTGCTGGATAATTAGCATTTGGGTTTGAGATTTAATTAGGGTTTCGGCAGTGTGAGCTCTTCAGAAGACAGTGCTAACGAAGTTTGCTGATGAGTGAGAATGATTGACAAGCAGATGAAGGGCCAACAGGAGGCTTCTCTCCCTAAAATCCTGCTACTTTGGATTATGATCCCATAGCAAATGTGTCTGTTTTGTCTCACATACATTTTTATAACTCAGTCTTTCTGTGTAATAGCCTCAGAGCCTTGCACATCAAAGTGAGATTTTTGATCATTTGTACACATTATTGTCTCTGCTCTAAATTTTTTTTAACAATAATCATTGTTATTGGAAAGACCTCATCAGTCAGTGCACACTGCTAGTTACACCCTCCTTAAGTGATCAGGCAGCAACTTATTTAATGTATATTTTTTTAATATTTTATAAGCACCAATTGATATATTCAGGGAGTAGATTGAGTAATTCAATCAATCAAATAATTAATTCAAAGGTACAAATGACAAATTCATGCACACAAATGATCAAAAAATGTATTCTTCAATCAAAATCCTTGATTCAAATTGTACGACTACAAGGGAAACGGACAATAGAGAAGCAATAAAAACTTGATGATATCAATGCTCAGGGCAAAAGAAGCTCATAAAGAGAGCAGTGACTTAAAATGTGGGCCACTATGTTTTTTTTCTGAAGTAATGAGAGCTGTAATATAGCTGATGAAACCAGAGCCCTGTGGGTTGGAATTCAGAAAGAGAAGGCATAAAAGCCTTTGATTACAATGCCACAGGCTTTTTTTCATAATGCAATAACCTAAAATGCCTCTGAAATCAGGTAGATTTTATATTCATGGCCTAAATTCTGCAAGAAGGGTCAAACAAACTGAAGCGTTAGAATGCTGTTCAAATTTAAAAATCACTGTGGGGTTTGTCTTGTTTGTACACCAAGGCTGCATACATCCATCTTATTTTCTTGCCATAAAAATCTATTGAGAAAAACCAGTCACAGTCTGTAGTTGTGGGAGAAGGCACAGAGGATTGTCTTCTATCCCACACATAGCGGCCTAGCTGCTACACTGAATTAGACGTGGAATGAGATGTTTTGTTGGTGTTATTATGCTCACATTACGCGGATTGCTAGATCTACCCCACTGGGCCCACTGGGCTTAGTGCCTGAGCGAGGGGGGGGGTGTTAGAGAAAGGGAAGAGAGAGAGAAAGGAGGAGGAGGAAGCAAGAAAACCTGCCAAAAAACAGCTGGCTGGCAAAATGACAGGATCTTGGGGCTTATTTAGAGAGGAGAAGATGTGGGATTGAGTATGGAGATGGAGGAAAATTGGAGTAATCAGGTCCTAATGTGCTTGGGCTTACAAACATCTCTGGCCCTGTTACACTGAAGGAAATAAAAAATGTCAAGCTTCTCACCACTTCTCCCAAAACATTAAGATGATTAAGCCTCTTCAGTGGTGGGAAAAAAAAAAACAATGGCACTCGAAATAATCGGTGTCAGTTGAGCCATGGTCTTGGAATATTAATTGCAGCTTGAGCAGGCAGGGTTTCAGTTTCGTAGGCACACAGCTGTGAAGCTTTCTATTATTTCTTTTCCTCATTTCTTTGCTTGGATGTTTGTTGTCTTTGCCTGATTAAGTCCAGTTTTCTTCCGACTGCGTTTTTGTCTTTTCTAAAAAGCCAGTTTTGTCTTATTAGTCATAATATGCATATATCCTCCAGAGAGAATACAGTTTAATTAGTCTTTGTTAATGGCTGGCTACCTGACCAAGGTGGGGGATATTCAGTGTGTTCAGAGCATGTCTGCATGTCAGGGAGAGACACAGAGCACCGACTGAGGTGCTGTCTAACATAATGAACTTGATTCAATACAGCATCTCTCATGTCACTCGATATTTAATCAACGCAGACTTCAAACAATGACTTTATCACACAGCGCAGAAACAGCAACTGGGATTTGATCTACACAACGACAATCACATTTGCCATTATTCCTTTCACCCAGTAACTTTGCAGGAAATGGTGGTGAAACTGGTCTGATTACTCCTGAACACTCATGTACATGATAGCACTAGGCTGTGCATTTGTGATGGAGTGCTCCACAGAAAAAGGACCAGACAATATATTTTTCATGATTAATTAATTAATCAATTGACCATCCAAGGTGAAACACATTTTTTGAGAAATAGAAACTGAGTATTGATCTCTAACTGGAAATTCATACAGAAACATATACCTTCCCTATTTAGAGCATTAGTGCTGTTTGTGATAGTTCTAAAAGGCCAGTTTGATGCTCACAATTAACAAATATATTGTGAGGTAGGAACTGGATGACACGGGTTAGGGTTAGGGCCGAAGCCGTGCAGGCGTGCTCATAACTTACCTGAGATTTCCATCAACAGAGTAATCCTTCAGTTAGAAGGGGAAGGGCAGATGCCCCGATCGATGACTGCCATCTTTTACACTGCAGAAGGGCAGGGCCGTGGTGGCCAAGACCAGGAGAGCCAAATTATAACTATTTACACGGCAGAGAGCAATGGGGGGGGTTGAGCGAGACAGGGAGAAAGGCCCCTCATGGAAAAATCAATGCTAAAGACTGGTGAGTGCTGCCACACACACGCTGATACACACCCGAGTGTTCATGCTGATATACACACATGCAAAGGGCACATTAGTTTCTACATATGAGAGTTTGAACACATGATTCTGTTTGTTCAGAGACACACACACACACACACCTGGATCATTTTGTCTTTCTCACACAAGCATAACCACCCAGAGCCAGTCTAGGATGGTTATTGCTGCAGCAGTGTAAATGACTGACATCCAATTAAAACTCTGTTAAGGAAGCTGTAGTGATTACTGTCTCTGGAGCTCATCGATTGCTGATAGGCACAGCTGTCTCATCAAGCCGCTAACTACCTGGGCCTATTTTTATTTATCTATTTCTTTATTTATCACTTCCCCCTACAACTAATGATGTGGCATTGACCTTTTTAACATAACAACATCCTCCCACCCTTGACTTATAGCCCTCTAACTCTCTCTCTCTGTGCTAGCAGTGCAGAGGACAGAGAGTAAAGGAGCGATTAAGTGGCAGATGAAACTATGCCCTATCTCCTCAGTTGGAGCTGAGGTACAGTGAGTCGCTGTGTTGACAAATTCAGGAGGCGATAGATTAGATAGCTGATGTATGCATGTGCTGCTTTCTCAGCAAACTCTCTGCGAGTGAAGAAAAGCAGAGTGGAGTGACGTCAGGAGAGAGACAAGAGAAAAGAACTTATTTGGCACTTCATCCCATATGGACAAAAATACAGATGGAAAGAATAGAATATCCAACTTCCTTCAAGCATTCATAAATTTAATGAGCAGCTCCCACAAAAAAAAAAGAACTCGCAGAGAGATTGCCAGCAGGTGGTATACAAAATCGGCAGAGCTACAAAGAAAGTCTTTAATCTTTGGGAGTCTCTAAAACTCTACCATAACATCATCATTAATGCTGAAGCACAGGTATGCGCAGTCCGACAGTTAAATTAACTAGGCTTTGTACAGTGAATATTAATATTCTGTTTTGAAGCACTGTGTTTCACTCTATGATCCCTCTCTATGACCTCTTCCTTCCTACTTTGCTTTATGCAACCAACAGCCCAGTTTCTGTGCTTTTGCCAGTTTTCTACCTCAACACAAGGAGCTCTCCAGATACGAGCCCTTTGCACTGGTATTGAAGTCCACACAGTGTTCACACACTGAAAACCTGTCCACCATTATGCTGCTAGTACAATAGTACACAGGAGCCATAAAGGAAGGGAAGGTGCACCTGAGATGACAGCAATGTTTATATTATAGGACTCTTATAGGATTCTTGCAGGTGCAAAACTGGCAAAATCCCAAGTGCAGGTGCCATATCATTAAAAAAGCAGAAAAGCAGAATTTGCATTGCATTTAAGCAGATAAATGTACATAAATATGACTGAAATGTCCTTTTCATTGATTTGCATATTCTTTCCTTGATAAATGAATATATAGTTAGGGAAAAATGCTACTATATAGTTGTCTAACTCAAAGATAATCAGAACTGTGAGCAGGAACTATAGGAACTATTTTGCATTTTCATCAAAATAGCTGCCAATTAATTCTCTGCCAATGCATTAATTGATTAATGTATTGTTTCGGTCCTGTTGTGCAGCATTGTTACAAGATGGCTTTCATCTCTGGGCTCTCCTCTTGGCCCATTAGGAAACTGTCTGCAGCTTTAAGAGGTGGTGACAGGAGCTGAAGTGATTGGGCATTATTAAAGCTCACAGAAACACCACCTGCTGAGAGTGTATAACTAAGTACAATATCTCCATTCGTTCAAAACCATGTGGTGCATATTGCTTTATTTTGTTTTTGTCAGATTATAGAGACTAAAAAAGACATTCATGAGTCTTTAAAATGTGTTTCAATAGCTGTATTTCTATTACCAAATACATGAAATTTCAGTGAACTTGTGCACATTTGGATGCCTCCTCTAACAAATAGTTCCTCTCTGTTGGAACAGCTCTGTTAGGCAAACACAGGCTCACAGCTGAGGTGGCGAATACAAAGCCTGCTGGAGAGCTGAAGGCTTCACGGCAGAGTGATTTTTCTTTACCTTGTTCCATACCATTTTGGATTTTGAAAAAGTATATGAGTGCAGCTCAGAGCTGGGTGTGAGTAATAATATAGAAAACCTGAAATATTGTGAATTTGATTTGTTTGTGTCAGGGCTAAGTGTTAGGGTTAGTGGGATGAGGACAATGTTGCACCTTGTCAACCTACTGCTGATCAAAGGGCAGATTACCTGTCAATAACGGGACGAAGAAAATACTGAGTATTGTCATATGTTTTGTGATGCTGTATTAATTGTCAAAAACAATTCTGATTATTAATTAGCAAATAAAATCATAAGCCACATGAATGGAAAAACAATGCAGAGCCGAATTAATCCAACTTTAGGATTAGGTCTTTTCTAAACGTTCTCTTCACTTTTGATTTATAGCTGCATAATATGTCCAGACATCCTGACTGGGACAGAATAAAGGTGTTGCATGAGATTGCTAATACTTGGTGATGGCAGCACGCATGGTAAATGCAAAGACATATCCCATTGTTCTTATTGCATTAAAAAAAAAATCTTTTTTTTTGGTCTTTTTTTTTTTATGTATAAGGTGGTGGCGATTTTAAACATTGCAACATACTGCCATGCATACAGTATTGCAATATATGTTTTATTTACTGAATTGCAACCCCTGATACATATTCCGTCCCCAAATTCTTGCTAATACACAGCTCTTTGCACTCTGCACCGGTTGGAGCAGTCTGAACAATTATCTGACCATGGTGGCAACGCTATTTTCGAGCAAATGAATAGCAGGAAACTATGGAAACACTGTGCATCAGTTTTAAGGGCTTTGAACAATTCGCCCCATTCTCCAAATGTCAAAATGTTCATAGTGACAACTTGTCTCTATTCAAATTTTACTTCGCATTCATTTCTTGTTTTGGGGTCATGAAACGTAACCAGTCCGTAAAAGGTATCGTCATATGGCAATTCAAGTAAGAAAATCAAAATTGAAGTCAAAACTGAAGATACAAGACCACAACGGCACCGATGACGTAGTTGCTTCTTGGAGGCATCTGAATAATTCATATCCACAGAAACATATTTCTTCCTCTTATTTGTCTCGTCTTTTTTTCCTTCTCGTCTCCCCTTGTGTCTTCCATCTTTCTTTTGTTCTTCATTTTTTTTTCTACACGTCTATCTGCACAAGCCCAGGTAGTCGGTGGCTGATTTAGGCACAACTGCTATTAGTCAGACACAAGTACATGATTATGATACAGCAGGAAGGAAACGACTACCCAGTCCCTCATTTCTACATTAGCACACGTCACACTCCTCTGCATTCTCAGCATAACTGAATGAATATTTCATCAATTCATTGGCAGTGAGTGAAATGAGGGAATGAAAGTGTTTTAGCCCTTGTCATAAGCTTGTTGCAGAGGATGGACAGAGAGAAAACAAAGAATGCATGTGTAATTAGAGGGAGGGTTTGCCAGAATGGCTTTGTGAGGGAGAATGCAGCAGCGGGGTGAGGCATTAACACAGACATTGTCATTGGCAGGCACATATCGATCTGTAAGCCGCCACTGTGTAACTGAACCGGCAATGGAATCCAGTGACATGCTTTTTCTCTGTCGAAAGGTGTGACTTTAGACTATTTGTCTTGGTCTGCAAAACGTATAGCTGCAGTGTCACAGGTCTTAGCGGTCACTCGTTCTTTTAGGGAAGTTCTTCAGAGAAGCGGCCTATACATATATATATATGGTGCAAAATACTGACTGAAATTATTTTCTGTTTTAATGTGCATTATCACATTTTAGGCTCAAAAATGAAAGTGAGGCACTGACATTTTCAAACTCAATAAGGAGTGGAGTTCATGGGAGATGGATGAGAAAATTAACTCTCAGGGTTTTTGCGTAGAGGACCAGAGTGCACATCACCTGTGAAACCAACAACTGGTAATTATCTTTATGTCTTTAAGCATCAAGTTTCACTTTCGAAACAGTTGTTTTAAGCTAAAACACACTTTTTCTTCCCCTAACCTTAATGCCAAACCAAAAGAAGTTGTTCTGCGATGAGGTGGTGACTTGTCCAGGGTGTACCCTGCCTTCCGCCCTAAGACAGCTGGGATAGGCTCCAGCCCCCCCACGACCCTATGAGGATTAGCGGTAGATAATGGATGGATGGAAAAGAAGTTGTTCTGTTTCTGTTCAAAATGTGACATGCTGATTTTTACACTGTAGTAGGTGTAGTAGGTCCCTACTGGCCCATAAGTATGAGACTGATAGTTAGCGATAACAAATAGATTGTTCAAGTGTTGTACTGAAGTCCTCGCTTTTGGCTAAAACTTTACCTTGCTCATCTTATCTGCACCTCATTTCCAATTATACCCCTAATTATCTTTAAATGGCTATTAAAGTAATAGATGGTCACAAAATGTCAAGCTTAGCTTGGAAAGTATAAAAGAATGGAGCTCATTAGAAATCTTGCCAAGAAACTGTACAGTAAATCACATCATTTGCTAGTGATGTGCACAGCTGGCTACCACTCTGACAGTTTATCGTTATATTACACCTACATATCTCAGAAATGCAGGGAATTACATTCACTCATTAGAAGTCAGTTCTATGAGCCACAAAATCCTTGCTTCTGGCTTTGTTGTTGCTCTTGCTGCCCGGCAGCAGCTGTGGAAAACTTTCCAGCCTCAGCAGCTTAGCTGTTTCTCCTTCCAGCTGTTTTTTTTTTTTTCCCCCTCCCAACACTCTTTTTGGACCACATCTTGTGTTTTACATGATTGATAGTATAATAACGAACAATTGCTTATGTGATCACAGGGTGCAAAATGTCTGGATGACAGCGTTCTGCAAGTAATCATTTTCAAACAACAGATGTGTTGTAAGTAGAAATTAGGTCGGCACATAAATGATATCAAACAAAAATCAAGCAATGTTGGTTGATACAAGATGCAAGAGCATCACTTCATATTAGGTATTACATGCAGTTTATAGTTTACAGTTGCTGATCTTTCCTGACAGTAGAGTAATTCTAGGGTAGATGCTACAGTATGTGGACAGTTTATTTCGAAATAAAACCCATACTTAGCATACTGGTTTGTTTAAAGACTCACTCCCGCATACAAAAACCTCTCAGGAAATGGTCCAAAATAAAACAGTTCAATGACTGCATTGTAAAAACAGAAAAGTGGAATTAATCTGCACATTTGGAAATACACTAAATATGTATTTCCACACAGCCTAATAGAGGCACACCAATTGAGGATTTCTTCTTGCTTGTTAAAATGCTCTCGCTATACGCTGCCATCCGCCTGCAGTAAATCAAAGTGAGGATGACACAGCAGTGCCAAATAAAGGTATTTTTACAATATAGCACAATTCCCTCTACAATTTTCACACTAGCCATCCAATTTCACCCCGCTGTTAGCCACCGATGCCCAAGGACACATGACAGATTCAGCTCATAGAGTAGCACTCTTTCCCCCAACACAGACAGTAGCGGGACTATTAAAATAAAGCCCGCTCAATTTATATCACGGTGGCATTAACGCTAATGAGTATATTAGTTTCAGACTGTCACTGGGAATAAGAGGCAACATTGATCTCTTGTCATCATGCTCATAATAGATTTTTCTTCCCTCACCCCCACCCCCCGCATATATTATTGTGCAGCTTTCCCTGAGTTCCTATGGGAGTTGCTTTCACATTTTAATCTCCTCACTTTAAGAAAAGGCAAATGCGCTTCTCTGCACAGTCAATGCTAATCACAATGGTTGCTGTACTGGTTGTTTGAATGTATTTTTAGTCAGCTGCAAATTTGTATGCAGTGCAACCTTTGAATTATTGTTTGGATTTCCATATATTTCCTCCTTGCTTAGATTTATCTCCAGAAAAGTTGCTTTCTCTAAACAAACAGGATGCGATCAAATTGAAACTCAAATCCCTGGATAAGACAAGACAGTTTTATTCTATGAAACGGCTCAGCAAGACCTTGGAAACCAAAGCAGCATCTGGACATTTCACAATTGCTGATATTAAAACTGAGTTGAACACATACTCTCAGGTGATTAAATGACCTGGAACATGTACGAGGCATGGATGGAGCTGACAGCTTCATACATTCATGTTATTATTATTTTTCTTTTTTTAAAATCATCATTAATGATTAAATCAGTTTTATTACATGCATTCTGCTGCTCAAAACTCTGATTGGCTGGAGGAGAGGAGGTTGAAGAATCAGGCTAAATACAAATGTTTTTCACTGATTGAGCTTTAATTTTTCAAGGATGATCTCTTTGTGCAGAAACACTCCTGTCCTCTCTAACATGCACTCGGTGTATTCTCTATGAATAACTGTTTAATGAGCATCACCATCAGTGTAGCCATCCACTTAGCCCAGTCCTTGATTACAGAGTCTATTCGACAGACTGTAGAGGACAGTGAGAGTTTTGGCCTCACCCTGGGGACACACTTGGCCCTTCCAGTAAAAAGAGGCCACTAATGGAAGCGGAGGCCCTCGTCTCCACTCCACATTTTTTATGTAGGCAATCCAGGCATTTATGGTAATCATAAAGTAGGGCCAAATGGATGGTGGGGTCAGCTCTAAGCACTGAAAAACAGAGTGATGCAGTCTTGTTTACAGCTGCTGTGGAGAGAGTGCTGCCACCTCCCTGTACGTTCAGCCAGAGCAGGTGTGCAAGCTCGGTGCATGAAAACATCTTGTGAGGACCCCAAGATGGGACCCCCTCTAACCCACATGCCCCCATCTGTTGCTCATTCAGTCTGTCTGAGGTTCATATACTTGCAGTGTTTATCAACCTCTGGGGACAGTTTATAAAAAATTCATTAGCTCAGCGGGGTGAGTCGCAAGCTTAATGCTGAATGCTGGATATTTTCCCCACCTATGCTTCAACAACTCCCATTTTTCATGTGTTTGAGCAAACGGGTCGCTTTTGAGGAGACAGAGGTGATACGAGAGGAGGGGAAAAGTCACTGGTGGATTATTACCATACTTTATTAATATGCAGGTTTAAGTGTGGATGCCAGTGTTTCTTTGTAGAGGTGCTCCACCGTGATCGTGGCACAGCCCAAAGCTGAATGCTAATCTATTTTATTTTCTCATCTTCCCCTGCTTGAAAATCACCATAGCTGGTAGCCAGAAACCACAAAAAGCTACAAGCAGCTGTCCTCACTGTGTCACCGCAGTGAGGTAAACAGGCAACATCCACAAAAAATTAAAGTCAATAATTTAATGAGTTATGTGTGGTTTTGCCAGGCGCAGCCAAGGGTGCAGATTTTCAATTTTTTTTTGTTTTTGTGTTTGTTTTTTTTTGTACTGTAAATTGCATCCAGTGGGTGCAGATACTTTTGATGCACACAACACATTAAGTTGGCTTAATGTGACTGTCAAAAAAAGAGGGAGGAAATTCAGTGTGTGGGAGACAATGTGCGACGCTTAACGAGTCATTTAAGAACATAATTTTCAATTATGAGCAGAGAAAAAAATCACTTTGGGTCCAGATTAGATAAGACTGTCCTGATGATTTTACAGTGAGGGAACATTACGAGGAATTGCGCTGCAGTGTGGTAATCTGATGTAATGTAGAGAGGGAGGACAAAGAGCAGCCACAGTCTAGACATCCCTGTGGGTGGTGTGTTTGGTTAGTAGATGGAGAAGTTCCTCTGGATGTTACATTCTTCATGGCCTCCTATATTTTCAGTGTGGACAGTTTATGGTTAAAGTGGAGGTGAGGTGAGAGTCAGGGTATGCAGAGGACATTAAGCAAAATGACAAACACTTTACAGCCCATCCCTGCTGTAAGTGTGAAATTCAATTCCACACATAGACTTCTTGTAGATGAACAGGATTGTGGGAGCACTGCTTCATTTTGCCAATGCACATCAGACTGACATGGGCAATAATAATACTGTGGTTTGTTATCAGCTGAATTTAATCTCTAGTCCACAGGAATTACATTCAGAGACCAATTCAAATATACTGTTAGACAACGTAATCCATATCCGTAGCCTTACAAATCCCCTCGGTGCATTAATTCATCCCATACAGTCCACAAGATTAATAGCAGGCTGGGGCAAGATGTGATAAAGCCAGCAGAATACATTGTCCCACTGGCCACCAGTGCAGGGGCTAATTTGTATGGCACTCAATACGAGCGCACAATGGTCATTGTTAAGACTGATCAAATTTCATAGACGCTGGTGCCATGATTAGCTCGAGGAGTAAGTGCGTTCTCTGACATAAAACCCAGTAAGAGCATTAAGTCCTGTAGGCACTTGAGGAGGAAGGATTGTTTCGGTGCTGAGGGCGGCAGAGGCAGACCTCTGTGAAGCATGAGGTGGAATACACATGTTTAAATGGAAGACTATAACTTACCCAGTAGCAATAAATTACAGGACTAACGAGGTGCAGTGTTAACATGGATTTATTTAATAGTATCTTAGCAAGGTATTATTGAAGCATGAAGAAGTGACACTTTTATGTGCATGTAATTTTTTATCCAAAATGTTAATTTTTTATTTTTTTACTGGCTCCACTGGATGTCCTGCTGGCCAAACTATGCTACTGTGGTTTTTAATGCAAAATGGAGTGAGCTCGTGAGCTGCATCGAAGAAGTAATGTGATGAATCATTTTAGATTCAACTAATTGATGGAAAAATTACGGATGAAGAAAAGGCTGTTCGTGACTGTATAATTGCAACTGCCTTACATTACCGTTGCCATGATAACACATCTTATGTTCCCTGTTAGCTTGTCACTCAATGAATCTCACGGCGGCACTACAATATGAAGCGACCAATGTCAGTTTTATCGTAACTGATGTTTCCAACGCTGCATGTAGACTAGTTAGGTTATCACGTACAACTTCACACCTTTGTTACAAATCTCCAGTAGCTTCACACAGACATACAAATCTCACAGTTTCTGCTTGGGCCTGAGCAAAGGGTTATTTCTACCAGTACATTACCACATGCAATACACCCCCACATCACACTGACTGAAAACAGTGTGCCTCAACAAGTCTCACCAAGAGTGTGCATCACAGAATGAGAGGAAGTAGAAAGGCGGTGCGATTCAAAGGGTGATGAAAGCTTCAGTCATTCAAAAGGAGGAGAAAAGTTGTGGATCTGTGTTTAAACGTATGTAATATCTGTGTTTTTGAATGATTAAAACCCTCTCCTTTCCCTACGGTATGTCATGTTCTGCTGCTTCTCTCTCACTGAAGCTTCATAACCCACACACACACCCCTTGCCATATCATCTGATCTTGTACAGATTGAGTTAAGATTGGAGAATATTCCTGAAGCACTGTCAGTAAATCATTTTTATCAATGAGGTTCAGGACACATGATATGTCGTGTATATATAAGTAAAAAGTGTAGGTGTAGGTGAATTGTTACTGTGTGTACATGCCTAGCCTTGTACCTGACATGACTGCAGTGATATGTTACACTGACAGGGAAGGGAAAGATAAGACATTGTTATTAAACGTGGTGTGAATGATTGGACCTGCAGTATGTAGAAGTACATAGGAAAAACTGCAGTGTGTGTTTATGTGTGTCATTTTCTGAGGCCCTTTGAGGCAAGAGCATGTTCTGAGCATGTGATTCAGCCGTACGAAAACAAGCCAGAATAAGTCTGAAATATAATGTTCAAAGCATGGAAATGTATATGTCGGCATGGTTTCTCAGTCAACCACTCCACTCTGAGATAAACAGCAAATGTCCCCTTAAGGAAAAGTAGCAGATGAACAGTTTTGCGAGGTGGTTCAAAGGCAAAAAACAATCCCACATTCAGACCATGCTACATGATAGAGGGGGCATGCATTCAAGTTGAAGGAGAAAAGAAAGAAAAAAGATCTCCTCTAACGCCATGAAATACAATTCATCTTGTCGCAGTCCCTGTGAGGAGCGTGTAATCACAATGACACACTGGTGTAATCCATTTAAAACACTTTGGCTTGGGCCTAGGCTGCTTTGACTTGCTCTGCAGGCTTGTGCCATCATCTTCGTTTCGGATACGTTTCACTGACTGCCTGCAATTAGCGGAAATGTGTAAGCTGTCTTGTCGTCCACCTGCTCGGGCTGCCAGGCAAGCATCTTGTCCTGGATGAATTACATGACTGGCAAGAGCGTGAAGAGGAAAAAACACACCAAAAGATAATAACCCGCTTGTCTCAGGCAGAGGTGAAGAGCAAGCCTATTCGCTTGTCCACAGATGTGTAATCTGTCTCGAGAGGTGCTCTCTCTTCTGGCGCCTGTGCGCTTCGACTTAGACCCACCCAACCTGACTAGGCAATGAGCTTAGAGTAATGGTGTCACTGGGGCGCTGAATCTCATTGAGAGTTGCTTGAGCAAACATTATCTCACACTGAACCGTCGCAATGGTGTCTGGAGGGAAGGCTCTGGTGAGTTATTACACAGCCAGTTTTAATCTTACAGGAGGAAATACACTTTTGGTTTTTAATGCGAGGAGACCACAGGGCGACTTGGGTCCACTCTGCATGTGCTTCTCCGTGCACGATGGAGGCTAATTGAACTAATTACGCACACAGGGATACCAAATTAAACATCTTGTTGGCATTAAACTGTGGATGATTTATACTCACCTCTAAACTTTGCCCACTGCTGCCCACCACTACTGTGTTTATGCACCGTTGCTTTAATTATGACTATTTGTTAATGGGTGCTCTAAAGAGGTCTGGCGGACTGGTTAAAAATATTCAGTGTGACGAGGAATGATAAATAAGGGTTTCACTACAGCAGTGTTTCTCATAAACAACCTTTAATGGACTTCACAAAAGGCAGCACATCACTCAGCGTCAGGCATTCACTAATGATTATTTTTATTAGAAGTTACAATGACATGTTTTGTTGATTAATCATTTAATCCATGTTATCAGAAAAAAAGTAACCATGTCAATCAATAATTTCCTAGAGAGTCTTCAAATAGCTTGATTTCTATGAAAGAAGATAACCCAGTCAGCTTTCTGAGTGCGGTCTAGATTAGAAAACGTGATTCAACAAGCCACTGATCATTCAAACATATCTCCATATTTTTCTCACAATACAGTCAGAGCAGGCTGGGCTTTTTGGGGTGGGGGTCTTAAAGGGACAGTCACTAAAACTGACTTTTTTCAACATTAAAGCATGTAAACATTCTCGTAGAAACCCAGAATTAAAATATGGACCTGAAAATTAAATAAACTGTATGAAGCAACTACCTTAAGACAACAATATGAACAATATTTAAAATACTACTTCATATTATAGGATACAGCACATTACAGCCTATAGGATGCAGCACATTTAATATGCCAAGTTATTGCCCATTTCAAACCACTTATTTTGTTAAGCAATAAATATTAACGGTGCTCTGTGGAGTTTGTGACCAATAGTACTGTTATGGTGCAATGTGTCTATGAATGAGACCAATTTTTATGATGGCATCCACAGTTCAGGGTCTAAAAGAGAGAACTCCATGAGGCTCCATAAGTTTGCAGATGTGTTGCTTTCGCTTGATCAATTTAATTATTTATTGATTTTTTTTAAATTGATGTTGTTTAATTTTCAATTGATCGATTCATTGTATCAGCACTGACCTGTTGTAGGTGATGCACTTGTTAGAGAGTTCAGTGCACAGAACAGAACCACTGTAGTCCTGCTCTCATTGTATGAAAGAAACTGAATTAAATGTGGGAAGCTGTGCATGAGGAGCAGCCATCTTTACACCTATTAACACTGAGCGAATAGTGTGGCAGTGATCACCACCTGTGATGGAATGAAAATGTCAAACTCTAATTATAGAATATCTTTCAGTTATTTTGATTCAATCACATAATCATTGAGTCCAGCCTATATCAGGGACTAATCCATCTGGTAGTCAGAATGCCATAATAAGCCAAATCCTCACATGAAAATACTCTTATCTTACCAGCAATAATGTAAACTCTTTTTCACTCTGAGCATATCACATTCCCCAAGTCAACAGTTCAATCTCACCTTCCTCGCCCACTTCTCTCCGAGCAGCAGATGCCATTATTTTTCTTGCACCCCGCTTCTCTTTCTCCTCACCCGCCTTCATTCTGGGCCCACTAGATGGATCGGCTCTCCCTCAATCTATGCTTCCTCTGCGCCTCCTCAGACGGGGAGATTGATTTGTCTACAGGATGCCTCTGACCTTTTGATATGATCCGATAACGGACGCGTGGCCCTAACCAAATTAGACAATTAAAGGGGAGGCACATTAGAAGTGAGATGAGGTGTTTCCCTTTCTCTCACAGCATACCTCTACCTTTTTTCCATGATGGTGAGATCCACTGTCCATCTCCTGCCCGCTCATATCAGATGCCCAGGGGAAAATAAAAGATGCGTTTTCAAATTGCACTTTGCCTAAAGGCTCTTTCAGCCAAATTTGATTTTCACCTAACATCGATTTTCCCCTTACTCCCAACTCAGTGGATCCTAATGTTATCTGTGGTATAGTTCTGTGCTGTGCAGAAATACAAGGAGACATCGCTCTGGACTATTCCATGTCAGAAGACACTGAATACACCATGTCTTCCTCGTGTCTGGAAAAATAAATGATTGAGAAGCTACACTTTTCTTCTTTTTTTCCTATCATCTTGGATGTTCTCCAAAGTTAGCAGTCATCTAGGTACTGAGCCAGTGGATTTCTTTTGGGTTTTACCACTCTTGTTTTTTCCAACCAATAAAGTCCAGATGTAGCAAATTAAAACAGCACAGACTTGTTTGCCTTCTGTTGCGAAATTTAGACAGCGCACACTGAGTGCTAGACAATTTTATCTCTAAAAATACACCTGCTACCTGATTATGTTGTTGTGGGCTGAAGAACAGAAGTTGAACTTGGTCCCGGTTAAAACTCAAGGAGCTTTGTGCCCTCTGATCACTACAATAACACTTGATTTGCTTGTTTTGTACTTTTCATAGCAATAAGAAATGAAAACTATAGAAATGAATGGGAAAATTCTAAATGGGCATGGCAGACTTCACTTTCTTTTATTTTTAGCATTTCTGCTTTATTTGATAGAACGAGAGAGGGGATAACAAAGAGCCTACAGTCGGATTTGACTCTGGGCCTCTGCAGCAAGGACTGAATGGTACAGTACAGCGCTATCCGATGAGCTACCATGGCGCCTGACCTTGCTCTATTTATAAACCATTAATAATTAATGACAGATAATTAAGCTCCTCAACAAGCAGGAGTATAGCTATGATGTGAATCACACGAATAGAGAATGCTGATGATAAGACATAAATCGTATCATCAAGAAAAGACAACACCTCAGCTTGCACCTGTTTTGACATTTTAAGAACCGCTGTGGTGTCAGGGCTGAGTGAATTTCTGTGGCAGCCTGTATAAAAGTTGACAAGCCAGACAGAAGAAAGGATAGATTTTGACAGATCCCAGCCTTCTTTCATTGGAACGTATGAAGGGGAAAACAAAGGGTGGAAGAGGAGGATGAGGGAAGGGGGGTGTCTTCAAAGTGGGCGATGGCACTGCTGAGCCAACAAATGGTGTGAAAACACACATCAACTTGCGTGGATACACATGAGACTCGCTATCACAAGCCACGACACATAACCAGGCGTGTGTGTGAACAGAAGGATGGTGTTTGTATGTGAAGGGAGGATGAAGCAGTGGGGGTGTAGCATGAAGAGATGCAATCCCCCCCTTTGGCAAGGCCCTACTCCTTGGTACCATTTGTTTGTCATCTTAAACTGGCAGAGAGCTCAGGAAGCCAGGGTCTTACATAAACCCTACCCAGTATGGCTCTGTGCTGGGGAACTGATCCCTCCCAAAATCCTCATTGTTATTCTCTCATGATGCCAAGGGATCTACCGAGCACCCACAGCCAAACCTACAGCAGGGCTGAGTGGGAGGTGGGGGTGCTGTGTTTACATGTGTGCTCTGTCAGGGGACTGAGGTAACTATACACACCAGATTATAGAAGGAACACAGCTCCTTAGTCTGTACTGTTAAGATCCTCATCATTTTATCTGCATGTCATCATGTATTTTATGTGTCTATCATGTCAGTTTCCTCCAAAGCAAATGTATTCGTAACCATGCAAGAGACAGGGCTGTGTCAACTTGAATTTCCACTGTTATTCTGTACAATAACTCACCACACAAACTGCTAGAAATTCATCAAGGGAAAGGGGGAGGATTTCAAAATGTACAATATAATAGGCTGCAGCACTCTTTCAGGGGTGTCCACTTTCTCCTATGTGTAGAGATTACAAGCTATCTCCCCAGTCTGAGAGCCAACGGGCCTGTCAGGGGTTTGATTTAAATGTCCAAGGTAGGGCTTGATCTAAAAGTGTCCTCTTTCAGGCTGATCAAAGACGATGAGACCTCTGGGTCCTGTGAAATCATGCCATGCACTCTCAACCTCAGTATTTACAGCAGCTCAGCTCCATTCAATGAAAAATGCATAAAGCATCAATTGCATTATTTGTTTTAATCATATCTGCCACTTGTGCAAAAATCATTCACATCCTGTTCTTTGCGAAATTCACGTATATAGATGTGAATGGCAAGCTTGGAAGCAGGACTCATTGTGGTACTGCATATATATTTTACATTAGAGCAAGACTGCTTTAGCTGGCTGTAAAATACCATTAATAAATGATATTCTGTGGATACTAGCCTCACTGATCCCACCACAATAGTTGGACTACTTCATATTGATGCAAAGAATCATTTCTTAATCTCGAGGGATTTCAGAGTTTTTTTTTTTGTCTTCACAGCCAAATAAAGAGTTTCCTCAAACTAAACCCTGTTTAAATACAACTTCTAATACATTCATGGTCTAAATTGTTTGCTCGTCTTTTCAGCAAAACAAAACTCTGGTGCCCATTATGGTGTGGAAAAGAAATGCTGTTCACGGTGACCTCCAAGTGGCTGTTTGAATGTCTCTAAGGTATGAATATAAACATAATAGTGAGAATCTAAAAGCTGCTGGAAACAGATATTGCTGCATCTGCAGGTAAAACTAAGCCGATGCTTCATAGGAATATTCTTGCAAGGAATATTTTTGCCAGCCTTTTTTTCTCATTACTGACCTGAAAGGACAGTGAGAGATATGGCTTTGCATCACTGTTAAGAAAAAGGGGATGGGGAAGTGTCTAGAATGATAAGCATGTCTGGAATGAAGAAAAGAAAGAATGAATGTTATCTTGAGATCAGAGGCGGCCGATCTGTCCAAAAACACAACAAACTGCCATTCAAGTTCATTCTCCTCTTCTGCTACTTTCTTTTTTTTTCCCAAACGCTTTGATTTGCTCTACCCTTTCCCAGTGTGGAGGTCCCTTGGATAGCAACCGAGTAGGTCTAATTGATTTTTCTTGTTCATGTCCGTTAGAGGCAGCAGCATCGAACTGTGCAGAGTACCCTGGCTCCAGCTAGCCTGCATTATTCCTTTCTGTTTTCTTCTTTGCCCCATGTCCCAGTAGACTCTAATGCCAACACTCAACATATCAGTGCCCTCTTAAATGTTTCAGGGTAGCCAGACAGCAGAGGAATAGCACAGCAAAGGCATGTAGAAAAAAAAACACACCACCCCATGCACCGTGCAGAACATGTAGCATACAGAAAGGTCAGGTTGTAAGATCATGTTGGCATTTGCTCTTTAGGAAAAAAAAGTCATCATGTAGGCTAGCAGCTATCACATCAAAAGAATTACCAGTAAACTACTCTGGCTCGAGTTCTTCCCTCAGGAAACACTGCAGATTGGTGACAGGGAGTTGGGTGTTGCTGTCCATGTTTTAGTGAGTTTTAACCCTTTCTTTCATTCCTGCTGCCTGCTGGGACAGCGATGTTAGGTCGTGGAATAAGAGGGTATTATAGAGCACACACACGTCATGGCCTCAAGGTGCAGCTAAGCATGAATAAAACCATTGCAAGAATGAAATTAGCAATATCTCAACTGCCAGTATTTAAACCTCACAATTGATATTTGCTCGTAGGTGCATTTCTTTTACCACTAGTGGTGTGAGAAAGGCCAGGAGAGCTTGATGACTGTTGACAGTATGCTCCAGATCAAATGATGTGATCAAACGGACAGTGATCATATTTGCTGCCCAGGCATGAACTGTACTGTACAGCTGCTGAAGTCAGCTCTACCTTAGATTGTGATCTCTCTGTCTCTATCGCTGCCCCTCTCTGTCTTTCAAAAAAGATTTATTATAATCTTAAACCAACTATGATTTTGGCAGATCAATGCTGCACTTCACATTCACTCACTATAAGGCAAAACTAACCTTCTTTCTCTTAAAGCTAATGCTGGCTTATGTCATGTTGGCAGACCATAGCTAGACATTGACTTTATTGATGTTCATTGACTTTATGACTATTACAGTACTGTTTTCTGCACTAAATTTTAGCATTCACCATAATCCCACAACTGCCCTTTGAGAGACACAGTTAAGTAAAGTTACATTAAGATGCATAAAATATTCTGGATTTTGCCCCGAAAAGATAATACTCCTGTTAAACGATTACATGACTAATGAAAATGAATATGCCAGTAAGTTGTGGTGGACTTGTTCAACCATGCGAACACAGCCTCGCCCTTTCATTCCTTTCCTTCATCTCTTTCTTGAAAAGGTCAGTATTGTGATATTTGCACATATCCAAAAAAACCTATCTGTGTCTTGTTTAAAAGTACTTGTGTTTCTCCTTCTGACCAGAAACGTTGACCTTTCTTTTAGACTTGCATCTCTACAAACTGTTTGCTAGTTTGGTTGTGTACGTTGCATATGTATGTGAGAACACACTGTAGGCCCACTTCAACATATCCAAACAGAATATGCTGTTTAAATGTCCAATATTAAATACAGAATATACACGTTATAATGCTGGAATATCCCCGCAACCCTATGTGAGGATAAGCGGTAGAACATGGATGGATGGATGAATACTGGAATATTAGCATGTGTGTAAAAACAGCAACCATCTCCTCTCAAATTGCTACCTAAAGAAACTAAATTATATAAGTATATAACATGAGCAGTTCACCTTCCGACTGTATCACATAGATCACGCTTAATAGCATCAATGTCTCCTGCAGAAGGCAAAAGTTAGTGTTCAACAACTTAATGAGTCTGATTTATAACTGGAGCCATGTGCCTGATAAATAAACAGGACAGCTGAGAGGGTTTCATCTCACACAGCATTTTCTAATCAATAACTAAGAAAAATGCATTATATTTTTATTTTAATATTGTGGTTGTGAGTGCAGGTATGGTTGTTGGAGTGAATTCAACTGATCATTCATTGCTTGCTGTATATTGTGTTTGTATAAAATGATGACTGGTAAGTGATGCGACCACATTTGTTTTGAAGTGATAAACACACACCCGCTATTTCAACAAGACTGGCCACGTCTACTGTTATTTGATGGCATGTCTATTTACACAGCTTCCTGAGGAGTCACATGTATTGCCGCACCACTCTCTCGGAATCAGAATAAGACGGCATCTTGTGCCATGTTTGGCTGCAGGGCATGAGAAACTTTGGCAACTAATGCATCAGCAAGCACAGAAATGAAGCCCGCCTCATCCAAGAGCATTACGATGTGGATAAATAAATAAAACATTGCCACCGTGAGAGGAGAGGCAATGTGACAGCGGGATTTTTTTTTTTTTTCTGCTTTCATGTTGGCAGGCACAGACATTTTATTTTGGGATGAATCAAAATTTCCTGAAAACGCCTGCGTCAGGTGTATCTAATTATCTGACAACGCATCCTCATTATAAAACGGCCCCTGGGAGTCAGCTACTCAGCTTGCCAAGCGATGGACCGCAATCAAGGTGTAGCTCACAGTAAAAACACGGGGATAATACAGCCGCCTCTCCTCCATAGGTGGACCTTTTTTGCCTTTTTTGCTGAGAATTGGACAGTATTTGCCATTTTCTCCTACTATATTCATCATTATATGTGTGAAAATATAGTGCCTGTTTCAACAAGGATAAACTGTATGCATTGTGCAACATTTGACAAACACTATCTATACAGTAAGAGAGAAATGTGCTATAAATAAAGCTATAAATTCATTAGTAGCTGTTGTGACAGCACCTTGCCATCTCAGCCATGCCCCGATTATGTCACCTGGATGAAGTTTATAAACCATAATTACAGCTTACTCCTGTTTGTCTCCAGGGAGGTGCAGCAGGCAGAGGAAAAGCGGGCCGTGTTAGAGCAACCCATATTAAAGCATAATTAATGGGAGGAAAAGATTTGCAGAAATGCAGCTATCTAACTGGCATTTGTGGCTGTGGCTCTCGGGTCAAACACCCCTCCCTGTCTGCTGTAGGCAGGGAGCTGGGCCTCAAATCCCATCCAGCAGTGATTGATGCACGCCGGGCGAGTAGTTTTGGGAGCATCACTCAAAAGGAAGACAAAGGAAAATTGCAAAACTGTTGCCAGTTTGTAAAATGGGCGTGCTGCTGGGTAAAGGATGGCAGGGGACATTCCTACCTGGGACTAATCCTTGAAAGCTTTGCAAGAAATCCACTGGCTGACAGCAGATGATTAAAATCCACTGTTGTGCTCAAACGTGTCTTTACACACAGGACTAACTAGCCTAAAGGAGTGCTGTATTTCAACATGCTGTCTGTCATGCTGCAATTTGTTGCACAAGCAATAGTACTTTAAAAAAAGAGGAGGAGGATGCGTATTTGTCACCTGCTGGTGTTCCTGCTGGACTTGCTTATTTTCACATGGGTGCTGGCAGTATTAGATTTAAGTATTCACTGTGTATCATAGGTACACATTCAGATTTTGTATGATGCACTGCAGTGCTTCTGTATCCTGTTGTGCCTAGCAATGTCAAGCAAGACAGATAGATAGACAGAAAATCATTCCTCATAAGCTCAGCATATCTCTAACCTCAGGGCAACATCAGTGAAGCCATACTAAATTCAGCCCAACACAACTTCATCTTAACCTACAAAGATGATCAGAACCGAGTGTACTATTGAGCCATGTGAGGTGTGATGTTCTAAGTGCACTCATGTCATAGTTTCCTGTCTGTGCATGCTTCCCATTTAGTTCCTGAAATGCAACAGCAGCCTATCTCTTGCACTGCCTCGTGACTGGCAGACCGTAATGCTATTACCTCTCCTCGATGGCCATGCTCACTTAGCCCTCTGTCACTCTCCCTAGCCAGGGAAGACACGACTCCCTGGCTGTGCGAGCTGTCCTTGCCCTCATTTTCACTTGCTTCTCCTCGGCTCGGCTTGCGAATAAAATACTGAGACACAGACAAAACTTTTCACTTCATTATCCTGCCTTTTAGAGGCTTTTCTATATCTTTCTCTGCCTGCGAAGTGTGACTGCAATTCACAGGTAATTGGCTACCTATGAATCACTTGTCACTTAGTAGTCTGACAAATACTCTTTAACACAGATGAAGGGCTGCATTTGGTAACTTCCAAATATAGCTGGCAGTGATGAGGGGAGGAGAAAAACATGGTCCTCTGCTGACACGCCACTGCGCATGATCCGCTGTCAATCACCAGTGAAATTTGACATCAAAGCCTGTCAGATAACAGCAGGTAAACTGAGTGAGTCACCCCCCTGTCCACATCAGCAGCACAGGACCAAACACTGGAGCAAACTTTCTCAGCACGTCCCACAACCAGTGCATAGAATCTCCCAGACACGGATGCGTTCTTGCATCCTTTTTTTTTGGGGGGGGGGGCAAAGATAGCTCTGTGATGTGAGCGCACACTGTGTGTTCTAAATGATAGCGATAAAAACAAATGTGCAAATATCTCGCCACCATCTGGAGTGGAGCGGTCAGCAGCAGACCGGCGCACGCTGTGCGCTTCATTATCCATAACGCAGCTTCCAGATATGCAGAAATATGCGCCCTGGGCACCTACTCACATCGCGGCACGACACAGAACTTGGAGCAGACACCAAAACGACACTTAATTCCACACACTAAAAACACAAAGAGCAGCTTTCAACTGCGATTCACAATCAGAGGATGCAGAAAAAAAAGTCTATGCTACTTACTATATACCCAGGCGGTAGAATGCAAAGCCCCGGTAACTGTAATTAAAATAAGAAGAATGGCAACATGAAGGATTCGCTTTGTTTGATTGCAATGTCAACTCTGTGCGACAAATCGCTGCATGCATTCTTTAATCACCAAGCTGTGTTTGATAGCAAAAGGTCCACTCACCGGAGCTGTCCGAATAAATTCCTAAGGAAATTCCACAGGAGTCCTTTCTTTCTTCTCTCAAAGTCAGAAAACAGCAATGCTTTTCTTATTCCAAAAACAGGCCCGTGGTTGAACTGAAAGAGAGAAGAGACCAAAACAGCCACAACAAATTCCATTAGAACCGGGAGTCCCCCCCACCACCACCATCACCCCCATCACCACCCAAAAAGTGTTGACACAACATCTGTGAAGAGCAGCAAACAAAAAAGAGCAACTCGTAATAAATTGGCGGAATGGACAGATGGTACCTGCTCTCTTTATCACTGTCGACAAAGACAATGAGAGCGGCAATAAGACGGGCACAAAACTGAGAGAGCTGAGCTTTTCTTAGGAAACGCAGCCCCAGCGTGCTGTCAGATTATAGCAGCGCGCGCGTGCGCAAACACACACACTCACACACGGGCGCGCGAGCACACTCTCTGCTCCCGGCGACGGAGGGAGAGAGAGAGAGAGAGAGAGATGCTGCACTCAGATCTGCACTTCACAGCCCAGCCGCTGGATGGCCAGCTAGAGGAGCAGCTCATCCTGGGATAGCACATTTCCCACCATGGTGTCAAATTTAACAGCCAAATCAAACTTGGGCTATACTATATATATATATATATATATATATATATATATATATATACTTACTTTAATTCCAAAAGTATTCACTCACCTGTCTTGACTTGCATATGAACTTCAGTTACATCCATCCAAATGTCAATCATTCATCTGGCAATCATCCAGATTGCCAGATGGAGAAGCGTGATTCGGCACTCTAGAGAACGTGTCTCCATTTCTCTAGAGTCTAGTGGTGGTGTGCTTTACACTACTGCATCTGACGCTTTGCATTGCACTTGGTGATGTATGGCTTGGATGCAGCTGCTCGGCCATGGACGCCCATTCCATGAAGCTCTCTGTGCACTGTTCTTAAACTAATCTGAAGGCCACATGAAGTTTGAAGGTCTGTAGTGATTGACTGTGCAGAAAGTTGACGACCTCTTCACACTATATGCCTCAGCATCCGCTGACCCGCTCCATCAGTTTACGTGGCCTACCACTTTGTGGCTGAGTTGCTGTCGTTCACAAACACTTCCACGTTCTTATAATCCAGCTGACAGTTGACTGTGGAATATTTAGGAGCGAGGAAATTTCATGACTGGATTTTGTTGCACAGGTGGCATCCTATCACAGTTCCACGCTGGAATTCACTGAGCTCCTGAGAGCGACTCATTCTTTCACAAATGTTTGTAAAAGCAGTCTGCATGCCTAGGTGCTTGATTTTATACACATGTGGCCATGGAAGTGACTGGAACACCTGATTCTGATTATTTGGATGGGTGAGCGAATACTTTTGGCAATATTGTGTGTGTGTATATATATATATATATATATATATATATATATATATATATTTATATATATAGAGAGAGAGAGAGAGAGAGAGAGAGAGAGGCCTAAGTTATTCAGTGAGAATGAATTGTATTTTATGTTGGACATGTTTGCAATTTAGCCTGTTACTTCTTGTCAGTGTATGATAACACTGAATATTCATAATAATATGATATTCGGGGTGAACAAACACGTTAGGCTGCATTCAAAGGAAAACAGCCATTACATACTGTATATAAGATTAAATATATCACAGTAGTACAACACTGGACTGTTTTTAATCAGTCACCACAGAGTTGTCAGGTACACTTTTTTTTAGTCATATTAGGAGGCGTTTAGAAGGATGCGCTGTTGCGCAGAATAAATGTGCAAACTGAAAACTAGAAAAATACATCCTGGTATGTAACATGGAATAAATGGGTCAAAATTTACCAACATATTGTGAAAGCATGTGAAAAAATGTACAATAAATCGCGAGACTTCCTGTCCATGGATCGCAACTTTAACCATCTCTGGTTAGTGACGCAGCTCAGGTGTGCGCGGTCACGTGGTCTGTTGTGTAGCCTACCTGTTTGGGAGCAGAGCTGTCGAGCTCAAAGTTAACAAACATTTCCGTACATTGTTTTAGACGAATGCTGAGGAACTTTTTCACCGAAGATGGAATTGTTGGGCTTTGGAAAATGTCCCGTTATGCGCACATATGACGAGCACAAAGCCCCAGTGACAGTGTTTAATGGAATTTAAAACGCGCAGGGAGGGACGGATAAGAACGCATCATCAACCAAAGTGACTCCATGTCCTGTGGCAGTTTATTCCGACCTGCATGTAAAGTAAGGACACTGCAGAGAAGATGTGGTTTAAGGTAAGACTGCTTCACCGTTTTATCTGAAATGCTTTACAGATGTAGGAAGTAAATAAGGAGGTGTTTGTGAGCTGTGTGAAATGTGTGCATTTTATTGCTTGACACGGATGGCAGACTGATGTCAGACATTCAAGATTTTTTATGGCTTTATATGATGCGTGTGTGGACATGTGTTTGTATTGTAGTGTGTGCTTATCCAGGGATACACTTGTTTATCTTACCAGTGGTACTGTTGGCAATGCTCCTGTTACCTGTGAGCATGTTCCACTGCTGCTTATATCCGATCACTGTGCATTTATTTCAAACAAATCCAGATGCAGGCATAAGATAGGAGATAAGCTAGTGTTAACATGTCGAAGCATCATAGTGATAATCATTACTCTGTCCCACACATTCTGTACTTTGCCATTTGGTGCTGACTGTGTGAGCTCTGTGCAGCAGGGCAAACAGTTGGGCCTGCATTAATGTTGCACAGAGGTCCATTTGTACCTATAATTGTCCCAGTTTAGGGCAGCCCTTGAGCTCACAAGCAGCTGTCCACTGAGAGACGGTCCCTGTGGGGAAATGATGAAACTGAACTGACACTGTCGCTGAACTGAACTTCCTGACACATCGTCCATCCGTCATCTTCTGTACAGCTGCCTAGAGGTGCCTTGAATTGGTCTTTCAGCAGATTTTTCTCAGGAGGACAGCATCACTGCTCTTACTGTATTTGTGATGTGCAGAGGAGGCATACCATACCCTCCTTTAGGTTATGTGAGGACGGTTTGTGACTGCTCACCTGTTGTTGCAGGCATGGGACTTTGACGTCATTAACAATAAAGGTTGTTAAGGCCTTATTGGTAAATGAAAAAGTAACTAAGCACAAACTCTGTGCAGTAGCTCCTCTGCTCCAACAATAGTGCAATACACCAGACACCATTGTGTCTATAAAGTGAAAGAAGTACCTTAGATTCCACGTAGTCCAGGTAGTCTTTGACCTGCATTGACTTTGAGATGGCAGTTTGGTGGCAAGTACGCTGCCGGGGTGTGTGGGGTCAGCAGCAACCTTGCCAACTCTCCTCCTCTTTGATTGATGGTAGTTTACAGCAAACACTTCCTTATAACTTCTGTTCTCTTCATGTTGTCGTTCCTTGGTCACCTATAAACAGGTGTTTCTGTGGGAAAGCTTTAGCTGAGCAGTGTTACTGTGCAGCAGTAGGCTATGTGTTTAAGGAGAGCCTGGAATCCTCAAATGTGATCCTGATGTCAAGCTGTTTGTGTTATCGACTAAGTTGTGTGCCCTGTAAGTAAAATGTAGTGGAGTTTCAGGGAGTTGTTAAAGGTTGCAGACCTCTTTCAAGCCGCTGGCTCACTGTGAGTTGGACACACATTCTGAAGTATTATTTTCCACTTTAAAATAACATTCGGATTTCATCATTCTCTCTTTGTCTTGCCTCATCTCAATCACACGCACACTTTTCTACGATAGAATCTTTCTGTCTGGAGAGAATACAGTATGGTATTGTTTAGACATTATTTTTATTCTGCATAATGGGAATATGTTACCTATGTGCACAGCATGAGCTATCAGCAGTATATCTCCAGGACTGAAGAGGCAGGAAAAGCAAATCAATGTTAATCAGCTTCATTCCTTATTTAATTTGTGAACAAATCCTATCAAATCAGTTCCAACTGTAACACAGTGCCACCACCATTTGTCCTGTAAACTTAACAATGAAAACACCATATGTGTGAGACACTTGTCACAGTGTCAGATCGTCCATTAGCTTAGGGCAGTTGATGTAACCTTTCTATTGATCACCCAAGGTTGTGTTCCGTATGCAGGAGGGCTGCATTACTGAAGTGCTCTTGACCTTTTGCAGATGTGTCATGACTTGTGAACATTTAATTATCTGAGCTTCCCAAGATCCCCGGTGTCACCTGTTGATTGATTTATGTGTGACTGTTGCTCTTCACCAGTTCTAGTGACTGGCTATCATTGAGGGTACACTATTATACCACACTTGTGATGAGATACAGAAGGCTTTTACAATGTTCACATGACTGCCTGCTTTAAAAATAGATTTTCCTGTTGCATAAGTGCACACTGTATTGTGGATGAGGACAATTATCATAAAATTCAATGTAAGTTACAGTCTGGTTGTAAATGTACAATCTGATGTATAACCACAGACAAAGTGATATTTAAAACACCAGTGAAGATGAACAAAACAGGATTCTGCTATTTAGGTCTTATTTTGCTCAGCATTAGATTGGGCAAAAAATACATTGCTGGAATTCTGCCAAGTATGCAATATAAATAAAAGTTGAGTGGGTGAAGCTCTGCTCAGAGCTTTGTATATGATGTTCACTTTGGATCACATAGAAGTAAGGTGATATTTATGAGTCACTGTATTATTCTGGGGGACTGGAATTATTTGGAATATTCTCTTGCTCATACCCATTTCAAGGAGCGTAGTCCCATGACTCCACAGCTCTTTAGTGCCTCTCATGATCACTCCTGGATTATAGGACAAAGCAGATTTGCATATTTTTTTGTGTTCCATGCATTCATTTGCCCATGTTCAATGTGCCACACTCCAGTATACAAACTGCTCAAATTTATGCTGAACTCTTTTGAATATTTGTTGATCTAAAATACAGCAGTTTGAGATGGAATAAAAAGGACAGAGACTGAGAGGGAGGAAAGCAGAGATGGGGGTGTACACTCACCCCTGTGATGCTATCATTAGCTCGCTCTTTAGGTTACAGATTGAAGCTCACGCCTTGCCTGAGGTAAGAATGATGAGACAAGCTGGACGATCAGTCGGCAATGTGCAGTGCTAAAGCAGTAGTGGTACATGACACACTGTTTTGCTCTATTTCTTCATAAACATGTTCATTCCAACAAAACATTTCACGCTGACAGCTGAGTTTGGAGGGCAAGCACCAATGTGAACTTGCCTGTCACAAACAATTATATTGGAGAGAAGTTCCCACTCTTAGAGGTCACATCTCCTGAGGCTCGGACTGAAAAGTGATGGAGAATAGTGACAAAATCATTGAAAAGTCCTGAAGCTTGAACATCAGCCTCATGGTGGCCTAATGGCAGCCACGCAGCCAGCAGTGCAATCATACAGTAGCTGCAGAGTTTGCAATTTTATGTCATGTGCTGATTTCCAATGCCCATATAACTAAACCAAACTTTTTTTGTTTGTTTGTTTTTGTCACAGATAGAGATGTTTTTGTCATTTATCCTGTGTCATCTTTAGTGGCTATTTGCATAAAACTATATTAAAATGATAAAGAAATATAAGAAATTATACGTCATATGTATTTTGTATTGGTAAAATCTTGTCATTAGTATGTCTAATGTTGTATTATGTGTAAGGAAGTTAAATCATAGTTCCATCTCTATTTTTTATTGCTGTGAAAACATCAGAATGCACCATAATGTAACTCAATGGAGCTTCCATACTGTAGGTTGGCTGCTACTGTACCGTATTATGCCAAACACAAATGTAATCTGCAACTAAATACACTGTAGAGTGTATAGAGTTGTATGGGAATGTACTTTTTAAGGCTGAATCAGTGAGGTGAATTTTAAATATTCATTTTGACTTATAAGTGTAGGAAAGTGTCAGCTCCTCTTTGACTAATCACAACTGGGGTTGGTTTAAAAACTGAGAAGATCAAGCAGTCCATTGGTTCTAATTGGACTGGTAGTTTGGAGACTTCAAATTCCTAATGGGTCCCTGAAGAACAACTTCTCCAGAACACTACAATATTGTTCTTGTGACATTGGCAGCCTGAACACATTGTCAGTTACGTGGTAAATTAAAGTTTTGCTGGAGGACAGCACACATCCATACCAATTAGACAACCAGAGTCTGGGTTGCTGTCACATTCATCCCCCCCGTCTCTTTGACTCATTAACGGCTGCTTGATACATGTTGACCCCCTTATATGACAAAGGAAAAAGTGATTTCCAGTCCAGTTATTTTCTCATTCATATGCACATTAAAAAGTCACAGTTTACCAAGCACTATTAGCATTGGCTTAATGAGATGGGATTACTCATATGCCTTGCCAAAAATGTTTACATGATGTGTAATCTGAGCCAAGCTGCACTGTGTGAGGAAGTCCCCAAACCCAATAACCATATGGCCTGTTTAAACTGTACTGTTTTTTTTTTCGATTATATAATTCTTGCACCATATGTGTCAAGATAACTATCACTCTGAAAATACCGTTTTGTGCACATCAAATGCATAAGGATGAGTCTATGTAATGCTGTGATGGTCACCCTTATAAAAAGGCAGTGCCCGGACCATTCCTCATCCTCTTTTCTTCAGTGACAAAAGCCAACAACATAGCAAAGAATGACTTGTTAGACATCTGTGACTGACTTCTTTTGGCCTTGCCTTGGTTGCTGCTGTCAACTTGCATTAGCAGAGCCTCATCTGCTTTGGCATCAAGCACTTCAGTGTTGGCTTTCCAGACCTGCCAGGCTGCACTAACTATCTTACCCTGCCAGTAGCAGTAATTTTACTTCCAGAGATTTACCTCCATGGTGAGACTTAAGGGTGCTCCAGTTTTTGGAGCCAATCATTTCTCGTTCAAAGCAGTATTGGTTGAGCTGATCAGTGATCATGGGTTCTGTTGAATGTGACTTCTTTGGCAATTCTGCTCTGTGTGCTCATCTAGCTTGCCCTTTGTTTTTACACAGGTTTAAAAAACACAATCACAAACAGCTGGATGGGCGCATAATCAAAAGCTGTGTTGCTCTCTGAGCAAATTTACGAACAGGTGAGAAAGCAAATGTGGCATATGTGTACTGAAAGTATTTGGTTCAGTGCATCATCTGATCATCTCCTCTACTTCTTTACCACTGTTCATATTATATAGAATTAATATCTGCCAATTGTGATTAGTGGAACCCTAATGGCTGCACTGAGAAGACAGTGAGGTGTAGTTTGATAGGTGTAGGAGGAGATGTTGCATGCAGTTCTAAACATAATATTCCTTGCGGCAGCCTAGTTAGTTAAATTGATTAACAGCTAATGCCAAGAAGTGAGTGCAACAGAGAAAAAACATCTTGAGATGTAACTCTACAGGGAGGGCAAGCATAGCTGAAGTGGCATATTCCACTGTGCTCCTGCTGATTAGAAGATGCAGTGCATTCACGCAAAATTAAGTCAGTCCAGTCCTGATTTTTACCTCGCTCAGTCAGCTATTAACATCCAAGGGGTGCCGCTGTTAACTTGCTGACTTGCAGGGAACCCCCCACAGCCAGAGAATGAGAAAGCATGACTCCATAGAGCAGTGACTGACCCAGTGTCTCACACCTGAACTGCACACTCTCCCATAGCTCAAAGTAGCCACAAGTAGATATTACAACTTCATTACTGGAGCAGTAATTAACACAATGTATCTGTTCTATTTGTTTGTCTCTAATATGATTGTGCAATTATCCATGATGATCAAATTAATCTTGATTTGTTAGTTGGTAGGTTATCATAAAGGTATCTAGAAATGCAGTTGACAGCCTGAGTGGAAAGGCCTGTGCAATTACCGAGCAGTGGTTGAATGCTGTATTTGGACTAACATCATCCTACTCAATTATTTAAATGAGACAAGCATGTTAGCAAATTGGGTTCTTAACGCAAAGTGCTCCAGCACTTGCAGATATCGGATGTGTTGCACCTAAAGGTGAGTGGTTTTCCCAATAGGATCTTGTCTTCTTTGCCGTTGTTATCGCTGTGATAGATAACACTGTCCTTTAAATCCTTTAATGAAATTACTGGTGTCTAAAATTAGCCTCTAGTTGTAATAATTCAGGTAGCTACCAAAAGAAGTTAGACTCAATGACAGAGAGCCACACACAGCGGGTGGAATTAAAAGGCAGTTTACAATTTACACATTAATAGATCTTAGACAGTTGCTATAGTGACTGTCCAGAAAAAAATCACACTGATAGCTGTTATTTGTGATGGCGTACGTTCTCCTCATAATGTAACTTAGACTGCACTGAATGGTATGACTTCAGCTCATTTGATTTCTTGTTTCCAAATTGTATTTCATGAAAGTCATTCTCTATCATGTATCTGTCAAGTTAATCTAAAAATATCTAAAGCCTAAGAAGAAATTTCAACATCGCTTCCACTCTGTGTGTTCTGTGAATACAAAATGAACACCTGTGAAGCCTGAGCTGCATTAGGAATCCTCCTTTAGCTGTCACGTGCCAGTCATCTGTGGTATATGTAACAAGCCCCGGAGTATCAGTCCAATGTGGAGATTTTTATTTTTTTTTCTCCCTTTATGCCAAGAAGGGCATTTTGTTTTCCTTCCCTCAGCCTAGTGCTTAAAGAGAGATAAGGACATCTGCATATTGAATCTTTTCCAACCTTTTCATCCTCCCAGAAACTGATAGACATCAGGCAGCTCACCTGTTGAGATCATTTTAAAAAAAGACTTTTGCATGCATTTCAGTTTTTGCCCCAATGCTTTTTTCCAGCCATAAAGGCTGAAATGATACACAGCAGTTCAAGCTAAATTTAATTACCTAAGGTGAGCATTTGAAGAGAATATCTTCATCACTGATCAATAATTAACAATCATTGCAGACAGTCAGCGGAAAGAATGATATTCAAGATAAAAGCGTATGGCCAATTCTTTGAAAAATGCATCAGAGCAACAGCATGACTGGGTGAGTCCACTTCAGACATCATCAAAACCACGACAATTCACAAGACAAAAGACCCAGAATAGGGTAACAATGTGTCAGACGTTGAATATTTGAGCTGCCCCTCTCTCTACATTGGCCTTGAACAGATAATCATGACATTTAACAGACTCTTAAAACATGGATGCATGGGCTTTAATAATAGCTCCCTCACACAGCCTGAACCATCTTCATTAAAGTGATTTTGGTACCAGACATTCGGCACCTTAAGTCATCATTATGTTTTCTTTTTTTTTTTTTTTTTTTTTTTTTGGGGGGGGGGCAGTTGTTAAGGGCTCCGTTTCAACAGTTATTCAGCCAAGCGCAAAAAGTCACACAGTCACACCAGATGTTTCAGTGTGCTCACTATTGATTTCCACCCAGAATAAGAACTGCTGCTCCATTGGCATTATGGATTCACTGGACAAGAGCTTAAAGACTCAGCTGAGTGGCCCTATGCTTAAGACTAGTGAAGGAGTGTGCTTTGCTGTATCCAACCTTGTTGATCTTGTACATTTGGTGTTCCTGGATATGCAGTGATTTGTGGAGCCATTAATCCTATTAATTTTTGAGCGTGGCATTGACACAAGTCACCACGCATAGATTTCTAACACTTGAGTTTTAAGGTGTACTGGCACACAAGAAAAAGTACAGTTTATATATATATATATATATATATATATATATATATATATATATATATATATATATATATAAAACCAAATTGTTATTATTTACTAGTCTGGCAACATTCAGAATTTCAAATTTCATCTCCAAGACAAGTCTCCATTTCACATAAAGGCTATTTTGGTCCACAGCTGCTTAAATCAATTAAGCTCAGCATTGCAGTTAATCCCCGACGTTGTATGTGTTGTTCCGAGTACTATGCATACAGATACTGTAGATATAAGTATAATTGAAAGACCAATGTGCACAGTCTGGTGGTTATGCATTTGTAAAATAACCATTTATTTGTCTGATACAAGCTGTAAATGGCTGTGTAAATGAAAGTGACTGTCCTCTCATTTGCAGTGTGTAACAGTTCAGTTGCCTCTGAGAAGGCCCATTCAGCACCCCTGTTAGGTGGTATGAATGCGCATGGCTTCCACGTGCATTATAATTCACTCTTAATCTGGTTGTCAATGTTCATCATCAGTCAAAATTATATAGGCATTTGTGGTGGAGTATAAGGTTGACAGGATGCAGTTCTTAAAGATTTTGAATGAGTGGCTTTAATTATATCAGGGTGGTTTTGCACTAATCCTTTCCCAGTGAAATGTAAAACTTAACTCCCTTTAACTAAGCATCTTCCACTTTAGTTTCCACCAGCAAATGCTCTTTGTGCCCCCTTTACCTCACTCTGTCTCACCGCACTAGTGGCCTTCTAGATATCGATATTGCAGCATATATTGTGTGCTCCCCTCACAGCTCTAAGTTTGGCCAGTGCTCCAATTAGCTTCACCCTTGGGTCTCCAATCCCTTAACTTTGGATCTGTTCTGCTACCATGTGTTGTAGCCAGAAAAGTTTGTCTGGCCTGTTCTTGTAAACAGTAAGATGCTTGTAGCATCGTAAATTGCATTAAAGCTATAGTTGGTAATCTTGGAGAGTTGGCAAGATTTGAAAGTGACACCTCCTCTAAACCTCCTCTAAGCCGCCTCTAAGCTCCACCCCCTCCTCTCCCTCCTGCCAGTGCTCTATACAATGCCATGCCCCTGCTAACCCGGTATTTCTGCAGAGGAGTGTGCTGAATATTTCCAGCAATGATGAAACATGATGCAAGACAGAGGGGGGCAGGTTGAGACATGAAGGTGATTGATTGGGTCTTTCCATTTGGACCGAATGGCAGGGATTGGTCAGATTTTTTTACAGTCCTGCAGCTGCTACAGAGTAGAGATGTTTCGATACCATTTTTTCCCTCCCGATACCGATTCCAATACTTGTGCTGTGGGTGTCGGCCAACACCGAGCTAGTGTGTTATAAAAAATTTTAAAAAATGATACTACGTCTGCATGACTGTGATATGACTATTACTCTGGTGAGGTCTGACTGAAAAACATGAATGAATACAACAAACTGAAGCCATTTTTTTTTATTTTATTTTTAAATTTTTAAATGTATAAGCTGTGTCTGAGCTAATGGAGCTAAACAGTAAATATGTTCATATTTTAATAAATTACTTGGTATCGGATCAGTGACTGGACTCCAGTACTCCCCGATACCGATACCAGCATTTTCGGCAGTATTGGAGACATTTACGAAACTGGTATCGGAATCGTAACAACTCTACTACAGAGGTCTGATTCTTTTCCTTCCTTTTTCCTTGATTGTATTGACTGCTCTCAGGATGGAAGGAACATTTCAGCCAGTGCTTCTGAACAGGATTATGAACTATAGCTTTAACATTTTCAACCCTGAATAAAACCAAAGGATCAGTGATCTTGCTCTTGGGCTTTTGCTGTAAACATCACACAACTGTCATTAACTCAGTTGTGGCCTGTGCTTTTATGTTAAATGGGTATAGTCCAGGTTATGCTTCCACAAACTTCTTGAATAATGCTCATGTGTGCACAGAAAGTAAGAAGTGGGGCTTTTCTTTTTTCTTTTTGATCCCACTCACAGGTAAAGAGAGGGCATTCAAGAGGCTTCTTTACGAAGTATTGTTACATGGTGCCAAATAGTGCCAGAAATGCCTATGTTGTCTGTATTTTGACATCCACTGGGCAAAATATTTGTACTTCTTTGTCATGCACTAGAGCAGACATAGCATAAACTGTGATAAGCTTCACCGTTCAAAACTTTAACAGTTGCTCAGCACTACATTTCTCCTTCACTGATGGCTGATGTCTCCAAGTGGTGGGCACATAAATCCAGCTTGAATGCTGAGCTGTCTCAGGATCTCTTCAGTGTAATCACTCTCACGCCACTGACCAAAGAACTTCTGCAGGTCTCGAGATGATGGACTTCTTCCCGCCGAACCTCTGAGGATCTCTCGGCCCAGTCCATAACCTAGCGCTGACGTTTCCACGGGGCACATGGATTAATCTAACAAGAGTGCCAGCTTGCATCCATTTATCCACCCAAACCTCAACTGGTATACATCATATTTAACTTCCACCAGTCAGATACAAGCTGTAGGGCCTCTATCTGTGCAGGCTGTTCTCATACACTGTTTGTAGCTCTGCCTCTGAAAAATAATGCACTGCAATTTGTCCATGAACTGAACCAGGAACTGCTGCATTTTTGCCCAGGAGACTGTTTCATCTATGGTTTATATCCTGTGTGAAACCGGGAATCAATGCAATCTTACCTAAACCTAACTAAATTTTTCAGGCGTAGTTGTTCTCACCCAAACCACAGTCACTTCCTACATGGACCCAAGTTGTTTGGTTTCCTTTCTTTGTTTTCCTATGAAGATTAGTTTATTTGGAAAAGACTACATGCATGTAATGAGTGGAAATGTACATAAAATATTAGGAATACCTTTTTGTAAGCTGTCAACATTATATATGTTTGAGGATACTGTATGTTGATCTGTATGCACTCAGCAGCTTTTTAACTTGACCAAACATATTCCCATTTGTAAATATGTGACTTAAAGTGATAGTTCAGAATGTCTAAAATTATTCTATCAACACAGACATTTACATCGATAGTCTGGCGTTATAACTGATTTGCCTCGGGTGCACTGTGGAGTGGGTAAGACTGTTTTTAATGGCAGGCTAAAGTAGAACCATTGACATGCGTTAGTCTAGCACCAGTGAACTCTGCAACTAAAAGGACTGAATGAAATTTTTTGAAAACTGTCTCCACACATCTGCAACACTCCGGCTCACTTGGATATAAGGTCCGATGTCCAAAATTCTGAACTGTCACTTTAAAGCCTGACTTCAGACCAACACCAGACAGTTCAAGGCTTGGTGTAACAGCTGGCCTGTAACATCTGTCTGTCAACAAGCTGAATATGCTATCCAACTATCTTCAATTTCTCACCACAGCCTTAGTCAGTGATCAAGGATATTGAGCAGACAGCTTTCAGTCAAAATTATTGTACATCCCCAAAGTGAACCACTTGTTTTGATCTCTGAGCAACAACCTTGGTCCATCACTGAAGGCAATAGACAATTGTTTATTTAATTTTCTTCTTTTTTTGCTGACTGCCTGGAAACATCTTGTGAACATATGAAAATCCTTATTCTACATTTGCATGAATGTACTAATGAAGTTGCAGTCTACTGCGTACTACTTAAATGTATGATAACATTAAGCATTGCAATACAAAAATATATATCTATATAGCCACTGTCTTGTTAAACAATTTCCAAAAACTTGATGAAGAGCTGTGGAATAAACCAACTCAGTTGGGGTGTGAGGATAAAAATGCTTGATGATCAGATTCTGTTCAGTCGCCTAAAGAATATGCCAGACAAACGAGTGTCATCAGAGCGGCATATGCCACAGAGGTTGGCCACCACAGCAAGAGGTTCACTTATTAATTACCCTTCAGATGTGGTTCTCAGGTGTTCCTGTGGCAGATGGCCTGCAAGCCTCACTGAGGTGACTACTCGCTGCACTCTGTGGCACTTTCTAGTTGCATTTGAGTAAAAAAAATCTAGAGATATGCACTGAATATATATATATATATATATATATATATATATATATATATATATATATATATATATATATGTGTGTGTATATATGTATATGTGTGTGTATATATGTGTGTGTGTGTATATATGTATATATACATATATACATAATTGAATCTCTATATTGGTTAAAATGTGCAGTTTTAAGACTGAATAATTCAAGAGCTCATCCAGAGTTATGGAACGAATTCCAGGAATAGTGCCTAGTAAATCTTTTTCGGTAAAGTCAATGTCCGAGAAGTTGAGGTTGTAGTCAATCAATGGCTGATGATTGATTTTGATTTTTATCAGCACAAAACAGCATGTGAGCATCTTTATTTATTTATTATAAGATCAGAATTGTTGCAAGTTTACAACTTTAGATGCCGATCATGTCATGAATTTATTTATTGTTTGACTTGGATTCACACTGCTCAGTTTCTGGCTTAAGGGCAGTGCAAGGATTTACTTTAATAATATAAGCTTATTGTTTTTAGAAATGCATGTTATTATTCACAGAAGCCATGATAGAGAGTCTGGGGTTTTTGTTTTGTATGTGTGAACTGCTTATGAAGATGGATGAAATTCAGTCTATGTAGGACTGTGGTCTTTGTTTTGTGACAGTTAAGATGAGCTGAAATGACATTGTCCGGTTATTTCTCCCATGCATTAAAACATATTCTATAAGGGATTAATATCATTTGGACCTAGTCACCGAGCAGTTAAATGATTCAGGGCAAATGGCAGAATCCAAGGCAATTGCAGTCGAGTTGTAAAGAATTTAAAGTATTTTATATATTTATTGACCTTTTTTGATCACCAAGAAAATTACGTAACATGTATGGTTGAGGATGCCGTGAGAAATTAATATCAGATACATTGTGCTGTGCAAAAGTCATCGATTGTTACACAAAATCCATAAAGACATTACTTTTTCGTTTGCATTTGTGCTTGAAATCAAAATATCTTGTGATGTCAGTTTCTCATTTTTGCCACCATCTTCCGTCACTGAGATTTGGTCAATAAAAATGTTACTTTTTAAGTTGGACACACAAAAAAAAAATAATCTTAATGGCACAACTGTGAAACATTCAATCATAACAAAGCATTTGACACTGCGGAATCTCAATTTCTCTGCTTTGTTTTTTTCATCACCTCACATTAACAAACTTGGATGAATTTTTCCGTTCTTATAAAGGAACTCTCCACCCCTCGGCACTTCTTTTGGTGCTCCTTGCTTTATCTTGAATCAGAGCATGACGGGAGAAAAAAAATCCATCTGTCTCACACATGACAAGAGAGTGAAAAACATCCTTTCATGTTCCCTGTCAAAATAACCAGAGACATTCGAAATTATACGTGACAGATATTACCAGGATAAAGGTTATTACTCAGCGATATTCCAGAAGTGGTTTCACATTTAAACTGAAGCATCAGCTGCAGGCAAAGCTCTGTAGTAAATTGAATACTAACCTTGTTCAATAAAATATAATGAAATATAGCATTGGGTCACACTGTCAATGCAGTATTGAGTCAGTCCTTATAAAACCAATCTTTCAGTCTTTCCACATGTGTGGCCTTGAATTCCACAGACGGTAAACACACAGTTATCCTGCAGTACTGGGTAGCACTTCTTCTTGCACAGGAATATATGTTCAAGGTCAGATGTACAACATCATGGAAACACCTTGTGACTGATACGAACATTGATTCCCTCTGACCTTGTTGTCTTACTACTGGCACCATTGAGCCCCTACCAAGTATGACCAGATTTCAGAATTGACCACTCAAGAATATTCTTTGACATTTTCGATAAACCGGAGCATTTATTTCCTTGTGTCGGGCAATGAAGCATGTGCTACTGCGCTAAACTCTGCAAAGCCCAATAAAGCCCTGCTGCATGGAATGAAAAGGTACGGTGTTTGTGTGAATCTGGATAAAATGCCTCATGCCTTGAGCCATTTGTGATATATATTTATTTTTGTCCGTCAACATCCGAGGTAATAGATCTTGTGTTTTCCTGCCTTTGTTCATTCTCCCTCTACTGCTCTTCAAAGGGAGTGATTTCTCCCCATGTTTAATATCTGATGATATTGGTCTGAGTGTTGGTGAAAAACTCTTGAGCAATATCTTTTCCAGCCAGCCCTCCACCCCCGTCAAAAATTCAATAACATCCCACTAAGTTGGATCTTTGAAGTGACTATATCAACTGACAGAGGTTTGAGGGGAAAAAAGTTGCATGGGGCTCATATAGTTTTCCTCTATAAGCAATTATATCAGAGAAATGTGTCAAATATCATGTCAGAAGATCAAGCATTGAACTCTTATCTGGGCTCCATGACTTGTCAAAGTGTTGATGTTTGGAGTTTATGCTTGCTTGTTCTTCACAGTTTTGTTTTTATTTGCTACCCACTTGCCTTTTTCGCATGGATAACAAAATGAAAACGAAACACATCGTTATGCACGTATAGTTCATTATTCAAGGTTTTGTTTTGTTCCGGCGACTATACTGTGCCACAAGCGCTGTGATCGGCTGAAGCATAGGAAATTAAAGCTCCCTTTTTCTGTCCCCTCTGCTCTCCCCTTACTTGTTCTCTCCATCTCTGTGTGTGTGTGTGTGTGTGTGTGTGTGTGTGTGTGTGTGTGTTTCTCTTTCTCTTGCCAAACATTTACTCTGCTGGGCACACTTTCAGAAGTGTGAACTGAATTATAGATTTCTAATTTCATCTAAACTTGAGGCCAGTCGGCCTTTGGTGAATAGCATGGATATTTTATCACAAATGAAAAAGTAAATAAAAATACAATAGCCTAAGGGCCTGGTGGAAAACCATACTTTCTGAGAGGATAAATGAAGGGAATTTTGACAGTAACAAAGTTTGAGTCATTTCCTCTGGGTTCAGTCTGAAAATAATACAAGCGGGAAGCTTGCACACATGGTTATAATGTACAAACATCAGGTCGTAGCTTAGGCCTGTTCCCAAAGGCTTTAAGCATTCTTTGTCACACTATGAACTTACAGTGCAAAGGAGAAAAGTTGCTCTAGTCTGGCCAAGGAGATGCTAATGCATGACTACTAAACTTACCTGGTATCCCACTGGGAGGTAATTCAGTGGCAGCCAATCAGACAGGCCTTTGTTTTTCACAAGCCTCCTGTCTATAGGGAACAGGTTGGAACGTTTCCACGCTGGGCAGCAGTGTTTATAGTTTTTTAACTCATTTTCTTGCCTACTAAGATCTGTCTATGGGTTGTTAGCTAGCATGTGTCACACTATCAGGCTTAAATAGAGCAGCATAGGAAAGCAGTTATTAGCATATATTTATAGATATATATTTGTAGATGGTATGCTTGAGAGTGCAGCAGTGTGCAGGTGGACATCACCCTAATAATGGAGTCATCTGAATTCAGTTTGTGATTATGCTACATATAAGAGATGCACCGATTGCAAAATTCTTGGCCGATACCGATTTCCGGTTTTAAAGGAGGTCTGACCTGCCAAAACCGTTTTTTCCGATACCGATTTTCTATCTAAGAAATAATTATAATCGTATGATAGACACCATATTTGTTTGGCTTGAGTACCCTTTCCCAAATTTAATACTACTACCCCTCTCCCAGACAACATTTTTGCTTATATGACCGCAATTAAAACCACAACTAATGGTAGGCTATATGCTATCATAACCCCCGTTTTCAAGAATAAAACCTTCAACAGTGGCTCCTGAGCAGATTTATTTTCAACACTGACCATAACATTCAGTCCACGGCGGAGGGTTGCTGTGGTTGCTGCGACTTTGCTGCATCCCTCGTCTTAGCAGCAGTGTCGTCCTTTTATTTGCTAAACAAGCCTGGGTGCTTCTTTTCCAAGTGGCGTATTAAGTTTGTTGTTCCAAATGTCTTTGGCGTTGATCCTCCACGGGTGACTTTTAACTTGCAAGCATTACAAACAGTGTGTTTTGGGTCACTCTGGCACACAGTGAAATAAGTCCATATCACCGACATGTTTTCTTCCTGAGTCTTGCTAGTTTTTAGCTGTTTTGCTCTGAGCTGATACGCAGTGCGTGACTTGCATGCGCAGTGCATGCGGGTCAGTTTGCTCGGGGAAAATCTGCAAATTTCGACAGTGATCGGCCGGTCACCGGTTGGGGCCGATTGGATATAAAATCGGCTTTTTAAATCGGCGGCCGATATATATGTGTGTGTGTGTGTATATGTGTGTATATATATGTGTATATATATATGTGTATATATGTGTGTATATATATACGTGTATATATATATGTGTGTGTATATATATATGTATATATATATATATGTATATATATGTGGGTATGTATATATCTGTATATATATGTGTGTGTGTGTGTGTGTGTATATATATAGTTCACAGTTAAATATGATCAGTTTGTCATGTGTGAGTGCATAGCAGGAGCTACTAACATTTCTTATTAACATATTGGTAGAGCCACTCTTAGTTAAACCATTAAGGGTTCTTATCAAAGCATATCTGATCTCTTCACGCTGACAGTGGATGTAAATCCTAAGTCTGATATGAGCAGCATTTCTTGGACATTGTGGCTTTCTGCCCACAGGTGGAGTCCAATAGAATTTCCAGTCAAGAAAAGTGATGGGGAGATGTGCTAATTTACCGTGCCCATTTGATCAAAGTACAGAAAAACACATCACAGAGGGCACTGTGTTTCATCTGCTACAAACAACAGATAAAGACCCAAGCCGCCATCACTATCAGTGGAGAAAATTCAATCTCTGCCTTTTTCCCTCCTGTATGATTGTTGGATGGCGATGCAAACTGATGATGCTCTCTTTGATTCTGAAAGGCTGACACCAAAACCTGACATTTATGGTTGATGTTTTTGATAGATGAAACATTTTCTGCAATCAAAGTCTGTTTTTATTTGTGTTTGAATTATCTGATCGTGACATCATTTCATCTACGTGTGGGTGAAAACACTGCATAACAATATAATGGCTGATAGACTTACTCTGCTTTTGGGTTTAGAAATGTGCTGAAATTTAAAGACATTTCTAGCATTTTTGACCAGAGCTTCAGCTGCTCATAACAATCTTAAACCTACATTACATATTGGTGCAACAGTTAAGATATCTTTGTTAAGTCCATATGGAGCACATGTAAATAGTTGGTCAACATATCCTGTGGACACAGAGCAAAATTTGCATTTATTTGGAGTCATGTTTCTGCCCACCTGACAAAATATGAGGCCAGTGTTACTCTTGATATGGTGATACAGTGGTTAGCACTGTCGCCTCACAGCAAGAAGGTACCAGTTTCGATTCCCGGGCCCGGGGTCTTTCTGTGTGGAGTTTGCATGTTCTCCTCGTGTCTGCGTGGGTTCTCTTTGGGTACTCCGGCTTCCTCCCACCATCCAAAAACATGCATGGGGATTAGGTTAATTGGCTACTTTAAATTGCCTGTAGGTGTGAATGTGAGTGTGAATGGTTGTCTGTCTCTATGTGTCCTGTGATGAACTGGAGACTTGTCCAGGGTGTACCCTGCCTTTCACCCTAAGACAGCTGGGATAGGCTCCAGCCCCTCATGACCCTATGAGGATAAGCAGTAGAAAGTGGGTGGATGGATGGATGGATGGTGATACGTTAGAGATCTCTCACAAATATTGAGTATTTTATATTCAGAATATTTTTATTCAGATTTTTCAGTATTGTCTGTACAACACCACAGTCCACAAACAATCCACGGTTGTATTTTTCATTTCATGACATTGGTTATTGCCATATCCATATTAATCTCACCACACACATATATTCGCAAGGAGGAGTAAATCTGAGATCATTTACAGACGGATTGTACACGTCTATTTAAATGCATCCTGCCACGCTTTTATTGGCGTTTATGCACAGTATAGTCTGTATCTATTCTGCTATCACCTACCACCTCGTAATGTTTTATTCCTCCATTTTATCCGAAGCTCCATTTTCAACAACTCCCAGACCGAGGCCCTTTTGTCCACTTGGCAATGAAATGTAATTGCATAACGAAAAATGACCCCCGGCTCAAGATTACTGTTGCTGCTTGCTTGCGTTACACATCATTGTATCTCTTTCTTTTTAAGTCCCAGTCTAGGTGTTGTTTTGCACCCCTTTGGGGTTTTCAGGGACTGCAGCATTTTGCACAGAAATGAGGTGAACAGAATAGGTTCAGTTAGATGTTAGCCACCGTGAAAGGAGTTCAGTGGTGCAGTAATGCAGCAAAGTTGCAAGATAATGAGCTTAGGTCCTCTTTTGCTCTCCTGAGAATTAAAGAATGGTATCATTTGCATGAGGACAAAACGAAAAAATCGCTCCAGGGTCATTGTGCCCCCAGAGACCATGCAGCCTCAGTGAAATAACGGTATATAAGAACTGCAATGGTAACTTGTTATATCAACATCATTAATGTCTTTTTAGCATTTTTAGTGGTAAAATATTTGTCTATGTGCCGCTAAATTTGAACGACACATAGCTTGTTTTGAGAGCTGGCTCACGTAAATACCAAAACTCAGTGTTGCAACAATTACTTTGGATAATTGCCCACCCACCATTTGCCGTGATCATTACCTCTGGGAATCGTGAAAGCCAGCCGTCTCCCCACCCCTCTTCTATATCAACCTATGAATGCATCTATTTTAATGCTTCCCCATATTATTGATTAACTAATCCACTCGGAAGCTTGGCTCGCCTTTTCCTTGGCTCCCTGAGTACCATATCTTAATAGATCCCTTTGGGAATAGTATGCACTGAACTGTGAGACAAAATGTCAGGCTGCGATTGGCCCTGTGAAGGCCTGCGTAAATGAGAGGAGCATTGGTGCTTGGGTGTATATCCCAGTGTGTACGAGAAAGTGGGAGGTGGAAAAAGAGTGGAGACGGGAAGGAAGAGAGAGGACGATTAGGGAGGGAGAGTTCGAGACAAAGTGGGGGAGAGAGGAGAAGAGGAAGAGTCTCTCTCCATGTCTTTCTTTTTTCTCTGACTGTCCTCTTGTACAATCTAAAGGACTGAATAGCTCATAGTTTGCAGAGCTAAAACAAGGGTGCATTTAAAGAATTGTAAATGTAATGCTGTCACATTTAGTTCTTTGTTTGATGAGCTCAAGGTAAAGTTTTTTTTTAAACTTCTGCAGGCACAACTACAGCACAAATATAAGTTTTTAAATATGCAAATATTGGCTCTGGCATTACTAGCATCCTCATATAGTCCTAGTATTTTAATAAACAAGACAAATCTCACAACCAGAACCAAGACCCCTAATTCAGTTTTCACTGGAAACTGACTTAATTACTATGACTGTGGTATAGTCAGAAACAGTTAAAATTGGCTCAGTGTCCAGCCTCATGATACATGGTGGTTATTATATGCTATGACAAGAAATACTCTAAGCTCTAAACCTTGACCCTAAAAAAGTCTTTTGAATAAAAATGCAATAATTCACATGCTGGGAATTGAGAGATTCCTGTAGCCTTGTGAACAGATTTGTGAAGGCATGATCCCTTTTCAGGTTCTAATAAATCTCTCTGCCTCTCTCACAATACTAAAACTGTCTCCCAGTAGGTGTATATCAAAGGACATGTTATCAAAGTTGTGCATACAATTGATGCACACTTGAAATGAGTGGGATATTACAGGGTGAGCAGTACTTAAAGATTTCACAAGAAATACAAGTACAAGTGTCAGGTTCCACTTAAAGGAACAATTCACTGTCTCACTTTTTAGTTTTAATCATTGTGGCAATAATGGACAATAAATGTCAATGTAAAAAAAAGTGATGTTTATCAATTGCATAAACCATTGCCACACTATTAGTTATAAGATCAGCAATTACTCTCTTAAATTTGTCAAACGTCCTAACACTAGATTTAAGAAATGTCTTCTTTGAGGTCTTTTTTAGATGCCATGAAATATTCAGATAAATGTGGCTTCTCTAATAGAGGATAGAGCGAAAAAGCCCAAATAATAAAGAAATCACAGATGTTTGAACAAGCTCACCAAATCCTCCCAAAAACCATAGACCAATATTTTCCACTTGATTGATCCCCTTCTGTCTCTGTTTGGATAGGAATAGTTTCTCATAAAGGAACTAATAATGATATGGGACCACTGTGCACAAGCGGGGTGGATCATTCTGCTGGTCAGGGCAAACAGAGTGGCTCGTTTTGTCCTTTTTGCTTGCAACTAGCTTCCCACAAGGTCACATCTGGATCACCAGAAGAAAATCCAAAATTGGTTGCCAGATGCTTCTCTTGCTCTTCCTAATGTTCGATGCCCAAACCCCCATCTCACCCTGACACACAAAGTGAGACCAGCTCCCCTCTTGGAGCATCATCTTGACCACTTCTATATGTGATCAAAATTTCGGTCACTACTCAATCTTCTAATCACTGATGTGAAGTCTGACGGCTAAATCCACAGCTTTGCCTTTTAGCTCAGTCTGACACAAAGCCTGCAGTGTTGCAGGGGATGCCCCTAAGCAGCTGCCAAGCTTCCCATCCCTTATACCTCTACTTGTGAATAACACCCCAAGATACCAAAAGTCATCCACTTTTGAGTTGTTCACTTTTCATCTGAATTTGGAAATCAACCCACGATTTACATACTGACTCAGAGATGAAAATTGCTCTACCGCACATGCGTTCAAAATCCAATAAAGCTTGCCAATCAAAGGGCAATGTCCTTAAATTAAAATGCAGCATTGAAGAGACATGTCAACCATAACTATTCAACAGTATCCAAGGTCTGTAGTAGTTCAGGAAGAAACTCCTCGATCTTTGTTGCCTTAACGCAAATCTTCCACCTCTGTCTCCCTTTAAAGTGGGAATACCTGTTTGGTTAGAAGATGCTTTTAGTCCACCTTCTACCATTATTATTTTCACCACAGATGTCATACCAGAAGTGGCGTAAAATAGTTTGCCAAAGCCTGTGCATTTGACAGAACTAACACTACAAATTTCAAAATCAGTAAAGTAATACTGTTTTGTGAATTATTTTTGTGTTGTTTTCTCAGATTCTCATAGTTAATCAGTAGGAACTGAATGGAAATATACTGACCAAAACTTCCAACGCAACACTCCCATGGTTTATGCATATTGTACCAAATTCAAGTGACATGCTAACAACATGTATGAGATATGAAGTTTTAATTCGAATGCAGTGTAATAGCACGCTTGCCCATTGCAGACGGACATGGCGACGTGCTGGAGTTAACAGCAGACCATGGCGGGGACGTCGGCTGTGCAACCTGGCCTCACGCAAGCGGTTGCGTTCTGTTTGGTCGCTGATTCTGTTGTGATGTCAATCTCTGGTCTGTGCTGCAGTCACTGTAGCTGGAAGGAAACGGTTTCTCAGATGTTGAAGACAAATATGGCGGTCCTGCTGAGGGGTGGTGACACGTGGCCTGGGAGCTCGTGGTCGGTCGTTAGTGCACCCTGTCTCATTATACCGGTTCCATAGAGGCGAAATGGTCGACACATGAACACCCAAGGCCCTGACAACACATCTCTGTGCCATTCCAGCTGTCAGCATACCAATAGCCCTTTCACTCTGATTTTGATGTAGTCGTGCCATGGAAGAACGTTTCACCAGGACAATGCAAATGAATACTAAAGATGGCCATTGGTACAGCTACTTATTGACCAGGTTTTAAAAGGATTGGTGATTAAGGTTTCATCAGCGGTGACAAATTCTAACAATGTGCAGTCAAGTGGAACAACATGTAGGCACACAGCAAACAAAAGCAAATCCTTTGAGATTTCATGTGATATTTTGTGTGTTATAACTCAAATTCATTGTTTGACTTTGTGTGCCCAAAATTTCTCAATCATGGGAGTGTTGCGTTCGAAGTTTTGTTCAGTGTGTAATCAATTTCTCAAATGCAGAGAGCTGTCCTGTGCTTGCACTTTTAACTCTTATATGTCTTTCCTTTTTTCGGCAGCAGGGACAAAAGATCACTCTCTCACAGCCTGTGAGTAATATCTGGCACTCAATGAGTAAAGCTATCTTGCCCTTTAAGTTTTTCATAATTTGCTTTACAAGATCTGGAAATGCTGTGCAACTACAGTGAACTTGGCAACAAAATGGTCCTTAACTGTGACACCACTCAGTTAAGTGTATCTCTGCTCTAGAGGTGAAAGACAGAGAGCCATGGATCTTTCAGACTGCTGTGCTAATTAAAGGTATCAGTCATGAGAGATGCGTGTCAGTTTATAAAGCGAAAATACAGACGGGGGCCTCATTTGTCACTGCTCAGATTTATATCCAATAAGAATTCAATTGCTGGGCATAAATGCATGGTGTGATGTATGGTGTGTGCATGTGAAGGGGAACAGGAACGTCTCTGAGAGTGATAAAACATGGCAGTATCTCCTCACCGATCCTTCCCTTTCATTCACCAGGTACGTAATCCAACCTATAATACCTTGCACATAAGTGCAGCACACACCATTGAAAAGACTCCTCCACCTTAGCGGTAGTTACATGGGGAAAATTTGGAGAAGACTGGATCATAAATAAAGCAGGAGGATCAGCGGTCCTTTCATCTGCTGATAAGCAGACTGCAGAAAATACAGAGAACATGTAGAGCATGTTGTTCTCATGCTGTACATTAAATTTAAAGTAACTTTAATTACATGTTTGTCTTCACATTTTTAGTTGGACCCAGTCTGTGTTTTCTTGTGTTGTCCAAACTTGGATTTATTTTCTCAAGTGGAGCAGGGAATGAATCATTTTGCCCTCTTCCGTGCCATCGCCATGAAGTTTCCGACAGCTTAGGTAAACAGTTGTTATTTTCTGTCTGAGAGCATCACATGGGTATCGGCTTATTAGCCATCTGATGAGGTGATGACAGTTTAGACTGTGTGAGTTGTGTTGCTGGGTATTTGCTCCTCACCATGTGTCAGTCAAAGTTTTTGGTGGTACAGCACTTTGGTATATTGGACTAGATTGCTTAAGTCAGAAAGCTAAATAATGCAGATTATAGATATTATTGGATATTTGCTTGTTTTGGTGCATGTAGAGCATATGGTAGGTAGATTGTTTTTTTTCTAATGCAAGACATTGCTTCACAAGAAACCAGAAACACAGTTGCTCCACTGCTGCACAGTCAACAGCATCACGCAGTTGTGCTGCTGCTGTGCACCGGAACGAGGAGAAAACAAACCCAGCCTAACTCCTTATCCCCTGCTGCTTTCAAATAGCCTTTAGGCATGAAGGCAGGACAGGAGAAAAAAAAACAATTACTGAAGAAACTACCATTTACATGGAATATTGTCATGGTGGAACTAATTAGAATTTTTATTTTTTATCATTTTTTATTCTTTTCAATTTTACAACATGATATATGCTGTTCTGTAGCTTATTATGTTGGGAAAGTGAGATTTCTGTAGCGATAGATATCAAGAGATCTTAAAAAAAAAAAGTTACGGTCATCAGAAATAATGTTAGGCCACTTCTGGCCAACCCTGAAAATTTCGTCAAAAACTTTCCATAACTTTTTAAGTTACTTTGCAAACCGACAAGCCAACAAACAAACAAACAAGCCCCGGTGAAAACAAACAACACCACCTTGGTGGTGGGGGAAACCTCAAATAAAAAGTCGCTGCCACCTTGGCAGAGGTCTGCGCTCTCTGAGTGCTTCTCTAGTTGAGTATGTTGTTGTATTCTGACTGTAAAGACATTATAAAGTAGGGGTTGACATTGGCACTTGTACTTTATCATCCTTTCTTAAATCGGTCAGTAGGGTGCTTTTCTTAAGTGTAAAAAACAGTAGACACTGAAAACTGTATGTAATTATGTATTAAGATGTAGAATGGAATTGGAGAGTGTGTATAAAGAAAGTAGTCTGTGGTTGTACCGTGGAAAAAAGACATACAGCAGTAAATGCGGCACTGAAATTCCGGCAGTTTGACCAGCTGCTCATTTTGTCCTTGTGGGCTTGATGCAATCAGTGATAAATTGTAATCCTACCTGCTGTTTTTGACCTTTAGTAGCCGATTCAAACAATGGGAGAATGCTTTCCCCATAGATTTGGCATTTTGGTTAAAGTACAGGTTGATTTCTTTCAAGTTAAATAACATTCACACACACTCATACTGTTTGCACATTTGATTGCAGTAATCCTTCCTGCTCCTTTCTCTACTGGCTGCCAAAAGACTTCTTCCTAGCATGATGTAAGAAATGGTTCTCTGCAAAAATGCACTCCAAAGTTGAGGTAAAACCTTGGTTCCTCTCATCCACAGTCTTTGATAGCCATCTGTGATAAACAGTGGACGGCAAAGTGTCTGTGGTGCTCACTAAACTGAGGTCAATCTTCAACATATTGGAATGTGTGTGGGAGGTTGAGAAAATATCTCAGCAGTGGCCTAAGGACAGAACTATCTCTTGCATGATTGGGTGCCATCGTTATCACTGGGAAAGAAGTAAAATAATTCCCAGACACATTTTCAGACTGATGTGACTGAAACTTCTTACAGTAGAAAGCCAAATTCTGCTTCTGTTCTTAAAGTGGCCTCAAATTGGTTCTCCCCTCTGCCTTTGCTGCCTTCACAGCTTGGCCTCCTCCTCTCATCCATTTGTCTTTTGTAGCATGAGTGCCAAAGTTCTTCTAGATAATGTGAACAAAAGCTAACAACCATCAGATCCCTTGTTTTGAATGGCACTCTGGATAGAGATTGGCTGCTTCTGGGATTTTTTTTCCCTCCCTTTCATCCTTTTTGTTTTTATCGTTTTGACAGTTTCAGATGTAGAGTGCAGCAAAGTGAGGAGAAAGAGCTGGCTATTTCATGACTAGTCAGAATTGCTTGATGGCCCGGGGGTAAACTTGCATACTTTCCTCTTGCAGCATGTGGATTTCATCTGAAATCTGTGCCAAACTACGCAGCACAAACCTCAGGATGCAGCCAGACACAGCAGGTGTGTTTTACCAGAAAGACAAACACAGACGGCAGCACTGCACCACCACCACTGATGCACGTTGAGAATATATCTGTTCCTACAAAGGTGCTATATGTGGTTCTGTGGTGGATGCAGTGGTGTGTTTTTGGTGTGAGCTAAGTAGGAGGAAACGCATGTTCAGCTTGAGGCTATTTTTAACAGCAGCTCCCTGCCAGCATGAAGTTAGATGGAAGCCTGAGCACTTACTCTACCTTAGCTGCTAGTGTATCTGGCAAACATATAAGTTAGTGTTGGAATTGTTATTTGATTAATCAATTATTAAATAAAAAAAGCAATCTAATAATAATTGGCAATGCTTAATTTTCAGTTATTCCACACATTTAATACTAAAGGTACATGTATATGTTGGCTACTAACAATCTAAAGACTGCCTGACATACGTAACCTCTAAACAAAGTTAGTGTGTGGAAGTCAAACATCTCCTTCAAACAGCTGTAAACAACATTTACATGATTAAATATGAACACATGAAAATGTTATAATTACCATTCACCTAATACATTTTACTGGACAGAGCTTGAAAGCATCATAATGAAACTCTATGCAACCTAACATCATTGGCTCTGCAGGACACTGGCTAGTAACAGTTCAGCGTAACTACCTTTCCTCCTGCTGATTTTAGGACATGTGATGTTCACAATGTAGCACTAACAGAGAATATATTGGCTAGTCAATAGTGATTTGTCTGACTCCTTTCAGATTTTACACTTTTTTTAAATCTCAATCCTCCAATACCTATGGTACCCGTGGTACTGTAAAAAAAAAAAAAAAAAAAAAAAAAAAAGTAGTGTTACATTTTCAGAATTTTGTGATCGTCTTACTACTGAAGAGACTAAGGGGACATACGATAAAGGTTCTGAAAGTGTGATTTTTAAGCCCATTTTTTCTTTTAGTTTTGAATATTACAAGTTATATTGTTATAGCAGTGGTAGCATGTGATTTTGTAGCCCTTTGCCCAGGTATGTTTCTGTTCCATGCAACACACAGCTCTAAAAGTGGGAAGAGATGTGTAACCCAGTTTCAGGTGCATGAATTATGTAGTACAGGCTGATGTATTGTCAATTCAACCCACAACTCTAACTCTTATTGAGCACTGTAGGCAAACACGTTTCTTCATATGGCCACAGCGTTTACAGAATTTACAATTCTGAATGTTTTGGGACGTAAAAACATTTGAGACATGAAATACTATAAAACTAACACAGTTTATTTATTTGTCAGTGTGTTTGGAAGTATTGATTTTGCGTGATAAATGGTGTATAGACGTAATCAAATCCTCGCTTGTTTGGCCTTTCTGATCTGTGGGTCAGCGTTCAAGCTGCCCTGCTGTAAATAGGTTAAGTTTATTGTTGTGACCTCTTTTACTGTCTCCTTTTGACCTTCAGCTCTTAACAGTTACCATTGTACACCATGCAGTTCACCCCCATTAATCTGGCGAGTCGGCATTGCATGATTAATAAGTGGTGTCAGGAAAATGACCACCTACAGGATCTAAATTTATTGTTTGAGCAAACACTTGGTGTGAGTCAAGTTTCTGGGCACTTTGTAGATAATAGTGGTAGCAAACTGCAGTTTGTGGTGTTGTTGTATCGTATTGTGTTTCTGTTCTGTCCATCCCATTACTACAATAAGGATAAAACCAGTAAAACACCTTCCTTTTGTTGTTATGATAAGGTGCATCTTATCTGTAGAATCGTGCAGAAAATGTTTAAAGTCCACCTCTGAGAGCGAACGTCTTCTGTTCCTCTGTGCCGCTGCATGTCCACTGAGTCTAGCACACTCCATAAAAACAATATTAAAAGTATTTAGTCTTCCATCTTAGGTAAACAGTTACTCGGAAATAACTCTAATAATTATTGTATTTGCTGAGTGTGGACATTGCCTGAAGTTGATGAAATCTCTTGACATGGATTATGAGTTGCATTAAGGATGGTAATGCAATAAAGTAGAACAGCAAAGAGAAGCAGTAAGACAAATGGAAAAAAATAGTTTTTTGATCATGGGTCATGTCAGAGCAGCACTTGCATCAAGCACAGATTAAATGCAGAAATTATCTCTGGCCCCTCCCAGTTTTGATGACTTTTTTGACAGACATGGATGCAAACTGTAACTTGAATGGTTGGTAGAGATAAAAACCATGAGACAATAATTCTAGTTGTCTTAACTGTTATGACAAAAAAATCTAATTTTAACCAAACTGGGACAAAAATACATCTTAATACATATATAAAAAAACCTTAATTACTTGTGTGTTCTTCTGAACAACAGGATAGTGCAGAGGTGTCTGTCCCTTCTTCTGTGGTTTGTGAAGGCATTATCAAAACGAGGCCTAACAACCTCAGCCTGGTAAGCTTGTGAATTATTCACAAGTCTATGGACATGTATCTTGTTCTCCCATAGTGGGTATCAACACTCACACACAGGCACACACAGAAATCTCATCTTTATCTTATTTCTGAATGTCAGAACCTGGAAATGCAATTCATTCAATCTATTAACATGGAATTTAAATTTTTTTTTTTTTTTTTTTTTTTTTTTAAAGCACCATTTTTGTGACTTGACTCATGCTGACATCTCACTTCAGTCCTCTCCTAAATGCGTTGCATAACTGAATTTCATACCACCTCAGGGTATATTTAAAGATTCATTTGTGTGTCTGCAGCCTCACCCTTGATTCTCCTCATTTTGTTCAGGTAGCGTGTTTCCTAACTCAGTCAGGTAAGGGAGGATTGAAAAGTGTTGATCATAAAGCTCCAGGATGAATTAATAACCAGGGGTTCCTGGGAAATCCAGTACAATATGTTTTCATTCCATTCTCTTTTCTCCCAGGAAACACTTCCTTCCTTTTCTTTGTTCACTATTCGCCTTTATAGGTTTTCAGTTCTCGTATTTGCATCAAGTCTAAATCAACACAAGTAAAGCTGTCCTAACAAGGACAATCAAAAATTTAAAGGGATTCCAGATTTGAATCTGCTATTATTCACAAATTGATTAGTCGGTGTAATATGGTAATACACAAATCGATTTATCACATACTAATCTCTTTTCAGGGTGTCTTATTTTCATTGCATATCAGCAGTGTTTGTCTGCTTGTATTTTTTGGGATAGGGTCAGCTTTTTTCTCTTTTGTACCACAAACCCATGAATTATGGATTCAAATAAATATGCATGCAGCTCACTGAGCCCCATTACAGGTTGAATCCTGTAACAAATAGAATAATTGTTCCACAGAGTTAGTTGTGATGCAGCCTTTTTCAGTTCTTTGAGGAGATATTGCCATGCAGTAATGTTGTACTCCCTGGTTCAGTTGTGTTATGCAGCCTTTGTATTGTATGATCCAGTGGTGGTTAATTTTTCAGTTATCCAGTCTGGCTGGTTAGTCACTACTTGTTCTGTTAGGAATGGGATTTTTTAATGTTGTTAATGTTTTATGATGGTTAACTGCTTTCCTTATTCAAGGAGTAAATTAAACATGAGTTGTTTTAAAGTTGCAGACTTAACCTGTGTCCATTGGCTTACATGGACTAACACAACATGAATATCATCCATATTCATTAGCCCCATAACGTGTCCTTTCATTGTTTATTAAAAGACTATGACAATTTTTTTCCAGTTGATGAAATCCAAACATGCATGACAGTGTAGTTAAATACAGCATAGTATTAATCCCCAGTTAAACCTTACTAGATTTCTGTTAAATTTACTGTCAGACTTTTCCAGAGAGAACTCCAAAAATGGTTTGTGTTCAATTACACTGAATATACAGAAGTATTTCAGAGCACTTCTTATATAAGCCCCATTGCCCAGGTCTAATGTGGCTGTTACAACATAACTGACCTATAGATAGTTTCACCCAGGAAAATTGCTGTGTGGGTACATAACACTCATTAATGCACAAAAAAGCATAGCTACCCTGTATCCTGAAAGTATCAGAAAAAATTCATGATCGAAATAATTTTACCACTGAATGGATGGCTTCCATTTCACAAAAAATATCATTATTGTCCTCCTGATCCTGAAGAGAATCAGCACTCCAGTCACCAAACCTTAGCTAAAACATTACCAGTTATTGTTTAGCATAGAATATTCAGAGATATACCATTACCAGCCACCTAGTTGCTCTCCTAAAGCATTCAGCCTTTGCACTATTGCAATGTGCACAGTCATCTGTGTGTGTCTCCCTGCTGCAGGAGAAAGAAAAACACCGATGGAGAGTCATTTTATTCTGCTCTACCAGTATATCTGGTTTATAATTGGATGGATATATTTATTAAGAAAGTCAAACAACAAGAAACACTGAAATGAACGATAAAGGGGTTTCTTGTGTTTGACATATAGGAGACAGAGCAACCTTTTCAACTTGTTCTGCGTCATCTTGAACAGCACCGCCTTCTGTCTGTTCAATTATTACACTGACCTCAGTTGACTGCAGGTTTAGTGTTTTTTCCATGAGGCCTCAACGTGGTGGTTTTCCAGAAATAAAGACGGGATGTCTTGCTGGAAGTCAAACACAATAATTTCCGTGATAGCGAGGAGCTGACGGAGCGTTATGAAACACTACACATCCTGAAAGGGGATGTGACCTACAGATAGTGTGGTTACCTCGTAAAATGGTTTCTGCCACTGTGTGCCACTCACCCGTAAAAACGCCCTCTTCCCTCCGTGTGTCAATACACCCGCCAGTGACAGGTGAAATGAGTATCTGCACCTTGTCAAGTCTGCTGTGGTAACTGGAACATCTGACTCAAACCGTTAGCAGGAGATGCTCCTTTCCTTGCATGAATGACTTTTTGCAATATTTTTCCCCATAGCCACCATACTTCGTATCAAAATGCCTATTATGTCCAGGGGCATCTTGGGTAAAACTGACAATTGTTTGCCAAGGGAACATGCAGGACAGGAGCAGTGATAATGACAGGAGAGTGGCAGAAAGGGGACTACAGCTATTATGTTTCACATTAATGTTCATGCTGAAAAAGGAAAGATACAAGAGAATATTAGCCACAGAGGGACGTGACATTTTAAGACAGCATTAGAAAAGTTTAACAACTATAGTGTAGATTTTCTCATCAAGGCGATCCATCACCGACTTTGTAAAGAACAAACAGTAGTGCAGCTGGGTGAAGTCGTAGGCTGCAGTCCTAATCCTGCCAAAACAAGCTGCCATCCAGTAATCAAACAGAGTCTGGATCGAAGGTGGCGGAGATCAACATGTCAACAACAAGCCTGTCCGAAACGACCAATAGTTAAACACCGAAATTGACCAATGCTGCCCTCAGGTTGTCGAGATCGAGTGGTTAAAGTGGGAGTGGGCGCAAGAAAAACAAGCAGCTGTTTGAGGACTAATGTAAGCTAAAACTATGCTGCGTAGGCGCTATCAGAAAGTGTGTACGCAGCTGTGAAAGAACACCAATTTGTCCTCACTTTCGCTCTACGGGGAGATGCCATTTGCCTGCTTTCCACAATATAGAGACCATAAACATTTTTTCTGACTGTTCTCCTATAGCAGCTCAAGCTGATATTAAAAAGCTGCACTGATATAATTCATAGCTCTTGTTATTCTAAAAATGTTCACAAGTGAGCAGCAACCTCTAACAGACCATCTTCCTCCTCTTGTGATCCTGTTTATTGATTTAACCACCATGCAGCAGGTGCAACACACAGTGCACATCCCACGTTCTCACAAACAGATATCACGACCCGGCAGTGTTTTCAGAAGCGTGCTATTTTTGTCCCATCGGGCTAAAGTGATCGCCAGACAGTCCAGGACCAAATAATCACTTTCAGCGTGCAGCGTGGAAACCGGCCCCTTCCAATGTCACTGATCCAAAGATGTGTGGCAGCGCTCCGGGTCATTATATCCCACTGGAAAGTTAATCTCGCACCAATTAGTTCCAGCCCAGGAGGTACCACCGGGCGCTCTGCTATGAAATGGTGGTATCCTTTGGGAACCCTCCTCCCACCACTCTCTCCCACCTTTTTTCTTTCCATAGATCGACTTCTGCACAATGAAGCACGGCCTTGCTTTCATATACACACACACACACACACACACACTGTCTCTCTCTCTAAGGTTTTCTTTATTGATCCAGCCATCATTCTATTTTAGCTCTGCAATTACATCTGGTGATATTACTGGGGGTGTTACATGACTCTTCTAATTGGTGTGCCAATACGATGTCCGAGTTTTTGCTGCTCTATGATTTGAGCTACCATCTAAGTGCATCTGATCTAGGTTTTAAATTTTTCATGCAATAATTTCTTCTTGGTGTGGTAGGTGAATCGTGCGCTCATCCTTCTCATTACCCGCATACGTAGCTTCGATTAATATCAATAAATACGTTCTTTGACATCATCATTTCAGAGTACATCCTTGAGTGCATTTTATTTCATTTTGTGTCTTGTGGGGACAGATTGCTTGTTTCACTGTGATATGCAGGTTTTGACGTCATGATGTTAGGCTCAGTGGTTGATGACTGTCAGCGTCCTTCATTGATCCAACCCTAAATCAAAATATAACATTTGAGCACGTTAAAGCACTGACAATCTGGAAATTTGTCACCGTGTGTGAGTCCAAGCAAAAGATGCAAAAAATCCCTCGACAGAGATGTATAAATTACACTTAGGCTGATGCTTCAAATTGGAAGCCGTGTGGTACGGGCTCCTTGTCAAGTTGATTTGGTTATTTTCCTTCCTTGCTTCTCATTTCTCTCCACCCTCCTACCCTTCTTTCGCTTTTCGATCTCTTTATTTTGCACCCTTGTTTATCCCACTTCCTTTCATTTCAACATTACTTGATCTCCCTCCTTCTCCCTCTCCACTTCTCTCCCAACATCTACATTCACAAGTCTGTATGACATGACCGGGGGGCCTGTAAACAGAGAGTGTGACAGATGCAGATGAGTGTGTGACAGGAAGGAGTTCAGGACTGCTCTTTCACACATTGGCCCCCTCCAACATTCAAGTCTGTCATGCACTTAGCATTGATCTCATTGTGTGAGTACATTTTGACATGCTGCATTACACAGTGAGCTGTTTTTTTAGCGTGACATACTTCACTATTGAGGGGTTCCATATAAATACTGCTAATTAAGATGTCTGAGACAATTTACTGGAAGAAAGATGAGTAATTGGATTGGCACGAGTGAGTCAGTTACCTCTTGTAATGGATGTATGTTTTCAAGTGAATGATCTGACTGTGGCTGTGAGGCCTGGATCACATGCTAATGTGTGGCATTCTTTGTATATAATACCTGTTACTGACAATTTATTATAAACCATGTGAGCAGTGCGTCTCCAGGGAAAGCATGGCCGGTTGGGAAATCCAACCCTTTGTTCCAGACAGAAATATCTGAACTGCTCTTTGATGGATTGCTGTGGTTTGGATGTTCGTGCCCTTCTTTGAATAGTAATAACTTTGGTGATCTTGACTTTTCATCCAGAGACGCCATCAGCAAAACTAATTGCTTTCCCTTCAGCCTCAGTTACTTTGTCAGCTTTGTGTTTTGTGAATTAGCAAATGTCAGCATGCTAATATCATTAACAAAGATAGCTATGTGGTAAACATTATAAGTGCCTGTCAAAACTGTACTGTCCAAATTACACCATCATGTGTGTTTTCCCAGTGAAAACAACATATTGGGCTTGTTTATACCTTGAAAGGTTGGTGATGAAGCAGATCAAGTCCTCCCTCCCTTCCTGAACCCTGTCCAGTTTACCTACAGAGCAAATCGGTCCACAGAGGATGCTATTGCCTCCGCTCTCCATCCAGCCTTCACCCACCTCAGCACAAAAGACTCAGTATGTCAGAATACTGTTCACAGACTTCAGCTCAGCGTTCAATACCATCATCCCACAGTGGCTCGTGGGAAAGCTGGCTGATATCGGTATCGGTCAGTATGCTCTGCAATTGGCTGGACTTCCTCACGGCAAGACCACAAGCAGTTCAGGTCAGTGGTCGGACATCAGACACCATCTTTCTGAGCACATCCTTCAGGATGTGTGCTCAGCTCATTGCTGTTCACCCTGCTGACCCACAACTGCATGCAACTCCAACTACATCATCCAGTTTGATGACGCAAATGTGGTTGGTCTCATCAGCCACAGTGATGAGACTAACTACAGGATGGAGGTGAACCAGCTGTTCATGTGGTGCAGGAACAACAACAACAACTCCTCACATGGAGAAAACAAAGGTCATCAACTTCGGGAGAAGACACATCCACGACCCCTAGCATCTTACCATCGATGGTGTTGCAGCGGAGCAGGCAAGCAGCCTGCAAGCAAGTTTCTGAGGGTGAACATCACTGAGGACATCTCCTGGACCAACAACACCACTACACTGCACAAGAAAGACCAGCAACACCTATATTTCCTCTGCAAACAAGGAGAGCTGGAGCCCTGACACACATCCTGCATCCAGCATCATCTGCAGCTGCATCACTGCGTGGTTTGGAAGCTGCACCACCACCAACTGCAGTCCTGCAGCACATAATGAAATTTGTGTATTTATTATATATTTGCACAATTCTCTTTTGCACCTAATTACTTCTTGCAGTTTGGTCACTTTAATGTTATAGTCAGTTTTTTGTGCCTTTTTATGCCGTTGGTGCCTCAGTTGTGTTGTCTGTTTATTCTGCTTTATACTTGTCACTGTTAGTGTGTCTACTATGTGTAGGTTTGGTTCGGTCGGTTCGAATTTAAATTACCATTTGTATTTACTTAGTTTAGATTAGTTTTAGTATTTAATTTGGATCATATTATTACAGTGTTGTTTGTGCTGTTGGGGGGGGGGCAGGTGGAAACAGCATTTGTATGTACTGCTCATACCATCCAGTTGACAATAAAGTAAAGTTTGACTTATTGTCAAACTTATTGTCAACGCTCCCACTGTCATACTGAGTCAAGTTAATTTACAGTGAGCACAAAATCTTAAAATGCAAATATCTTTTACTGTGTAATCATGCTATTTGTTTTGGTCACCATGAAAATAATTCATGATTATATTATAAATATGCAGGTAACACACTAAAATCTCAAAGTATAGACAACATTTATTTTCTGGCCAACTTCTTTGCAAGACTTTCTCCATTTGTTCTTCAGGCCTAATTGTGTATGGGGCATGGCGGCTAGCTGCTCTAGCTGTGAGGACAATAGATGATGGTTTGGGCCCTCCAGTCTCAGAGATGTGCTTATGTGGAGAACTTCTCATGCCCCACTGGAGAATTTCTCTGTCTTTGCCAGCCAAGCCTCCTCATGGCAGATTTGTCTGCTCACTTATTGTGTCTAATTCCTTTTGCTGGCTAAGGAGCTGCCCAACCCGCAATGAGACCCCCTAAAGAGCCAGACTTAGCAGGTTTCCTTCAAGGCTTAGATGATGCTACTGTCATGTAAGGAGGCTACTTCTGCTGCCACTGAGAGGAAGAGAGGCACTTTCAGCGATCACCCTCTTTTATTTTTATCTTGTTGTTTCATTGCCGGATGGAAGTGAGGTAACATGTCTGACGCAATGAGATACTTGCAGTCAGAATCCACTGTCAAACTGTACTACATCACCAATGCAGTCATACATTCATAAATATGACATTAGTAGCTGTTCCAGTGACTACAGGGACTTTTAAGAGTGTTGCCCTAATATACTGCAGTGTAGGACGAAACAAGTTTGTGGAGATATACTGCTATTACTTTTGAATGTTCAGCATCTTGTCATACAGGACAGCTCTCATGCTGGCAGAGAGGTACAAATAAATAGGGATGAGTCAGACATTTAAAAATAACATGTTTCACACTAATAACTTCCCTCCTCCTGCTGACTCTCACACATTCTCACTCACAATTTGTTCTTCTGCGTACCCATAACACTTCAAAATCATATCTGGAGACTTTTGAATAAGTTAACTCCGAATAAACTTCTATCTAAAAGGAATAAAAAAAACAATAAATTGGTGGCTGAGACAGTGACGCTGAATTCAATTTGTGAGTCTGTATTTGAGTCATCATGGCTAAATTTGAAAACTCTACACCCCTAAACCAATTTGGCATTATGGTTGGTGTGAGTCTGTCAAAAGAAAGTCTCAAGTTGCTTTCCATTTAGTATTAAAAAAAACATTAAATGACGAGAAATATACTAATTATGCAAGTCAGAATGGAGTAAAGTAACCCATTCAACACAAACCCATCCCATGAAATGACTGGATTAATACAGTTCACATAATTTCTAAGACATGTAAGTGAAGGCTGTGTATCTCTCAGTGTGAACTCTATTTCAACCTCATCCTTGGAGAGTTCTTCTGTAATTGAAATAGGGATAGTGTCCCTGAGTCCACAGCCATCACCTCATCCTCTATATACAAATGGATTGTTAAATGGGAAGCTCGCAAATGTTTGAGTTGATTTTTGTCACCAACAATCTGTCAGGGTGAGCATTCATCAGCACACATATTGATTTAGCAATATGGGTGAGATTGGCTGGGAGTTAGGAAACAGTACATCAAACCACAAATCAAAGTGTTCAGAGAACACTCAGGGAACAGGTTGTGCTGGGCTGAATCGTGACTGAAAAAAAAAAAAAAAATCTGTTACAACCCTGAGGTTGGGACAGGAACAAATATTAAAGTGAGTAGACAAAAAACAGCTAAACACTGTATGAGCAATTGATTTCAACAATTGATAATATTTTAACCAAGTCAAAATAGTTTTCAAAGAAAGATGATAGACTCGCAGATTTTTAACTTTTTGAGTGCCATCAAAGTGTTTTTTTTTTTTTTGTTTTTTTTACAGTGGGTCGCTAATCACGGTCTCTCGCAGCCCGTGAGTGATTTCGGGGCTTCTGTGATGTGTAGTCGGGACATAAAGGGTTAATATACGCCGTGGAAATCAAAGCAGGAAGTGGAGACGATCGCATTTAGAGAGCAAAACAAACGGACAAAATGTGGTGATTTCGGTAAAAGTGGCCTCTACTCTCCTCCAGACAAAACAAGAATGGAACAAGGTAAAAACATGATGAAATAGAGAGTCTCTTCTTTCCTTTCAGCTGCTCTGTGTTTTCAGAGACATGGTACAAAATATGCTGTGGGTCTTGGAATATGACTGAAAAATGGGCAGAAAGCGCTGGCACAAGGCACTTGATTTTAAAAAACGGCTGGCACTCAAAGAGTTAAAGGGCCCGGCTTATCTGCACCCAAACTGCAGGTGCATTAGTCCAAAAATAAGGACTTAATTAAAATGTCAAAGTAAACAGTGAGGGTGGTTAGAGTAAATTGCCATTTCTACAAATGTTCGCAAGAAGATGAATGAACCTCTGGTGTCAGATTAAACAGTGTAGTGTGGACTAGTTCAGCATAGAGAATCAACTCATGACAAGTTTGTTTGCAGATGACGGACTTTAACAGCCTAGAAATCTAGACTCACCCTAACGGCAAAACGGCACCATAGGAGATAATCCTGGCTCTGACAAGGAGTCTGTCGGACCAATCACAATGCTCAATCAGCATAGCGAGTCGTTGGGGTGGGCGTAGCACAATGACGACAGGGCTGAGCAACGCCGGAGATAGCACAACAAGGAAGATGACTGTAGCTAACGAACAGCGGCCGTTTGAATCGGCTCTGTTATTGATTTTGGAAGAGTTAGACTTGGGCTTTTCTTTGAAAGTTGAGCAGAAAGAGGCACTCAAATAATTTGTATTAAAGGATGTATTTGCTGTTTTGCCGACCAGCGGCAAAAGTCTACTATACCAGCTGGCTCCGCTGGTAGCTAAAAGGAATATGTCACATTGGCTGATTGGTCATAGCGCTGGCCTATTACGTGCAGAGGCAGTTTGAAGGACAATGGTCACACCCACAGGCTTCAACTCTGCCTGTGGACTGTCCCCAGACTATACATTTGATGTCATAGTCTGGCTTGTCAGGGTAGGACTTTAAGATCATTTCAGGTTCTTTGGTGAACCAGTTCAACTTGTTGTGAGGATGAATTATGCAAGTCTTGTTGTTATTTGTCAGTTTGCAGTTCTATTATGATCCTGTGACTGCATCTCCTCGTACTTTTGGGTTCAAAAAGAGAATACCACTTTGTGGTCCTAATTGGGTCGATTTGCCTTTGAACCTGTCACCATGCTGCAGGCAGCATCTTCTATTCAAATTAATGTAGACACCTACAAAGAGAAGGCACACGCCTACACAGTGAGCAAAACTCATACACAAACACACGCATGCACATTGAATATACAAATATTCATAGGTCTGTGCACATACAGCACTCATCTGAGGAGTTTGACTTTAGCAGTTTGTCAGCCTTTGCAGACAGAGACACACAAACATCACAGGACTCTCTCCCCCCCATGACAGGCGTCTCCATGGCATCCGTCAGATCACTGCGGCGCCACCGCAGCAACTCCTTACATTTCAATCTCCCCTCTCTTCTTCCCCCACCACTCGAGCACCAGGGTCTAGAAATATGTTCCAGAACAGAAGCAGGGCTGCCCGTGCATGCATGCACGCATGCGCGCGCACACACACACGCACACCTCCACAGTGCTCATTTACAAACTTTTAGAAAGAGGGAAAATGACCATTCTGCAGCCATGCAGTATTAAAGTGGGACACAGACAGGGGTGCATGTCATGTCATTGTGAGTATCGTAGATTACCTCATACTGGGTCACTCCAGCACAGTATATCCTGCCAACAGGCCAAACTGCAATGCCTTTATTTCCTCTCTCAGTGGAATGAGACAGCATGCAGCATTAAATGGCATATATGTTTTCTTTTTTTATCAAGAATAAAACATATCAATGGAAAAAGTCATCATTATACTCTTTAAGGAACAAGTTTCATTCCTCAAAATGCCACATGCTAGTTGCGTCTCATTGTCCAGGGTATATATATCCGGGGTATTGTCCAAGGTATATAAGCTACCCCCAAAACGGCCCGCAGGTATGACTAAGTGTGAATGATGAGTCTAATCCTAATGTGTACCATCAAAGACTCAGGCACTGTGATGGTCCTTGCCGATAACTCGACAAGGGCCCCCGGCTGTCCAACTGTGGAAGCGCCAAGTGCGCTTAGTCTCTCCAAGAATACTTCCCAATTTCTTAATGCACACTTTCAGGATGTTTAAGAATTCATAGAAGCAGTTTGCATCGTATAAAACGAGATATAAACAGTGACACAAAACACTTGCCAATTCTGTATCTGTTTGTTCGTCCTGGCATGGGATGTTTACAGTTTCCAAAATGCTGTCATTTGATCTGACAAGTTTAGTTTACTTGCTGAACCGATGGCAAACAAAAATCTGCAGTCACTTCAACATATGGTACATATGGTGCTGTTTTAACAGCTGTGAGGGTTCGGCAGCTCTAGCTAGAGGTCTGCAAGGATCCACTCAGTTCCTGGTACCTCAAGTTAAAGTCACTATGCAGCAGACATGGGCAAACTACAGCCCACAGGCCATATACAGCCTGTTGGGCTTTTTAATCCGAACTTGTCCAAATTATATTATTAAATTCAAATATATATATATATATATATATATATATATATATATGTGTGTGTGTGTGTGTGTGTATGTGCATGTATGTATATGTGTATGTGTGTATATTCTGATTCTTCTGATTCTAAAAAAAAAAAAGAAGATTAGAGCAGGTCATAAAGCAGAACTCCATTCAAAAAAAATCATGGAAACTGTTTCATGTATGACTATCATTGGATCTGCTTGGCTCAGGTGTCTGACTGTGCTCTGTATCCTTACAGATCAAGTCAGTCAAGTCCTATATACTTTGAATATAGTGTGGACAGTGAGCTTGAACCATTGCCTGTCTGTGTATCAGACTAGAAGATTGATGAGAGAGAGACAACAAAGAGACACCTGAAAAAAAATAAGATTTGAAATACAGATTTCATTAACTTTATTGCAACATTACTCAAGGCTGTCCAATAGCCTGCAGGTGACAAACCAAAACGAGCACAGCTTTTTTGCAGGATTCTAGTACAGCAAAACCAAAAGTGAAACTCATTCCATGTAGATTTTACTGAATTAGCTTAAGGGAGCTCATTACTGCAGTAATGCAATCCCTAGCACCATAGCCTATTACGGTATTTCTCATTCACATGCTGCTTGTAATTGAGCAAATTAATCCCTGAATATGGTGTACATTCATTTTCTATCAATGACTAAATTGAAAATCTGTATAAAAAAAATAATTGGACTGTAATCATGAATCTACACATTAGCATTATTAACACCCTACAGTTTGGAAGTCAAATATACACATGTATAACAGTATGCATTTCTGTGTACTTCAAATCCTGACAACAAATATATAGAGTCTAAAACCTGCCCGACAATACATGATGAATTTTTTTTTTCATTGTGCTGTAAACATGTAGCACCACCCCCGGCTCTCTTGAGGTATAAACACACACTATTGATTTTACTGTTGCTGTTCCATGCAGCCTGGTGGTGGCAGATTTCTGAGGGCACTGATGAGTGACAGCCATCGACATGGCCTCTTTTGTTGGTAAGAAATTAACCTTGTGAAGAAGCTTGAGACACGAGTCTGAAACCCCCGAGGATCCCAGATCACATGTTGACCTTGAACAAGCCGCTGTATTCATGCCTACCTTGGTGAGCTTTGTTTGTGTTTCAAAGAGATTTGTAGAGACTAGAGGTGTGAGTTTAGTACCACGCACTACAGATTAAATGGCACATTCCTTAAAAATAAAAATGTAATGTACTTGCTGTCTGTGTTTTTGTCCACTCAGCTCATTATACACTGTCTGTGTTTGCAGTTTGCAAACTTAGACTCTTCCCAAACATCTGTACAGGCGTGCATGTGTGCACCCTTTCATGAGTTGAGTAATTATGTCAAACCAGGAGAACACAATCTTTGCACACCTCGTTCACTGGGCTGTAATCATTCCTGGTTGTGGAAAGCCCTGTTTTTCTTTCCTTACATTTAGTTTCTATAAATAAAAAAAGCTTTATTGGTATGCTCAAGAAATGTTCTGACAATAACACAGGTGGATATACGGGCTTTTGATCCATTTTATTTCCTTTCCAACCTGATGTTGGCAATTGGATTTTTGTCTGATATCGATGATGGCTTCATTCAAATCCTGGGTGCAAATAAAACTAATTATTTTCTTGATTCAAAATCCAGCAACAGTATCCAGTGTGACTCAAAATTTGAGGCTTGAGGTCAAATATGTATTATGCTGTGTGTTCAGGAGTGACTGTGCAGGATACATCTTCATACTCTTTGCTCAGTGAGTCCTGATTGATTGTTTTGTGTGTGCATGTGTGTGTGTGTGTGTGTTTACACAGCTCATCGTGCCACTGAACTGTCCCTCTGAGTAATTAAGAGCTTACCCCATGATCAACATGGGCAACTCAGGGGATTGGCTCCACTCAATACATCCAGGATCCCATCACCACAGCCTGGCAAACAAGGAGCCAAAACATTGTGGACTGCTCAACAGCCAATCCATTTCTTCAAATTGTGCTCTCTATGTCACATTTACGATCATCTCTTATGAATGGGACTGATGGCGTGCGGTGTAGGTCAGTTTAATCAGCGGAATATGTGAAACTATTCAGTCACAAATTTGCGTTGGATGAGAGGAAATCAAGGAAATTGGACTAGGAATGAATGACTGAGGAGCTGTTTGAAAAGCATGTGCTGTTTTTGGAAGCTTTTGTTCTTGATTCTTCCTAATGTTGGTACAGTTCTGGCCTTCTTCCTCCAGCCAAACATACAGTAGATTAGATTCAGGTGTTGAGGCCTCTTTTCTTTGGGCTATATCTACAGCGCTTGTTTTAACCAGATTTGGTGCATATGGACGTGTAGTCGGCCTGGGCCGTTTTGAAGGCAGGCATATGTGAGGGTTTAGGTTGGGTTACCTGTGGTATTACATGATGGTCACGATGTTCTCCTGTTCCTAATTTTGAAGAGTACTAGAGTGCTCTGGTCTTTGTAAGCCACAATGCCATGCTGTTTAGGGCTGCAGCAATTGATTTTGGCCCATTTGAACCTGTGAAGTGAATTAGAGGCGGAAGTTAAGACAGCAAGTGTTACAGTGGTAACAAAATATAGCCTTAAACTACAAGGTACCCTTTTGAAATGTAAATATAATTGTGTTTAAAGTCTCTTGAGCAGAGGCTGTGTCTGCGTTGAGCTTAGTTGCATAGCAGATTGTGATTGGTCCAGAGATCACTCAGTTTCAATGTAAAAAATATATGTGTAAAAGTCCATCATCATTTATCAATGGGAGTATCAAATCAAAGTGTGGATTGTTGTTAATAATGGCTGTCATGAAGATGATGAAGATGGATAGATCATTGAATTAATCCAGTTTTTACTACTTTTTTGACATGACAACAGCTCTTGTAATGAAGAACAAAGAGCTACACTGTAGGCGTGAACACCTTCATGGCTACAGATAGATTGTGTGTAGATATATAGACACACATACATCCAAACTGTCCCCGGAGCTCACACCAATTTGAAACAGGCAAGGTTATTCATAAAGAGATAGATGCTGCTTTTTGGTTCTGCTGTCATTTGACAATCCATCTTAATGCATGATAATATTTGGCTGTTGGGTTTTTCCCCATGCAAGGCTCCACACGAATGCATCCAGTTCGTCTGTTATAGAAGGCTGATGATAAAGACAAATTACTGTTCACAGGTGGCTTACTGTACTTCCCAGTGGCCGGAGAGGTGGATAGAGGCCAAAATATTTCATTCAGCAGGAACTGGTCAGATGCTATATGTGTGATTATCAGAAGAAAACAAAACTGACATTAACAGAGAACATGTTTATGTTACATGCTGATTTAAACTCTGAATCCTCTGAGCAGACATAATAGATGTGCAAGATTAATTTAGGCAAATAGCCCGGTTTTATGGTGAAATGAACCTAATAGGCCTCGTATAATATCAGTTGGAGTAATTCTGTTAAGCCGTTGATTGTACCACATATCTGCTTTTCGCACACTAAAGTGAAAGGATTTATGAGGAGCATCTTAATGGAAAGTTTATTGCTATTCCATTCTGCAGCAAGGCTCGTCTTCCTCCACCATTTAGCGGCAACAATATATATACGAGACACTAATGGAAAAGGCAAGTGTGGCATGTTAAATATCTTGCACCTCAGCATGGGCTGTGACTGGTATATGGAGAGGCATTACAATGTTTCCCCCTTGATACCAAATCAATACTTGGACGTGTGTGTGAACATGCTTTGACCGTAATGTCCTCTTAATTAAATGTGAAGTAGTATCTGCTGAAATTGCACTTGTGCTCTGTTTGCAGCAGCCAATGAAAATATTTACAGTCTATACCATCTATCTATACCATCTCAGAGCATACAGGACATCTGTGATTTTCATCAGGCATGTTGACGAAGACAAATGATTTGAGAGAGGGAGCCTGTCTTTGTTACACCTGTCCATAAACTATAGATCTAAAAGGGTTTGATTGCTTAATATTTTACTGCAGATAGATCCCCTCTGACATTTTTACAGAGTGTGGAAATAGCACCCTGAAACACTGCCTGTATAGTCACAGTTTCTGGTGCAGAAGCAGGCATTTTTGCTGATGCCCGACATAAAGTTGGGTGTTTTTTTTTCTGGCTGCCCTGCTAATGAGTGACACATTAGTGGAGGCTTGTAAAACTTGCATTGTCATAATAGGCGGACGTGTCCATGTTACTGTCTATGTGTCGTCAGGCACACAATGTGCCTGTTGCCAAGGGATAGGAGGACTTCTGGGTATTATTTCGTCTGACTGTCATATTCACTGCTGCAAAACGTAGAATTAGGCATGCTCAAATGGAGCTAATTCAATAATGGACTGCTCCCCAAAAGCGAAATTGCAAAACAGTGACGTATGTGGATAATTGTTTGACATGACTAATTGTTAAGCCAATATTACTCAGCGTGAATACTCGAGGCTCTGCATTGTTATCGTGCACACTGCTCAGCATGGCTTTAATAGCGTGTTCCAACTAACAAAAATAGGTTTCAGAGCAGTATATTTTAGATTTTTGATGATCGATTTGTGTGAATGAAAGCACAAGTTATAATTAGTAATTCCCTCTTTTTTTGCCTTTTTGCAGCTAACCTCATGGCTGCCCTTTTTATGCTTCTAACCCCTCAAATACCACCTTGACTGAGCGGGACCATCATCCACTCTCCATCCTGATCTCATTTGTCTTTTACAATCTACTCTCCGACATGTGAGGTCATGAGCCTGTTTGTCCTCCCCTCCTATTGTTAGGCTGAGATGAGTCCAGGAGCCCACTGTGGCACTGGATAAATGCAATCCCATTTGGGATTCAGCACCAGAGTGAATTGAGTAAATGGAGATTAGAGGGCAGTTGTTGCTGTAAACTGCAATTTATTTACGCAGAAATGGATTTATTTTCATGTGATGGTGTTACTTAGCTTAAAAAATGTTGGGCTAGATGATTAGCTGGAATCCCAGGGACTGCTTATGTGATTAAATAATATGATCACGCTAGAAAACCTTTTAGAAAAGACCCACTGTGTGAACAATGCAATATTTTGTGCCATGCAATTCCGTTAATCCTTCATGCAATAATGCTCTGTGATGAGTTAGGTTAAGCTTTTTTCTTTTTTTTTTTTTTTTTTTTCAGTGTATTGTGTAGCCACTCATAAAAATTCATTGGTCCAACTGTAAAATATATGAGACAGGGGTTTTAGTTAGGCCATGGGTATCAACTTTGATTCTGAAATACAGCAAAAACATTTTTAATAATGTTCAAGTTGTCAGTGACCTGTCAAAACAAATACAGTCATGGAAAAAATTATTAGACCACCCTTGTTTTCTTCAATTTCTTGTTAGTTTTAATGCCTGGCTCAACTTAAGGTACATTTGTTTGGACAATTATAATGATAACAACAAAAATAGCTCATGAGAGTTTAATTTAAGAACTAAGGATTATTCATTTTCCATGGTTTTCTTGATAATAACCAAAATGACTTAAATTCTTACATCAATAGCTATGGCATTGTACCGCCAAAAACACTACTTTTAAGCATTCCATGTTTTCTTTTCTGTTTGCTTTAAACACATGATACACACAAGAGTTAATACTTGATTGCATAACCATTGTTTTTGATGACTGCAGCCATGCGTCTTGGCATGCTCTCCACCAGCTTCTGACATTGTTCTGCTGTCACAGCAGCCCATTCCTGTTGGACAAATTCAAACAAATTTTCTTTGTTTTTGGGCTTGTGGTTCTCCATTTTGAGTTTGATGATTTTCCACAGGTTTTCAATTGGATTAAGATCTGGTGATTGAGCAGGCCAAGGCATGGTGCGAATGTTGTGGTTCTCCATCCAGGCTTTAACTGACCTTGCCGTGTGGCAAGGGGCATTGTCTTGTTGGAAAATCCAGTCATTCGAGGCAGGAAAGAGTTTTCCAGCTGATGGAAGAAGACTGTTTTCAAGGGTAGTCCTGTACTTGACCTGGTTCATTCGGCCTTCACACAATTGCATTTGCCCTGTTCCACTCAGACTGAAACAACCCCAGATCATGACTGATCCACCCCATGTTTTACTGTAGGGGCAAGACAGTCTGGGTTGTAAGCTTCTCCAGGCTTCCTCCTAACCAGTAAGTTGGCTGGAGTGGGCATCAATTCAAAATTGGATTCATCACTGAAGAGAACCTTAGCCCAATCATCAACAGTCCAATCCTTGTGGTCTCGAGCAAAGAGTAACCGGGCCTTCCTCTGCCTTTCATTGATGAAGGGCTTCTTGCGTGCTCTGTGTGACTTCAAACCAGCTTCAACAAGTCGGTTTCGAACTGTCCTTGCCGAGCAAGTCACATTTCTCGACAGTGCCCACTCATTTTTAAGGTCCCTGGAGGTCTGACGACGATTCCTGACACAGGAACGGATGAGTGCACGGTCATCTCGTGGGGTAGAAAGACGTTTCCTGCCACAGCCAGGTAGCAATTTGGTAGTGCCATGTTCAGCTTGTTTTTTTGTTGTAATGAACGGCTGTCTTGGAGATCTTCAGTTTTTCGCTACCTGTCTCTCACTCATGCCAATTTCCAGCAGTGCCAAGATGGCTGCCTTTGTTGCTTCACATAATTCTTTTGTTTTAGGCATTATGTGAGAGCTGACAACTTCTGAGTTGTGCTACGGCTTGAATGTAAGCAGGAAACCACTCTAGGCCTTTGCATGTGCAGTGCTGCTTGTGACATGAAATGGCCTCTTATATACCCTGGGAATCAATTAAGCTTAAGAATGTCAAATAGGACATAAAGTATTATGTGACCAGCTGCATTTTTTGTGTTCATTGTATTATACGTTTAGTGGTACCAGATATTAGAATGAACAAGAAATTGAAGAAAACAAGGGTGGTCTAATATTTTTTTCCATGACTGTATAATAAGGAATAGGAAACGAATAATAACAAAACAGGGAGCAGTTGATGAGTTATTCATTAATATGTTAAGTTGAGGCATCATGTTGACACTTCATCCTGAAATAGTGTCGGTGATGAATCCTAACAATAATTTGCAGCTTGCCCAGTCCACTTTATTACTGTGTATCTGCTTATTGTCAATCACAGACCAGCCAAAATAAGCCTTACTTTTACCATTTACTTGCTATAGCAATGGCTTAGAGAGAAGGCTGGAGAAATTGACCTCAGGGGTAGTCTCTCAATGTCAAGGTCACTGGAGAGTGTTGAGAGCTACAAGGAAAAATCCATTAATGCGGCGAGGGAGAGGTGAGATATTTGCCATTCTCAAATGAACAGCAGCTGTTTCCCATTGGTCAGGTGTGTACCCTTTGGGAGTGTGAGCTAACCATGAAAACCCTGCCTGTTTTAAGGAAAACCATACAGTAACCTCAGTCTGTGATGTTGTCTTTTACATTTGAAATAATCCTATAAGGGATAGATACTAAAACACCAGAGCCAGACAGTATGGATTTGTGTGCCCCAAAAAGCTGTTCATATTTAAGGTGAGGATTGTTGTATTTAGACTGTGTTTGTTTTAAACTGATCAAAGTATGTATTTCAGATAGTAGTCATTTTGTCACATAGATGCATAACAAATTTTGGTCATAAAAGAATTCTGACCAGCATTTAGAATTGTATGTACTGTGGTACACTTATATGGGATGAATGTAAAGAGGGGAGGTGATGTTACAGTGCTGGTGTTGATGCTCTGTAGCTTTGCATACTCAGCAGTAAATACAAAAGTATTTTCAAATGAACTCACTTGTGCTATTATTTTTGAAATACCATCTTAAAACAAGTGTTTCCTCTAAAGTTCTGCTACATTACCTCACCCTGTTGACTTGACTGATTGTTTCTGATAACCAGTTTTGGGCACGTTACTATGAAAAGGTAATTCATTATAGTTACTAGTTACTTCTCCCAAAAAGTAACTGAGTTTAGTTTAAAAATTTTAAAAGTTTAAAAATGTCAAAGAATTTGGATTTTTTTCAGAGCGGGTTTCACAAGCCAGGTGCATAGAGGAGAACAGCAAAGACAGGTACCTGCACAGAGGTTTTCATATTTATTGCACCTCAACAGACCACAACTGGTAAAACTGTACTTCAAGCATTTGCTTCATCAGAAAACTAGTTTAGTAGAAGTGTGTGCCGTCGTGAGGTGCTTCATTAAATTGGAGTTGCTTACACCAGATGTGGACTAAGTCTTTGCTCTGGGACAGAATGTACACTCAACATGTACATTTTTACCTTTAAACTCGGTGAGGTTAAAGTAGTGCCTGTTTTTCTACCTTCGAAAACACTGTCCTTCCCTGTGACTCTGGACTCACCATCTCTCATTTATGTGTGTGTGCTGCTATGTGCTGGGTTTGTGTGTAAACACCCACCCACGTGGTGCCCACAAGAGCTGTGCCCCAAGATTAAATATTATAATATATAATTATTATATCATAAGAGCGCAAACTCCACTCCTGCGCTGCACAGTGCAACCACATACACAATGAATGGGTTTCTCTCAGCGCACCTGCGCCTTGCACGTTCGGTGTGAAAGCAGCTTTACTTAGGCAGTTATCTCGCCCCTCTCCTCCCCCCCAACACAGGGAAAAAACACACACATTTGCAGCTCCTGAGTCTGTGTGAGTCAAGTCGGATGACGACTTCAATGAGTAGCTTCAGTAACGCACAGTAACGCCGTGTTGGTAACGGTAATGGCGTTGTAACGATAGAAAAGTAATTAGTTAGATTACCCGTCACTGAAAAAAGTAACGCCGTTATTCTCTAACGCCATTATTACCAACACTGCTGCTAACTGCAGGTTAAATGACCTGTTAATATACTGATCATGTGTGAAAGAGGCCATGTTTTAGAGGCTCTACTTTAAAACAGATTATCTCAAAATAAAAAATAAAAAAAGGATTAAGTGAAGAATCTGTGACCCTTTTTTTTTAATACGATCCTGTTGTGTAATGAGATGAAATGATTGCACAAGAGAGACATTTTTAAACTGGGTTACACTGTCAGTTCTCTCTGTGAACTGCTTTGACAAACATTCAAAATTTAATCTGTTTATATTTAGCTGCTTCATGATTGAATAATGCGTCCCTTTTTTACATGCAAAAACAACTGCAGGGCGTCAGCGATAATGAAAAATGGATACATTCAACTTAGTTTCACAAAAAAAAAAAAGTTTTCTGCTGCATTTCTCTTTTGCCAACTCCACCGACCAAATCCATCATTAACAACATTAAATCCATAAGACATCAAGCAACCTGAGGAGGAATGAAGGGAAAAGCCAGCAGAATGGCTTTGCCATTAATTCCATCACTGGCTAAATCCGTTTGTAAAGATTTATGGAGTTGTAATTAGCATAAACATGAAGGAGCTCGATAACAATGACATTATCTCTGCTGAACTAATCGGTTTATTCACACATCAAAACGAGGCAAGAGTAAATCTTTTGTTTAAAGACGTGTCATGTCTGCACTGGGTCTGGTTGTTTAGATGCTTTGACTAGAAAGTGCGATAATAGCAAAGACAAAGATTCATTGTGATGCTTCAGTGTGAAAATGCATGTTAAACCATATCAGCTGCAGCCATTATGCAGCGCTCTCTGGAAACCCTGGTAAACTCTCCTAACAGACCAAACAGATTACAGTCATTGTGCCACACTCAGGCTCCGTGAGATAGTGAGGAATTGCTGTGCCATCTTATGGATTCCTCCACTGAACTTTGAGAGAAAATCTCTGCGCCATCTCTTGATTGACGTGATGTCATCTCCTTGTCAAGCACCGGATTGGAGCTCAAGGGTCGGATTCCCTGACGGCTCAGAGCCTGAGGAGAAATGCCAGGAAGCCGGCAGGCACTTGTGTTTTTAATAGAAACCAGTCGAAAAAAAGATCCGTCATTTCCCCTCTTATTTCTGGAGGCCATTAAGAGCAACTTTACTCCCCTTTAGCACGCTACCACAAAACTATCTCAGGCATCCACTGACACCCACTTTTAAAGGAGAGAGCTCCATTTCCAGATAGTTGTTAATTTTAAGGAATGACTTGCAAATATTATGCAAGAGCATCTGTCTGCATTTACATATCACAGTGTGTGCTTGAGCGTATGTGTGTGCATGTCAACACAGCACACAGACTGTTCAAGGCACCGGATAAATTATGTTTGTGGACTGTTGATTAATGAGCTTACTGTGCTGAAGTTGTTTCACCTTGTTTCCATAAATTAGTATAAAGTATATCATAAAGAACGTGTGTGTGTGGGCATGAGGTTGTCAGGGATGGACCTCGTGAGAGAAAGACGTACAGTAAGCAGATGAGTGAGTAATAGAAAATGAGACCCTTGATCATGAAGTACAGTACCTGCAGCTACAGCGCTCCATCCTCAAGTGAGCACCACTCCAGCTCTTCCTCTGCTACATGATGTATTATATATTTCACCATATAATGTGTGCAATTAGGTCTTGGCCATGTAAAATGTTTAATTTATTATCACAGCAGCTGCTAGTGTTTGAACAATGTAAAGGGAACGATATCCGAAAGATCATAACATAATGAATGGAGCGTCCTTTGTGATTATTCTTATAATGTCGGAATGTTACAATGTTGGAGCTCAGCGACACGTGGTGTAAACCGGTAAAAAAGTACTGCTGTACTACAGTTACAGGTGTTTGCCAATGAACACCACTACTAGCATAACACTAAGGATGTGATACTCATATCCAATAATGATTTCCATCCTAATTCCAAAGAAGACCTTATACTCCCAGGACATGTCATCAGTACATTGTGTGTGTGTTGTGTATTATGTTACTTCCTGTTGTTGTACTCAGTGTGTGTGTGTGTGTGTGTGTATGTGTGTGTGCGTGAGCTCTATCCCATTAACTCTGACAAGTCGACTTCTTCTGCCAACATTTTCTTATGAATCTTCTGGAGAGTCTTCAGCGAACCTTTGCTCCCTGGATGCCGTGTGCACTGTGATCAGATTTTAAACCCTGCATTGGAAGATTTGTTTCTGCTTTGAAGCTGCAGCCTTTTGTTTGAGAAGTGGGTTCAGTTTGGTTTGATTTACCAGAAAATAACTGCAGCCTCTTAAGTCTCATTTCACTGTTGTTTCCAATCAGGTACACACTTCATTTTGTTAAATAGCAACAAAAGGTGGTCAGAGTGCCGCAGATTTAAATCAGGACATTTCCTCTTATTAAAAGTTAGCGATTAAATTCTCCATGAAAAATTGCCTACTTGTGATATTTTCTTAATTATTCATCATTTGTTTATAAAATATAAGATTCAGGATTAAGGAACCTGCATGGAATAGCACTTGTCACAGAGAATCATCTTTTATTTGAATTAGAGTGAAATAACTCAGTTAAACATGAACAAAAGTTCCTTTGGAATGTGAAAAGTACTCAAAGTTCCTTCTAAACTTTCCAGATCTTGCAGTTGGATAGTCCTTCCCCTTGCTTTGCAGCATTGGCTCCTGCAAGCGTGTGCAAAAATTCTTTCAAACAAAGCGGAATCCATCTTTGGTTGAGCTCTCCGTCTCCATGATGATTCGGGGACCACTCACATAGCAGGCGGTGGCGGCCGGCCATGAACTTGGCTGCGTTTGCTGACTCAGAGGAGGACATTAGCATACAGCTGCCATTAGCCAGGATGCAGCTGCTACGGATGCCTTCCTCACTTTGCTAAGAGGAAGAGATAGTATGTCAGACTAACTTGTGGATGTGACAGAAGGTTTATGCGATGTGCACTCACAGTCCTCCAGGACCTTTGCCGACACCCTCTCCCTGCCCCGATGCTGTTATGCTGATTTTCTTATGACACACTGCAAACAAACACAAAGAAAAAAGAAAAGTAAATCATGTGAATGTGGAAACATCTCCTGGCCTCCATGCGGGGAAAAAAAAAAAAAAAAAAAAAATACATAGCAATTTTTAGGAAATAGGATCTCAGCGAATAGTTTCCTCTTAACAGTGTGTTTTGAATTGATGTCTGCTTGTTCCCAATCCACTTTGAGAGAGCCATCTTTTCATGTCTAGTTGAAGTTGAATCACATTGTGTCAGGGTTGAGGTGATGTTGCGGGCAGATTGCTTATCCGTCAGGATCACGGCAGACACAAACAGGTTGCTGATGCTGCTGCTTAAACCTATCTCAGTCAGGCCGCGATCATCAAATCTGTCCCTGTCTCCCATGATATATGGACAGCATTGCATTTGTCTCCCCCTTCCCCTCCAAGCTGAATTCCTGACCAATCCCGTGCCTGGTTACGGAGCCATCATAAAGAATGTATGACAGGACCTTAGAGCGGTGAGGGATGGCTTCGGTGAAGATGGAATAACGCAGGTGTGGCGGCACATGCCAGCCTGACTTACGGCCTTGATTCCTTTCACGACCACCTTGAAATCTCACTGTGGATGCTATTTGAGAAGTTGTTGAAATGAAAATGAAACAGGCGTTTTGTGATCTGGAGGTTATTAAAGTTGAAGAAGAACGGCCAAGCAAGTTCAGATTAAATTTAACGCCCCCCCTCCAATTTGTATATTAAATGCTGCTTGTTTTTTGAGCTCATTATTGTTTAATATGACTACTTTGGGGACACTGTTGAGATCAGGTTTGATTATTCCAATCAAATTTGTGGATTCAGGTTTGATTGGTCACACACAGCTTACCCATTTACCAGAGAGGTAGAGTTCGCTGGAAACGTTGATTGGTCATGGTCGGAAAACCTCAAAGTGTAAGTTCTCTACACAAATTGCGATCTCAAGAGATAAAGCTCAGACCTGGATCAATCGGCAGGATAGTGACGTCAAAACTAATTAAGATTGCCTGTGTAGCACAATGGTACCAATCTGTGCTGGGTGGGCCCAGAGCCAGCAGAGGCACCCACAAGGTGATTTTTCCTCCATTGTTTGAGGCTTAGAGACACCTCAGGAGGGATCCCTGCAGCCAAGACACTATTATCTGGCTAAGGTTTGGGACAATCACACTGTCCCCCTCTCATTTCTTGTAGAGGTCCCTCTTCAATTAATCTCCGAGCCAAATCTTTTTATGCTCTCCTGTACAGATCCCATGAAAAGAGACTTTTTTCCAAAGAGGCTTGTGAACAGGTTGGCTTTCCGTGTTGAAAGGGAACAAAGAGGGATTATGTCATGTAGAATAAACTGGGGAAAGAGAGGATATAGCTGGGTGACTCTGATTATGTCCAGATAATGTAGTGTTTTCACATCTGATACAAAATGCTGTGATTCGAAAATGGGAACATTCACAGTTCGATCGCTGCATTTCAGCCCAATTTGTGAATCAATTCAATATTGTTTGTTGTGCTTCTGCAGCTCTCCATGATAAGAGAATACACATTGTCTGTGCAGTAAAAAGCTGTTGTGTTCAGGAAAGGGTGGGAAATACAAAAACAAATACAAAAACAACTAGAAAAACACTCAGAGAGCGCAGACCTCCGCCAAGGCAGAATTCTGCCGCGATTTTGTCCTCTATGTTTGACTATAAGAATGTGTAAGATTATAAATTGAGATTTCTTTTTCGTATATTTTGAGACCAGTTGCATTGCTCAAGCTCCTTCCTACATGAAGTTATCATTAAAAACGCATATTTGACCTTGTGACCTTGACCTTTTACTGATCTTGACTAAACTGAATCAGTGACTTCTGCATTCCTATATTATCAGTTCATATACCAAATTAGATGACGATTGGCTGAGAATTGTACGCCCTGCAGCGTTCAGAAACATGCCAAATCACCCATACGTTACTATGACGTGACCTTTCATTTGACCTTGATGACCCTGAATTGGATCTGTTCACCACCAAAAATTAATCAGTGTTAAGTTAGGCCACTTCTGACCAATTCTGAAAATTTCATCAAAATCCATCCAGTTATCTGTCCAGTGAGTTATTTTGCAAACCAACACATAAACAAACAAACAAACAAACAAACAAACCCTGGTGGAAACATAACCTCCTTGGTGGAGGTAAAAATTGCCGAACAACTAGCATGCAGAAATGGTTAAATCTATGAAAAGCAGTAATATCTTTATGAATTAAAGGCACACTCTCAACCAATATTTTACACTGTCGTGCACACATATTAGGAGGCATATGCACAAACATGCAAGCAGGTGATGCATCTTTTGAAAAAAAAACACAAAACTATAATTTTTCTGTTAATTCAACATGTTATTTGTGTTTTATAATGTTTGCTCCTTCCTCGAACTGTGCTGTGAGAATGCTGCTCACCACAACACTTTAACTGCTAAAATTAATTTCAATGATAAGACTGCACTTTGTTGACATGTTTTTTTTAAGTGAACAAGCATGCAGAAAGATACAGAACAACAATTACTCAGTAACAGGCAACACCATGGGTGTGAGACAAATTGAAAATTAATTGCAAACTTAAAAAAAACTTTAAAATTGGAACAAACGGAAGCAGCAACACAGTTTGAGGTTGTTTGTTCCAAATATTGTCTCCTTAACCAACCTTGCTTACATGTAATCAGTGCCAAATGACCTTGACAATGCAAACAAGGCAATTGTGTTGGGGTGATTAATTTATTTCTGAGTTGCCTGACTGCATGTGAGACACAGTAAGATTAATTTGTGAATTTTCATTATTTCACAAATGTGCTTTCGCAATGCAAAGATGAATGTTTATTTGGAAAAAGCAGCCAAGATATGATGTTACTGTGTGGCCCCAGCGCGCACACACACAGTCAAAGTTGTTTTAAAGTCAAATGGATTGTAACAGGAACCTGAGATGCACTCTGTTCCTTACTCTGAGGATTAGGTAATGTGTAGAACAAAAGACATATGAATAATTTAGTGGCCACTGCATGCACTGCGGTCATGCACATACAAGTGTCAGTTTCCCAGTCAGTGTGTAAAACACCTTTTTTTTTTTTTTAGAGCATCTTAGGTCTGTTAAAACCTTATATTTAACTTCATTTAACCATATTATGTCTAAAAACTGTCTTTTTACCGCAATATTCTGTACGTTTATCACCCGCTGGGTTAAGACATGTTGTCACCCATTTTTATAAGAACTCTAAAATGGTTGTATTGTAGAGGCTCATAATCGCAAATACATTTTAATTACACTCTTTACTAACAGATAAGAAAAAGAAAAATGCAACTGTCCACAACTCAATTGCTGAGCAATGAAAAATTCAGGTGTTTCATTTTTCAGTTGATTTGACAATATACTTTTGCTGCGTGGAGAAAAGCTTCATTATGATATGACTGTAGCTCCCTGGGCCACATCGAGACCTTTTTTTTTTTGCCTTGAAGAAGCACTGTAATGGGGACTTCATCTTTTTTTTTTTTTTTTTCTTTTGGGGCTATTCTATAAAAAGGTGGCAGTGTCTGAGGTCCCAGTGGTACCTATTACGGCAGCCTAGTAGTCATTAATCACAGACGAGTAAGCATTTCAACGCAGCGTCCGCCCAGAGATTCCAATAGCCATTCATTAACAGTTTCCAGCGCCATCTCTTTTCTTAGCATCTGCCCCCTCCTCTCCATCGCTCCCACCTGGACTCTACGGAGTTGGTCCTTTTCCTGCTGACATACCTGCTTTTTATTTCCTGTACTGTAGACGAGGGTGTCTGCTCACTGTTCAGGGCTTTTATATCGTGTAGAAAAGATGTTAAGCTAACCTTTGCAGAAGTTCTCCACGTCTTTACTTTCTCTGGTCCCTTTTCAAGTTGCTGTTTATCACCTACTGTTACATACAGTATATAATAAGTTTTATGTAAAATGTGTCTTGTGGAAACTAACAACACATTGTCTTGGATTGAAGCAGACTTTGTAGAAAAAGTCCTCTCCAGCTGTCATACAGAATGAGCAAGATAATGAACTTGTCATTGTCAAATAACTTGCTTTGACTTGCTCCTTCCCATCTGTAAATACAACACTGTTCATACTACTGCTCTTTCATTTTAGTCAACATGGGAAAATAATCTGTCAAACATCATGTGTTAGAGCAGCCCATTGGGAAATCATACCCATTATTATTATTATTAATGGCCTCCAAGATCTCTCAGGGGCTTTTCATTATAATTATTGACTTCTCCTCTTTCCTCTCTCATACAGTGTTTTTTTTTAACATTAAATTAGAGCAGGGTCAGCACCTGAAACTGAAGAAACAGAACAGAAAACTGAATCAGGTTTTTGTGGCACAGATATTGAGACACAAAACATTTTTTTTTAACTCATAATTTGTGCTAAATGTGATTTAAATTAATTTCACCCCAGTGTTAATTAAACTGTAAAATGTTTCCAGGACCTTCAAACTGCCCCTTTTGACTACAGATGTCCTTGTTTGTTCTTCTAAACAAAATGTCGGAAAAGTCTAATCTCGACGAAGAGCAGTTTGTGTCGACACAAAAGAGCAGCCAGCGGTTTAACTCTCCTATTTGATTGCCCAAGAGGATGATTGTTGTCCCTCTACTCATTATGAAGGCCAATTTACCACCAATTACTGCAGGCGCTTGGACAAAATCATGGCTATCAGGAGAAAACCTTGACCTCAAGACTCGTTTTATATTGACTTTCTCAACGATTTCCTCAGTGATTTTGAGTCAACATTATGAGCTCTAGTTAATTTAATAATATCAGTTAAATAGTTAAGTAGCAAAAAAAATCATTATCAAACTGGACTTGTATGGTGCCAGCAGAGCCCTGTCTTGTGCTTTCCCTTTTCTTTTTAGATGTGGGATGTCAAGCATGTTGAGAAGGGTGTTTTTGATGGCCAAAAGCCTGACAGCACAAGCCTGAGTGATTTGACTTTCTGCACTGATTGATTAGGTGGAGCCCTCAGCTCTCTCGTTGCTATGCATCAGAGACGGGAGTAACTTTCCTCTCAAAATAATTTGCCTACAATTACAGTGAACCTCCCACCTCGGCAGCAGCTTACTTAATATCAATCACCAGAAGAGGGATAACCCAAAGTGCTGATCAGCAGATGAGCAGGGAGATCCGTCCTCCTCAGCTTACCCCGTGTCATATAGGACATTAACCCTGAGAGTTAGATTTCCCTCGGCAGCAGCCTAAACAAAATGATTGCTAATCATTTGTCGTCTGCTCCCCTGAAGACTGTGGGTGTAAGTCTGCATTGATTAAATGGCGAGAGAGAGAGAGAGGGGATGAGGGAGCAGCTTGACTAACGCAGATGACGAAGGAAATCTGCTAATATAAGGTCACCTGAGGATGATGCTTCAGAACATAAATAATTTAGTGTTAAACGTGTCTGTTGAGGAAGACGTCACGGTGCAATCCAAATGAACTCTTTTCTTTACTTTTGAAATTTTGCATGCTGTTTCAATGCTCGTTCGCATAGACTTACATTATTTAAACTTCAGTTTAAATAATGTAACTTGAGTTTAGACATGATCAACAGAAATCAAAGGTAAACACCCCTGTGGCCACAAGAAGAATGGCAGAGCCATTACTCACAACCTGGAACAGAATTAATAGGCCAAAGTCTACCATACTGTGGGTGCATGAGTAATGCAGGGCCTTGGCTGCTGATACAGTTCAGAACAGAAGCTAACAGTACTTGCCAATTCCACGATAAATATCAAATAGTCTGGCAGCACATTTTGGAAATGGAGCTCCATGATGGAGTAGAAATTGCCATTAGGCTGATGCATTGTTAAAGACAAGCAGGAACAGCTGGTGGCCTTCTCCAAGATAATCCAACTCTTTATGTTTTTGGACTTCTTGTTCATGCTAAGAGCTTGTGCCCTTCCACTACACGTCCCAACAACAACGCACTAAAACTGTTTTATTCTCTTCATGCTCACACACATGCTTACCATGCAGAATGCAAAGCCTGAATTTTGGACAAGTAGCCCAGGAGTCTGCATATATGCAGAATCTTAAATACTGCTCCATTAACTCACAGTAATGATGCATGCCATCCGTCTGTTTGCCTGTTAGTGATTTGGAGATGGCTCACTGTTGCACGCCGTATGTCCTCTCTCATTCTGGCCAGAAGTCGAAGCCTCGCAATTGGGAGAGAAAGAGCAAAAAATATTAAAGGTGCATTTGAGCTAGAGCGAACAAAATGGTCTGTGTTGGTGGGGCTCGCAGTTTCTGAGTCAGAAAAAAGCAGAGAAAAAGGGTGTGTGAAAGCCCACTGTAGCGTTTTTTTCCCCTATTGTGAAGTATATTTGTCTGCAGCCCCTTTAGAAGGCTCACAAAGCAGTCTGACAACTAAAGACATGTTTGCTTTATGTGAGAATCAGTCTCTGTGATACACACGGTAAAATGCTATTTTTTACCCCCAACTGTTGTTTATGGGAAACAAGTGTCAAAAACTACTTCAGTCTCCAAAGTGGAATTGATAAAAGTAACAATATGAAAAGTGCATGCTCTTATTTTCAATCAGTCAGTGCTGCATGAGAATTCAAAATTTGTTTGCGTGATTCAGGAAGTCAACTTCCCTCTTTGTTCAAAGCGTATCCAATGCCTAACAGGAAGTAGATGACTTCCTCAGCTGAATTTGACTGTTGTTAAATTATATCAGCACACTGAGACACGTCATGCACGGCTTAATTATTATTCTCTTGTCACAGGTGCTATTCTAGACTCGTACAAAATGAAGGATGATGTCAAGAATAAATATGTTTTGCAGGAAAATGTAATATTCCTCCAATTGTGACATTGAACTCAAAGCACTGACTTCACAACAAGCAGATGTGCTTAAGAGAATATACATCCTTTTAAGAGCGCTATTCAAGAAATACCCTCTTTGGAAAATGTAATTCTGGCAGTGCCGTGTCACATTTTCAATACCATTATCCGATGAAATGAATGTCCCCTGAGAGACTGATCTGTGTGACTAACCTCTTTTACTGCCTCCAAACCACATCTGATACAGTCTCTGCTGCATGGTTGTGTACTTTAGCGCTGTGGTCCTATGCAGCAATTTGTGCTTCTTCTATCTACTGAGCGAGCGCTCCAAATACAGTTTTCCCTGCTCAGATAAGGTCTGGATAATATGTTTGTTGTGTCACTTCCTGGAATTACTTGACTCTCCTATTTGTCTCTGACTGTGGTTGTGGATACTCTTCTGGACGGTGCTCAGTATCTCTGACTTTGTCATTAATCACTAGTGTACTATCAACCTTGTCCGAAATTATCAGGATATTTAGTCTAATGTACTAAAAGGAAATGCATTTTGTCTTCATGATACCAAGCCGTTTATGTACATCTGTGATACAGACGTAGACTATTTCATCACAGGGCTCTCTAGGATTTTCTTGCAGTGTATAAGACAGTTGTATTTGGAAAGAAGCATTTTAAATGTAATAACGTTAAATCAAATGACTACTTCTGTGACGTGAAAAAGGTTAATTATATATCAACTCTGAACAAATCCATATACCAAAACAGCTAAATACTATTGTCTACCAAAAGGACCATGAAAGCTGTTACAGACACAGTTCATCTGAACATTTTCCCTTTTTTTATTACTAGCTATTTAGAGAAAGTTTGGTAAAGTGGTTGGTTAAGTTTAGCCTCCTATAACATCTTGTTTAAGGTTTGAGAAATATTTAAATGTAATGTACGCAGGTGGATGTCAAGAAAATTTGACATTTTACAGATTTTGACTGTTTCTGTGTTTCAGTTTCTACTCATTACATACAGTCTCTTTTCAAAATAAACTAGTGTAAGTAAAGTATAGATCAGACAAGTTAGCGGTGAGATTTTACAGCTCGCAGAGTTATTGTATATGTACTGATCTGGTCTCATCACAGTCTTAGCTATAGGGTTTTATATCTAGTAGGTTGTTCTTCCATCATAACGAAAATCATTTGAGGCAGCTTTAAAATAGATTTAATTGATGCATTAAATACATCATTAACAAGCAGCATAAAAAATATAACCCAACCAACTGTAGCATAATAATTTAATTAACTGTGTATTTGTCCTGTGGATTACTTTTAAATAAGATGAGATAATAGATCCCAGCAAGCAGATTCTGTATTTGTGTTACAACAGCATATATTTATTTTACTAGTACTCTGAAGCTTAAGCAAGATTTCCTCATTAAATGATACCAGTATGATTAGCATTGTATATGCTAATCATATATCATATATATATATATATATATATATATATATATATATATATATATATATATATAACGTATATGCCGTTGTGGATGCACCATGAGAGCGTTACATTTGAAAAGTCAATAGTATAGTACGTATACTGCAGCCACACAATGTGAAGCATTGAGCTGTAACATCTAATTATTCACAACCCTCTGATGAATATTGAATTTGTCAACGCACTGGAAAGTGCTGTTTCCAGTGTTCACTGTTTGCAGCTTTACAAGAGACAGAAGAAACCATTTGGTACTCAGCAAACATTGTTCCATGTCATGAAGTGAATGTCGAAGGTGTTATAACAAGATCTTAAGTATTTTCTTTTTTTGCAAGCTATTTTCAAGTGTTGCGTCAGTTAACCTCCCATTGTCTTCAAATACATTATTCACAAATGAATGTGACACCAGACAAATCAACCTAACCTGCTAGAAATCAGCTTCCACTACCACTGTGCGTAACCTCGGGTAACACTCATCACAGAATGTTGTAAAATTATTGGAACATCCTGAAACCTGTCAGAGCTGCTTTCTAATGACTTTCCCTGCTGTGTTGGATGAGCTTCTTGTCACATCTCCAGTCTAAACCAGAAACTCAAATGTTTTTATACATTTCAGACAGGAAAGTACTCAAACGCTTTTCATGCATCACATTAACACCCCAGTAGTTTTTGGGTGAAAAGATTCGGCAGAAACCTCCTGCTTCGTATCAGAGCAGGAGGCGAGAGAGACACTGCATCAGGGAGCAATTTACATCATGACACTGTCAAGATGGACCTTCAGAGGTGTTACATCTGGAGGTGACTTGCACTGAGCTTTCTAAAATTATGTGCATATATATTTGAATATCATCATCAAGTTCATTCTGTACTGATCTCTGAAATCATGAACGTCCAGGGAACATCAGCAAAGACATGACTGTATTTTAACACTAAAGCACACTGCTGTGGTGTGAAGCTTAAATATCATAACAACACCGAGCTCAAGGGCATGCTAATCACATCACACTGGAACATTTGTAACCGCTTATTTAAAACTTGGCTATCAAGAAGTACTTCCTGTCTTTTTTCACATTAACAAATCTGCTGTTGAATATCTAATCAGTACATACTGTATCATAAAACTATCATTACCATCATACCTTTTTTGAGAACATCTAGCCTCCTTGTGAGGCGTTTGTGCTCCGTTCTTGACTCAACAGCCGATTTAACATTCGACCCAGTTCTAGCGTGGTTCTCTACTGGGACACAGCCCAGAAGTGTCATACAGCAGAACCAGAATAATAAAGCCCTCCACTGTGAATATGAAAGCAAACCATACCCTGTTTATGCTCTATAGATTAACATACAAGCACAGCATTTCTGTGTGGGTGATTTTCTTATTTAAGAAGCAAACTCTGGCTTGAATCGTTGCACTCAATGTGCATGAAAAAAGAGGCGCAGACAGAAGGAGTACAGTGTAAACCAGTATGCACACATTTCATTTTGAAGGATAATTATGAACACGTTATGCCCTATGGATGTTGGTTTGGTGTATGAAAATGACAGCAAACAATTTCATGTGACCCTTAGGAATGTAATTAGTGTTATAATATAATGTAATTAGTCCTAACGTACTGTCTAATCGCACAAGGCTCAGGATATCAATAGTTAATGTGCAAACTGGATCACAAACAACCTGATTAAAATTTCTAAGTTACTTTCAAAGAGCAAGTAGCAGTCTGCCAGCAGGTCTCACAGGGGTTTTAATGTTTTTACTGAAGTTAGTGAAGTACATATTGTCTCTGAGGTGAACTCCGCCTGACACAATTACCGCTAGTCTAATTATAGGAATGCTGATATTGACATGTAGACTTCAGTATGTGTTTAACCTAAAGAAGTGGAAAAGAAGTAGCAGAGGAAATCTAACATCTCTACTGTGAGTCCATTATGGCTGAATTCTGCATGGATTAACTGTTGTTATATGTAGTGTTAATGTGTTTTCATTGTTGTTATTCTGTACACATGGCATCTATTGCACGTCTGTCCATCCTGGGAGAGGGATCCCTCCTCTGTTGCTCTCCCTGAGGTTTCTTCTGTTTCTTTTTCCCTGTTAAAAGGGTTTCTTTGGGGAGTTTTTCCTTAGTTGATGTGAGGGTCGTTTGTAAAGGACAGAGGGCGTCATATCTGTACAGATTGTAAAGCCATCTGAGGCTAATTTATAATTTGTGATATTGGTCATAGATACCACCCTGGCTTCACTGGCAGCTGTGAAAGTGGTAAAATACCTCACCTTCCAGTGTCTGTAAAAAAAAAAAAAAAAAAATACGAACAGTAGTCAATAGGTAATAGTCAAATAATTCTTCAATCCTGTCGGTATAAAATATTATTTATATTTATTTTTATCAAACGTATTTTCACGTACTTCAACAGTTTCATGACAACAACTGCAACTTTCTTGTGTTTTTTTTTTTGGGCAAACTTTACTTTCTCACCACGCTAGTGTCTTGTGTATAGTTGAGATCAAAATGAAGGTGATGTTTGAAGAAAGGTGTGGTGGTGTCCTGGTCCAAGTTCACATCCTGACCCATTACCTCTATTGATTTGGTCTCAATGAACTATTTCAGCGGTTTCATTTATCCGATTCATTTAGGTAGGCTATTTCAGCTGTTTATGTATACCTACATTACTTTTAGCCAGCTCTTTCTGCCCTTCTGTTCCTATTTCACTGTTGTAACTTTATTGCTTTTATTCTTAATCCATATATTTGCTTCACTTGTATTACGTATTTTATGTGTACAGCACTTTGAATGACTGCTGTCGTCCTAAATGTGCTCTATAAATAAATTTGACTTGGCTTGACTTTATCTATAAATTATGCTATAAATATTTCGACCATTCACCCAATAGAGCCAATTCATCTTGATGCCCAGTGGTGTATTAATCATGTCTCTGTTGCTCTCATGTCAGTTACAGTAATTACTGTTACTTAAAGTAAAAAAAAGTACATTTCTTACATGCATGCAGCACTGGGTGTATATAAGACCCGTGCACAGGCACTAACAAGCCTCTGTGTTATCTAGGGCAGCTCGCTGTAAATTACTCTGCCTCAGTAGTTGTTTTGAGTGTTTTTGAGAGAGCGTTTCTCTCTCCAAGCATGTTTCCGCTATCCAGCCTCCGAAGTGTTACAGCCATAATTAGCCTAGATTAATGAGGAGGCCACTTCAAAATGAAACATATGAATAATAAAGGGGTTGTTATACAAACACTGTTTCATCTTTCATTGTAATCTTACGCGGCACTCACATGGGATAGTTAAAAAAAAAGCATGTTATTGAATGTATTAAGGCCACACTGACAATTTGTGCCTGTGAATATTGATGTAAATGGGGAAAATCACACTCTTCATTCTTCCTCATGAATCAATCAAATGTCAATTTCTCTTTTTTTACTAGTTGGTCTAGGAAGGAAAAAGAAAAGTTTGAAATGTATACCTGCCATGAGACATTACTCTATTATCCCTGTCTGATTACATTGACACGTGGTCAGAATGCATAAAGACTGCTCCCTTTCAACACCTATACATAATTAAACCCATGGGGAAACATTGTCTTCTGTCTTCTGAGAGATCAGTACGCCCCAGGGGAATAAAGCTGTGTGACTGTATGACATGATCAGTACTCAAACACTGGCTTCTCTTCAAGCAAGGAAACCCATCATGTAAACTATGTATATGTTTATTTATGAGGAAAGTATGCTTTTTTTTATCTAATTTGCTGAGGAACAATCTGAGTGACTGCTCACATCTAAAGGAAATTTCACCACTAGAATCAGTAAGTGACACATACAAAAATAGCCCAGATAATTGGTCCATTAAATTGCATTTTTACACATTAAACACAAATATTCCTGCACACATCAATGAAAAGATCAGTGTTGTCGAATGTCACTGCAGAGTTGTTGCTAATGGGGAAACATCCAACGAGATGGGACGAGCAGGTAAAGGTCGCTTCTGATTTCTGAATGAAAGAGCCGGAACAATTCCCTTTTCTTTTCCCCCATTTCTGCTTCTTCACATAGCTTCCTTGATAGACTTGATAGTGTTGCAGAAATTACGTGTGACAATGGCTGCTGGAAAAGAGAATTAAATATGTCTGTCTGTGTTTTCTCTCTGTGAAGGTTTCCTAAAATGAGACACTACCATTCGGCTCCCTCCGAAAAAACAAAAAGGTTGCTTTGTACCATGTTAAATTTAGCATGACAGGATGAAAGTTAATTTCCACATTAAACAAATGTGCTGATCTCTGATTTTGGAGCAACAAACACAAAGTACTGTGAGACCAGTAGAAAGTGGAGAGAAAGTGGAACAAACTTTTCCTCAGAATTCAGGCCAATGCTTTACCCCTCTGCCAAGTGCTTTTTTTTTCCCACAATGCCAGTGATGCTCTATGATTAGGGCTTTGTTTGAACTGAGTAGAAGCCCACACACAAATACTTTTTCTCTTAATTGGGGTTTTTTAAAGGATGAGAGTGGGTTGGAAGAAGACAGAAAGCTTCAAAACTGAAGGAGGAAGCCTAAATTTGATCTCCGGCAAAGTTGGAGCGCCACTTCAAGCCACTCGCTATCTCACTTACTGGAGATCAACTTTAGATTTCTTTTTAACTTGTAACTTTATCCAGTGAGTAGTGCTTTTCAATGTGGCATCTCCTCGAGGAGTAAAACCCCCTTCAGGAGTTATTGATAGTTGACCAGCAGGCTTTAACAAAGATAGTCCATGTGTTTGGCAGCATGGACCCTCAGGGCCTTGGCAATTCAGGACCAGGCTTGTTTGATCTATAGGAAACACACGGTGGATGTCAGCACCGGGAATGCTTATTTCCCTGGGGAAACAGTCAGTGGGGGCGGCAGAATCCAAGAGGCTAAAAATATATTTGTGAGAGGCGATTACAGGTATAAAGTCGGATATGAACAGTGGAAGGCTTTGAAATGCTAAATTAGTGTCCGCTCCCCACCTGTCACAGATACTGCACTTGAAAAGGGATGATTGTCATTTTTTGCAATTTGCTCCATTTCACTTGCATATAAACTACATAATTTTGTACTACTCGATGTGTCCATTACATGACGAGATGTAATTATCTCTAGTACAGCGCTGAGAAAATTGTTCCAGGATTGACACTGTAGTTCATGTACTACAGTATCGTCAGAGCAATGAGACTGCCATCAAAGAAAGAGCCCATCAATTTTCATCACCAACTGGAATCCAAGTGAAGAGATAAGTCCACTGAATAGCTTTAGTATTGTCTGCTGTGCTCGGAATACATCTGCATTAATATGCTATAGCCTTTTTATCAGCCTTTGCTGTGGCCAAATTGTCTTTGGTTTGTAACCCTGCATGTAAGAAAAAATGTTAAACAGATGCTTTCCTTATCGGCAAACCCCTCGAAATTCTTTCTGTGTTCCGCCTCCTCTTGATTAAGAGTAACCCCAGACACAAAAGAGCAAACACGCTTATCAGACGAGGATCGGGAAAGAAAAATAACCCTTGTCATGAAGCCGTCTCTCCTCCCCCTTTTCTGTGACTTCCCCAGCCAGCGGAGGGAGGGTTCAAGCGGTCGAGGAGGACACTTAAGTGTGCGGATGAGGAACAACTTGTCAAGATGGTGGATGATAAACAGAAGGCTCCATGTGGGTGGAAGAACGAAGTGATGCAGCTTGCCCCTTGGGTGGCGTTTGTAATGAATTCGACTCATGTCGCATTGGCATTCATCATTCAGACCTTTTTGGCAAGGTTTTACCTTCCATAAGTCACAGTTTGTGCAGGATGTGGTCTACAAGGGCACCACCGTAACAGCTTCAAAAATGATTGTTTGAATGCCAAGTACGTTAAATAATTATGTCAGCTAACTGAACGTAAGCTCCTCCATACTTATTTGCAACAAAATAGGTCTTTGTGAAGCTGAGAGGAAGTAAGCAGCTAAGAAAGTTCACAAGGATTTAAAAAAAATATGGTAAGAAGACAGTGGCTGCCTGTATTATTCACAGTCTCTCAGTACACTTTAAAGGGTGAGGTAGCATAAATGACACTGGCAAGATGTGATGTGATTTCACAGATCTAAGATTAAACCAAACTGTTGCCTCACCAGGCTTGCAAGTATAGTCGTACTTGGTATTTTGCTAATGGCGCGAAGGCCAGAAATACTGTTTGTCACCACTTTGTGCTTCTTATTCTTCCACTCTGCCACATTTATCCGTAAGAAAAATCATTTCTGTACTGAATGATGACTAAAAAATACATATGATACAAGTTTTATTAGATTATGTTGTCATTCTATCCATCATCTTTTTAAAAGAAGTCCATATTTAGCATCAAGGTCCTATTTTTTTTTTTTTTTTTCGTTATGCAGTTAATTATTTTTCATGAGGATTGAGCTAAATGGAAAGCAGCATCAGTTAACCATGCCTCACTCTGGACACAAAATCACTTAGTGTTTTAAATACAAGTTTGGACAATGGCTTACACAATCCAGGCCCACATAATAAAGAATTAATGAACTATTTGCCAGGGTGATGCATATTAAGCCGTGTTTAACAATCTGTCAGGCAGGATCTCGACAGCCACTTGGTCGGGATGATAGATTTCAAAGCAGGATGAGACATCAATCACTGTCCTGTGGTGATTGGTTGTTTGTGTGTGCGGCGGTGGCCCTCCATCTCAGCGAGGCGAAGGTTGGCTGATTGCTCCCTCTGCCTCTCTACATTGATTGTGGCTACCTGACACCGTGTTATACACCCAATGCCGAGTGTGGAAATGCTTATTTACACTTCGCTGGGCCAAGCCGCCGCACGCGCAATATCATTTGGGTGTCTTGATGCTGAATTGGCTGGTGTGCCCATGTGAGCGGAGCAGGTTTAGCAGTCTGGTTATTGCCTCCCTTGCTGCTTTTGTCCATTTATTCCAAGATAGGTTAGACGGAGGAGTGTCGCTTGTTTGTTTTGTTGACCTGTCTGTCTTCTGGCCCTGCTGCTAGCTGACTGACAAGTGGTTAAGATGTTTCTCTGTGCTGATCAAAAACTTGGCACACAAGGGTGAAATGTTTTGCTCTCTATCAGCTTTGAAGCTGCAAGAGAATTCAGGTTTTGGAGCCATGACAGCAGCTGAAAAAAGACATGAAATGGCAATAGAGTGTTTAAAATAAAATTATCATAACCTCCAATACTGGAAAAAATAGATGCAGTTACAATATTGTGAATCAACAGATATATTTATGTGAATTTAGCTTTGCATAATGTTCAGTATGCTTTTATTATAACTGTAAAAACTGCATTTTCCCCTTGTGGGCCTTTTCTTTCCCCATTATTATCATCATCACTTGTGTTGCACATAATCGTATGCCGTCTTTTTTTAAACAGTTTTCAGGTTAATACCTTTCCACTAGCTACCCAAATATGGAATTAGGATCCGTGAATCTTATTATCACTTGGTATGATATGAGTTTGAGCTACATCTAATGTATAAAAGCCTGCTAAGCATGGTTAAAGCTGCAGTGTTGAAGAGAAGTGGCAAATCTTCAAAGCCACTGAACAGGAAGCAGAAGCATGTTTACTGACTCGGTTTATTTGCCAAATGAGTAGAAAATGTTGTCATATCACAGCGCTCTATATTTTTCCTTGACAGAAATGGAGCGAGAATACGACAGAGGAGGCTACAGACTGAACAGGCTTCAACTTATTTTAATATTCACTTTTTTCCATACTTCCATGTAGGCTTTCTGTCCCATGCTGCTAGTGTCATTAATTGTTAAAATCATGTGAGTAAAGCTGGTTTTAGGACTGATCTGTCAGTACTTTAAGTGGCACACATTCCTTTGTTGTTTCCAAAGGACCAGAGCCACAACATTTTATAGGAAATAGTTCCACAGTTTCAGGAATAGGCTCAGCTTTCTTGTTGAGAGCTGGATGCCCAGTGCTCTGGAAAAATCTTGGCATAGTTCATTACTGCAAAGTTTTGTGGATGTTTTAGCATTCATTCAGAACAAGTAATGTACAGCGAGTGACTGTTGAAAGTTATGCACTATAATAAGTGGAGACCAGGAGACCAAGGTATGCATTGGCTTTTTGCTTGTTATGTAACTGTGTGTAAGAAAATCAGCCAAAGGTGATTCATTTACACTATTTCCAATGTTATGGATGTTATATTACACAATCTGTTTTTTCAGTTGTTTGACAGCCACAGATACCAGATTTTTTTTTTGATTTTTTTTTTTATGTTTTTAAAAAAAAAATACATTATTCATTCAACAAACATTCACCGTCTGTGTTTGTCAGAAATGTACTGTGTATTTTTTTCAGGTGTCAGGGTATGTTATTCTCATGTTCATACGGTAAACATGTATTTGGAGCGAGGAGTTGCTTAGCTTAGCTCAAAGATTGGAAATTGAAAGAAATGGCTCAGTCCAGGTGTCACAATTTGCCTACCAACACTTCTAAAGCGTCTAAGCTATGCTCACTGATCCGCAGCCGTTTACACATATTTTGGTAAAAATAGCTCTGCTGTTACTGAGCATCAGTAAGATGGGGTGCATCAAACAGGAGGAGGTGATAGATGAAGTCAGCCGAGGAATTCCAAACATCGTTGTCCAGCTGTGATCTCTCCTGGCACATCGATGCACATCCTCTTTGTCCTTCATGTAGCGAATAGCTCTCTGAACCAGGCTTTTGTGGCAAATACTTTAGTTTGCATCAAGAGTCAAGTTTTCTTCATTTTTTTTTTGTGCTGGAAAAGTAAAAGGTGATGAAAATATGCAGGGAAGAAATCCACTCAGTTCAGAGAAAAGACTAAAAAGCATGTCAGCACACACAAGTGTTGCATTGGGGTTTTTTCTTTTTGTGTGGAATATTTCTGTTTCCATGATGGTTACAGTACAGGTGCCAGATCTTGTTCATTTGACACATTTTCATGTCATTTTTAGAGCATTTTAATGCAATTATTTGCATAATATTATTATTGTAATTTAGATTCCATTAAGACCATTAGGATAAAATAATAGCCAGTCATGTTGAAATCATGTACCATTATAGTCCCCATCACTTTCAACTACTTATTCTGTAATCTAATCAAAAATCAATATCTATTTAGCAATATAAACCATCATGAATCAGGTGATAATAACCATGAAGTGACTGTTAGATGTTAGTCTGTAGTGTTTTGTTGTTTGTATGGTCTTAGCTGTAATACCTTCTCCAGATGGCCCTCCTCAATTGAGCTATTCTTTTCCGACGCCCTGAAGAAAGCAATGTGGGTGCTCAGGCTCTTGACAGTAATGTATATTTTCAGTTTTTTGCTGCGTCCTTCACAGAATTAGTCATAGGGTCGTGGGCATTATTACAGTCAAATTAGAACCCCACTGTGTTTGAAACCACATGAATAATTGAGTAATTTTTAATCTTTGTTCGTAAACACTGAGGAGAGGTCAAGTTAACCACCGAACGGCCTCATGATATAAGATATATGTGAGTGTGTAACTTCCATACACACTCTGTCAGTGTGCTTTTTGTTGCTTGGTTATCCTCACTATTTTCATCATAAAATCAGCAGTTCACTTACGATTGCTGTGATGGACTTAATTATTATACTTGACGTGCATTGATGATGGTTTTCACCCTATGGTCAGAGGAGAAACGGAGAAAACTGTTAACAGCAGAAAAGTCCTGTTTATGTAATTTTGACGTCCTTGAAGTATATCAAGGGTTTATGTGGAGATCAATAGCTAACAAGACAGCTTCCCAATGCTTTTGGCATCTCTGACGTATGAATGACAGACTGATGGTGCTTAGCAGAACACTTGCATGTCCAATCATTCCTCAACAAACCAGCCGCAGAGGTTCCAGTGAAAATCAAGCACTGATGTCCCCCCAGGGGTGAGCTGTCTTGTTGTGCTCAACGTGACTGAAGATATTAATTTCAGTTTTTCTATAGTTCACGGTATTGATTTTGTATTGCCTGGCTGGTGACAATGGCCTCGCTCTAACAGGGATCAGTGATAATAACCAGATTAGTACCAAACTGTATCATTCAAATTCAAGAGGCTCTCAGATTATCTATTAAGTTTGAATGGTTTAATGTTATACATCTTCTTGATTATGGAGCCCCTGAATGTTCACTACTGGATAAATGAATGAGAGATTAAATGCAAATGAATGAATGACTCAAGAAATAATTAAAGAATTATATTAAAACTCACCTCATAATTGTTAAACGTCATTTAGTAATGCTTACAATTTATTAAAGCTGATTTTCATTCCACTAAAAATGTTCTTCTTCCTTATTTTAAAATGCCTATTTTCAAAAGTGTATTATTTTTGTATTCAAATATGTTCACAATGCAATTTTTGTCTTAAATACTTTTCTATTAAATACTTTTTATGACAGTAGAGTCACCTATTCAAATGACCGCCTTCTCTCTTAATCAAGCAATTTGAACTGCTTCAAAAAAGAAATGTGATTCTGAGTCAATCCTCGAGCTGCTGCTCTAAATAAACACAGTCACAGGATCGAACCTTCCCTTTTATCTATCCTGGCAAGGCTAACTAGCTCCATTGTCATGTGAACTTGAATTTATTCCTCAGCAGCAAACTACAAAGGTACCGTTTTCAATTTGAAAGAATAAAATATAAATATATAAAAACTACATTATCAAATAAAATGTGACATGAAATATGTTGTGGGGAAAGACAAGAAATGCAATATGGTTTCATAATAATGAGTTGAGTTTTGCAAACTTCACTAAGCATTAGCTAATTTATGGAATTTAATTATTTATTATTATTTTTTTTTATCTTAAATATTGAACACTCTGGGACTCCATACATGAGCAGGCAGTTTGTTTGTCAGTGTTGAGGATGTAACCTTATGGGAGCTTTAAACTGATGCTGACAATGAAGCACTCAGCAAACGTTAACGATTTTGCACTTCAGCAAATATGCTTGCGATGCACAAACGGGCATTTTTTAAAGATCATCTAATAGGTGCTAAAATTCCTTTTTGCATACAGGATATTCCATATCACATTACATATATAGCTATTACTCAACATAATGAATCTGAGCAGAGATCAAGTGCAAATTATACAATCAATTATGATCCTGATTATTGTCATAGTGGAAATGTGATGGTTGAGTTTCAGAATAGCATGCATCTCTTTGACATACCCAAAGCAGCCCATACTTTCATCTTCTGAACTATCACCTCTCAGGTTGCCTCATTACATGCCTTGATCTTTTATGCAGACGGGTAAAAACAGAAGCCTGGCATTGCTTTGATCTCCGCCATAAAAGCTCCCCAAGAACTGACAGTGTTTCAAGCTGGAAATGGCGTTAGATAGGCCACGTTACACTAAAATATTGTTTGATATTTTGATACGTTATTGGCCATAAAACAAAAACCCTAAATATTTACCCCATGAAATATTGAAGGGGATATGACAAAGTGTGGAGAGCAGCAAGGCCATCCAAAATGTTGTCGCTTTTCTGAGGCCGGGCCACTGAAAAGTCTGACAGGTGGTGTGACACTGCTGCTGAACTGCCACTATTTTAGAAGACAATAACTGTATCCAGGCCAGTTAATTAAAAAAATGATAGGTTTTCTTAAAATTTAGACTTTCTAAAAATGAATCATTTGTTCACAGACATCAATAGCTGAAGGAGGATTCCTTTTATGTGAGGTTTGCTGGTATTTGCTCCCTCTCTTCATCTCAACAGTTAAGCATCAACTCAAACAGTCCTCCATTTGGGAATAACCAACTCCTTGGTGACTTGAAAAGCACTGCCTTCATTTGTACCAACAAAGAACAGCATGTGATGATTCATTCACTTCGCTGTTTTTTTTTGGACACATTGTGGGTGATGAGCAGAGCCCCCTCTCTGTACGCCCATATGGCCATCAACACATGCTGTGGAGCAGGATACTTTACAGGCAGACTTTAAATGCATATTTATAGAAAATAATCCATTAATTATTTTTATATGAAAATCTTCATATTCACAGCAAGCCACTTCAAAAGCTTTCTGCCTGTGACACGTTCGTACTTGTATTAACTACCAGACACTGCCTGCTGACTTGACATAGGTCACACAGGTGTTGATAATTAAGGCTGGTATTAAATATGCAGAGTTTAATTAACATGTTGATTTTTATTGGCTGTCACCTGGGCTCCTACTGAGAATAAGAATAACCGGTAATGTCAGGGAAATCAAGGCTCGTGCATGCTGGGGAGTGGATTTAAATCACTGCAGCTGCAGGTTTTACCTATATGGATAATGATGCCGTGGTATTGTGTGAATATGAGCACCACACTGCTGAGGACGTCACAGGATTTTTGTTGCAAATTGTTTAATTTCAATTTCCTCGGCAGATTGCTCAGTGGCGATGACATTATCGAATTAATTTGTTCTCCAAGGCAACAAATTAAGTCATCTGTTGAACTTTGCATAACAAAAAAACTTTCCCCCCCCCACATGTGACCTCCTAGACAGTGAAGCTAATGACCTGCAGCCAGGAGCAGCAGTTTGTCATGACATAATCAGCTTAGCTGCACTTTAATTTCAAAAAATATTGAAAGCAATGAGAAAGTAATGCAAGATGAAGCACTTGAGCTGACTCCGCCAAGAAATAAAAGGTTCATTAATCCTGACGTAATTGTGATTGTTTCTCCTTTGACTTAATGTTAGCTGTATTCTAAAAGGGTGAAGGACATAGCTTTCTTTAAGGATGTTTGTCATGTGTTTGCATTTTGTATGTGACTATAGTGTAGCACACTGGAGGATCATATGGTTTTACAATAAATCCCCTCTAGTGCCCCAGATTCAGTACTCGTCGTGTCTCCTTAATTGTTTACCCTTTTTCTTCTCCATTCTGTTTGAATATGCATGCAGAGGAAGCGCACTTGTACTCCCAAGGATATATAATGTGAGAGAGTTTGGATCAAAACAGAACTGGCTTAAACTGGATGACGCTCAAAGAGAAGTTAACCTCGTTCTCTGCCTTGATCTGATTCAAAGTGTTTTGAAAGAAGGTGAAGATTTTTACTTCTACATACCATAAATCCACTGTAATGGGACGATCATATCCACCTTTGGAGTGTTAAGTTGTTGAAATTTATTTCTACCAGACAGTTAAAATCAATTTGATTGGATCAATTGAGTGAAACTCTTGCTGCGTTAGTCCATGAAGATTGTTATTTATTCTCGGTAATTTTAAGGATCCGGATCGAAGCCTGTATATTTAAATGTGGGAGGAGAAGTGTTTACTTTACATGACGCAAAGGGGAATAAGTATCTGTAAATTTAAACTGAATAAAGTCCAAAACTGCCTCTGTGTGCTATGATATCAACAGTGCATTAAAGTGATGCACCTCTTTTGGCAAAGTATGTTGAACTGGATGAGGTTGAGTTGGTTTTTGCATCTCTTTGCCCAAACGACTGACATAATATAACATGACATGGCTCTCCTTACCCTTCTCCCTTGAACCTGCTTTTCAGTTTAAAAGTAGTGATTTAATTGGATCGTTATCATGTAGTGACTCAAATGGGAAAATCCATTCTTGTTCTAACTTGAACGTGAACAGGGAAACAGATTTCCTTCGGCTTGGAACAACTGAGGCGATGTCCCATTGACAGTGAATTAATAGAAGAGATGGCTTTGTGAAGACAAAAACACTGCCCAGCCTTTTATGTGGAGGTGTGGTCATGATACTAACACAAATTACAGTATATGTCTGACCTAGATTGGTTTGTGGTTCATTTAGCAGTCTGTGATCACAGCAAATTATGTTTTATGGTGGATTATCTCCATGTAGCTGAATTATACGACAGTAATTATTTTACCTTTGATCACTGCCACTTCACATAGGGCATCTACCCCCTCAAGGTATCATGATGGCATTTAGTTCACCGAAAGAATGATGAACAAGACAGGCAATAGAAGAAAGAAAAGATCTGTGAACAATTTATCTGTTTTCAACTCAATTGTATGGCATGTCTGTACCTCTGGATGGTGGAAATCAATGGCTGACCCATACCCTCAAAAGGTAGCGTTAAAGCTTTCTCGATCAGGTTGACCGACGGCTCCATCAGAGCTGCACAGTGTCCAACATGCTTGAATCAGGCACCTCTTCAGTGCAAATGTCTATAGCTGTGTGACCCAGTGATCTGATTGCCTTTTCTGATTGAATGCATCTTTAAAAAAAAAAAAAAAAAAAGATTTTCTTTGTAGCTCAGGATACTTTCGATATTTCTCGATTTCAGCTGAGATGCATTCTGTGTTGTTGGATCCCTCAGTACAAAATAAAAGGATGAGGAAACTCAGACCAGGATCATTATTTGCAGCCTTAGCGGGTTTATTTGTGAATACACTCAGTTCTGCACATCCTCACAGTTTCACCTCAGATAGACAGACTCCTCGTGTCCAGCACTATTCCCCACTTTATACTAAGAACTATGTCATCTTTTGAGTGTGTGTGTGTGTGTGTGTGTGCGCAGGCCTTCATAACCCGATATTCCAATTGGCAAGAACACTGTGACTTTTTGGTCGGATCATCAGGACTTCCCGAACTATTAGATAACAGGACAAAACAACATTCCTTACTTTTGGCCAGACTTCCCGTCTCTGGCCTCTGGCGATCTCATTTAGTGGTTTGAGGATTTCCACACAACTCCACTTTACATTATCTTACATTGCCTTATAGTTTGCTTCCACATCTGCTTGGTTTATTTGGTCTTCTCATACTTGTCCTTGTTACCGCCATAAAATACAGATCTTTTTAAGCCGTCATATTACACATTTGCTTTAAAGTGAGTACGCTCTATGGTAGACAATTGCCTCCAGTGACCCTGACAAGAACTTACTGGTAAAGGCAATAAATAAATGATCGGGTATGTCATATAGTAGCAGTAGCACTGATTGGTGTGTATTCAAAGAATCCAGACAGTCACTGATTGGTTTAAGTAAAGACATGCATTAAAGGCTCTCTGTCCTTGCCTGATAGAGCCTTAATATTAATGTTACTCCTGCTCACCCCAAACACTCCCATTTTCTCTTTCATCCTGTCTGGCTTTTTGAAGATAACTGCACCTTTAAGGGACTGAGCGTATCTATCAATTCACATCAAAGACGGATGTCCGAGACATTTGAATACCTTGTCTGTCAATAACCGGTAGAAATTCAGACATTTCTGATCATCATTATCTACTGTGTCTTTGTTCTGTTGGCAAATATACCAGGAATGCTTCAAAGGCATGTTAATCAAGCTCTGTGTGAAGATGCCAGGAGACCAATTACACTTGTGAGCTGCACTTCAGCTTTCTCATTTCCCCCGAATCCTGCTGCTCAAACATGGTTATAGCCCAGATTTCTTTTTCCATGCCGATGAAATAGTTGACCTTGACAAATAGCAGAATGCAGAGAGGGAATTGGTAACATGGAAGCAGCATGGGAGTACTTCAACTTCTCTGCAGATCCTGTGGAAAGCAGCACTATCTGCCATGTGTGAGCTACATTGGTCTTGGTTTTAATACACCGTCTTTGTTGCTGAAGGCTTGTACGAAAGAGATTGAATTGGTAAACATTCTAAGGACGACTGGAAAGTCACAGTCCTATTTCAAATGATTTAACCTGGACTTGATAATACTCAATAGCTTCCATTCAAGGTCCAGCCACATGATTCTGCCTCCTAACTTGAACAGCAAGCATTTTTCAAAACTTCCATAACTGCCCCAAGGTCACTTTAATCATCAAGTGCCATAACTCTGCCATATAAGATACTGAGGCAAAATGCCAGTCCTCCTTCGGAGGTGGAGTTTGCTGGGAACAGATGTAGGCTGAACAATGAGCTCTCCATCCCTCCAGCTGTTTCTCATTTCGCTGTAGGGTGGATTGAAGAACAGAGGAATCCGTCATCAGTGGAAGCTGCATCTCAATTGGGCTCACGAAGCCACAACCTCATCCTAATCATCGTCCATCCATCCATCTGCCGCGAGATTGATATGCCTCCGGTTGTCATGAAAAGGCCCCAGCATGCCCCTTGTGCTCGCCAACCAGCGAGGGCCTGTCTTTGCTCGGCTGGCACCGCGTCCTGTTCACACCAGGACAAACTTGATTTGACCAGAGGGAGGCTCTTGTGATTGATGATTCCACCACGTATCTTCAGCCACAGCAATCTGGCCTGGCTCGACTGCTGTGAGAATGTTTGTGTGTCTGACTGTGTCAGTGTGACGGGGAATAAAAATCCTCGTGCAGATTGTAAGGATATTTGGGACAGAGTAGGTGTGCAGGTATGTGGAAGCATCCACACTGGCCAAGTCACATGTGCAGCTCCCGTTTATTTGCACGGCGACATTTCCCAAGCATGTGACAAGCTGTGAGTCCACTCTGTCCATGCTCTGTTAAAGAAAGCTCAAAATACCAACGGGTTCCCCAGCACCCACAGTTTCCTCTGCCGTGGCAGTAATCAGCGCTGAGTAGTGCCATCCACTAGCCAAAAGCTTTCCACACTGCTTCTTCTTCCACTGCATGCTTTTTTCTTCTTAAATGTCATCCTCCATTGTGCTCATGTCTGTGGTGCTCATGGTGTTCTCCAGGCTAACAAACACTAAGGCACCGGTGCTTTGTCATTGTTTCCTCACAGTGTGGATCAATTCCTGCTTTTCATGGCAATGTTTAGTGTTAAAGATATAAGATGAAAGCACTGTGTGTGGACAAAACAAAATCCATTACTCCTCCATGGAGAAAAAAAAAAATATTCCAGCAACAATTCATAATTAAATAGAACGAGAAAGATGCAATCACGCTGGGATGGATGCCAATTAACACCTGCAGAAGTCAAGTAACCTGCACTGTGATGAAGTATGTGGGCTTTCAAAGTCTAGAATTATCTGTGCCCAAATCACTGGTCTATCAGTAAGAAAGTCTGAGAAATCATGACAACTTGTTCCCGAGATGCAGACAAATTGCATGAACAAAGAGGGACAGCAGTCAAAAGTTGAAGCTAACTAACCCAAGAGGATCTGATGGACAAATACAACATAATTATACATCGAATGACATGCAACCTAGCATGACCCACATTTGTTGCAGTGCTTTCCGGTGATCTTTTGAAAGCAGTCTGTTTCCTGGCAGTCTGAAGCACACAGCACACACTCACACGGAGGCACACAAACACGCCAACCTTAATGACATAAATGGCATGTAATGGTGATGATACAGAGCTGGAGGGGGAAAATAAATCACTGATGTAATGTTTCCGGTGGAAGCGTGGCCCAGCTTGCAGATGAAGCCAATGCGAGGGGCTCCATCTGCTGCTTGCTCTGTGAACTCCATGCTGACGAGCCTCCAGCTGACTCACTTCAGCTGCCTGCCCGTTAACGGAAAAAGGGGGACAGCCAGACTTGACAAAGACGCTGAGGCAGTATAATTTATGCCTGTGAATTATGGACATACCACACAAGTGAAGGCCAATATATGTTTTATACCACACTCCCCTCCATTTATTTTGGCTGGGGTTATGACTTGATAGCCGGTGCTTCTATTGATGATGGACTTCCTGATTTATCCGCTCAAGTCAGGCAGGACCATCAATTAAGGCGCCCTGCCAAAACAGACATGCCGGATGTACTGTCACCTGTTGTTTATGACTGACAGTTAGCGTCCTGCAGAACAGGATGCCTCTCCACTCATTCTGCTCACCACTGTGATTACTCCCAGACACAGAGGTAGTAAAACAATGTGCAATTTGTGCAGCTTTTAAACTGGCCATATCTGTTTTCCAGCTTCATTAAAATGGACTTCTGTTTTTTATCTGATAATCAGAATTACAATGACCATAAACTGAAGCAACCTTTGTACATAGCATTGTTATATGACCTCATTTTATAACCTCATATAAGTCGGGAACATGTAATTTCTCACAGATAGACTGAGATGTATATACTATCCATTCCTGTGGAAGCCATCGCCAGTGATTCCCTCCCTCTTTCATCATTCTAAATGCACCTAAATGGTTTGTGTGGGGCGGAGGGGGGTTGAGCAGCAATAACCGCAACTTTAAGTCAGGAGGGGAATTTGGAATCTTTGATGCTTTCCCTGGCATGAAATGTATTTACAAATACCTTCGTGGGAGCCAATAAAAGGTTTAATATTTAATTAGGCCTAAGGGCATCTCACAATAACGGGCACATTTCTGATGATGGAGTCGTTGCTGTCAGCCTGTGTTGAGTAGAAAGCCTGGCCTCCTCCTTTACATGTTACTCCAGTTACTGACACACAGACTGCACTTTGTGGAGAGCCGTTAATCATGAACTGCACCTCCCTGACTCCTGAGCAGCTAGCAAGATGCACGTTTGTGTACGTTTGTGATATTTAAGGCCCCAGACTTCACATGATTACTATGAATGATGAACAATAATGAAAAATGTATTTAGGCTCTCTGTGCCAGCGCTGATGAAACTTTCATGATCCCCGTAGGGAAACGGGGCATGTCACAGCACACTTTGAGATTGGATTGCATAATCAAGAGTCTAAACTCCCTGTGGCCAAGGACTGATTTTGAAGGAGCCCTCTCTTTGGTTGTGTTATAATCAATATCACACAGGTCAGACATGCAAACCAGCTGTTGTCCTCTAATCAGTAGACATCACTTTGCTTCCTTTAACGTGGGCCTGCTCATCTAAACGTGACCATGATTGTGGTGTTTTGCAAACGTTTTCAGTGCATTCTTTTGATTCGGTCAAGTCAAGACTTTGCAGAGAAGTGCGATTTTGTCGAGGTTACGTTGAGAATAGATGTTTTAAATTGCTTCTGAGCAAGCTTTGGTCTTTGACTCCCACGTGACATTTGGCCCAAGATGTGCTGTGTTGCACTTCTTTTGAAACACATATTTCTCATTGTCAATAAATTTCTATACTTCCTTCACAAGGCTTTATTGAAAGAACCAGAACAGTTTTTTTTTGTTAGCAATGACCTCTCCTTTCAGTAACATGTGTATCTAAAAGAATTTTGTGCTGTCATTGTGAGTACTTTTGATTATACCTCACTGCATACACAGCATTGAATGAGGAGCTTCCCTGTTATGATGATGGTTTCGCAAAATGGCCGTGGGCTTTGCAAAGTTTTTACTTTGTTCTTTCAGGGAATATTTCGAGACACCTACGCTAATTTGGTGGGGACGTCATGTCAAACCACAGCAGCTAGCATCAGGGGAGCATTATTGACTAAGCCTCGCTGTTGCGTAAATTAGCACACCTGCTCCGTGGCGCTAAAGCCTTCAATGTAGCGCTACCAAAATACGCAAAAGCTTAACAACAGCTGTCAAAGCTTCGTGACAGCTGTCACAGAGTCAACACACTTAAGTCTGCCTTCTCTGCTGCAAGATTTCTCGGTGAAACTTTGTGAGAGCTAAGGAAAAAGCAGCCTGTCACATTGTCAGTCCCTATGACAGGACGAAACCTCCTCTGCTTTAGTTTTAATCGGAGAGATCCGCTCTGTACTCTTGAGCCACATAGCGATGAGGGGAAATGCGTGCCCTGCTTTGGAGGCTTTCACGTCAGAGAGCGCCAATACCTCCGAGACAAGGCACAAAACATATAAATGGCCAATTATAGTTCCTTCAAAGCGAGATTCATTTAAAAATTAATAATGGGAGCATTACATAATTTACAATGGCTGGTTATGTAAGTGGCCCAAATATGAAGAACAGACAGGGTATTGTCTCTGGGTGTGTCTGCATGTCTGGTTGTTACCACATTGTTGCCACATGCTTACTTTCCTCCGTGCACTACACCATTTCGATATACATTTTATATTTGCTGGAATATTTCTCTGAAACAAACATGTAAAATGAGGACAAGATGTTGTTGAAAGCAGTGAACAAGTTGCTCCAGTGTCTGGGTGCTTTCAGTCTGCTGCCCTTCGAGAAGATAGACCTGCTCTGTTTCGTCTCCTTGTTACTTCAATTCAGCGTCAAGCATGTTCTGCCTGATGTCTGAGTGGGCGAGGCATGCCACAGTGTTTCTTTCACAACCACAACATCTAAGCAGGATCCCAAGAATCCATGAATTACCTCCTCTACATGCCCGTTTTGTGTCTCACACACAGGTTTGGATACCAGCGACCACTGAGTTCTCTCTAAATGCTTCCTCTTCAAACCCTGTTAGTATCAGTCAAAATGTTATAAAATATCTATTTAATATCCCAATCATAAACAAAAGTATTTATTCTCATCTATCTACATGTTTGTCCCATTCCAGGGGGGAAAGATTAGATATTCAGAAACGAGTCGATGACACTATAAACTGCAGACTGCAGTTGTGAGACAAGAACGATCTGTCTTTGAGACAAATAGAAAATGCAAACTCAAATTGCGATGCGTCCTTGGGCAGTGTTCTCTGACTAGACCCTGAGTGCATTCTAGGTCAAGTCTGGTTCAGTTTGATACTCGTGCAAATAATTGAATTAATCACTGCTCTGAATTTCTGGAGCCACGCTGGATGGATTTTGAACAATTTGAAGTAAGAAAGAGTCGAGGACAGATGGGGTTAGTTGGGTGTTAGGAATTGCCGTGCCTTATGCAGATCCTCCCACACTAAAGCCCGTCATATTCATACCCAGAGTTCCAAGCAGTTTGATCTTAACCAAAGCGATGCTTCCTGAAAATAGGAAAAAGATGCATGTGCTCTTTGTGGCCTTAATTAATAGTAGGAATCCTAATTGTTACATTTTTCTATTTACTATCTGAGGACTGAAATTCTTTGCTTTTGTGCTGTTCACTGAGCTCTGGATGTAGTTCATCTGGAATGCTTTTTTTCACCAGTTGGTATTTCTTTGTATTCCAGTCTTTTGTTTGCTCCCTCTTGTTTCACTGTTGTTACCTCTGACGGTGTGTCCTTAAGTTCCCACAGAAACCTGTATTTAACTCATGAACACTTTTGCTTTGACTTTTCAGACAGTTCAGGTCTAGCCAAAATCCATCCAGTGTCAGTGCTTAAGCTGCTGTCTATCTAGAAAGGTAAGAGAGCAGCTTGATCTTTTGACTAAGGATTACAGAAAGGATGAAAAAAAGACAGATGGATCATGCTGTACTTATTCTTCTCCTTGAATTGTTTGAGTTTTCTCTGCGGTGTGATGCAACTGCTAATCAATGACAAAGAAAGAAAGCACCATGCTTTTGAAGATAAAGATTTATCACAACTCGAATAATTATCTGTAATAATACCTTTGTACACACAAAATGAATTGCGTGGAACAAAAAAGTGCCTGGTCTGACCTAAATTTAGCGATTTTCCCAGATCTCATTTACTTTGACTACAACGCTGAAAGATATGATGACCAAACCTGGAAAAAAAACAGAAAGGTGTGAACAGAGCATCCTACACAGATGACTTTTCACATGCGTTATATTTTAACCCCTTCACTTGGACCATGCTAACTAATATCACCAAAACAGCCACAAAAAGCAACACAGTTTCATATTTGTGAAGCTGGAACCAGCATTTTTTTTATGTTGCTGCCCAGTAATTTAGAATTACACTTCCATAATGTTAGAGGGTTTGTGAGAGAAAAATTAATCTAAAATGGATGAAATTGATGCTGTGAAGGCCAAGCAATCCTAACATTTAGACTCTGCTAAAAAACTATGGCACCATTTTAAAGTTATTTTCCCAATTGCATTTTTCATTCACAGTTTCTATATTTATTTCTTTTATATTTCTCCTCTTTAGATTTTATATTATTCATATTTTATATTGTTGAAATTGCTGTTGCTTTTTTCAGTTTCATTATACTCCTGTATAATGACAATAAAAGGATTCTGATTCTAATGCGGTTCAAGGATCCTGCATTTCCCATAATTCACCTCAATCATCTGACCATCTCTACCTCCTAAATTCCAACTTCTATTAAACCCCACAGCCTAAAAAAACATTTTTGCAGTCTAGCAGAGTAGTGCATCTCTGCGGAGTTGCCCTTTAATAGATAATTGTGTATCGAACCTTGAAAAAAATAATAATAATAATTTTCTCCTCCTTTCTCCACTGTGTTTTAATGCTGGACTCTTTTCAGTCTGAATCCCTGCTTACACACTTGGGTGTTGCAGTAAAATAAAACAGAAGGTGTTGCCAGGTTTGTTATGTTCCACTGATGAAGGCCTGTTTTCCGAAACACATAAAAACTGACGACAAAATAAATGTGGTAAACTAAAGCCCCCTGTAGCGCAACATCTTTTTTTTTTTGTTTGAGCGGCTGTTTGAATTGATTCTCTGCTGTAACTGTAGACGAGCAGCCAGCCGAATGAAAGCAGCACACCTGTCCCGAATCTCAAAGTGTTATGGCTTGTTGCTGTTGTGTTTTGCTCATGCTGTGCCAGCATATCAAGAAATGCAGCATCCATTCATGTTACTGCCTGTTAGTTATGCATGAGTCCCCACTACAGCTCAACACCGTATGTTTTTGTGCGTCTTTGTCTTCATGTAATGGTCGTATTCCCTCTGCTGGAGTGTGAGTGGACTTGCCTTTCATCGTCCTTCATTCTGCCACAAATGTACTGTAAATCCTATGTCACCAGTATGTTTCAAGAACTCTCTTTTTCTTGTCATATTCCAGTGTTTCAAAGTCTGTTTTTTTCCTGTCCCTGGTGCAAACCTCAGCAAATCCCTGCTGGTTTGCTGAAACATCCCAGAATCCCCTTCCTCCTCCAGAGACTTGACTACGATTCCAATTATGAAGAAATATGTACAGGAGACTGGCGACTGTTGCGAGTCCCATGGAAGTTTCATTTTAATTATTCTTTGCAGAAATTTGCAGCTCGGGCGTCGCAACGCTCATCATGGCTCCCTGAAGTAGATCCAATTTTCTTTCTCAATAGGCATTAAATTAGCAAGAACATTTCCACCTTTGTCACCTCAGCACGCATAACAAATGAAATACATTTGACGACGCAGCATGATGAAGTGCTAATAAATGACTCGCCACCTGAGTGAGATACAGGGAGACGGTGGCAGGAGGTCTGTCGCTCATCACACCCAGGAGTGTTAAAGAAGGAAGAAATGTGCAGGAAGGCAGATTTGGGACGTGTGAGCGAGAACAGACATTTTTGCTTTCTGTGTGAATTTCATCGGATGATTCAGAGATCATCTCCTGGATCGTTTTGAGAATGGAAGAGTGAAATGATTACTGGTTTCTTCCCTTCCAATATTTTCGTGTGTCTTGCATTGGCTCTATAAGTTCTTGCATGTGTTTACCTTATATCTCATTAAGGAGTAGTCTTGGCAGACAGAGATACATCACCCTTTAGAGCTTGTTCGGAAATTTAATGAGTGGTATTCCTAAAAATGCTCCACACCACTGTGATATCATTAACGCAGGGAAGCTTTGCATTTCTTCTGTGTTCAGAGGTTGGGTAGCTACCAAACCAAAGACATGTCGCGGCAGCAGATCAATGCTGGTCTATATTAAGGTGTTCTCCTGAGTTAATTTCTTCCAGGAAAACTCCAGTGGAAGCTTACTGTTGGCACAAATTAACGTGTTGCCAATCCATTCTGAGTAAGTTTGTGAAAAGTTGGTATCAGTCACGAAACTTTTATCACCACAAAACGTGACAAGGAACAAAGGCAGTGTGACATTTTTATAGATGAACAGTCCTCAACTATGACTGTAATCACCAGGAGTGAGGAGCTCATTTCTGATTTATTATATTGTTCATGCATGCCTCACCCTGACAGGCAATGTGCTTCCATCTCTGAGAGACTCTTGCCACATCAGTGCCTGACTTTCATCCGCCCACAGAAGGAGGTGAATAGCTCTATACTCTGAATAACTCCACATATGCTGCTGTACATTGGAAGAAATATTTCACCAAACCTGGAAAATAAATGTTCTTTCAAAGAACGGCACATTGGGATTTCCGTCTCTCCAAAGGAGTCGCAGTAGAATCCAGATCTGGGAATTTACAAAGCTGTGTCCAAAGGCCTTTGATCTTCTGTCTCTTTCTTTCAATCCCTTTGTTCATGGTGACAGTGGGCTTTAGTGAGGAAGCAGTGTCTAAGGGGACACCTAATGAGGGTATCAGCAGGACCAGTGTTTGAAGGACAGATGGAGCAAGGTGATGGCTGTGTGTTGTGCAGCTTGGTGTTTGATAAAGAAAAGTAATCAGAGATAAAATATGGGAGAATTAATTAGCATTTTGAAATTGATGAGATGATGGATCTTTAAAGATCACATCCCTAATGGGCAGTTTTCAAACCTGCGTTGCTTAGACCAATTGAGTTTAACTCTGTTAAATTTCACCACTTATAATTAGATTTGTAAGGCCGATCTGGAGTCAGGCAGCAGCCTCTGGGTCAGAAACATGAAGCCGCTTCTTCCAGTAGGGGACAACTCCTCTGGTTGTAAAAAGAAGTCTAAAATACAGTACAGTATATGAGAAAATTACTCTTCTTCTCACTTGATTTCTTCCCTCAGTAAACATTGTAAACATCAATTCATGGTCTCAGTCTCTAGTTTCAAGTCTTCTTCAACACAGCAGGATGCTCATTCAGTAAATTATGGTCCCATTTAGAGTCAAACAGCCCATGAAGCAGTGGATGCTTTAGGGCACGGCTAGCTTCTGATTGACAGGTGGACATTTGCCAGCAGCTAGCTGGAGTTGATGTCTGACCAGATCTCAGCAAAGTATGTTGCTTCACCCCCGACACAACTAACCACTCGTAAAATGAGGATTTTTTTGTATTTTGGTCAGCTTGAAAAGTTTCTGCACTAAGGGTAGAACCCAAGTTTACCAGCACCCCCAAGGATTTGGACCTAAAGAAAACAAAGTATGTGTTTGAAAACTCTCAAAGTTTCTGCAAACTCTACTGGAGGAATAAATACCATTCCAAAAATATTCCCTCATTTGATGGTGGTATTGAATGCAATTTAACATGTCATGTAAAATCTTCCATGGGGCTTTAAATGTATTGAGGTGTGGTGACAGCAACACCCATAGCTTTTAAATAATTCCATGACCCATCTAGATGATTCTTCCTCATCTATATATTATATACATTATGTATTTATATGACAGTATTACTGCGTGCACATGGACGAGCTTAATCATATAATAAAGGCATCAAAAACATATCAAATTCACGTGCACAGGCTAAGGATCGTATGGAGACTGGATTCGCAAATCTACTTTGTGCCTCTTGTGTACGATGTTGTATCCTATTCACATCCTGCGCATGCTTGAGAATTTCCCCCAGAAGTGGAAGGAGGCACCGGCATCATCATAAATAGTAATGTTGTTGCCGGAAAAGTCAAGTGATACCATGGCTTTGAATAAATCAACAACTCACTTTTGGACGAACGAGGAGAGGGAGTTCCGTTAACCGGAAGTAGTTCTAACAACACTTGTTGAAAGGGCTACAGCGCCACCTAGCGTAGCGGATTCAGCCAGGGAGTGCTGACCATAATCTGAATTAAACAAACTTAGATTTTGGGACAGACCACCCGCCGAGTTGCAACATCGAATGTGGTGAAATCCAGTACGATCTTCCCATGTGACCACAGTGATTGTGACCTGAATTCGTTTAAGGTTTAAGCAATGAAAGACTAAGTTCTTCAGGATATTTTGCAGGGGAGAAAAACGAAAACTATATTTTGACTCCAGGCTTCCATTGAAAGTGTCTCATTTGAGCACAGATAGTCACAAAATCCCCGACCTTTTCCTTCCCAAACATAGTTTTAGTGTTTGTGTTTCTCTGGTAATGATGAGCAAGCTCCATCTTAACCTCTCCCTGTCATCATCTACTTCTGTGCAGCATTTTAATTGGCCGAGGCTGGTGCAACCTTCCAACCCAGCTGTTTCCCTGCTACATCCCCCAGCAAGACTAGTGTTCCTCACTAATTACCGCTGCTGACAGCGATGATCTGTGACACAGCCGGCTCCTGCTGAATTACCCTCACCTCGCCCATCTCCAGTAGCTGTCAATATCCTCCCTCATTTTCATACATCGGTGAAAAAAATCTGTGAAGCAGAGCGAAAGATTGACCAAAAAATGATGCCCTTTCAAGAAGCTCCCGTAAGACTAATGACTGTTAAAAAGCAATCAAGTGGTAGCAGCAGTCTGGGCCGTAGATCTCCATATTTTATTGCCAGCACCCGGTCAGGACACCTCTGCTGTTTAAATTATTGCTATGTAAATCACCTGGAGTGCTTTGGTATTGGAAAGCAGCAGATTTAAGATGCTGGTGCATGTGCTAAGTAGACAGTATCCCGATATTCGTGGAGGCCTTCATTTGAAGGACTAACTCTTGCTATTCATCAGCATGTCAGTCTACCTCGAGCTGGCACTACGTTCTGAGGAGTTCACTGGCGGAACAAATGAAGTTCGCTCTGGCTCACATATAAAATGCTTATTCTGTACTTCTGCGAAACGGATGTGAAGTACAGCACCTAAAAGTTCTGAACTGGCTTGAAGAGGAAGCAGTTTCTGTTCTTCCTTTCACATATCTATCTTCAACCAGAAACCTTTGCACACCTCCATTGTTCTGATGTATCAGTGCTGCTGCAGTGTGAACAAGAGATGGATAAAACTATAACAGTAATGGTTTTACTCGCTTCATATTATCTACAGACTAGGGAGTGTGGTATTTTTAAACTTGAGGAGTTGAAAAAGGTCTTGGAAACATTTTGGTTTTCATTGAGGAGTTAAATTCAGGATAAATGTTATTTATAGCTTAATATGGCTTTCATGTACGGTGTGTGGACAGTGGATGGGTACCCTCCTGAAACTGCTGTGAAAATAGATGCAAATCTTTTCATATGATGTCGCTGTCCTCTGCTGGTTTATAGACTGTATTACACCTACAGCATCGAGGTCAGCTGAAGCAAAGTTGAATGCTGATTTCTTACACATCAAAAAACGTCTTTTCAGGGTTTACTTAATGTTTAGTCACTGCCCGCTCATAATTTGTATATAGATTGCATTCAAGCTGCTGTATTTTGTCACCTCTCATATTCCCTGCTCCTGAGAACAACTCATTAGTGTTTGAATTCAAGCTTGTGACTGTTAATGTGCTTATCGCATTATGAGCATTAATTGTTTGATTGTTGAAAAGTCTGTTGTCTTTCCCAGCTCATAGCCTTCAACTTTTTGCAATAGAAATGTATTCCCCTATTCCCCTGCTTATTTTTATTCCTGGTGTGAAGCGTAATGGAGTTTTTTGTTTTGTTTTTTTTTTGTCATTCAAGGATCCAAACTGATTTCTCCTCAGCACAAATATATCGTTCGTGACCACCGCATGAGAGAGATTGTCACTGTTAACAGACCTGTTGTGCCTTTTATTTTGCATTGTTGGTCTTTGCATGAGTTTTTGTATTTTCATTTGAGATACCAAGCAGGGAAAACAAAGTACATATTGTTCATTGTTTGGGGTTCACAGTTTCATTTTGCAGTCACAGCTGCTGGTATATGTAAATTTTGACAGGCCTGTGGTTTAAGAAATGAAACGCAAAATATTCTCTGTGCTGGATACACACACACACACACACACACACACACGCACGCACGCACGCACGCACACACACACACACACACATGCTCACATTCCTCCTCCGCTACACCCCCTGAGCTTTGGTCATGAGCCTGCTTCATTTCGTCAGCAGATGGTCCTGCAGGACAGACTTCCATTCACTCCCAGCTCAATTAGGAAGTGATCTCTTTATAGAAGTCATACTCTCTTTTCAGCATTATAAGGTTTTCTTAAGCTGTTCTAAGTAGTACAGAGACTCATGTTCTCCCTGCCTTTTCTACGTGCCCTACTTAGTAAATATACAGCCCTGATTCCTATTTGGTTGTGAGGCTTTGTAAAACTGACCTGTATCTAATTATTTACACCACAAAAACAAGATATATCATGTTCAAACCCCCCCCCCAAAAAAATTGGGAAAAATACACTGAATTTGATGTCTGTAACACACACAAATAAAGTTGGGACAGGGACGTTTTATTATTGTGTGACATCACCTTTTTCTTTTAACACCACTCAATAATCGTTGAGGAACTGAGGACACTAATTTTTGAAGCTTTGAAAGAGAATTTTTGTCCCATTCTTGCTTGATAAATGTCTTCAGTTGCTCAATAATCCAGAGTGTCCGTTGAAATATTTTTTTGCTTCATAATGCGCCACACATTCTCAACAGGCAGGCTGGGCTAGTACTGGGGCTCGTTTCGTTCAAAGCGTGTGTGAAGACGTTTGCCATTGTCCTGCTGGAATAAGCATGGGCGTCCCTGAAAGAGACGTTGTCTGGATGGCAGCATGTAGCACCTGTATGTACCTTTCAGCTTTCATGGTGTCTTCACACCACATCATCCCATGGGCACTAACAAACCACCATATTATCACAGATGCTGTTTTTTTAACTTTACGCTGCATTGTTGATGGTATTTTCCTCTTTAGTCCAGAGGACACAACGGCTGTGATTTCCAAAAACAATATGAAAAGTGGACTCATCTCCGTCCCTCTCAGAGGAGCTCTGGTCCAGAGAAGTCTGTGGCATTTATAGATGCTGTTGGCTTTTTCTTTGCATGGTACAGTGTTAACTTACATTTGGCTTTAATAGTCCCTCTTTTTGGCTTTTATGGAAGACGAAATTATATTTTTCCTTCAACTAATGATACCAACCCATCAATACTTTGGGATACGCTCAAGGCTTACTTGAGGGGAGACATAATTTCATGTAACACAGCCTGGAAAAGGGAAGCTTTGAGAGAGCAGCTGAATTTAGAGAAACAATTAGCTCATCTTGATAAACAACTAAAGGATAATTTCTTATCAACCCTGTTCAAAAAAGCAGAAGCCAAGAGGTCAGCTCTTAACCAACTCCTGACACAAAAGGTAAAATCTTCCATGCAAAACACAGACTATTTGAAATAGATGACAAACCAGCTTAGCAGCTAGTAGGCGTGACGTTAGGGCTATCTCTTCGTTAACGGACGAAACTGGGAAAAATCATTATGAGACCAAAACGATGGTGGTGATAATGAAGAGCTTCTATGAAAAGCTTTATACCTCAGAATTCATCACATCGTCACATTATATACAGAGCTTTCTAGAAAAGCTTAGTCTCCCCTCCTTCTCGGAAGCAGACAAATCTGCTCTTGGAAGACCAATAACCAGTGAACAGATAAAAAAAAAAAAAATGCAAACTTCTACAGAATGGAAAACCTGCAGGACCGGATGCATGGTTATGGTCCAGAGTTATATCAAAAATTATTATTAGACTCAATGTATGCATTGACATGTAAATTTAGAAAACAAAATCAAATTTGATTATTAAAAAATACATTTGGAGCTGTACTGTACTGGAACTGTAGATGCTAAAATTTGACGTTGATCAATATTCTTAAACTGTTCGACTACCTTCCCACACAGTTCTTCACTGCGTGGTGTGAACCTCACCTCATCCTTTTTGTTGGCTGACTGAGCCTTCTGAAAATAACTCTTTTTTTTACGCTACAGGATATTGTCATCTGTTATCAATGAACTTTTTTACCTGTAGAACAATCCAAACAGGCCACAACTGTTTTAATGTCCATTTTCCATGTCCATATGTTGTGTTGCAGGCATTAAATTCAGAATTTGTGTGTAGTTTCCAAACAAAATAAAGTTTTCCAAAGGATGAGTATTTATCCGTGAGATAAAATCACCTGTTGTAGAAATTCATTGAAATATTTTTTGTGGCTATTGTTGAACTTTAGTCCAGAATAAACACCAGATCCTCCAAATTAATGTTGAAATATCTCAACAATAAGTGTTTCCATTTACCTGTTTATAATGCACATTTTTATGCTTAAAAAATTGAGTAGAAACACCAAAAATAGAATTAAAGCATCAGAAAGAGGGCTGAGTAAATTGTTATTGGTGAACACCCACCAACATGGTTCAAAGGAAAGAGCCCTCTCGTGCTGCTGTACTATGGTCCATGCCATAGATTCCTCAAGCTGTAACAATGTGTTTATATGGGACACATTCCTTCAGATAGTGAAAAATATTTGTATTTTTCCGTCATGTACAGAGATGGGGAAAAGCAGGGGCTGGGTTGTGATGAGAAAGAGAAGCAGAGCGGAGGAGATGGGAGAGGAGAGACAGTCATATGAACTGCTCATACAGCTCCTTCCTAATGACTCCAACTGTGCTATTTTACCAAAGGCAAGGATTACCATTAAGCTCCAGTCACATCTTCTCACATGATCCTCTATCCTGCCCAACATTTCTTCACTCACATGCCCTGACGTGAGCACACACAGCAGGGGCGAGAGGGGATGAAAGGGAGGTCGGCTGAGGGGTGGTCACGGGACGAACAGAGGGGATGTGTGTACATGTGTCGCACCCACAACAGAAATAATGCTAAACATGTCTTATCTTTGCACATTGTCGTGGTTTGTTTTGTTAATTTCCATTTTGAGCGTTAGGTAATCCTGTGGCATGACCCCGACCTTTGAATTACGATTGTGTTAACACTAAACTAACCTAACATGCGTACATTTAAAGATAATTAACATAAAATTAGCTTTCATAAACCATTTTTCGGTCAACCAGGTTTATAGTCCAACATTTTGTGACTCATTTGACACATTTATGGTGAGAAGTATGACATGATAAACTCATAAACTTAATCAGTAAATAGATGGTTCCTCCTCTATTTAAATATGACCCTAAAAGCACTGCAGTGCATTTTCAGGTCAATAGCTCTTTGAATTATTAAATACCCGCAGGGCTATAATGATGATGATAAATCATAGAAAATTCATTTAAGGCCACCGTAAGACTCTAAGGTCAAAATAATTGATCATTAGAACGATCACAGAATTCATCTTGACGTTTTAAAAGAATTGTTGAAAATTTTATGGAATTTCCAGACAAATTATGTTTAAATGGTCATAAGATCCTTGACATGCAAATGGGTCTGCTGGCAGTTCTCAAGGGGAACAAGGGAGCGGGGCATACATAAGGAATGTGGCTGCATTTTTCAAGTGTACTTCATGAGAATGAGCTTAGCACTAGCTTTGTGTAATCCTCACCATCACGCCCCAATTATGAAACCATAACTGGAGGCTGGAGTAATGATAACCAACGTGGAACACATGTGACTGGGTTAAGAACCTTTGCTTTCTCCCCTTCTTAGAAAACTTCTGTATTGTTAGAATATTTTTTATACCGCTGATGGCCACATTTTAATGTGCATCTTTTCAGACACAAATAGTTTTTACAAATTATTTTTATAAGTGCTGGTGAGATAACTAATGTCCTTTTACTAAAAAAAATTACAAAGTAAAAATCCTCGATTACAAGGAAAAAATCCTGTATCGAAAATCCTTCTCAAGTAAAAGTGCTCATGTGTCATAAGCAAAATGTGTCAAGCAGTACTAACAGCCTCTCTGACCAGTACTCTTATGTACTGTTTTTATTGGATTTTCAATACTTAAGCATCAATATGTTAACAGCATTTTGACTTTGGAGCTAGTTTGACATTATATCCACTTTCACTATGGGTCCTTTGGAGGGACAAGCTGAAGGTTCTGCTTCATGAATATCTAATATTTATAATGATACTTTCTCTGATCTTTTATTGTTACTGGAATATTTGATATTTGTACATCTTTGGGTCTTGAATAGTTAAACTGAACCATCTGTTTGTGTTTTTTACATCTTATTGTATGTTTTTATTCTGTATTTTGGATGTACTCAAGTAAAATACTGAATTGTTTCAGTGCTGTACTTGAGTAAATGTGCTCCTTGTGGCTATTTAGGTTTTTTTTGAGGAACACAGCTTGTGCTGCTTTACACCTTACTGAAACTCACACCATTTGAAGTGAAAGCATTAACGGTTTTTTTTTCTCTCCATGGCCATCATTTAATGAGAGAATTTGTGAAGCATTGGTTTGCTAATTAGTGGGTGTTGAGCCCCTCAAGGAAAACTGATATGCGTGTTATAACAATTAAGGCAACCAAACAACTATTGTCCTTTCCACGACCCAGTGTAAAGCCTGTAATGGATTATGGGAAGAGTATGAAACTTTAGAAAGAACCTTCCTTGCTTCCTTGCCCTATATTGCCCACCTTGAGGTTATCACTGAAGGTTTAACAACAACAACAACAGTCATTTCCCCTTTCACAGTCAAGGTTATTATGAAAATAATCAAAATGTTGCCAGTGCTCATTTAAACTATTCAAATGTTGTTGTTTTTTTTCTTACAGCTCAACTCCTTCACCTGCAGAATGCTTCAGCAAATAAACAAGCAAGTGGTGCACATGCTGGAGGGGCCATCTAGGGGAGAATTCAAATGAATGGTGCAGCAGTTCATAGAAAAGGTAAGGATGAAAAACTACACACTCAAATGACAGGATGCTCACACCTGACATTAGCACACGATGGCTTTATATAGAAAGATGTGTGCAGTTACCAGGGATAAAGACTCAAATGATGCATGTCATATTGGAGTAAGAGTATGTTTAAGTACATATTAATATCTTAGACATTAATACCCAAGTAATCTTGGCTGAGAAATGTTAACATGTCCCACTTGGAGTCTGAAAAACAAAAAAATGGATGCCCCATGCCAGCCATAATAAACCCAAACTCAATAGATCATTCATAATCATATGTGTCAAACTGATGTGGTAAACATGCAAATCTTTGCCCTCTGGTATCTATAACATCTATCCCAGGCATGTATGTGAATACAGCATAAGGTAAGACCCCAGTGATTTACATCATGGTAAGTGTAGGATCCATTTTTGGATCTTTTCCTTTCAAAATAAAGGCTAAAAGTCACAATATGAATGCCTCTGCTGGTTCAATCATGAACAGTGTTTTGTTTTTTAAACCAGTCTCTGAGTCTTCTCTCAGTTGAATTTATGAAACAACTTTCATTGTATTTTGTATCTGATTGGCTCTGTTTGTAATCTTAGAAATCAGCTTTCCTAGAAAGTGTATTTTAAGCCTCCATGTCCCACATGCTCATGATAAAAACAGCCCTGAGATGGGCCAAAGAATGAGGCAGTAAAGGTAGAGAGAGAGAGAGATAGAGAGAGAGAGAGAGAGACCTTCTTGAGTGGTCAAATGATCCAAATCACATGGACAATAACAAACACATGAAGTACATTTTCCAGATTAGATCCTGGCCTTTTATAGCTGTAGTGCAGTGATTTCTTTAACGCACAGGGGTAATACATACAGTATGTTAAAAACAGCACAGCTGGAGTATTTAGTACTTTTTGACAAAAGTGAGAGTTTACAGGTGAAATGGATGATCATGTAAACAAGATCCACAATTTTGTGGCCCATAGACATTAACATATATAATGGCACATACATCTATTTATGTGCCAGAGGCTACGTTTGTCACAGTCTATCACTTAATACCAAATGAATTTCCATATAGTGCTCATAAAGGGGTGCTGAAAACTTACAGTGCATGTTCATAAATTAAAGTTCATATTGGCCGGCTCTTTCATCATAATTGGTGTTTTAATCTGAAACTGTTTTGTAATTAATTGGACCTCCTCACATATGAGGAATGGACCAAATGGACTCTGTAGAAGTCCAGGGAGTTTTATATATATATATATATATATATATATATATATATATATATATATATATATAGAGGGAGCGTATTGTAGATGAGGGATCACACTACCTTCTATTCCTCCATCGCCTGTAGGAAACATGAGCCATATTTCCTACAGGCGATATTACATGATGTTGTGTGATGGTATCACGCGGGAGAAAATCCGGTCATGCGCTAATCCGGTATTTAAAATCGACTTCGCTGGTTTGGTGGGAAGTTGAAGCAGGGTCTGCGCGCACGGAAGAAGAACTTTTATATATATATACAAAAAGTAAGTCCTGCTGTTTTGAAGTGATGCACATTCCCTTTGGATAAAGACGTATTTGAGGTGCATTGTAGCAGGTCAGTTAATAAAACTGACTCAAAATCAGCCGTGCGTAAAAGTTGGCAGCTTTTTTTGGGATAATGTGGCACGTTCGCTGCTGTTTGCTGCTCGTGGGCGCGTTGGTTGTGAGCGCTCAGTTCCCCAGAGAGTGTGTGACACCTGAAGGACTTAGGAGCGGACAGTGCTGTCCGTCGCCCCCCGGACTCAACAACGACCCGTGCGGCTCCAGCACCGGGCGAGGACAGTGCGTATCGATCACAGCGGACGCGCGTCCTCACGGTCCACAGTACCCGCACGACGGACGTGATGACCGGGAACGATGGCCCGTCCGTTTCTTCAACCGTACTTGTCAGTGTAACGGGAACTTCAGTGGTTATAACTGCGGCCGCTGCAGACACGGGTGGACAGGACCCAACTGTGACCAGCGAGTTTCTGTTGGTAAGTGTGAAATTCAGTTTATCCTGCCATTGTTAAGATCATAATGTAGTTGTGGACTAGGAAAGGCCATATCTAGGGGTTCTGCGCTCTTGTTCAGAACACTAAATGAACGGATTCCGGCTCATTTAATGTCAATTTAACGACATTTTTCTGTTGGGCAGGACATTATTTTCCAACATGAAGTTAATGAGTGTCCAATAAAACATGATAAAATGAATTTGGAGTAGTATCAGCCCTTAAATTTAAAATAAAGATATTTGACTGCCACTAAAACTGACCGTTACGCACATTTTCATTATTTCTTTTCTCGGTCATTAAACACTGATCCCCAATTAACGCATGACTGATTGAGTTAATCCACTTTCCCTTTTCGGTAATCCCACAGTAAGAAGAAACGTGATGCAGCTCAGCGCCGAAGAGAAGCGTGGGTTCGTGAACGCACTGGACCAGGCCAAGCGCACGGTGCACCCTGACCTGGTGATCGCTACGCGGCGCTATGCTGAGATCTTCGGGCCCGACGCGAACACCCCACAGTTTGAGAACATCACCATCTATAATTTCTTCGTGTGGACTCACTACTTCTCCGTCAGCAAGACTTTTCTGGGTGCAGGGCAGCCCAGTTTTGGGGGGGTGGACTTTTCGCACGAGGGGCCTGGTTTTGTCACGTGGCACAGGTTCCACCTGTTACAGCTGGAGCGAGACATGCAGGTGAGATAATGGATGAAGAGAAGCTATGTAATTACAATCAGAATAGAAACACAATGCCACGGGGTATTTTAAGAAAAAAACAAAAAAACAACTGCTTTATTAATTCACTAGCATTAATATGGCCTCCAGCTTTTGATTATTTTACCTGATGTGTTTCCCCACCTGGTGAGGAAACCTTAACTGATGCAATTTCAAGTTGGAATCAGGATGCTTATAACAAAAAATATCAACAAAACTCCATTTTAATCATAGCTCCGATAACTTTTTGCTGTTTTTTATGCATGAGACCGTCAAAAGAAAAGTTTTGGAAAAGCAATAAGCATCACATTCCTTTCCACTGAGTTCCTCAACCATTTCTAAATCCATCATGGATTTATACTAATCTGCTTGCTGCCTGCTGGTTGCACGTGCATTCTCATTTCTTCTCTTCATGTAGATATTTTCCATATTTCATATTAAGTGATTAGAGACCCTATTGTTTCCACAAAGGCTTTTAAGGAAGCAATTTTCACATTTATTCATGCATGGTAAACAGATATTGTTGTGGACTGTCTTTAAAGCAAATCCCAGCATGTGAAAATGTCAGTTTATTCTGTGCATGGACCCCTTAAAGCAAATGAGACTCGAAGGAGTATTGTCTCCTGAATCTCTATGGAGACTGGAAGAGATATTGTCAGCAGCATAATGAAATCAAAAGGACATTCACTTACTAACTCAGCCACACTTCCATGTCTTTATTTGAAATATAATACAGGACATGCTGCAAGACCCCTCCTTTGCTCTGCCCTACTGGAACTTCGCCATCGGTGGAAACACATGTGACATCTGCACAGATGATCTGATGGGAGCCAGGAGCAGCTTCGACATGAACTCCATCAGCACCAACTCCATCTTCTCCCAGTGGAGGGTCATATGTGAGAGCATCGAGGACTATGACACACTGGGAACCATCTGTAACAGTAAGTCTGTTTACTCCCCATGGCAAACGCTCCAGTGATGTTACAGTGAGCGGAGAAATTGCTATAGTCTCTCCTGTCTGGTTCCTGTCTCCTTCCAGACACTGAGACGTCTCCCATCAGAAGGAACCCAGCAGGAAATGTCAACAGGCCGATGGTCCAGCGCCTCCCAGAGCCCCAGGATGTGGCAGACTGTCTGCAGGTTAATGCTTTTGACACCCCGCCATATTACTCAACCTCCTCTGAAAGCTTCAGAAACACTATTGAAGGTGAGAGGCTAGATTCCTGTCATGCAGCGTTTCTACATTTACACACAATGTTTCTTACACATTTCGATGTTGTTTCGGCAGGTTACAGCGCCCCCCAGGGGAACTATGACCCTGTGGTGAGGAGCCTCCACAACCTGGCCCATCTGTTCCTGAATGGAACAGGAGGACAAACTCACCTCTCGCCTAACGACCCCATCTTTGTCCTGCTCCACACCTACACCGACGCCATATTTGACGAATGGTTGAGGAGACACAGTCCAGGTTTTTAACAGAAACACTTGTTCTCATTGTTTACCTTATAATGCCTGCATGTTTCACTGCTTTGTGGTTGGCATGGTGAGTTTTTCGGCTAACTCTGTCAAGTATTTCTTGACAGATTCGTCTTTGTACCCTGAAGAAAATGCTCCCATCGGTCACAACAGGGGCTTCAACATGGTGCCTTTCTGGCCTCCAGTGACTAACGCAGAGATGTTTGTGACTGCCCCTGAAAATCTTGGTTACTCTTACGAAGCTGAATGGCCAGGTAGTCATTTTTGAAAGTCTGCTCCCACTTTCATCTTTAAATATATCAAGGCGGCAAAACAAAGGTTTTAATCATCCTCTTCTCTCTGTCCAGGTCAAGCTTTCACTCTGACTGAAATCATCACCATGGGTATCGTCGCTGCCCTTGTGCTCGTCGCAGTCATTTTCGCCGCGTCCACATGCGCCGTACGCTCAAGGTCTTACAAGATGGAGGGCCACCAACCTCTGCTGGGTGATCAGTACCAGCGGTACGACGATGACAAAAGCCAATCCGTAGTCTAGGATCATGTTCAGGATCATGACCTTCTCTCTTCCCTTTGGTAACACAGCATGACAAAAAGGCTGGATCTGTTGTCACATTAGAGCCTGTATAGATTATTGATGGCTGGAAATAATCCTTTGGCTGCATAGTACATATTTGAAGCACTCATTGACAATGCATTTTTTGAATAAAAAGTTTAAGACATAATGCATTTACTTTTTAAAAGTATGGTGTTGCAAAAATAGCAATCATCCAGTGTTTGAGATTTTCAAATTTTGGAAGAATTTGATAAAGAGAACATGGATGACTGAAGTGTTGGTGTGATGGTGAGGCCACCAGGTGGTGCTGTGACTCCGGTCATGCCTGTAGTTTGATGTTACATTTATAAGGTGATCTAGTGAATTAAAAATATATAGATTCTGATAGTATTGTAATTGCTTTGTAAATTTGTGAACATATTTGAAGTGATGGAGTAACGTATGCCAAATCAAATCAAATGTTTCTACCACTTATACCATAGTTTGAGATCATAGAATTGAAGTGTTAGTAATAGACACACATTGCCTATGTAATAGAGCCCTAATGTCCACAAGGGTGCACAATAGTTCGCTTTGTCAATCCCAACATGTTCTCTTAAGAGATGTTTTGAGGTCAACAGGTTGTAATCTTGAGACCTCACTGAACTGTCTCACGTCATATGCTTTTGGCTTCATTTCTTTCCTTTTTCTGTTTTATAAAAAAAACTAAAAGTAAAATGGCCATGAATGCTACTCTGTTTATACATGAATACTTTTGCCAGAATGCTGCTAGACCTGGTTGCATGCCAAGTTATTTGAATTATTAAATTGTATGTTTTGTTTGAATCTACAATGACATTTATGTACAACACATTATATGTTATTATCATGTATGGAGCACATACTGATTTATGGGGTACGCCTTGCTGGTTTACCTGCATTCATCTTGCATGTCTGGATCTTTGCAGACAAACATTAATTTAGGAATGGTGTGTAGTGGTCACCCTATGTTATGGTTTGTCTTGCCATTTGACTGGACTCATAACTCCTAATTTGTAATCTGTAGGAGTGAAAAAAAAAAAAAAATAATCCCTTGCATATAGCAGCTTTGTACAGAGCAGCCCGTGTGGCTTCACCTGTGTGGTGTCTGGTTACAGAGGCAGCTCCCTGATGGGAGGGCCTACTGAGAGCACGCTGTGGTTTCTGGGCAGCTATTTGAATGGGAGGTGTGCTACTGGAGGCTCAGTCATGGTGCGCAGTATTACCGAGGTTTCACTCTGAAGTTGTGAGGAAAGCTCGCTCTTTGCAACTTTATTATCAACTCCTTTTTGGATGTAGCTTACCACTGCTTCATTTCACACAGTGTAGTATTTTCAGACAGGCCGCAATGGACGAGGATAGCAACGTGTTGCCTGATTTGAAGGACATAGAGACTAAACTGGGTCTCAAAGTGCCCGACAGCCTCGTGCGCTCTCTTGCCGGAGGAAAACATCACGACAAGTCCACGGCAACAGTGAACTGCAAGCGCTATGCTAACAGTGCGGACTTGAAAAGACTGGAGAGCAAAATGCTCTTCCTAAAACAAGAAATGGTAAGCATGTATTTTTTTTTCTGTTTAAGTAAAAATAGTGTCTTTTGTTAAATAGCTACACCATAGCGACACAGCTAGTAACTAGATAGTTTGTTTCTTAATTTGTAACAAGCTAGGTCATTAATGCTTCCTGCTTATTGGTCACAATAGTAGTGAGAAAACGCCTCTAATGTGACTGTATATGACTAATTTAGCGTAGTTTATTGTTAAAATGTGCTCTCTCTACTGTATAACATGTAACAGCTTGAGTTCACAGGAAATACCGAGATGCTTCATGCAGAAACAGGTCTGTTTGTTAACATGCACTGAAGGCTGGTGTGCCTCATTGTTTTAATGGAAGCTGTGTGAAACCGCTCACTACCTGAGAGCCATTCACACCTGCAGGCTACACTGTCAGCAGAGAGCTTTGTTCATGAACACCCCCTCCTTATCCAAACATCTATGTGAAGTACTCTGTGTCTGTGTATTTACCTTCTCATTATTTTTATTAATATGTCACAGTTTGCCATCACTCACCATTCCATTATTGCTTCATTGTCATGCTTGTTAGACCACAGAGTAGCAGCAAACCCCCCCTTTAAGTAAGGTCATGAAAGGTATTAGTCATCCTGAGCAGATGGCCCAGTTGACCGAGTTTTGCAGGCTGTAGTAGAGCAGCATCTTGGTCTGCAGACTGACTGATCACTCACACAGTTTGTCTTGATGGGCTTACATTCATGTGACGGAGACGTTGACGCCCATAACAGGAACGTTTTGTTTATAACAAACCTCACCTTAATAGGTTTCATTTGCATGTAACCTGAAAGACACACCTCCATTTAATTGTGGAGATCTGAGAACAAATTAATTAACTTTTTTAAAAATAAAAAATAATTTAATGTAATATGCCATCAGCGGCGTTTAATTGTGGGACAGCTAATAGTTGTATTTAGGCTGTTCTGGGCGTCTCTGTTTTTGTGGCTCCTTTCACAGCTTAATCACTAATCCTGCTCTGGTAGACACACACCCACACACACATACATATGCACCAGCAATATTGTGTTTAGCTGATTTTTCACAGTGTTTGATTGGTCTATCAAAGCAGCAAATAGACTCAGGGACAGGGACCAGCTCTTATTAGTTCCCAATTGAACATGTCCAGTGTCACTAGTGAGTACTAATAAAATTGTGCAGCACTAATTGTGTTTCCTAAACTCATTTTGTGATACCGACCCACTGGTGTCATCTTATTAACACAAGATTGCTGCTTGGACTTAAATTGCAATATGACTCCATCTGCTCGGCTTCCATGTGTGTGCAAAGCAGTCAGCTATATTCCCAAAACAAACACACCAGCAGCAGGGTGAGCTACACTATGGCTGCTTGCTAATCCACTCCAAAGACAGCCAGCTGTCTGGAGCGCTGTACCAGCCATGTTTGCCTTCGCCTGCTTCAGTGCATTTTCATTGTGGTGGGATGTCCCAGCTGTCCGTTAGTCCCCCAGTGACACAGGAATCCCTTTGATTGACCCCATAGGCTGTCCCCTTCCATCCCCTGTCAATGGCATGGTTTGTCATGGCAGGGAGTTCAGTCAATGGCCATGCTGTGTAAAGTAGGCATATCATTCAGAGCCCCAGATGCAAACCGTTTCCTGGCTCTGCTGTGACATGGGCTGTCCGAGTCTTTTTAATGGCGCCACATAGTTTTAGTCTCATTGTTCACAACAAAGCCCGATAGTCTAAACTAAAGAGCACATAGTGTTCTCGCCTTGAGAGAAGAAAAAAACTCATCCCACAATGTGCATTTAGTAGCTGAGCTGGGTTTTCCTTCATCGGCGGGTGGAAATTACTCACTTATTATCGAATTGTTCATAATCAAATGGTGGCATAAAATGATGAAAATCATATTATATGATGGAAAGCTCCAGAATGGCTCCTCAAGGAAACATGTTTTCTCAGCTGCTCTTGAGCTACTTTTGCGTTATATTGACTTTTATTGTAGTATTGTTGTGCTTTTTGCTGAGCAGACAAGGTAGTTTAGTTTAACAGTTCAGTGGAAAAGTGACATGTGAGGCCAACAAATAATCCAGTGTTTGTTCCCCTTTAAAACAACAGTTTCTTCTGCAAATGTCAAACTGTACAGTACCATGACCTGACCGGGATGTTCTTGTCCGACTCACAGGCACATCTACGAGCCATCGATGTGAAGCTGATGCAGCAGCTCATGTCAATCAACGAGGGCATCGAGTCCATCCGTTGGATGATAGAAGACAAAGGAGGCGTGGCGAGCCAAGAGGGCAGCCTGACGGGCAGCTTGTACAGTCTGTCAGACAGCCAGGACGGTACCTCTCTGCAAGGCAGCTTGAACAGCCTGAATGATGGCAACAGCGACGGCCTGGACGGGCTCTCTGTAGGCAGCTACTTGGACACTCTGGAGGACCTACCGGACGACCCGTCACCGAGCGATCTAGACTGTTTTGTGGATAAAACAGTTATAGATGGCGATGCTTTCAGCAAATCGCCGCTGAAACTCAGGGTGGAATCAGATGAATACTACTGCTTTGGATAATGATAAGCTAAACACAGTGGTTCCAGGCACTACTGAGATTTAAATGTGTGCTCTTCACCTGTTGTCAGATTTTTATTTTTTTTTTCCAACATGCTTCACATTTTGCTCAATATAGAGAGAGACTGGCAAGACTTACCAAATGACTCGTCAGTTTTCACTGCTTCCTTATGTTGTGGAGTGAATGAATGTCATCAGTCCATTGCTTCTTAATGTCAACCCAAATGCTTAACGATTCTTTATGTCTTAATATTTTATAATGCAGGTCAATTCATTTTAAAAAGGGTACACTATTATGATTAAAAGATTGTATTTATTGTGGAGCTATTCAATACCTCAGCGGTTTATTCTCAGAGTACCTCCTAGCCAAAAATTAGCTTTCCTGTGGAAAAGTCAACCTCGTCTTCGTGTTAGGTTGACCACAATCAGCGGATCTAAGTGAAGGAGTAGATTAGGATTTAGCAGCCATTTGGAAAATTGGACATTTCATGCTGAGTGATTCAAGTGGGTAAACCATTTAAAGTTTTAATGTTCAAGCAAGTGCAATTTGCCTCTATGCCAAATTCTGAACACCACCTACTTACTATACGTGTTAAGCTTTGAGTTATTTTTTGCTTCAGTGTTTTGACTGATGGAAGTTCCTAAGACAAACCGCTCTGCAGTAGTAGAATTAACTTGTGCACTTCTGAGATTAGTAGCACGTTCACAGATGCTCGACTGAAAACCAAAGCAATCTGCTCGTCTTCTAGGTAATTTTGGCCTGAGGCATGTTAGCGCCAGATGGGAGATGGCGCTGATGGTGGACATACGGAAAACACATTTTAATTTCTGTGGTTCAGAGTTTTAACTCTTTTATTTGATCTGTTTGACATTTGTGTTTTTACGCTGCCTGCTTTTGAAAGAAAAAAACTTGTTTTTATTGATTGCTGTTAATTTTCTTGTGAAAATGAAATAATATATTGTGATTTTTCTCCAGCTCGCATTGTGTAAGTCTTTAATGAAATTTCTCAACAAAAACACTTCAGGCATTGTATCTGAATGAGATGGAAAGTGGACACAATGAAGGCTTCTTTTTTTGGTCAAGTTAAATTCAGAGTAATCTCGTAGTTATGAAGCTGGAGCTTGTGGTGCTCTCTGTAATGTGGCATGGAAATTGAAGACATTAATTCACTTTGTCGCTCCATGTCACTTTACTTTGATAAAACATGAAACCAGGAAGATAAGGATTCTAAATCCAACAAATTGTTGCTTATTTTGTGCCCGTTACTAACAGAGGAATTCCACTTAGGATAATACCCAAGATGGCATACCGAGTTTTATCATAGACGAGGAATCGTGTTACCAAAGCTCTGTCATGAGCGCCATGCTTCAGCTGAAGTCATTTGAAAATAACATCACTAAGACATGAGACAGAATTGAAATGCCAGCCATGCAGGACATTTGATGGTCTGTAATGTTAAGTTCATTCTTATGCATCTCACTAGCTTCTTATCTTTCATGTGGTAATTGAAGTTCCAGACAGACTATGCAGGGAAAGTCATTATAGGAAAGATGAGAAGCTTGCAGTTGAATGAGTGGCCATGGGGCACAGCACTGTAGCACTTCTCAGACTGGAATCTGACATGAGGACGTGCCTCTGGAAATACTAACGTGTCAGTTATTCACTTTGTCCTCTCATCTTATTTGAAACTGCCATTCATGAAATCACGGATGATGGATTTTGTGGCTGTTTTCTGAACATGTGACAGTCATCTTACATATATAGAAAGACACGAAATAACTAGATTGGACACAAAGGACACTTAGTGTTACGGACAGATGTAATCACTTTATCCAGACACATTAAGCGTACTTTTAACTTTGTCTCACTCCAAGTGCAAAGCTGCTTTATTTGGTTTTACGCTGCCTTTCCTTATCGCTACCTCCCAGAGGTTTTGGCAAGCTTAAGCTCTCTGTCAAGCTGAACTGCACTGTGGCCACTAACCCAGAAAGCCTTGTGAACGGCAGCATGACCTCCTTGTCAGCAGTTCAATTAAAAACACATAAAGTTCTCTCAACTTGCCCAGATTTCATGTCTTAACAAATGTAACCATATCATGACTGACTGCTAGCTAATATCCCTCAAGGGGGGAAGTGTTGAGGCTTGAGCTTGTGGCCTTGAAATAATTGGACACACAGAACAGGTTCTGCAGGCTGGTGGTGTAATAGGTTGCAGTTGAAATTCCTCCAAGCTACATGGTACACTACACATAAACAGAGGTTGCCTTTTGGGCCTTCCTCTGTCCTTGTAAGTGTGTTTGTGAAAGGCAGAATGAGTTGACACAGCCTATGTGCCGTCTTCCTCCAAATCGTCCATTGCATTTTGTTTTTGCTCATGCTTAAACTTAAATTTGTATATTACCATTTCATATTCCCCTTTAGAAAGACAGAAAACTTCATTATCTGTTTATATTACAGTCAATTGAAGACACTCAAAGTTTGACAAATTTTCCCAGTCAGCACTTGTAGTGGGTGAATGACACCCAGGCTTTGTGGAAAGCAAACAAAAGCAAAATCAGCTGCACTCCCAAGTTTGGGAGCAGAGTGCAAAACAATGATTTATTCATTCTGTTAGCATCATTCTCTTAGCTTAGTTCCTCACTCACTTCACTCGAGCACAAATAATTACACTTGCTTACAGTCGAGACAGCAGCTTCCAGCAGGGATCAATTAGCAAATTAGGCACTGGGGTTGGGTTTGTGCCACAACGTGAAGGGAAACCAATACCGTCTGGTATCTGGGAAACTGTCACCATGCTACCAAATGAGGATACAGGATATGAGCTACTGGAGGAGGTTTAAGGGGGGATCAAAAGAGCCAGAGACACAGTGGACCCCTCAGACAGGAAGCCACAGATACCAAGTAGATATATGCAATTTTCCAGTTGCTTTACCCTGGTTTAATTATGGTTGCTCCCTTTAAATAGACTCTGTAAACACCCCTGTTGTACTGAAGAGGTCTTGTGCTTAATATGGTGGACTGAAGAGTGTGCATGCTAATGCTTGTGATGGATGGAGCACGTTAGATCCACTATGTCAGCCTTATTGCATTCCCAGACACTCGGAGCTCCACGATGGGAGATTTATGAAGCTGCGGAAAACTTAATAAGGCCTGTCCCATAGTATGAATATCTTGTTTCGCTGAGGAAAAATACTTAATGAATGTCAAGGTTAGCCACAACCCTGATGTTGTGCTTCACATGAGATTTTCCGCATTGCTGATGCCACGATAGCGTTCAATTTGAGACCATGAAAATACCTCGTTCAGATTAGATTATTGCGCTGTAAATGGATGTCAACCATATATTTTGGTGTTTTGGGGATATAAAGTCTCTAAGGAGCTCTCGGCTGGCTTTCTGCCAAGCTGTGGATCTGTAAATCACTTCTTCAGAGCCTTGTTAAACTTCCACGCTCGCTGTTACCAACACAGCAGAGGAGACGCGACACAGTTTACGTCAGTGCAAATATTAAACATTAACAATGGCCGCCGCTGCTCTCATAAATTAACTCTGCTGAGATTTAGAAAGAAGACCCTTTGAAAGCCTCTGTAAACATGACACTGAGAACATCTGAGAAACCCAAATACACAAAGTGTATTAAAACTCTGGGCTGGTCAGGCTGCATGCCATTCATAGTTCATGAGGTCATTTTTGATCAAATTAAACACAAGCGGTTCCTGATTATTTCTCAGATGTTGCTGTGGCTACAGTCTTAATTGTTGTAATGGCTCAGTGAAGTGGAGCATCTAAATTTAAATGACCTGGTGGACACATTTGATTGAACACTGACCTGAAAACACCTCACTATATAACAATGTGACACCAACATTAGCCCGAAAGAGCAATTGGTTAGGTTAGGTTAGCTCAGTCAGATTATTCCCTCTCATTTTAAACTGAAGGAAACACAAAATCATTCCTGTTTTTACAAATAATATAGTGTTTTCTTTAAGGGACTGTCAACATATATATATATATATATATATATATATATATATATATATATATATATATATTCAATAAAGTAATGCTCCACACGAAATTTCCACCCTCTGGAGTGAAAAATGGCTGCCAAAGGTTGGGGAAGATTTTCTATGCTGTCCAAAAACAGCTAATATTAATGCTCTCTGATTAGGGGCGGCAGTAGCTCAATCTGTAGTGACTTGGGCTAGGAACCGGAAGGTCGCCGGTGGCTGGAGAGGTGTTTCTCCTCCTGAGCACTGCCGAGGTGCCCTTGAGCAAGGCATCGAACCCCCAGCTCCCCAGGTGCCTTACATGGCAGCCCACTGCTCCCTGAGGGGATGGGTTAAATGCAGAGGGTAAATTTCATGTATGTAGTGATATATATATATATATGACAAATTTAATTATAATTGTAATATTAAAGGACATCCATAGAGTAATTTATTTAGAAATATCCCGAGAAACCCTGTCCAAAGAAAGAAGGATAAAACAGAAAACCCTTGTTGGCCTTGACGAATGAAAAAGGTATTTCAACATCCAAGAGCCCCACCAAAGTGAACTATTCATTTAATTATGATGTGATGGCGACACAATCAGTGGCTGGTTGTGAAATCATTCTCTATTGAAAGCATAAACTGGTGGAACCAGTTGTGTGCACTGTGACCACCATGTTTCCCAACGGGCATGATGTATTCCTATTTATACTGGGGGACTGGCCAATTAGTCATCATTAGTCACTGAACTGATCAGAATTAGTTGGTGTAATTTTATCATGATTCAGGAAATAAGCTCAGTTCAGTGTGTCCAGTATACTACCATTCATTGCTCTTTTTACTCTTGTATTTGGTGAGACACCCTGGCTGTGTTTGATGGCTCTCTGTATTGGTTGCCTTGTCCCTGACAACACAGGCCGAGCTGAGATTAAACAGCAGGCTACATCAGCCAGGGACCTTCAACAGATAGAGTGGAGAGAACAAAACAAACCTCTATCCCATTTGATCCCCCCTTTTTTCTCTCCCTTTTTCTCTTTCTAGCCGGGCCAGGAAGTCTTCCGTGACTATATTAGGAATCAAAGAGACTTGTGCAGTAGGCACTGACCCTGCCACATCTTTTGAACTTTTCCTTTGCACTTTGACAGCCAAGATGTGAGTCATAAAGGAGAGATACATGCTGTCACTGGTTGCTTTGAAGCTAACTGAAGTTACAGTGCATGGGATTGTCTGTGGGTTAGCCTATTATGAAGCAATACAGACATGTGAGTGCATGTTTTATTTTTATTTTTTTTTAGGCACAATGATTATTTCCTCATTGGTTTTAACTGATGTGGAGGAGAAACCATCCGGCAACAGGGAGCATAAATAGTTCAAATGTCTTTTCAAGTGTTTCCTGGCAACAAGGTGACCCTGTGTTGTCAAAGGAGCAGTGCCGAGGCTACTCCTCGGGTTGGCAAATGCTTCCCTATGGATGCCTCTTTTCTATTCCCTGGACACTCATTCATGTCAGATGAGGGCAGTTTGGGGTCAACATGAAAGCATTACAATTGATTGGCCCAGAGAGGTCAAGAAACGCTGATGGGATGACTTTGTGGTGAAGCTCTTATTGTTCTTTTGCGGGGTGATTTTCAGGATGGTATTATTTTATTATCCTAACTGGTGCACATTTGCATTTGTCCACACGTGAGGCAGCTTTGTTGGAGTTAAACGTTTCAAGTCTTCCCATCAATTTTCTGCACGTGAGTTCTAGACGTTTCTTTATATTCGCTCTGTTATCTTCATTACTGTACACTGGGGTATCGCAGTTTTCTCGTCACCATGGGATCCCGTTTTCCCAATTGTTCTGTCTGCACTCTCTCATAAGCTGTCATCCTTCCTGGGAAAGAGATGTGATCCTCTTGGGAAAGAACAAATAGTGCACTCCCCCATAAATGTCCTGGAAGGCCAAGTCCACTCCCATGGTCCTCTTATGGCACTGTGCTCTTGTCTGTTGTCTTGTTATGACATTAGTTCTGTGATGGAAAAAGAAAAACTTGCAGCTTAGTTTTTGATCAAATATTATCAATTTCGTACCAATTATTATGATCAGTTTGTGGTTTATCACAATATATTCTTAGCTGTCATTCAGTTTTTTTAATTTTGACTTGTGTTCAGTGTGTTTCCATTCATTCTCAGTCTTCTGAATGTTTATGTCAGATAATTTTCTGCCTGATAGCACTGATAGGTAAAAAAAATAACATTCATGGTCCAAGTTCAAAGCACAAACCAATGCCGCTGCATCTCACAACTGATGTAACAAGACCTAGAAGTTTCCTCAGGTGCTAAAGGGCCTGTAATATGTGAAGGGATTAGGACACAAACCTGCCATAGTTTCCTTGGCATCCTCTTTAAACCCCTTCATTCAAACCCAGAGCTTCTTTGAAAAGACATTCATACCTGAGCTGGATTTGGATGTGTAATTTTGAAAGGTTTGAATTACCGTCAGGCCCTATCTACCTGAAAGTTGGCATAAAAAAGAAAAGTTGGTTTAGAGTGAGGGTGACATTGTGGAGGAACAGTTGGATAAAGTTTCCTCATTTATGAACAATGTGGAATTTAACTTTTAAACTCTTTAAGGTATGTTCAGTAGAGCATTTATTCATGTTAGTAACTGTACCACAGTTACTTGTTTTGGGGGGGTTGAACCTAATTTCTAATCATTTTCTTGACTATAACCCATGTCAGAATAGTACACAGTGAATTGGTTCAACCTATTTTATTAAAAAGTAAAGGAGACTATGCCTCAAAAGAATAAAAGATGTAACAATGCATCCCAGTAAAAACACTACCCCACCCCTAAAATATTTTTGTGTCCAGCCTAGTGTCCAGGCTGCAGGTGTAGACATTTGAGACGGAAAGAAAATGCTTTTGTTGTCTCCTTTCCTTCGCTGTGGTGTTCCTCTCCAGCAAACATTTAACCCAGACATTCAACAGTTGGAAAGCCACACCGCTGAAATAACGCTGAGCTTTTGTCTTAACTTGTCTCTGATTACTCCTGTGTTCAGCGTCCCAGCCCCCACATACATACCCTGTGGGGATAGCCACCTGTCTCGGCTGACTCCTGGGATGCCTCCCTGGCTAACAGACAGCCCTTTGTGCTGGGGGGAGGAAAGCCTCTTAGCAGGCTGTTACTGATAGGACAGGGAGGGGTTACAGCAGTGCATTACAGTGACGTCGGTCACCTGTTTTTTTTTTGTTTTTTTTTAATCACCAGTGGTGCAGATATGACACAGCTTTGGTGGGTTTTTGTATTTGTCAAAGTTTTCAAATGCAGGGTCAATAGTACAGTTTTCCACCAGCTGTCTAAATGCAGAGACCAATAAGTGACCTGACAGCGTTCAGGCCGCTGGCAGTTAGCGTTAATGATTGCCTCTGCACAGCTCATCATTTGAATCAGTGGTGCAGTACTCACTGACAGCTTGTCTGCTCATGTAGTCAGATGTTAAATAGATGCTAGCTGTTCTATCCCCTCCTTCTGTGAGCGCTGTGGCCACATAGTTGAGGATGCTGTACTGGCTGAGAGACTAATGAAGACAAATGATTGTGGAGCTTGTGGAAAGGGTAAAAGTGCTGGAAGAACAAGGTGCACTGGCTGGTCATGAAGGAGCATTTCCTCTTCCATTTACACGAAAATAAAAAATGTACTAAACCTATTATGCTATTATAATCTTACAGAGATCTATAGCGAATATTTGGAGATATCAAGGTGGACTACCATGACCTTTTTACCTATTTACCGAACTGCTTCAATTTGTTAGATGAAATGTTCTAAAGTTGAGGTTTTTCTGAATCTTTAGACTCACTCTACCTTCTTAGGCAAATGTACCGTGGCCAAGTATCATCACACTCTGTCACATAACAAGTGGACTTTTCTGCATTATTTGAATGTTCAGAAAATCAACTTGTAACATGCTTCCTCTTCCTCTTCCTTTATGAAGTGTTTGGAAATGAAATTCATGAGGAATCTCTGGATCTTGGCAGTCAATGCAACATAGCAGGGATTCCTCTGCAGCCCACTCTGTAAACAGTGGGAGGATAGATGCATGGCTTTCTCTTTTGTTGTAAGGATGCTGACGTTCCATCTTCAGGTGGGAACATTTTGTAGCACTATAAATGTTGGGGTTGTATAATGTGAAGGTTACCTCTATGTGTACACAATGGACGACTGCTCAAATTCATCTGACATTGAAATCCAAACATTTTCACATAAATGCTCCTCGCATTTGTCAAATTGTTGTAAATTGTCAACCTCAACATTCAAAGGATGTATGCGACAAATTGAAGTGAAATTGTTTGAAATACAAAGAGGTGCGTTGGTATTTCCATGGAAAACATTATAGACAACCCATTATGTAAATTCCAACGCGAGTAAGAGGAATGCCCATTTCTTTACATAATTTTACTCCTCTGACATGATCTGATTCATCTATTTCCTTTTTATTTTGCCTTTTCGCCAGTGACTTTTTTTGTTTTTAGCTTCCATCTGTCCCATTCTCTTGAATGCAATATAGCAACGCATCCTTGGGAGCCTATCCCAGCTGTCTTAGGGTGAAAAGCAGGGTACACCCTGGACAAGTCTCCAGTTCATCACAGGACACATAGAGACAGACAACCACTCACACTCACATTCACACCTACGGTCAATTTAAATTAGCCAGTTAACCTAATCCCCATGCATGTTTTTGGATGGTGGGAGGAAGCCGGAGTACCCGGAGAGAACCCACGCAGACACGGTGAGAACATGCAAACTCCACACAGAAAGTGAAAAGCATCAAGTCATGTGAAAGTGTTAAAGTGTCACTACTGATGTTATAAGTTAACAAGGCCCGACAGCCACGTCTGTCAGCTGCGTATTCTATCGACAAACACAATTGTGCTGACTTTATTCCTTTCACAACAACGTCTGTGTTTGTCCTAGAGGTTATTAAATAACTCCCCCGAGCAAGGCAGCTATTTAGCAGAAATTAATCCGATTTCATCGTCGTAAACAATGATGGATGGTGACACCTCTGTGGTTTGATTTGCCTGTAGGAAACTAGATTCATATAGCAACATATCGGGAGTGCATAAATCAGTTTGGCGTCTTGCAAATAACAGGTCCAAGCAGGTCTGATGGAAAGTTTTTCCTCAAACACCCTACAGCTTGGTGATGGATGCTGACATTTCTGTGCTGTCTGTTGTTTTTGACATCTTCTCAGGCGTATGCTGAGTGAATCTGCTCTTGATCAAACAACTCAGAGTGCTTCAAGTAGCTGAAGGGTATTTATCGTTGAGGAAGGATTATCTTGCTTTCTTGAGAAAAAGCAGCTATTTTTGTACTTGCATTTTAAGAGGTTGCAAAGTAGCTGCATATGTATTTCCCACATATATGGTCCTGTACACGCATATAGTGGTTATTATTGTGTTTGAGTCGTGTAGGTGTGACAGGTGTTCATTTAAAAATTCCTCTCATTTCCGCTCCCTCCATGCATCAATAGATTCCTGTAGGACTTCTTCAAAATCTTTTCCCCTGAGGTGCATTTGCAGAATAAGCCAGACTCAGAGGCATGTGTTTTTATCTGTGGAGGACAGACAACATTGTCACCCAGTTGCATTTCAGTCATGATAACCCGTGTGATTGTCAACCAGAGGCGTGTCAGATAGCCATCAATGGAATCCAGTCAGCCATGGGTGCTTCTTCTGCTGGCGTCTTTTCATCAGCTTTGACTGAATGGCAGCAGATTACTGTAGATGAAATTGTGTGCAGGGAAAACAAGTTCCTGTTCCCTCTTTGCCTGACTTTACAATGACTAGAGGACATGATTGCACCTGTTTTAAAGCTTGGAATCCACTCAGGAAGTCAAAAAGTCAACAGAACTATCTGCTGTCTGTGATCTTAAGGAAATGCAACAATGTGCAGTGGAAGCAAACTCTTTAAGAGCACAAACAGACGTGAACTGCAGGGACACGTTCACCTGGTCAGGGGCATGTAAACATGCCTTAAAGCACTGAGGTCCTCATAAATCAAGCAGAGGAGCAGGAGAGTGGGACGCAGCAATGGCCACAAAACAGCTCCATTTATAACTACTGCTAAAAAGATTTCCTCCATCTCCAACATTCTTTATTTTTTTTTTAAACATGCATGATGTTTTCACCCAGTGACAATGAAACAAATTCCAGGTCCTTTTTTTCTTGATATTTATGAGCATCCTTGTGAATGCAACCTTGCAATAAATTACACTTCATTACACATTAACAGTATGTCTGGCATCTTCAAGCCATCACTGAACCTTCACTCAACAGATAAGATAAAAAGAATAGAGCAATGCTAAATATACCTTTCAGGTAAATTTTGTGAAATAACTCCAAACAGACTGACTGACTGTCTGACTTTATCAAGCCTTTGTTACAACATACCAACAATTATAAGTTAAGGTGAGTTAATGGTTGCACAATATATGTAATGACTTGGTAACGTGCCAGCTGAATGTCTCCAGTATGATTTCTTTTTTCAAGGGTTTACAGATCCAGATTAAGCATGTCTCAGCCTAACACCACGCTTTGAAATTCACAACAACTGTAACCCCATCTTAAATAGGGGTTAAAGTCTGGGTCATGAATGTGGGATTGATAATAGCCTCTAAAAATGTCATCCTCTGAATAATAAAAGGAGATCAGAGTGAATCAAAAGTCAGACATTCAAGTCAAAGCCTGAGCACTTTCCACTTTTAGAAAACTGTTATTTATGGAATGGAATGTAATTTAATTTGGCACTTGTTTGACTTTAATGGTTTGCTGAGTGAAGATGGAAAATGGGCTGAAATAGCAGTTAGCGCCAGAGGCGTAAATGGGCTTTCATCACGAGCTCATTTTTCCATCCTGCCTTAAAATCAATAGGATGCCTTTGTTTTTACACCAACGATGCAGGGATGTGGCAGTCAATAACACAAACCATTAACGCGTGTGGAACAAGCACAGCACAGCGCAGTGTTTGCTCGACCTTTGCTTGTGTTACAGCACTGTCACTGGTGCTGTGCTTCTCAGCTTTGGATCCACATTGATTTCTCAGGACACCTATTTGATGGATCGCTGTAGCATTTTGCACAGACATGCATGGTCCCCAGAGGATGAGACCTACTGACTCTGGTGATCCCTTGACCTTTCCTTAATCATCTATGTGGCTTACACTTTTGTGTTTTCGTAAAAACTATTAGATTGGCTACAGATATTCATGGCATCCAGAGCATGAATCAGAATAACTTAGTGATCCTCTGACACAACAAACAGGTCAAAATATTCACAAATATTGCCTGGATTACCAAAAAATTCCTGACATGCATTCACGTTCCATACAGAAAGCATTTCACTAACTCTGGCGATCCTCTGACGCTATAGCAGTTTGAAAGTTTTTGGCCAGTCCAATGAAAAAACCATGATGTCATCGCAGTCCAATACCACACCATCGAGCAAGACAAATAAAATTTGAACAATCAAATAAGTCCCAATGCACGTTCTTGCTAGATTACATACAGAAGGATGTTAGATGACACATGGGAGTATTACCATGCAAACACAGGTGACTCTCCCACCCTCACGTCTGCACACATTTCCTCGGGGCTGTGTCACCACATTACTTTACACACCGGTCATAAAAGGATGATTACACACTCTACCTTATCAGGCCTCAGCCACGGTGATGTAATCTGATGCTGTAACAGAAATGCAAACATACCAATAGAAACACGCAAGGTGTGTTGAAGGTGGTGGTCTTAAGGTGAAGCAGCTTCCTGTCATCAGAGGTAGGGTGTAGTTTACTGCATGAGGTGGGTCGTTACAAGCTGTCTTGTCTGTGAGAGTCTCATCTGAGCAGACTGTTTGTATTGCTAACATGTAATAACTACAGTTAAGGGTTAAAGCACCAAACATGTGCTCTGTTGTCTGTGTAAACACAAGCCTCAACCCTCACGCTCAACTTTGTGCAAACACGCCAAAGGTGAGGAGGAAATCCGATCTTGCATGATGTCATCGCTGCTTCAGTTAACGCCCACCTTTCTTTAAACAGGAACACAACAGCATGTGCTGAGCCGTCACTCTATCCTTGCAACAGAGACACTGTAAATCATGATAACATCCAGCCTCCTGCTTGCAAACTATGACCCTGGCATAATTTGGGACTAGAAGGGAAGTATGTGCTGTTTGTGTCTTGATTGTTCACTCAGAAAAACAGCATCTAAATAAAGGAGGGTAGTTATATATCTTTGTGTTTGTTCTGGAAACAAGACACCAGAGTGAGGTAGCTAAAGAAGCAAGAGTAAACAAATGAAAATGCCAAGCACGGCTGGATACGATATGTCATGCAAAAGCATTTTTTCCACTCCCTATTCATTCTACGAGCAGTAATTCCTCATTCTTAGTTTGAGTTGTAAGACTCAGTCTGAGGTAACATTTCCTTCATGGTTTGAACCCATTGTCTGTGACTATTATTAATCCTGACTTCAGTGAAGTTTAATCATGCATACTAATCCCACAAAAGCAAAAAAAAAAAAAAACTGTCATAATGAGTTGCTTCCTCACATTCCAAAGTTTATTAGTCATTTACTGACATCACTTTAAGATAGAAATGTTTATCTGACATGTGTGTTTGCCAGTGGATGGATACCTCTGTCACCAACAATCTCCACCCAATTTGTCAAGCAGTTACACCACAGTGTTGAGAGGAAGGAGCGTTAAAGAGCAACTAGTGCATGCTGACTCAAACAATGCAGAGTGTGTGATGTGCTAATCTTTGTGTCAGTTAAGTAAAGACTTGAGGCAACAGTCACTGTGCAGGACGGTCAAATGATTGCCTCAGAGAGTTTAATTTTTTTGAGTAGCTCTTCAAAGCAGGTTAAGGGAAAGTGGAGCGGTTTGTTGTAATTTTACACCACTAGCACTGTGGAAATTGAATTCTGTTCACTAGTTTGTGTTATTATGAGGGCAGACATGTAAAGGTGACCTCTGTTCTCCCAAGACAACAAAAATCACTCAGCGTGTAATTAAGATGCCTGATTATGTCGGACTCTTTCCGTGACGGTCAGGTAGTCAGGAGATGAATGATGTCGTGTAACCGAGTATGCATGCTCAAAGCTGCATGTGTTCTTTGTGACAGTCGGGCAGGTTTGAGACGAGCAAAATGATATAAAACTGAAAAACATTAAAGGCTTTTTTTTATTTTTTTTAAATTAGGCTCTCCTAACATTTGGCATTTAACACTACCAATGATATTTATTACAAACAGTATTTGGTAATTGACCAAAGTATTATTGTGACAGAGGTCATGGTGTCAGCAAAATGATTACAGTTCACCTTGAGGGGGATGTACATGTTTGTAAAACAAAAATCGTGACAATTCAATGCAATTGATGTGGTGTTTTTTCACTGAAAAACAAAAATGTTAACCTTGTTGTAGCACTAAAGAGAACATCACCAAAGTCACCAAGTGTCACTCTCAGGGGTCTTAACATGCTGTACCGATCTGTTCAGTAGATGTAGAGATATTACACAGAAGAGGCCTCACAGGAAAAGTCACCAGAAGGATTGGAGGATTATCATCACATCATGGACATCTGCAACAAATTTTAGGTGGTTGAGACATTTCTCTCTGAAACCAAATGTCAGGGGATCACATAAGTCACCGTGCAGGCTGAACATGAATGTCAGTGTGACTTTACAGTGTGTCAGTCAGGCCTGTGACGTGAGCACTCTTGACAACCAATGGTTCAACAGATCTGTCAGGAAAGGCTCTGCTTTTACTGTAAGTTTACTGACACAGTGGTTGATGGAAACCCAAAGTAAGCATCTCTTGAATGCAGTGCATTCATGGCCACGTCTCAGATCAGTTCAAAGATGCTCATTGCTTTCAAGCATGAACAAAGCCTTCTTTGACATCTTTTTTTTTTTTTTTTTTTTCTTCGCCACCCTCTTTGCCCTCTGATAATCAAACTGGATAATTTAAACAACACAATGGTGTCCCGTTTGACATGTTTGCTGAGTCATCATGGCCCAATCATCAACGATAGGTTTCTGTTTGCATAACCTCCTGACAGCCAGTTTGGGGCTGTAGCATGAGTCATGATTACACCGAGCTCTGAAATGTTTGAACGGGCGGCGACAAACTTATCTCACAGGCTTCATCTAAAGCTGCAGGGTGAAGCGCTTTCGTGATGAGGTTTGCCTGAAACAGGATAGATAAAAGTATCTTTGTTCAAACTCTTGTTTATGATGTCAGGGATGAAGTGTTTGTGGTAAAATCCCATGGAAATGTACATGGAGGCCCGATCTCTCGATAACGCAGTCTTTTTGAGTGATTTAGCTTTGGCACCACTGTCAACTTTACACCGTTCGCCCACATCCAAGCCAAGCGTGACGCCGTGGCGACATCTGATCCCGCATCTGAAAGGCTTGTGCAGACGCGTCTTGTGTAAACCAACCAGTGTCTCAGGAACCTGGATGGAGGCTGGGTCACCTCTAAACCCACTGGGGCCATTAAAACAACAGGTGCTTGAGGGAAGCTCAGCTGTCGAGTGCAGGCTGATGGTTTCACTCGCAGCAGCTGCAGGTATCCATGTTGGCTCTTGACCTCAGGGTGAAGCAGTCACTTCACGGCTGAGCATTTGTACCTCGACTATAAACGCGTCCTCTCACAGCCCAGTGAATCTGAAACCTCAGACCTCATTAGACGAAGGATTTCAAAGGTCTAGCGTGACTTGTGTGATTAATAACGAGCCCCCATGTTTGCTGTAAACCGACTTAAGAAATGGACTTCATGCACAGCACTAAACCATGTGACAGGCTGTGAAGCAGCTGTGCTTGTCGGTGCACAGACAGATGGGAAGCCATATTTTAATGGAGAGCTCTGTCTCTCTCTGTTCAGGCTTTATTAAGTCTCAAGTGACAACAGAGAGTCTATTCAAGCAAGTCCTCACATACTGTTCCAAATTATCCCACATAAATCTTTATTCATGTGCATTTAATTTCAATACGCTTGTCACAACTGATAATGTCATAGCTGTGCATAATGTAATAATTTAAATGCAATCAAGGCTCAGCACTATGTCAGAAAACCATGACTGCATAGCTTAATAGATTTCTACATGAGCAAAGAAAATATTACAATATAAAATATTCAGAAACAGTTGAATAATGAATTGGACTTTGCTTTTGCTGTTATCTCCCAAATACAAAATGTATTTATGTGATGTATGGCTGAAACATTTGGGAAGTAGCAGTTAAATTCAATAACAGCTGGTGCACATGGAAAATTGTCTTGCACTTAACAAATATTATTCATTTAAGAAAAGAATATTTTTGTATTTGAGTTTATAGTCTGCTGAGGTTTACCAAGGGGGGGGGGGGGGTTAAGTGTGTTTTAATTGTTGGAGGAACGAGAATGCTGAAATACAATAATGTCTGCTTTAGGCATATAAAGTCCAATAAAACGCAAAAGTGGGACGCATTGATTGAATCCAAAGGTCACTTTATTAAATTCAGTGTGAATAAAGTCAGTATTGTCACATTGACAGTGCTAGAGACACATATTTGATGTGATAAGACAGAGGACAGACTTTCTTTTGAACTAGACACACAGCACAAGCCTAATGACTCCAGGAACGACACACTAGAGATGACTTATGGATGAACAATAAGGTCATCAAGCTCTGGTCCATTATAATCATATTAAACACTCAGGTAATCTCTGCACACTTTCATGAAGTGAACAATTAATACTTTAAAAAATCAAAACTGACAATACTTTATAGATATCGGCTTTAGCAGCACTACGTTTCAGTGAGTCCCAAAAAAAAAAAAGCTTCATCGTGTTAAGGATTTCACATCTCTCTGTGTATTTATAATAACAGACTTCTAGCCATCAGCACTTCAAATGCTCTTTTGGCCACGTTTTGCTAAAACAGCAGTGACTTCGTAATAAGTTGATTAACACCAGTTACAGCAGCAGCAGCCTTTCAGGAAAATCAGCATGATGAATTGCCAACAGCAGTGCAATGTAAAAGACAAATAATGCTGTTATCAGCTAATACAGCCATGAGCTAAATTCTACTAAATCTGTCAACTGTGTGTGTGTGTGTGTGTGATTTCATGCTCTTAATTTAGTGGGTGGACCCTTTAAGTAGATCCTAGACTGCTAAAACCTAGATAAATAGGCATCTTCCCTTAAGAAATATTTGAATATTGCTCTAGTGTGTTAAAATAGTCATAGTCACAGCAAAATACTTCAATTCAGAGGCATGGAATGTAAATTAATCTAAAACTATTTACAACCTCTTGGAGATTCATAACAACTAATTAAAACTGTATAGGAAACTATTCCTGAATTAATCTCCTTTCCACACTACTGTTTCAGTGATAAAATCTATTTTACACATACTGTAGGTCTACTCGCTGTAGGCTTGTGTGGATCACAGTGTTCAAAGCCACATTAAGCAATAAGCTCCTTCGTGATGATGGTTGTTTATGTTTCAGTGTGCATATTTTCACAGAGTTAGCAGAATATTTTAGTCATGAAATATGATGATGACATTTCTATTTTATATATGTGGCTTAACTCTGGATGTGATAAGAAGTGTAGGAAAAATAGTGAAGATTGTGTGTGTGTGTGTGTGTGTGTGTTTTTACATGTGTAGCGTCTATGATAGCACAGTGAGCGTGACAGTTCCTTTGGTCCTTTTCAGGATGCCAACGGCTTCTTCGTGAGTGACGCCCTCCAGTGTCTGCCCGTTGACCGCCATTATCTGGTCTCCTCGTTTCAGGCGGCCGTCCTCTGCTGCTGCCCCCTGAACACGCACACACATGCGGGTAAATTTTTGCTTGATAACACACAATTTCTCAATCATGCAAATAAAAAATGACCTCTGTTACATACCTTTCCAAAAACAGTTTTAACATAGATTGGTAAGTCTCCATGAGGGCTGCCGTACCCGCCGACTATGCTGAAACCCAGCCCGTCTGGTCCTCTTTCAAGATTGATGGTCTTATACTGAGGTGGACTGATGGAAAGACAGAGACAGTTAGGGAGCACATACACTTCAGTTCCTGCACAGAAAATACAAATTAAAACCCTCCTCCCATCATTTCCATGCAGTCTCTTAGCCAGTTCTCTGTTCTCTTGTGTGTAATAACCAGTTTATACCAGAGGTCATCCTGGAAGATGCAGCTGGGTGTGAGACCTCCAGCTGCCTGCTCCTGAGAGGGGCCCGTCACTGTGCTGTCACCACCCGCTACCACCTACGGATGCACGGAAACACATGCACGACCACACACACAGGTAAGATACAGACTGATAGCATGGCTGGAGTGTTTTACAGTACGTCAAAGTCTGCTACTGGTAGCGCTTGACTGTTCTTTTCAGGTGAAAACTTTGAGCGCAGATAAAGTAAAGGATAGAGTACACATTCAACTGCATATTATCTAACTGTGAGTTTATCTAATTGGAACAGAAAGGGTGATAGAGCGTGTGTGTGTGTGTGTGTGTGTGTGTGCGTGCTTGGAGACCTGCAGCTGTATTGTGCCTGTGGCGTTCTTGAGCAGAGTGACAGCTTGTGAGTGGGTCATGCCTTCAGCACAGGTTCCACAAATACTGACAATACGGTCCCCAATCTGAAAAAGTGAGGGTTTAGTGCTATTTAGAAAGAAGACAGGGGAGAAAAGCAACCTGGCACGTTGAGCAGTGAAGCGGTTTACAACACACCAGTGACAACAGCAGTGAAAATGTAACAAAAGTGACCTGTTTCAGATAATGAAGTGTTTTCTTCTTCCCTAAAACCAGTCTGAATATGTATTACCGCAGAGGTGCAAAAGTGCTATTATGTGTTTTTTTTGTTTCAGTTATAAGTCTGGATAACTCTGCATGCAGGATGTGGCTAACACAATTTGAAAATTGACATCACCACGCCATACAAAAGCAAATCTATGCTTGTGTTCAGCTGAGTAATTTCATTATGTGGCGTTCTCATCTCTCATTCTGGCTGAAAAGATAAAGCAGCATGAATATGCTATTCAAGATTTCCCCCATTCACTTCAACGAGCCCTTCTCTAGGCTTGATGATGTGAATGCAGGAGTGGGAGATTTATTATCCGTGTTAGGAGTGGCTATTGTCCTTCTGTGGTCTGTGTCACACAGAGATACTTTTGTCAGTTTCTCTGTCATTTAACTGTGAAGGTCACTGCTAAAGGCTGTAGGCTCTTGACCTTTAGACTCCCAAACTGAGTAAAGTGAGTGGGAAGGAGAGCAACGTGCATAATTAAGATTCACATTAAATCCCACACAAGAATTGCTGGAATGCAAATTCATGGTTTTGTATTCTGCTTAAAGCCGAATAAAGGTTAACAACGGAGGGCTGTAAATCTTGTACCTTGAGCTTCTGGGTCTGAGCAGCCAGGCCGTCAGGATTCATCATGGCGATAAAGATGGGGATATCACCCAGAGGGCTGCCCACGCCCCCTGCTATACTGATCCCCAGAGAATCACTGGGACCTTTTGTGAATTCAACTGTTCTGGTGTCCTGATGCTCTGGAGCTGTTTGGAAGCAAACATGCAAAACAATTTACATTTTCCTGTAGCGCCCTTTACTTAATACCAGTTCTGAGTATACTTACAATCCGGCCTCCTCATTAGTTTGTCAAGGTCAACAGAAAGGTTCCCAGAGTCTGAGCATGACTGAGAGGCCATCTTTGTGCTGCCGCTTTCACTCATCTGAAACACAGGCGTTCAATCATGTTAATTCCTCTATTTTGTTGTTTTGTCAGATATATTCAACACTAAAATAAAATTCTTGTTGGAATTACCTGACTGGTTTGAGACAGCCTTCTTTCTGAGTGGAAGGGACCTGCCTTGAACCTGCCTACTTCCATTGTTATCGTCCCCACACAGCACTACAACACAAGACATGTTATCTTTTAAGTCACTTTACAGAGGATGTGTCATTCACTGCTGAAGGCCAGTGTGACAGATGTACCTTGAGTAGTGCAGCCACGGCCTCCTGAGTGGTCGACCTCACATCTTCACCATTGACTGACATGATCTGGTCGCCCTGCATCAGTCGGCCGTCGGTGTCCACCAAACCTCCTTTCACAATGTCAGACACAAATACTCCTGTGTCATTCCTGGTAGGAAGGGTTGCAAGACACGCGTGCCAGTGAGATTACATGTATTACAGTGAGAATCCTACTTTATCTTGTTCTACTAGTTCACCATGACCGCATCATACTGCAGACTTCTGTTGCTGAACATGTAATTGATGAATTACACCATTGATCCAGCAATTTCACATTTTTCCAATGGACCTCTGCACAAACGTGGCTTAAGCTACTGGGAAGAGGCAGACTGCTGATTAGATGGAATATTTAATAGCAAAGACCGTGTTTGCCCCCCAACTGTGACCTCAATAAACGTGTTTTCCATCTTGAATCCTGTACAGGCTTACTGTGCACATGCTGCAGTCAGGGAAGGAAAGGGAGAGGATTTCAAATATTATTTAGAAAACGTGTTCTTTAAGGACTGCACAATGCTGACTGCAGCTAATTCAGTCAGTAGCTGTTCAGATTGGAGCTTGAAGCTTAGAGCTTGACAGGTGTTTACACCTTTTCAGCTGGGTGATCTCCACCTGCTTGTTCCACCTCAGCAGGTGACTAAATTTGGGTTTCCATGTCTGCCGAAAAAGCAAGGAATGCTCAAAATTCAAAATGTCCTTTGATAAACCAGTTGGTTTTGTCACAGGAAAATAGAGCATGTCCGTGTTTGTCCAAAGCACAGGGACAACATGGTCACAAAATATGAGCTTGAGTTAACAGCAGGGGAGATGATGGCCCTTTGTCTTTTCTTTTCCAAAAGCACATCTCTACTTTTGACTCTGCATATCTGAAGTGCAAATCTCCACGTGGATAAAACTAACACAAGGCAAGGCAACTTGATCATACGATCCCCAGCGCCAGAGACACTTGGCTGTCACATCTCCTCACCACTAACTGCTAGCTTGCACTTTCCATTTTAGACCAGGGTTTAGGTTGTCTGTTACACTGTTGCCTTTTCCATCCCATTGGGCATTTCAGTTGTTTTTTTCCACTTGTGTAGCAAAACCACTGTGACAGAGGCACAGATTTACAGCTGATCTGCCTACTACTGTCCAAGCTGTAAAACCCCAACTTGGACCTTTTACCTTGCAGTCATCCTGGATGTTGTTGAAATTTTGTATTTTTCTGACAAATTGATTTAAACATGGAACCATATGTATGGATAAATCCAGATTTGTAAAAACGTAACCAGCAGTGCATATGCATGTGTGTGGTCTGTGTAAGCCATTCCTGAGGGTTATCCCAGAGGTGAGATCCATCACCACACTCCACATACCTCACAGTTAAATACTGTCAGTGTGTGGACCAGCATGCCTTTTCCCACATGTGCCTCAACCCATAAATGTTACTGCCAGAATAGAAGCCCCAGTTGAGTTTTTGTGTAAATGGTCCACAGTTTACTAGTCTTGGTAAGACTTCTGTCAATCTTCCTCCAAGGCTTTAATAGGAACATAAGTTGCAGGTTGATACAGCCAACAGTTGCTTCCAGCTCTGTCTCTGGCAGTACACTGCAATCATGATCACCACTAGTGTCACTGACAGTGATCAGTTGGCTAATATGAAGCTTTGTTTTTCCTCATTTGAGGTCTCATTAAGGGTATTTCTGTAAAGTTTAAAGTAACGTCATGTTAGCAATTCAACCAGACCTAGTGTATAAACAGTTTTTCAACCATAGCAATGGATTGAAATGACAGCATTTAGTCACTTACCATTCAACTGAACCCAGTAATGCTCAGGGTTCCATAAACAAAAGGCAACTCATGACTGATTATGGTTTGTTATGTATGTATTGATCTAAGAGGCCTGGTGTGTAGAAAGTTTCTATTTCTCTAGCAATCTAAACACTACACAGTGTCTGAAAATACATTTTTTAAATGATTACCTCCGGTCCCGTGATCTGCATTAAAAAAGAAAAAAAAAATCATGCGGTTACAATACCTACTTCCTTTTTATATTTGTAGTCTATCTGCTTTTATACTGAAGAAATGTATAATTAATCTTAAAATGACCAGGATTCTAATACTTTCAAGTTGTATCTGCGTTAATTTCCCATCCATTTATACTGGGCATTAACCACTATACAGTTAATAATGAACGTCTCTCACCTTCTCCCAACTATGCTCAGGCCCAGGCCCTGGCCAGGCTTCTTGTGGAGCTCCACGGTGAACGAGTCCCACAGGTCTTCCTCCTTGTACTGGGCCTCGTCCCTGTAGACCACCAGCCGGACTCTCTGAGGGGTCTGCCGCAGCACATTGATGGCTTCGTCGTGACTGGCTGAGCGGAGGTCGATGCCGTTCACCTGAGGAGTGAAAAACAAGTGAGTACTCCTGTGCCATTGTCGAAACCACTGACAAGAGCAACAGAAAATATAATATTTATCTTATGTTACATGAAAGAAATTGCTTATTTCAATACTCTCATGTTTTAAAACAAATAGCTATTGTTCATGTTTAATAAATTCCACTAAACTGTTCTTAAAAAAGCAGCAAAGCCATATTCCTCCATTTCTTATATAAAGTGAATGGAGTGCAGGGCTATAAAAAGTACTAACAGTTTAATTTAATGCTAAAACAGAATTTTCCTCAAACTGCTGAGCTCACATTTCTTCTTTAGAAAACCAAAGTGCTGAGTTATCTGAACACTGGATCATAACCAGAAAATGTTACAACACTTACATTTAACTACAGCGAAGCAGCCTTCCCACAACAGCTTGAGTGGTCAGTTTATGTTCTGCTTCTTTTACCACATTAAAGAGGGGAAATGCCCCATTATCCTTCTCCATGGACATGCTAAGGATTTTTCCCATAGCAGCTAATAACATTGCAGTGGACTGGGAAAATGCTCTTCTCACTTTTCCCTCTCTGACCCTATTCTCTAAACACAGCGGCTTGACTTGAGGACAGAGATGAATAGGAGAGGGCAATTAAGGGTCATTAAGGGTGTGTGTGTGCATGCATGCATGTGTGCTTTTCAATTCAGGTCTTTGACTGAGCTACCATAACAGAGGTGCCGAGCTCCACCCCTCCCCTCCCTCGGTGACAAAGCATGAGGTCAAATGGAGGGCAAATCCAAGTTGAGCTGGGATGCTTAACTTGTCCCTCTCCATGTAATCAATACAGGACTCCTACCACCTGGTACGTGGTGGTGATGAGGTCATCCTGCGGAGGTTTCTCCTGTTTGGTGTGGTGGAGTGGAAGATGTGCTGCCCAGGCTTCTTCTGGTTGGCATGGTGGAGAGGACGACATGCTTCTCATCCTTTGCTGATAGCTTGATGATGCTCTTCATCCCCTTGGACACTCTCATACAATTCTATATATACACACTGTATATTAGCTGTTGTTATATTGAGTTGGACATTTCCATACAATTTTGTATGTTAGTGTTAATGTGTTTTCATTGTTGTTATTCTGTACACATGGCATCTATTGCACGTCTGTCCATCCTGGAAGAGGGATCCCTCCTCTGTTGCTCTTCCTGAGGTTTCTTCCGTTTCTTTTTCCCTGTTAAAAGGTTTTTTTTTTGGGGAGTTTTTCCTTAGTCGATGCGAGGGTCATTGTAAAGGACAGAGGGTGTCATATCCTGTACAGATTGTAAAGCCCAATGAGGCAAATTCATAATTTGTGATATTGGGCTATACAAATAAAGTTGACTTGACTTGACTTGACTTGGTACTTTCCCCTGATTCTTACTCCATTCTTCAGTACTTGTCAGTACTTGTCTGCGTGCTGATTTTTTATTTTTTTTTGTAATAATGATGAACTCATGATATATATATTTATCACACTGTTTGATCCTTGGCTGAACTTGGGAGCCAAAGCTTTCATGTTAGAGCTCCTCAGGCAGCCACATCTCAGTTATTGAAATGTGCTCCACTTCTTTTTAATCTAGGTCAAACAGTAAGTGATGCTCATTATACTGCACTGCACCTCCAGGATTTGGTCTCCTGCCCAAAGCCTGCCGTCTTTTGAGGCTGCCCCTTCTTCATAAACTTCATGGATAATGATGGCCCCCTGGAGTGAGAGGGAAAAAAGAGAGCAAATAAGTACAGAAGAGAAGACAGTGAACAGGAACTGTTGGAGACAAAGTGAGAGGAATAATGAATTATTATTTGTAGGAAATGAGATTGGAAAGAGTAAATAGTGGGGAAGGTGACTGTACATAGACCGTGTTGCTGGAGATTATGATTTTGCATTTAACAGACATGTCCTGAGTGTGTTTTCTCATTTGGGGTCCAGAGGTTACATTCCAGGGCTGGATACTGTCTGCTGTGGCCGTAGCCAGACAAAGAGTTACTCCCCTCAAGCCTGACTGAGCAGACAGAATAGATGAGCTGAGGAGAGGAGGAAGAGGAGGAGGAGGAGGAGGGCTGTCTGTGACAACATCATTTCCTACATTCCTGACCTGCCGTAGCTATTCTGAACCTGGTTTATTCCAACACCAAAGATTCTAAGTGGGTGGCATGGTGGGTTGTAACTCAAAGTAGTCACATAACTTGTCCAAAGAATTTACGGTATATTTAAAATATATTCCAGATTACAGCAAAATTAGAGACATAGGCTCCATCCACACGACAACGGCATGACAACGCTTGTGAGAACGTTGCCGGAATTATTTCCGTCTACATGGCAACTTGATAACGAGTGACAAGGATGTAATACATATGAAACACAGAGAGACCCACGAAAAAGAATGAAAGAATGCAATGAACATGCATGAAGTCCTTGTTTACTACTCCTTCTGGTCACGTGATAATGTGAGGTCATCTGGAACCCGTTGTCAGAAAATACAGTTTTGGGTGTCCAACAACGCCGGAGCCATCTGTACTCAAGGCGGAATCAGTATTAAAGTTTGGCGGATTCACAGAATTACGTTGTCCTGTGGACGGCACCAGAGTGTTGAACTCAGGGGATGTGCTTTAGTGAAGCGACACTGCCTCATCAGCATTATTTGTTTCGTACCAGAAGGGTGTCACAGCCTCCCACGATGCTCAAGCCCAGGCCTGTGCGGCCCTTAGAGATGTCGATGGTGGTCTCACAGCCAGGGATGATGGGACAGGTCGTCGGGTCACAGACCAGAGTGGAGGGGGTGGACGAGCGACTCAGACCTACAACAGAAGAAGCGTACAGTAAGCTGATTGACCCATTGTTTATCCCGCTGAAAAATAAGTCAAACTCCTTAAAGCAGACTCACTAGTTCCCACTTCCACTTCTGGTTGACTCAGGGTAATCATTGCGGCACAAGGCATACTGGGTAAACTGGCAAGGACGTCATCTGAGCTCTCGTCATGCTTGCAGGTTGACTGGGGAGAGGAGAAGGAGGAGGGGGTCTCATTTGTAGAGAAGGTTAGCTTCACTGGGCCTTTGGCTTTTCTCAGTAGAGAATTAACCTAACACACAGTAGAATGACTAATCAGACTCATTGTGACTGTTCTTGTTTTACTTATCTGTTAAACTTATTTAAATCCTCGCCTTTACAGGAAGCACAATATGACAACCAACACAGTGTACCTTTTCCACAGTGTAGCCCAGCACTGATTCCCCATTCACAGCCAACAGCTTGTCGCCTGGTGTCATGCAGCCCTCCTGTGTGCAGCAGAGCACAATGATACGATTAGAACTGTGCAGTGTCCACAAACCATTAGTGCAGTATATAATACATACTTTGCCTGAGTGTCCTTTAACTTCAGATATACTCTGAGTCTCAACTCCACTTTCTGTGTTTCCTTCCACAAAGGTGATGCCAAGTCCTCCATCATCCTATTGGAGAACATTTGTGCATGAATAGGATTTAAATTGAAGCAATTTAGTATGCGTAGATACATTATGAGGACTTTAGCAACATGTGCTAAATAATAGTTAATAATAGTTACACCAGCTACCGAAAAACAAGCATGACTGATGACAGTTATCTCCAGAAAGATAATTGATCACAGCTTCCCCTTACATCCTTCACACTCCTCATCTGTTCTTCCCAGAGGGAACTTTTTGTGCTGGTGTGTTCATATATCAATGAGCTGCCCAGATGTTGCTGCATTTACACTGTCATCCCCTACTGCCTTACACACCATATGGGTAGTCCCAAACTGGGGCTGCCATCAAAGCCTCTTTTTCATTCATTTCTCTTTAAAGGGTCAGTTTAATAGAATCACAAAAAATAAGTTTAGATTTTGAGACCTTATATAGAGCTGAATGGAGTGAATGAAGTGTTGAAGAATGACATTCAGACTTCACTGCAAGCAGTTTTCTGTGGGAACTCTTTGACACGTTGCTGCAACTTTTTCAAACGTGATATTTTTCAATGCTCGACAGCTGAATACCTTGACAACAAAAAATATCTGCATGGCTAAAAAGCAGACACCACAAGGGGTAAGAATTTGTTCCTCCTTTTATTATTTGGGTGAAGTGAACCTTTATGTCCCTTTGGAACTGCTCTTCTTCCTTTCATGTGATGTTTTGTTTATTCACCCTTTTATCTGACACGGTGCTATCTCTTTTCTCCTCCCTGGCAGCTTGTCAGACTTCACTGCTCCTGTGTGCTTCCCTCTCTTTCTTTCTCATACCCCAATGACTATTTTGTGTACACCTCCCTCAATATAGCATTGCTTCCACAACTTCCTCTCTATTATTACATATAATGTGTAAATATGGGGGGGTCCAGTGAATCTCACCTTCAGCTTTATGCTGTGATGCGCATATTTTGAAGTGTCGGCATTGCCATTAGCAGCAGTTGTTTCTAGCTGTGAGGAAACAGGTGGTAGTTATACAGTATGTCCATACACACAGTATTGAAGTGTAGGATTGTGTCTACTAGCTGCTGGTGGGAGTACAGAACAGTATGGTACTGTAGTGTGTTTGTGTTTTTTGGTTACACACAGGCTTGGGAGGTTGGGACCTCCAGGACCACACAAAGAGACTTTTAGGAGCAAACGTACGTCAAAACTATTCAGAGGCACGACTCAGCGTAAAAAGTAAAATCCTAATAGTGGTTTGTTTGTGTTTCATAGCTTGTTATGCAGATGGAAGTTCACTCCCCAACAGCTGCATTTTTGCCTGTTTTATGTGTGGCCATGAACGCAGTTGTACCTCAGCGTGGGGCTCCACTGAGTCTCCATCATGTTCCCTCACAGGTCCCACAGCCATCTGGTTCAGCGCTTCAGTGTTCCTGTTCCAAAGAGTCATAACTCAAAGTAAATCGTTGCTCCTCCGCTTTGTGACAGCAGAGCCATGATTTAAATGGGCTGATCACAGAGTGTCTTTCAGGGGGTCAGGAAAAGGATGTGAGTTAAGTAGAAGGTTAAGTAGTGTGATTCTGGCAAGGACTGTTTGAGGAAGGGTCAGGGGTCAAACATGTCTGACTCTGTGCTGCTGTGTCAGCTGTTATGTCCCACCTCCACACTGATCTGCCACTTCCTATTACAAAAAGCTTTTTATTAAAATGTTTTCATTGTTGAATGTCACATATCACAATAATTTAAGCTTTTAATATACATTTTGAATAATGTATATGAAAGTAATGCATTGATAAATATTTTTTGATATGTGTATGAGGAAGAATCACTGAATATGGATGAGAATACTTCTCCTTCAAGCTCATCCCTCTGTTGAACGACGATAGCTCCCTCTATTGAGTTTTAAATAACATTACAATAGAGTCCAACTTTCCAGTCAGTTTTCATCATAAGCAGTCTGACAATGTAATGTTGTTGCCATGGAAATGTATTCATAGAAGCTTTAATAGGAAGACAATGTGTATTAATACCTGACAAAGACTATTCTGACTTTGGATGGAGAACTCTTGATTATGGATGATGCATTCTGGTGACTGTGGCCGTAAAGGACTTGACCATTGATCTGGCAGGAAGTAAAAATAAAGAATTTAGAAACAGTGATTTAATGCCAGAGTTGAGAACTACAATCGATACACATCTTACCTCCAGCAGCTCATCCCCCACCACCATACGTCCGTCCCTGCCAGCCGCTCCACTGGGGTCTATCCCCACCACGAACACACTCATTCGAGAGCGGTCCCTGTTCCCCGCCAGGCTGAGGCCCAGACCCGTCTTGCCTTTCTCCAGCTCAATCATGTGTAGGACACCAGGGAGGCTGCCATAACGCTGGATTATGTTCTCTGAAAGAGACAGGTGAAGCCGTGGCAGACAGATGTAAGCTGACACTTCTGCTGATATTTATCCAGATTTATCTTGAGCCCCGGCTTCCATATCAGTTTATGTCAATTTGCTAAAAAAGGGGCAGGTGTCGGGATTAGGTGAGATGCATAGGCACAAAAAAAGTTAATGGTAAAAGTTTTGAATGTCAGGCTGCTGAGTTTCTATCTCTTTGTCTCAATCTGGTCTTCATTGTTATCCCTCTCCTTCCGCCTCCACCACTCCTGTCTCTGGTGTGTTAGATAGCCACTGTTCAGACCAATGGGCTCCTGTTGTTCTGGGCTCCCTGCCACGGTTGGACCATCAGTCCTGTACTAATCTCCACAACTCACCTCCCCGAGCCCAACCTCATCAATCTTATCCCCGCAGGATGGGAACACACTCTCATGCACACATACACACACACACACACACTACAGTCCCAGGTGTTTGGAGGCTGGAAGTCTGTCCTTTATGCTAGTTGCCTGAGTTGAGTGTGCCTGAATGTATAACCCGTTCACCTTGAAGCAGTGACTTCATCCTACAGTTGACTTTTGAGCGTCTGTAGGATGCTAATCAGGTTTTGCTGAGGTGCATCCACCTCAAGCATGTGAATCAGTGCTCTTTTTTATTGCAGACTGGGCAACAGAAACTCAATGCACCTTGGAGGACCTCTAGTGGCACTTAGGTGATAAAGCATGCTGCAGTGAGATAGCTGATTGTACTGCCTGTCCCCATTAATTGACTGTGTTTAGGAGTATATCATGGAAGCATGAAGACCCACACATTTCTCAGTCACATGCACACAAACTAGCATTTTGTTATCATAGATCAACGTGAAAAAACAGTTTTTGCTGTTGCTCCTAACAGAATATATATAATTGCACCCTGAGAAAAAGAGAAATTGAACTCACTCCAGTTGTATCCAAACTCATCTTCCACCTCCTCCTCCTCCTCGTTCTCCTCCTCTGCCTCAGCAGGTCTGCCAGGAATCTCAGTCAGCGTGTCTGTATCAGTCTCTCCCACATGGGGCACCACTGGCAGGGGGAGGACAGAGCTGGTGGGAGATGCATTCGCCGCTTCACGCTTCACCGGCTGTCACGCCACAGATGGGAGTTGGAAAATAGTTTATTAGTGGAAGGTAAAGAGAAAGAAGAAAGTTCTGTCTTTGTTCTTTTAAGTTTGAATCAACTTCATATGAGCTTTACAGAGTTAGGAAGGCACATGAGTGCTGTTGACGTAATCAACAGAAGCCATATGCTTGGTTTGTATTAACAGCATCAGTTTCAGCAGGATGTTAGTTAGATTTAGGCAGAGGAATAATTATGTGATATGGTTCCATATAGATGCCAGAGGCTCAATTCAGAATGAGGTCAATTAGAAAATAGTTTCATTTACAGGAAAATTATGCTTACGGAGTCAAAAATCCTACTTTTTATTACTTAATTATTACAGATCATGAAATCAGTCCTTTGAATCAAATATTGACCATCATACAGTATGCACACTTACCTGAAAACCAAGAATAAATTACACTTGATTGCTTTAATTGTTGCTTAAATACAAACAAATCGAGGGATTTGCTTTTGTCATCCATCCAAATCTCTTCATTTTCAAAATGAAGCGACAAAAAGAAAAAAAAAAAAAGGACAAAACATGTTCTGATTTTACAAAATTGCACAAAGGAAGCCAGGCAGATGGGAGGTGAGGTGAGGTTAGGACAGATAAGAGTGGATGAGCACACACAAGAAGGGGAAGTGGAAAGCACAACACAGAGACCCACAAACCTTAAATGGGGTAGGAGTGAAAGGGTTAGTTGGGGAGAGGCGGAGGAAAAGTCTACTGTGACTGTAACCCTCCTACGGAGAAGAGACAAAGGGCAACTTTAGTAGACAACACATTTCTGACAGATACCTACATCTATTGATAGATGCCAGTGTTGGGTTTGACAGCATATTGAGCTCTTGGTGAAAAGCTGAACACACTTGTTACACTTCTAACCTGGTTCCTACTGCGGTGAGCAACACTTTCTGAAAGTTGACAGTGATACAAAACACTGATACGTTGTCAGTGAAGGGTAATTGACAATACCAACCTTGTCCTTGTTGTCCCTTGTCATAGCTGCAGCTCTCTCCTCACTGGAGTCTGTTACTGATGACTGTGGTGTGTAGAAAGACATGAAGGTAAATCACTCTACAGACACAATTCAAATGAATTTCTGTCACGTATTATGGAGAGCAAATTCATAATATTCACTTCAGTGTCACCACACAGTGAAATACACTGTGTCGTATTGCAATCTCGTCACTATTAATAAGTCCATACAAAGTCGCAAGTGTTCTGAATGGCTAAAACCATGACCATATGCTGCGTCATGAAAAACCATCTGTTTATAAATGGTACTTTTGAAGAAAAACACACATTTCTTAAATAGAGGAAAAAGTCTCACTTGCTGAATTCAGCAAACGTGACGCTTGGCAAAACGAGACTCTCTAACACTCAGATACACAACCACGCCAAAACATTGATGTATTGAATGCAAAAGCAGCACCACATGTCCGTCCAAACTTGACTGTTTCTCTGTAACGATCAAGCTTAAAAGGTTTTGCCAGAAAGCTTGGCATTTTGAGAGTGCAATTTACAGTTCTTCAAATTTTACTGTCCATTCAAGTTGTGTTCTTTACATTGGCAGCGAGACACTTGGGATGATATTTGATGGATCAGTGAGAAAAAAAGTGGGCCTTCGAAGCTGAGGACTGGAGGAAAATAAAATGCACTTATGGTAAAAGCCTCTTCTGTGATATCACTTCTCTGGTGCAACAGAAGGATGCAGAAAAACACAGGAGAGGTATGAATAAGATGCTAACAGATGAGAGAAAAGATTCAAAACAGACACACACACACACACATATATAGGCTACGGATATATATGTACAGAAGTAAAAGTAGGACAAAAAGTTTGGACAATAATTTTCATATTCGACAGAGTTACAGAGATACGAAAGCTCTGAGAGGCAGGTGAGAAAAGACTAATATAATAGATCCAGTTTCTTTTTTGTAAATAAATTGTTGCCTAACTTATCTTTTCAACTAAGAGCACTTTTTTTCACCTGTTCTCAAGTCATAAACACAGGAGAGAAAACTATTTCGATCCATTTTTTTCTCACTTGTCTCTCATGGCTTTCATAGATTTACTGGAAAGGAAAGTGCAACTTTAATATGTGAAGCAATTAACATTTATTTCATTTGTTGACAATGAAATGTTCTGCTGTGGTAAAACTGCATGCAGACCGAAACCAAATTATTTTCTTTTTTTCCACTTTAGTTTTTAATTGAGAACTTTCCATTTGAAGAAATGTGGTAGTAGCATTAAAGAGAGAAACCAAATTATTTTTCATGTTTAACCCAAGTCTCCACATAAACACATGCAGGCTTTCATTCATTGTCTTCTTCCCTCTTGTCAAGCAGCTCACTGTTAAGACGATTTTAAGTCAAAGCAGCACAGGTCAAGGGAAAGACACACCCATTCACAAGTAGGCAGACACAGACATGGAGTAGCTTTCTAACCTGAGGGAGGGCAGGTGCTAAGTAGGTTTGATTAGTGCAGCAAAGACTTGACCCGCGGTGGCTATTTAGCTGCAGAAAGGGCAGGGGCGGCCTCTAAAAGCAACAGACAGGACCAAGAAGCTGACAACATGACGAATATTTAATATGATGGCTAAACCTTTCTGACAAAATTGAATCGGCGGCCATCTGGGAGGAAAAAAAAAAAAGGGTGGAGTGTGTGGAGGACAGATGCACCTCAGGTTTTATTTAAATTAGTAACCATTAAAGCAAGCAGCTTCCTTGAGGACAGCCATTCCTCTACATCAAAAAAAAACAAAAAAAAACAACAGAGCAAAGCCCCTTTCTCTGAAATACTTTTAACAAAATGTTTCAAAGGTTCCTCCAGGCTACCTTGAGATTATTCACCGCTTACAAGAGAAGGATTTGAAACTTAAAGGGAGACAGGATGAATATGCTATTATACTCTCCAGGTGGAGCTCAGTGGCTGTTTTTAAAAACAGCATTACTGACCATCCAATCCAAAAAATGTTTTTCAGATTGTACTGTTCATTGTTATGAATTTCAATGGAGCTGCAACTCAATGTCAGCGACTTTATAGTAAATTGAAAAGATGTGTTCTTCCTAAATGTGTTGGGTAGCAGCACAGGTACAAATGATTTCCTTATTTGCTTTTCTATTGTTTACTTGCTGAGTTCTTTTATAATATATTGCCATGAAATTTTAATAACCCGCATGGTGAAATTGCATTAAAAAGCTAGTCTGAATGTGTATTGAATATCAACACATCTTCAGCACAGAGGATTTCTAAAACACCTGCCATCGTCAGTGACAAAATTTGCTCAGCCTTTTGATTAAAAACATTGGGTTATGTCATAAAATATGATGTCTGGGTATTAAAGTAAACCCACAGTATACTTTTTTTTCTCCCAGAAGGAACCTCCAGTTCTAGTTTGTCTTTATTTCCGTCAACACACACATTATGTGTATATCAAAGTCAGAGATGTGGTTAAAAAGAAAGACTCAGCTAACAGCGTGAGGGACGGAAAGAAAGAGGAGGCGGGAGAGATAATGCAACAAAGATTAACTGTGATGGATAGCTGATGCAACAGAAATGAGGGAAGCAAAAGGAGAGAGACAGATTACCTGACATGTGCGGTGTGGCATGCATGTGAAAGAGGTGGTGTGTTTCTCTACTGCAGGCGATGGAGCTGGGTTATATATTGACTCAGGCTGAGAAAGCAGTGTGGAGGAACACAGGTGAAGGTTTGAGGCAACTCATAATGTAGTCACTATCGTTAAAAATGAACATTTCACCCAAGGCAATTTAACCTCTTGTTTGACATTTTAATGAATGTTTGCTGTGAATTATTCGACTGTAAACGAAACATGAAGACAGCAAGCTTAGCTAAACGTAAACGCTGGAAAAACTGAACCAGCTAAGGTTAGCCTAGCTCTTTACAAACGAAAACTTCTCTTTTGAAATGTACAGTAAATTATGAAAAAATGTCACATCTTTATGGAAATTGTTTGATATTTTGGTTAATACTTGCTGTGAATTAGGTGACATACCATGCTCAGGTCTGTAAGCTAAATATGAAGCCAGCAAACGGTTAGCTTAGCTTCACATAAACCCTGGAAAAGGGGAAACAGCTAATGTTAGCCTAGCTCTTCACAAACCAAACCTTCTCTTTTAAAAGGTACAGTAAATTATGAAAAAAATTAACATCTTTATGGGAAGTGTTTGATATTTTGGGTAATATTTGCTGTGAATTAGATAACATACCATGCTCAGGTCTGTAAGCTAAATATGAAGCCAGCAAACGGTTAGCTTAGCTTCACATAAACCCTGGAAAAGGGGAAACAGCTAATGTTAGCCTAGCTCTTCACAAACCAAACCTTCTCTTTTAAAAGGTACAGTAAATTATGAAAAAAATTAACATATTTATGGGAAGTGTTTGATATTTTGGGTAATATTTGCTGTGAATTAGATAACATACCATGCTCAGGTCTGTAAGCTAAATATGAAGCCAGCAAACGGTTAGCTTAGCTTCACATAAACCCTGGAAAAGGGGAAACAGCTAATGTTAGCCTAGCTCTTCACAAACCTACTCTTTTAAAATGTACAGTAAATTGTAAGAAAAGACTAATTCACATCTTTGTAGGGATATTTGCTGTGAATTAGATGACATATCATGTCAAAAAGTCCAAAAAAAGAGTCAATAGGACTTCAATTAGTGGTAAAAATGTCAAGCTTGTCGAGTTGACTCTCTTTTACTCACCTGGATGACTGAGAACTTACACAGACATAGCATAACATGCTCATGTCTGTAAGCTAAATATAAAGCCAGTAAATGGTTAGCTGCGTAAACAGGATAAACACAACAAAATGCAGTATTTTATTTTGTATTTTTTTTATATCTTATCTCTGTTATCTCATAGATGACAATCCAAGTGATTGACTATGAGAGATCTGACACTGGAGCCAAACCACCTGCAACCCCAGCAGGAACCTGCTTAGTCATGCTTTAAAAGCCTGAGGGCACTTTCAAACAACAGTGTTGTTGATATGGTTCAATGAGTGACGCAGTTAGAGGTTAAAACTTACTAATATATTTAATATGCCACATTGAGTTTGTTGATGTTCTCTTAAGAGATTTCTAAATGTTTTTTTTTTTTTTAAACCATTAAAAGCAAAACAGATACTACTGGGTTTATACAGTGTACGCTGTAGTTTTTGAAAGTGCCCTAAATGGCTGGTGCAGTTGAACTTTTACATGAGGTGAAAATGGAAAAGGAAAGCGTGACCTTTAGATTATGAAGTAGTTACTAGCAATTAGTTTGACACTATTATATGGACTTACCCTGGGCCTGTGGACAATACTCTGGACCAAGAAGGAGACAGGGTTGCCTGCCCTGCGTATGGCCTCTACTGCCTCTTCATGACTAGCATCTCTTAGATCAGTTCCATCCACCTGATCAAAAAAAAAATATCAGGGAAAAAGACTCTGTTTTATTTGGTAAATGTTTTGCAAACAAAACTTCTGATTGATCTGATCTTTGAAAAACTAACACCCAATTGTTACTTTACCTCCACAATTCTGTCTCCAGTTTTCAGGGTCCCGTTCTGTCCAGCAGGACTGTCCTCCAGGATGTGCTTGATGAAAATTCCCCTCATCACCTCTCCATTGCTCAGCCGGCTTCCCATCCCTCGGCCTCCGACGATACTGATACCCAGGGACTTTCCTGGCTCTCGGAAGAGCTCCACTCTGAGGAAGGTATGCATGCTAGATTTTAATATTTTTCACTTCAAAGTTCTGACTCCAGTCATACTCTAACCTTTATTTCTGGTCAAAAAGTATTTTCTTTCATCTCAGAAATCTACTTTTTATTTGTAGATCAATGCTTCAAACTGTAATCATTCTGACACATTCAGTTCTCCAAGCCATATCTGAAATTAGATTAGATGCTCAGATACAACCAGTGGGTAACACCTGGGTTTGTTCAGTGAAGCCAATATGGAATTAACTTTAACTTGCATTCTCTCCAATAGCCAGCAGGGAGCGATACTGGTGGTTTCAAAAAGAAGTCCATTTGTATTGAAGTCTATGGGAAAATGACCCCCTTCTGTTACCTCTGCAGTGTAAACATGAGTTTATGGTCTGAATGGTTCATTTAAGGCCTCTTAAAATACAACAGGATGTCCATTTAGTGAATTATGGTTGGATATATGGTGAAAAAAATCACATAAAGTCAGACATAAAATCAACAAAGAATCTGTTAACTTGTCTCCCCATTTTTTACTTCACTGTCAATAACATTCACTAATTTAGGTAACAAACACAACCAATTCCATGCTGTTTAAGCATTTAAGCGAACCATTAGCTAATAGGTACAACAGAGTTACGAGGCAGCTCCTCTTATGTGTAAGTTAATGCTAATATTTGTTAAATGTATGCATGCAGTGCATACAATTACAAGTAGCTACTAAGATTATTATCCACTTTAACTAAAGTTTACATTAAGGAAGCTATTTTTTGTTGGTAACTTCTTCCAAGGTCAAGGTAAGCCACTGCTGACCTTCAATCAGTCCATGATTGGAGGCTCCACCCCTCATCTCATGACCAAATATGGTCAGTAGAAAATGTATTCCTGAAATAAAACTTGGCCTGACAATCTAAGATGGCGAAAAAACTATGGGCTTCATTGGCGTTGTTCACAAATCAATGGGAGACGTCCACTATTTACATACAGTCTATGGATACAAAGTGTTCTCACTTCCTGGGTTGGTTCCAGTTGCTGTAAGAGGCACTCTCCTCTCCCTCCCCATCTTCCCGTTCAGGGAGGCTAGGAATATCCCTGAAGAGACAAAACCAGAAGAATTTGATAAAATACTAAACCTTTTCCGGTTTCACAAGGTTGTCAGGGTTTCATTCGACTCTAGGTTTGACCACTAGTAGTGCAATGTGCCACTCTGTTTTTAAGAGTGGCTCCCAGTTTTCTTTGCTTCATGCTATACCACTGATCAACAGCTGGTGGTGGTAACATGCAAAGGAGCACACAGTGTGTTATCTTTTAATTTGACCTGTTTCTATGTGTAATCACAAAACACAAGTTACTGAGGCAGAGGATGAGGACATACTTAGTATCTGGAAGTGGAGCTGCTTCAGTGAAGACATCATCTTTAGCCTGCTCGAGGCTGGCCTTGTACTCCTCCAGATACTCTGCCGGAACATATGTGATGCTGAACACACACACACACACACACACACACATACAAAAGCACAGCACACACAAATGAGTCAAACATTTCTTACAGCAACCAACCTGCCAACCCCATTTTTAGACAATCCATTACCCTCCTTAGCAGCAATTATGGCCCTGTTCATGATGAACTCACATGGCAATTTACCCAAAAATAGAACGGGCCTTCAAGTGCAAACAGGTATGAAAGAACTAAAACCACCCCCATTTTCACTGAACAAAAGAGCTTCTTTTAATTCTGCTTATTTACATTCAGCAACTTGTTTTTTTTAAGTCCAGCAAATTTACCTGTGGGTTAGTTAGTAGTTTGTTAGTTCGGTGACAGTGAACTGTCTCTTCCTTAAAAGCATTCTCCGTATAACCAGCCCTTGACATCTGTCAAACAGATGTTTACCTTTATAAATGTCTGAGCAAATCAAATCTTATATCAGCTACTGTGTGATGAACCTGTCACGAATCTGAAGGGCATAGCCATCATTAATTCACAAGCAGGGTTACTAATTCATGTTAAGAAATGAACCAAAATCTAGCTGACAAAATCTGACACCCACTTAAAGTCCCATTTCCAGGCAGAGTGGAGTTGATTCTGAAGGGCACATTAGACACATTTAAGTGAAGCTGACAGATCGTCAACAGATGGGTTGATTTGGGTTTTTTTTTTAAATACGACGGCATGCAGACAGAGAGGGAAAAAGAATCCCAGTGAAATAATGATAAGGATGAGTCAGTTCACTGAGAACATCACACCATACAGGGAGAGGCATGGCAGAGCTTAAATACCAGTGGTTTATATCAAAGCAATGAGTTGAGAAAAGTGAGTCATAAATGAAACAACTGAACATGTTAGTCACTGAAATAAAAGAAGTTATGCAGCAAGTTAAGTGAGTGATGCAGTCAACCAGGATTTATCCAGATAGTATTTTGACGATACATGTTTTAATGTGATGTTATAATACATGTAAGTTAATACACACTGCTGTGTCACAACAAAATGAAAATGTGAATGATATCCTGAATGGCATCTTCACCAGTTATGCTTTGTTGCTGTTATTGTTTTTGACATTTTGTCTGGATAAAGCTCTTTAACAGACTGCAATGAAGCCCGGCGGCAGATGGAGAGAACAAGAGGAGGGAAACCAAAGATGGCAGCTTATTGCCGAAACACCACCAGCGTGTAAAGTTAGTCATACTCACACATAAAATGGGCACAGATCGTCCTCAGGTGCACAAGCAGATCTAAAATGTGAAGAGTTGGCTTTTATGCACCGGAGCTAACAAACTGCCAAAGTTTAGTTCAGCAAGCAGAACTTGTGAAACACCACATTCGATTTTTAACTCCTTTAATCCAACATATGACTTTCGCAGGAATAGCAAAGTCCAGTTATGTAACAGAATTGACTTTATAGTTGTTTTTATAGAATCGGTTGATACCACTTTTGGCTGCATTGCCGGGACTGATTTGAGTATTAAGTTGCAACTTAAATCCATTTATTTTGCAGATAGAATAAAGTGCACAATCAAATATCAAATGCTTAAAAAGAAATATCTATTTGTCAGGCACTATGCTGATAAGTAAGTGAGGCTGGGCCTTGCACCTGTGCCGTCTGTCAGAAAAATGCACAAAAGACACCTCAGCTTGATTCTGGAGTTACACCAAAGAAATGCTGAATATCTCACCAGCTTTCATTTTTCGACAGCAAAAAACTATTTCACAAGACCTTGATGTCCAAACCCCTGTGCTTTTTTTCACTGTCAACCAAATAATGTTTGCAGTTCAGACAATTGAAGACTCAGGCACAAAAAGCTAGCACAGAATATTTAATTTATAAACCACACTGCAAACTCACCAACATGGGTGTTAAACTACCACACTGTGAATCAGAAAATAAAAATCAGATCAGCAGAGTTGATCAGTGACAAACACTAATAAGGTAACATTTTAGAAATTTTCTGATTTCATCACAATTGTAGCTATGGTGTGCTGTGCTACTTGATTTAAGTAAATCATGGTTTTGTTATAGGGAAAGGGACTTAAACCTTACTGTGTCATTCTGACTACCAGTCTGTTCAAGGCAAAATCATCTACTTTATCTACTCCCTTCCTTAGCTTTAATGATATGTGTACAAACTCATTATCGTCTCTTACCCCAGGTCTGGTCCGATGAGGGAGTGTCGTCTGAGCATGGCGCGGGCCTGAGCATTGGTCAGGTTGGCTGTGAGTTCTCCGTTGATGGCCAGGATGAGATCACCGACACCCAGACGCCCATCGCGGCTAATGGAACCACCGTGGATGATGCTGCGGATCAGCATTCCCAAACCGTCTTTAACGGCGCTCACGGTCATCCCTTTGAGGTAGATTAGAGGAAAGATGCTTGGATTTTTATCACAATTCCTCACAAATAGTTTTCATGTATACCATTGTTAATTTAAATCCTTGAGGAAAGATGCAACTCCAATACCATCAAGATACATTTTCAAATGGAAAAGTATCCGTCATGTAGTACAACTGCATAGTTTCATTGATAATTTCCTCATAAAATCAGTCATGAAACAAGAACATTTCTTCGTAGCAAATTCTCTTTCGAAACTGTCACAGCATTCACATATTTGGTTTTCAATTCAGTCTCAGTGGAGTAAGTTCAGAGTGTGGCATAATATATTTAGTGTCTTTCTAAAACTTTCAAACTCCTCACTTACAGCACAATGTGCAGGGCCTTTTTCTTTGCAAAGATAATAAATATCTATATGTTTTATTTAGCAGTGGGTTTTGTTTTTGAATTCTATGAGGAAGAAATATTAGAAATACAAAACCCAAATATATTATGTAGAAATCCTGAAATGGACATGAAATAGAAACCTTCAAAGAGTACTAGAAAGCAAAATGAGGTTCTCAGTGAAGCACTGAGGAATATAAACAGTGTCTTCATAACATCTATGTGAAGAGGCTAAAACTTAGTATTCTCTGAGCCAGTGGCAGCCCTGTGGGTAGGTTTTGAAATGCAAATACCCTGTATAGCCATGAAATTATCCTTTCAGACTGAAAATAGCAGCCCAAAATCTTTCCTATCATTTTGCTTCAAATCTGGCATAAAAAAGTAAAGATCAATACTCTTTTCACTCTCACAATCCCATTAACAGCTCTGTGACAAATGAGGGGAAAACATATAAGAGAAGAAATAAAAGAATGTGAAGAAATTAACACAAACCAAGGCTGGAGTTGCCCTTGACAACTGTGATCGTCCTTTCAAAATTGCTCCCTGAGGTCAGCGATTCCTCATCATCGTCTTCTGCTGATTCTTTCTCACCAGACTCCTCGTCCTTGAGCGCGATAATTCAACACAGTAATTCATGAAGGTAAATGAAAATATAAGGCATAATTGCAAACAAAGCAGGGGACAGCTAGGTGCAGCGTCTGACTGGGGAGGGGTTAGATGTTACCTTAAGAAAGTCCATTTAAAAGAAAATCAAGGATGATTATTTTGCCTTGTTTATGCACCTTGACATATCTGTGATGTCCCAACATGCCAATCACGAATACTCACTGGATTCAAATTCACTGGATAAATTCTCATATTTTTTTTAACCCAAATTTTACCTTAATCAAAATCTTGATAGCTTCAATATCTTCAAAAGCCATGGGTGGCTCTTTGTGATAGTGAAGAGACTCCACAGGTTCTTCTGGGACAGTTTCAGCAAACGGGCTGTATGAGTTTGAGCTCGCTGCTGGTTCTTCTTTGGTCGAATGCTGTGCCAGGAAGTGATCAGGACTGCTTAGTATGGCATTAAATGTTGGGAGATGACCTCTCAAACTCGGAGGAGTGAAAGAGGCGGGCTTCTCCTGGGAGAACGCTTGAATGTTGTCTGCGAGGCCGGACGACGCTGCGAAGCAGGGATGCTCATCCAACACTTCGAGGCGAGCTGTCAGCTGGGGTAAAACAAAGCATAGCAGCTGAATGAACGTTCCACTGCGATAGTTAGACAATTGCCCAACAGGGGGAATTCATCTTGCTCAGTCGCCATCCCGCCCTCCTTGTAATGAGCCATAGAAAAGCCATCAGTAGCCAATAGAGAGCAGCAGGAATTACTGGTGATCTTGAGTCTGCCATGTGCAAAATGTCGTTTTATTGGAACAGCATTTAAGACTTTATTAGAACCAGACTGAGTAGTGATGAATCTCAGCCTTTGGGAGAACAGAAGTATAAATCTTTACAAAAAAAGTTAAAATATGCAAAATCCCTCATACAAGTGGGGCTCAATAAAGCAGACAAGTCAAGTAGAACAAGAAATAGGAGGTTTCATTTTTCATTTAATAAGGCAGTGCTGTAAAACGGGGCTGTGACAACTACAGGTATTCAAGTATTCAGATACTGCAATTATGAAAATAGAAAATACATTTGCAGGCAACAGTGAAAAATGGATAAAGTAGTTTCTAGCCTATTTGTGTTAGGGATTTAAGTTGGGGATGGCTGCAGTCTGTAATAAGTCATTTTATGGCCTGCAGAGATGGGGATGCAAATAGAATATATTTTTGCAAATATCTAGGGGCAGAAACCAACCGCTTCCTAAAACACTCCTTTAGCATCTCTAAAAATTAATTACATGTGACGTGAAGTCATTATCATAAAAACAATTCAAACATCAAATTTTGACTGTCACGCTCCAGGCCTACCCAGATAAAACTTAAGATGCCATTAAGTCCATGTTTTTTTTGGTTGCTTTTTTAATTACTTTGGAAAGAAATCAATTTCATACTAAGGAATTATATTATTGGATTGGTTTGGTCTGTTAATTTCATCTAATCTAATCATCCTTTTAAAAGGGCACAGTCTTCCTCAGTGTAAGAGATAAGATAAGAAATAGTATGTTCCTATGGTGTTGGACAGAACATCCGGTGCGTGGGCACATGAATGATTCTCTTCAAAGTAACATGACTGTGATCTATCATTGCTGTCACTGCTTTATTGACGGTGGTTTCGAGGCTGACTTTGTGGACTCGCTCATTTGATCTTAAACACCCAGTTGACCTTTGGTATGAGCAGAAAAACATATTCCTCAAAAAACAGCATTTGAGATACTGCCAGCAAGTGGGGGAAAAAAAGCTGGTCCACCATTTACTGTCACTGAAGTAGAGCCGAGATTTATCAACAGACTTGTTGCCCCTCTCCAGAGCTTTAGGGGAAAAACTGTTCATCATCACAAGACGACTGCGCTGTCTGACCTCATAAAAACATTTAAAATCCCCCCCAGAACTACAAAATAAAACACCACACGTTGTCCTGCCCATGTCTGTCCCTCTGGGCAGCCCATTATGGTATAAATTTCTCAGGAAGGCCCTACAAATAAGGTCAGCTGTGACCTTTGTGAAAACAGTTTGCATGCCCCTTGCTCTTTTTTGTTCTTTCCTTATAATTTAATATCCTTTTGTGTGGTTGCTGCTGTTGGGTACCCAGAGCAACAGAAGCAGCCACAGCTACAAACCTCATATAACAACACAGTCGGTAATGTTATTATTACCTTAACAAAGCCAAAAACATCTCTTGTGACATTTCGCCTCTTGATAGCAAAAAACAAAGATAATGACTACATGGTGTATAGCTCATTGTGACAAAGGGCATTGGCTGTTGCAGTAACAGTTAATGGAATAAAGGAATAATTTCAAGCTGTGCTTTTGGTTTCAATTGTGAATTTCAGCTGCCATCTACAAAAAAAAAAGGACTGCTTACCTTGGGCGTGGATGAGTGCAGGTAATCCAGATCTGCACTACAGCTGCTACCATGAAGTGCGATCATGGACGCCTGGAATGTGTCGTCTTCCATCCCAGAGTAAGTTTGATCTAACAACTTTTCATCAGACAGGTCTGCATCACTGGTGTCAATCTGTGATAATGAATGGAAGTAGTGTAACCAACAGGGACACACAGCTGATCTTTATTATTGATCAATTTGGTGAACTATCCAATAACTTATCTGACCACACAATACTGCTGAGACAACATACTGTATATGTTTCCCTTAATTAATGGCCGCTGTTTGACAGAATAATGCTCACGTAAGCCTAACTGTATGCATCATTATAAACAAACAAACAAACAAACAGAGCTGTTTCGGTACAATAAGGCAGAAGAAAATATCACACAATTTGTTTTCCATGTTCTAGGATGTTCTGAATTTTCAGTCGTTCCCAAAAGCTAAACTAACCAATGCAGGCTCTGCTCGGTAAACGATGCCCTCAGTCAGTCCTTCTTCCTCTCCTTCTTCAACCAAAATATTGTTGAAGTCAAATGAATGGATGGTGGATGATGAAGTAATTTCCTGCTCACCATATGGGTGTGGAGAGTGGGAATATCCACATATTCCCTAGGAAAGTGGAGAAATTCTTTCAGTGTCTCCAGCTTCATGTATTTTTTCTTTAAATATACATATTTTTTTTTCATTTGTGACCAAATCAAGTACAAATAGGTTAGTATGGAATCAAAAAAAATATATTAGAAGTGAGAGGTATGCTATTTATGGAGTAAATATTGATCTTGGTGCACAAGCAGAGACATTCATGACTCTCTTTGAATTAATTCTTCACAGAAAAACTATACAATATTTCATATGTATTCTTTAGTAATAGCTCTTGATATTGATTTTGGGTAGCATGCAGCCTAGACCGATATAAGAAAACCAAGGAGGCATACGAGAGGATTACACTTGTCAGACTCAATTTTGAGAGCCAATACAACAAAACACCCCTCAGAAGTACATTCTCCGTCCTGCCGGAGAGCTGGATAACTCCACAGAGGCTTCCTACAGCTCTGTAATCCAGCTAACCTTGGCAGGCCCAGAGGTCTCACAGTGTAATCCAACTGCAGATTCAATACAACACAAATGCAGCTCTAAAGCTGAAAGAATGCAAGCAGTTTTGCAGAGTACAGGTGCCTGGAGCGATGAACATGCTGTCGGACAGACCCAATATTTTGACAGGTTCCCCAATGAGTTTAAATGTACAAGAGGGTCTGTGCTCTTGGAAAATTCAATAACATAATATGTGAAACAAAAGGGCGCAGAGCATTTCAGGCAGGTCGCCTCCTCTGACTGAAGAGTGGGTGGAATGCTAAACCATGCAGCCAACCTCCACTCTTTCCTACATGAAAAATTCAAGCCCTTGTAAGCTGAGCCCTCATGATTGGATAGTAAGTGACATGATAGGAAGACAACCTGACTCCTCACATACACACAGTGATAAATCCCTGACATGCTGAACTAATTTCACAAAAAAAAAACTTGTAACCCTAGCATGCATTTGCCATATTCTACCTTTTCTACGGGAAATAAAAGTAGTATATTAATTCTAATGCTTACAGGCAGTGGTTTGGCAACTCCAATCTGGACTTTGCCGAGGCTGGCTCCCTTCAGGGCCTGGACTGCATCCTCCAGACTGGCATTTTCCAGGTTGGTGGTGTTAACGTACATGAGTCTGTCTCCTGGCAACAGTCTGCCATCCTGTTCGGCCACACCGCAGGGAACCAGAGAGCGAATCACAATCACCGTCTTGGCGGGGTCCAGTGGGTCCTGTGGTGGAGCCAGTCCAGTAAGTTCAGTTAGAGGAGGTCAACAGGTAAACTTTCATCACAGCCTAAAGCTAATATGGAAATGACAGGAAATTTAATGCATTCAGTTTGCTGTATACATTATTTTTTCTGTGGAAATACTTCTATAACTGTTAGATGAAACTATAATAAATAATATCAAAGATGTCATCAGATTATGACTCTGAATGTTAAGTAGTGCTTTCCCGGTGATGTAACTTCTCCATGTTTAACAAAAATACAACAAAATCTACAAAACTACAAATAATTGGTGTAAATTATCACAATACAAAAACGATAAATCTCAAGCAGATTTCCACCTGGTAGTCCAGAATGCTGAATCCCAATCCTCCTTCTCCCTTTTCAAGCTCGATATTCTGGATCTCCAACTCCCACATAGCCAAAGGAGATCCTATCGCCTCCTCTGTCACATTATCCTGTGTCGCTACTGTCGCTTCCTTCATCTCTGAGTCTTCAGCAACCAGGACGCTGCTCAGGTCTATTTGTTTCTGCAGAGGTAAAGCCCAGAATCCGTGTGTAGCAGCATGCCTTCATCACTTTTACTCCTAACCCCATAGGCTGCTACCCTCTAGTTGTGTTTCTGGCTCAGGTTACTGGCAGTGGATAAAAGGAAAATATCTTTGGGATGTGAGGGCCTTAGTGCACTATCACAGATAAAGCCTGAGAGATGAAAACCCCTTCCCCCAAAGGGAAGCTGCTTTTGATGTCTCATATCTCGAGCAAATGTTGTTGGCTGCTGCTGCTGAGGTAATACCAGAATTGGTCTTAATAAACTTTCAGCCTCCCCTGCCTATTGCTCAGTCTTCATCCATCAGGGTTGACAATGTGGAAAGCCACTGGAGCGATTGACAGCTCGGGCTACGCTAATAGTGGTTGATGGGTTACAAAGCAGGACTTTAGGAGTACTGCTTTCCAATCATATTTCCTTGCTTTTATGATTCCCGTTACTGCATATCGGGGTGATGAAGGGAGTTTCTGACTTTACTTATGTGCATCATCTGCTGTACTAGCCTGTGTGATTTTAGCCAGATTCAGTCACTTAAGGTTTTTACGCTTAAACGTAACAATGCTTACATGTTCTTTGTAATGAAGAGATGAAAGTTGGGAAATGTACATTTCAAAAATATCAGTGAGTAAATTAGTGCCAATACCTTTAACTCAGCCTCTGTTTCTGGTTGGACAGCATCCATGTCAGTCTGCATGTGAGGGGCGGGCCTACAGCATGTCATGTATACGCAGAGTGGAAGCTCCTTCAAGATCCTGACCACTTCCTTATGGGTTTCACCAATCAGGGATATACCATTGACCTAAGAAAAAAAGTGGTTAGGATTGGCTTCATTCAGAATTAAGTGCAGTATCTATGGTTTAAAGCAGCGTAAATTTATCATTTCATTGTGATGAGCGAATTCAGGACTGCCACATCCAGCAGTCACAGCAATAATTAGCGTATGGATCCACGTGTCTGTCACCTTTTAACTCTTGTATTTGTAGTATATTAAAATAACTAATATGTGTAAATGGCAAACTGCAATAATATGGAAAGGTCCACACTGTGGTTAATTAAATGTACTCTTTCATTTAAGGGACCACCCACCTCAAGCAGTTCATCTCCACTGAACAGCTTGCCACAGCGACCAACAGGTCCCTCTGGTAGAACAGAGCGGATGTAATGATGTCCGCTGTTGGCTTCCAGACTGATGCCGAGGCCACTGCTCTCACTAAACTTCTCCACCTGAGCCACCTGTCACGCAGACACGAAATTATCTCTCGCTTTGTCTATTACAAGGGATTATTATAGTAATAATAATAATAATGTCTCAGTCCCTATTTGACTGACTTCCTTTTTCACATACCAGTTTTGAAGCCCAGGAACTAAGTTCTAGTAAGTATAATTTGATGCATGAGAGACAGGAATTCACTTTGAAAAAGAAACTTACGACAACTTCATTACTTGGACCCAGAATCTCTTGCCACTTCTTCATTAGTTCCTCTTCTTCAAAGGGTGTTAACTTCATTCCTTGGAAAACACAATACAAAAAAAGTGTGAATACACAAAACAAGATAAAAGGCAAACCTGTGATAAACCATTCACAGCCAGCAAAGCAACTTCCATTTCTAACCATTTGCCAAGTACTTGTTGTGTCTTCCAGATCAGACCCACTAAAACAAAAACTTTTCTCTGCTCATTTTAACATTTTCTGATGGTACCCATCTCAGTATTTCCTCACCGTGTGTTTTATTTCAGTCAGTGTGTTCCTGACAAACAACAAGCCTTATCTGTCAGATGTGGGCCCAGTATCTCTGTTGGTGTACTTAAAGCACAATCCCAGCCTCCTACCATGTTTGTCTTCTGTCAGCTGATCCATGGCTGGGCTGACATCAGATCCTTCACTCTTTGTCTGGAGTGCCTTTTCATCTGTGGGGCCTGTAAACACATAATGAAGAGTGACACAGCCACAAGTGGGCAGTGACACACAAAAAAAAAACAAGTCATCTACTTTATAGGAATAGTGCGCGCACACACACACACACACACATAAAATTACCCTCTCTTTAGAGGAAGCCCACCCACTTATCTAATTCCCTTATTGGTCCAAAGAAAGGAAATACATGTCCTTGCTATCCATAATGACAGACTGTAAACATTCCAGGACTTCAAATATCTGTTTAATGGGTCTAGTACTTTTTTTTTTTTACAACTTAATGCCACTGTTGATGTTGCTGGAGTTCCACAGGGCACTGACGTGGTCACCCATGAAATTACCACCCATGAGCCAGGGCGAGCTGTAGTCTATGTTGTCCATCAGCACCTTTTTAAGTGCTGACATAAAACTAATGCTAGCTAGTCTGTGATGTGAAAAGGAGCTTTTTAAGTGAACGGTTAAATTTCTTTCGTTAATCCCAACCATTAAATGACCCATTACACCTATTATCTCATGCTGGGCATGCATTTTTATGCATTAGCTAAAGTATATTCATACTCCCCAAAATATACCAAGTTTTTATAAGGGAGCTCTAGGGACATACCCTCATAATGTGATAATGCACTGATGTAGTCCACTTAATTATCTATGATGCTAAGAAGTGCAAAATCCTTTTTCTCTAACAGGTTTCACAGCAGCCAAGAAAACCTGACCTCCACTGGCTGCTAGCTTTTCTGCCAGTTTTTGAGCTACAACTTCCTGTTGCCACATCAAATCACTTCCATCCTCAATGTATCGCTAGTGGCAAGTTATGTTTGCTTTTCCTGCTTCTGTACTAACCTGGAGGTCCTGTCAGTGCAACTGGGGACAACAGTCTGTTTGTCTCTTGTCTGTCTTGTTTGATAGACAGACAAGACAGACTCTTGTTAGTTCAGGGTCTAAACAACATGATGTAAAGCTTTGGGATCTTTCTTTAGAAATGTGGTTGTTGGGTCAGTCCAGCCAGAACATTACACTAAAGAATGAGAACTGTAGGTCTTGACAGAAATTCTTATCAGAGTTTAGCTTTTGTCCTCTTGGCCTTTGTCAGTGATTATTAATGACTGCATTTCTCTCTCTTATGAGGGGAAGATGGCCAGTAGTGTGGGTGTACCCATTATATTGTTATTATTAGCAGGAACCCTCCAACAGACAGAAAATATTAAGAACGGTGTAAAATGTTTGCTCAAACTATCAACAAATCAGTTATTCTGTAGCATAATACAGACCCCTGCCATTATTCAGTCGTGGGCCACCCTTCTCATTCTATTGTAAATCATAATGTTGACATCACAGTGGACTTGGTAGCAGTGTTTTTATATGTGGTTGGAGAACATTTCTGTAATTTTAACCATATTGATAAAAGTGATGGAAATTTGCATTTGGAGTCGCTCCTTACTGCATCATGAAAGCTCAGACACATTTACACATCAAATGGCACCTTTATTGACAGGATGATGAGTATTTTTCCCCCTTTTTCCTAATTTCTGTCACTTCATCCTCCCTACCTTGAGCAGCCTCCTCTGCCTTCTTCCTCTCCAGCTCCAGCTCCATCATGACGGTGGTGGGGATGGCGACGGAAGGGGACAGGACGGTGGCGCTGGGGGCCACAGCGGGGGGGATCTCGTCAGACCTGAAGCCCCGCCGGATCAGCTTGAGGTGGACTGTCTGGCCGGTGTGTCTGAGCACTTCCACCGCCTGCTGATTAGTGTATCCCCGGATGTTTACACAATCGACCTGCAGAGGGCGACCATTTGTGAGCCCATGGATTAAACAAGGACCAGAACACATTGAGCCGACATTGTGAGTGTGCTGAACTGACATTTATATTCTTGTTTGATAGAGGTGAAATTGAAACAACATTAATCAAAGTAATTATAAACACCAGCGGGCATAGAAACAAAGTGCTACACATGAGCATTTCCATCTATTTTAGCCATTAACTTTATTTATTTAGATCGTTTAGGACAGGTAAGAGCTGCATGAGAATTCACAGTCAATTAAATGTTTTATTCAGTTGGGTCCCAAAGCACATTTAAGAGCAATCAAGCACACATACACACTAATACACCAGGACAAAGACAGAGTTTATGAGAAGTTTAAAGAAACACAAGATGACATTAAGTCATGTTTCAAATGATGCAGGAAATGACACACAGTTTAACTTCATTGTTAATGTCCTGCAGTAATGAAATGAAATAACTTAATTGCTCAGTGTGCTAATTCAAGTCTCTTATATTCACAGGCACAAGACAAAAACACTTTATGAACTATCAGTTAATTGTGAATTATTCATTATGCATCTCATAATTACCCTCCATTGACTAAATGTGATCACTATAATAGATTACATTAAAGATTTATTGCATATTTTACATCATGCCACCGAAGACAGAGAAAATAGTAATAGCCACAAAGAGCATAATTGGGGTACTTACAGCTATTATCTGGTCTCCGACATGAATGCGGCCATCTTGATCTACGGCACTGTCTTTTGTTATGCTCTTAACAAAAATGCCAGAGGGCTCTGAGGAGTCAGAACAAGTGCAAAAAAATTAAAGGGATGAAGAACATAGCCATGACTCATGACGTGAAGACCCAAGGAGAAACGCAAACAGATGTTTCAGTTTGATGTCAGGAGTCAGGGTTTGTGGGCATGTTTCGATATTACAGTACACGTGTTGTGAAAAAATGATGCAATGAAGCCAGAGCACTTATGCTAATGTTGAAAAAAAGACTTTAAATCCAAGGACATGTGATATTCAATTTCACTCAATGAATCCAGCAGCCTGTAATAAAAAAATGTCTGTGTTCCTATCATATTGTAGCTAATTGCTAATTTTATTTAAGTAATTTGGACACTTTCAGGGCAGTGGAAAAGCTAAAAACCCTGGTTAAATCCAGCAAATATAGCATTCATTAGAAGTTGTGTTTTTGTCAATATGAAGATCTGCAGCTTAAATGTGTATTTAGTGAAACACAGAAATAATTAAAGAGCAACATGACTTTAATTTAAATGGTGACCTGTTCTGAAAAGGCAGGCTGCTGTTTCTCACCTGAATTCTTATCTCCAACATAGCCAGCAATAGTGATCCCCAGTCCCTGTGTGTTCTTGGTAAGGCTCACACTGAATGCTTCATCCTCCTCTTCCTCATAGCCCTATGAAAATATTAATGGAAATGTCCAGTCAGTATCCTCTATTAACAAAATAAAAGCAAAGCGTTTTTCATCTGGAAAAAGCAGCAAAGAAAGTCACAGCACTTCAGTCACCTGACTGCATCAGAAGGACAACACAATTGTGCTTTGACAATAAGTGCTCTGAACCTGGTAACCATGTAAGAAAACAGCTAATGTATGCAGTACAAAGGATATGATGTCGTTCCCATTGTGAGCCACTGAGCTTCATTCATGTTTAAATAGGCCTGAGTGTTGAGAATCACTGCTTTTAAGTGTGGTTTCTGAGAAACGTAAAAGTGTCATTTGCTCTACAAAGAGTGAGTCACAGGTGAAATAAAGTGCTATTTCCTGTAACTCAATTTATTCTAGTCTGCCAAGAGTAAGAAAGGACAAAACTGGAGATGAGAGCCCTGAACTTTACATCTGAAATGTTTCTAATACAGAGTGTCATAGATGGTTATCATCTTCAACATTTGTTACAGAGAAACTACATTACTACAGTGCAACTCTGAATTATGAAATCATATTCAGCGTGACACATTTCCACGTCATAAGACTTATATTGAGTTTGTGCCATGTTTTTGGTTCGGCACCTCTTACCTGTTCATTGACAGTGGGGAGCACCACGGACATGACGGCAGAGACAGAAGGGGTCTCGTCCACGGGGCCCCTGGTGACCACCAGCTTCACCCTGTTGCCACACTGCCTGAGGACCTGGGCCACCTGTTCGCTGCCCATGCCGTACAGGTCAGTGTCTCCGATTCTCAGGATGTGGTCCCCGCTGCGCAGACGGCCATCCTGAGGTAGAGAAAAGAATGTTGTCTAACTTCAGCAGCAGAAATCTAATCTATAATAACACTGTTGGTGCCAAACAAAAGGTAAAAGAGTGACAGTTAATTATGTGAGAGAGCTATCTCTCTACTGCACTGAGAGTGTCATAAAATAAAAACACTAATATGGTAAACACTACTGTAAACAACTGTTAACAATGCTGAACCCTCTAAAAGCCCATTCCCAAAGAGGGAAAATAGATATGCATTAATGCAGTCACCTGATCAGCTATGCCTCCAGGAAGGATGGTTTTGACAATAACCCCGGTGGTCTTTCCACCCACAATACCAAAGCCAAGACCAGTACCATCGTTGACAAGCTCAATGGTCTCCACGTGCTGCCACTAGGCAAAGTAAAAGAGAAGAAACAATAGAGCAAATTGATACTGGGTAAGCATTTGAGAAATAGAGATGAATAGAGATGAGAGCAAATGAAAATACTTTCAAACAAAAAGACTTCAAGCCATACATAGCATATGATGAAAAATCCTTAGTGTTATAACTGAAAATATAATGGTGTCCAGTTCAATATAAGCAAAACTTTTTTTCTGATATGAAAGAAGTATGTGTATGTGCCGGAGTTACATTTTACTGCCAGCTTGGATTGCAGGAGCTACTTCTGTGCTCAACTGCATCTTTGTGTGACTTTGTTAAAACAAGCATGCATTTATTGTTTTTTTTTGTAGTTTTTCTCTGCAAGTCCTCTTCAACTCTTGTCAAATCGTGTACCTATTTCACATTCCTGGCATAGATGTGTTTGCACAATTCTTGTTCTCAAAATTGGCAAGTGGGCGTGCAAGTGCAAGTTTTCATTCATCGCATTAGTGTGAGGATGTATCTGTGTACCGTGCTGGAGTTGGCTGACAGTGTACTGGCAGCAGACGGCGTGCGGGACACCGCAGGACTGGCCAGCTGAGGTATTGGTCCTCTTGCCACTGTGAGATGCACCCTTTCTGACGCACTCTGCAGGATGCCTATGGCCTGCTGGTGGCTCACTGTCTGGTCCAAGAGTTGGCCATTGATGGCTAAGATCTGGTCAGCTTCTTTGAGCTTCCCGTCACTGTAGGGGAAAAAAGCATGGAGCGTCAGAGTTGGGTATATGGTGTCAGGACCTCTGATGTTCTATCTGAATCTGCCTCAGAGCAAGGAATTATTCCACTGTCTGTCTGTGACACTGAAACTTGTGATATTTTGAGGAACATTTTTGTAGAAAGCTCAGAGATGATTTGAGTTTCAAGTGTTATTTTGACAAAAACATCTGGAACACAGTCTAGGCAAAATAAGATTCCAATCTGAAAAACTCCCTGAGTGTCTGGAGCTTACTTCTCCCATTCCTTAAATCTGTTTGCCTTTGTTATGATAAGGAATCAGTCTTTGAAGGATGCCATGTTGATTCTTACATACCAGTGAGCCACACTTCCTGGTTGGATTTCTTGGATGAAGATGCCGAGCTCCCCGCGGTTCTCACTCTTGAGTCCCACCACGCTGAAGCCAAGACCTCCTGACACTGGCTTCTGCAGGTCCACATGTGTCACGTAGCGCCCCTGAGTCATACACACAGAGATACTATTTTGCTTTTTGCTGATTCACAAGAGATTCAAGTATAACATGAGAAGAACACTGTGCAGCCTTTAGTTCTTTTTTTTATTTAGTTTATGTTAAAGCTATAGTCTGTAATCCTGTTCAGAAGCACTTTTCGATATACTGGGTGGAATGGGCCTTCCATCCTGAGCGCAGTCACAACATTATGTATTCAGGAATGAAAAGAATCAGACCTATATATCAGCTGCAGGGCTGTAAAAACTCTGACCAATCCCTGCCATTCAGTCAGAACCAATCAGATGCTTTCATGTCTCGTCCTGCTCAAGCCAGAAATATTCAGCACACTACTCTGCAGAATTACAGAGTTTGCAGGAGACAGAGCGTGGCTTTAGATGGAGCACTGACATGAGGGGGAGGGGGTGGAGCTTAGAGGAGGTTTAGAGGAAGTGCCAATTTCATATCTTGCTAGCTCTCCAAGATTACCAACTATAGGTTTAAGAAAGATGAAATCAATGTAATCTGTTGGGAACTCAACAACAGACTGACAGCAGAATATAACACATTAGGTTATGTTACCTGCGCCATGGCATGAATAAGGTGTTCATATTCCTCAGATGATGTCTTGCCATTGATGAGCGTAGAGGCTGACATGTCTGAATGGGAAACATGGCTGCCATTGGGCTTGACTGCTGCAATGTGATCGTCGAGGTCACTCCCGCGTGACGCTGGGACACTCCCCTGGAAAAGTAAAGAAATAAGCATATAGTGAGCAATATTGAAACCATAGATGTTGCACTGACAGATCAGAGATCAGTTGCATTTTTGCATTTTCAACTAAATGATGCTGTCTGTTCTCCAGTTCGTGGCTACATGATAGTGTTGAATCTCTGCAGCAACTGCTGACGATAATCCAACCAAAGACAATTAAAAGTTCAAACAAAAACCATCAGGACTCATCATGATTCCTACTGTGGGCGTAAACATTTGACAAGTTTAATTATAGACACCAAAACCCTGAAAGCTGGGTGTCAGAAACCACTGGGATGCCAGAGAGTTTGTTATCCCACCATGATTAGCTGGATCTATGGAAGCCTAATCCTTCAGGGTATAATGGCTCTTAGCTGATGTTCCAACAATGACTAGGATCCAAATACAATTTTTCTACCATGGTGGGGGGGAAAGCATCACTGGCCATCTGGATGCCTTCGTATGCTGGGGTTTTAATTACTGCAATGACTTTACTTGTGTGACAGATGAATTACATGGACAAGACAACTACATAGAACAGTGTTTTTCCCATTTCATTATCGCCATAGGGCATAATGTTTATGACCATCTGAATGGATTTAAAAGGACGAACATAACGCACAACAATAATTTCATAAACACTCCATTTGGCATATGGCACTGCGGCGCTAAAGCTGTCCTTGTGAACTTGTGCATTTGCATTTTGAGAAGTTGACTGCATAACTTTTGGGTTAGGAAACATGCACTGAAAGGTAACTTTAAATTCAGTCCCAGATTAGTGTGGCGAAGCAACTGGACAGGACACATTAGTGCTGCACGCTGCAAACAAAACCCTACGGGCCGGGCTAACTTAGCGTAGCATGCTGCTAAGTTGCTGCCCTCATGCATGAGCTTTGTTAGCTGGGGCCTGGCTAAGAGGATTATAGTTCCAGTTTGGTTCTTGCACATTTAAGAAATTGTTTCTGCCCCACTTCACACAGTGGCCTCGCTCTCATTGGAGAGTACGGCCTTGTCACCATAGCGACATGAGCTGTGCAAGGCCTAACTAGCAGCGCCAGAAGACGGACAGTGTGTGTATGTTTATGCGTCTGGCTCTTGTCTCACAACAAAACACAAAACACAGCCTCTCTCCAAATTGGCTCGGCTTAAGGGAGCCAAACAAGTGCAGCTGGGTTAGGAAGCTCCATAAAAACATAACACTGACTTGTTGCAGTTCATGAAATACGTCCCTTTACTGTTTTTACAACGTGAAATGGGTCCATTTCAAGATCTGAAGGGAATTTGTGATGAACGGCTGCTTGAGAAATCGTGCTTGGTAAAACAAACATATGCGTCAGCACACACACACACACACACACACACACACACATTCAGTAGGAATGTAGCTCTTATGAAATAAGCTAAATCGCCATCACACAAAAATGCCAGCATGGCTTTTATAATCTAAATTCCACAAGGGGTAAAAACCTCGAACATCCCTGCCTCCCACTGCATAGCTCACATATTTTCATCTCTATTTCTCAAATGCTTACCCTGGCCTCTTTCCACTGTGACTTAAGAGCTCTTTCCCTCCTCAGATGGTCTATTCTCAATGGAGAGAATCAGCTTGAAAAAGAGTTCCTGACTTAGACCAACTATCTCTGCTCATGTACCCATATTATATCTGGCTCGCATGAACCCCTGACAGCAATTTGGCCATGGCAGCAGCACTATTGGGGATGGGGATTTAAAGGGGTGGGAGTGCATGTGAGCCAAAAACAGAATCAGTGAGGTCACCCAGGAAACTGGGAACTATAAAAGCAGCGGCAAATGAGGAGGATATAGAGAATATTCTGACCTTACTCTGATAGGTAGTGCAGGAGTTTAAATTTGGCCTTCTACTCAATGATTATCATATGATCATTGACAAAAGACTTCAGAAGTCTGTCTTATGTTCCCATACAGCAAATGCATTTTCCTCTTGTCCATACCAGCTGTGAGGAGAGGCCTTCCTGATGTGATTACACAGTTCTCTCTCTGTGCAAAAAAAAAAAATGCATTCTCAAGCCACAGCAAATAATATGAGGCTTCAACAGTCGGTATCCAAGACGACTGAAGCCATATATTAGCTCCAGCTGAACTTTAGAATGCTTGCACTGAACGACAGAGGATTTTATCCTACCACCTACTTTGTTTTATGATTGCATCATAAAACAATACCAGCACGCCCACATCCTTTAATATTAGAATTCATTGGAACCTCCACAAATGTATTGTGGCTGGAATATTGATTTCAGTGTCACACTTGGTCTGGGTGAGTCCTGAAGGCTATGCAATGCCTCAACATCAAAATGACGCCATAGCTAAACAAGTGCTGGTCTTCTCAACACAAACACAAGAACTATGACTGTCATTTGATAATAAAAATAGCCAGATTATCTCTTATTTATCATTAGACTTGACAACTTATGTTTATATTACTTGTGTGCTAACAAAGGATGATGCTGCCATTTGGTATTTTGGCAGTTTATACTCATAGTAATAATGCAAGACTCAAAATGACGATAACCCTGTAACCATTTAATGACCTTGCATGGGGCCTTATAGCACCCTGGGAACCCAGCATTACTCATTTATAATCAGCATTGTCATTCTAATAAGTAAGTGAAAACCTTTTAATAGATTAAAAGAAGGCTTGTGTTGATTGCATAATTATGAATGTGCCTATAAGGTATGAGGATAATTCTCAGTTTACCTGGTCTCTGAGATGCTGGACGGACTTCTGCAAGGCCAGGATCTGGTGGAAGAGGGGACTCTGGAGCACTGATTTGAGCAGGCTGAGCTTCTCCTCAGTGGGCACCTCCCCCCGCTCCTTCAGTTTGGCCTGGAGACGCTCCACCGCCTGCAAGGCACGCTGTGTATCTGCAAGCCGTCGCATATTTCAGTGACAGCGCCAATCGGAGCAGAGGAGTGGATGCAGGGAGAAGCAGGCGTGGGAGATAGATAGAGGTGGAGACAGGTGATGAGGACAGAGGCTTTATCAGCACAGCGCCAGAGATAGTGAGACAAGGGTGCTTGAGTCTGACTACATTTATTCAATTAAATTGAATTTTTACTTTTATTGTAAAGCATATGCAGTGTTCCATGCAGCCCTTTAATTGATTTCTTTTATGTTTACAATTAAATAAATCACACGACTTGGGTTTTGCACCAGAGGGGGGAAAAAAAACATGCATTATTTGTCTTGAGAATAGCAGTGTTTCCTTTTTTGCCTTGAGGGTCAATGGTGGGTTGCACAAGAGCATTGAATGGGTATCAGGAGAAAAGGATAAAAGAACCAGACCCTCCACCGTTTGCCTGCTGGACCTTGCATAAGCCCCACAATCGAACAACTCCAGAGTGGCTTGTTAGTGAGGATGGGCCAGCCGAACGTCATCTGGACAAAAATAAGGCAATTTCCGTAGCCCACCAACTGTGACTAACACCTAATAGGGCGTGCACAAGGTCCAAAGCACTTTTTGCACTTAGAAGCTCTACTGTTTGAACAAAGGGTGTAAACAAGCCAACAACACTGGGGTCTCAGCAGGTTTTTTTTCCCCCGTTCGTCACTTGTGTTATGCAGGTGACTGTGTCATTTTCATTGCCCCCTTCCTCAGTAAGCATAATGAGGAGTCTCTGAGTGTTGTGTGTGTATACATGTGTGTTCCAAAAGTCATGATGATCCTGGAGCAGAGCTTAAGGATGACACTATTAAAACTGTCAACACTGCAGTCCTAGTTCGATTCAGTGAAAAAAATCTATCACAATACATATTGAATTTTGTACTTCTGTGAGGTCAAACGTAAATTAAATGATTTTATTGTCATGTTACCAAGACTGGTGCATTTATGCCCTATTGCCCCAACCTGCACATTACTGTCGGTAGAACATAAGCACATGGTCAACATGCTAGTCTTTACAGTGACCACAGATTGTGGCATTAAAAGAAAGAAGCTGGCAGCATAGATTTGGCTCCATGCTTGACAGTTGGACACATAAATCTCCATGGGGACAAACAAACAATCAAGTATATGGCAACATTATCAGATATGGCAACATTGGCAGTCCACATGCCTTGAACTGGATCCAGTGCCTCTTACACTGGTTGAGAGAAACTCACAGCATGTGCCAAATGCGGATATAGCGCCAGCAAAAGACGGACACCCAGCGACTAAACCAAACCCCTCGGCAAAAAAAAAAAAAAAAAAAGCTCATTTTAGACCCAAGGATTAAAAATAAAAAAGGCACAGTGAGTGTACTGAGGCAATATTTCATGTATTGTCCTGTTTACTATGATAGTATTAATTAAAATGAGTATTTGGTATTTGAGCCTCAAAAAGTCAGCCTGTTAAATTAGAGATTTGAAGTTAAAGGACAGAGGAAGGAGTGAAAGGAGCATCCAATAGATACTATCACACATAGCCATATCCACCTATGTATCTAGCTGCCATAAAACAATACAAAGTGATTACTTACCCATAGTTTCTATCATTTTTAGAACTGCAGGTTAATGTGCTTTCTCCCCATTAACAGCAACATCAAACTCTTTCCGTTTTCAAGGCCTGCAAAGAACAACATAATGTGTTATGTCTTTGAGGGCACAACACACTTGATGCCAACAGGAAGTAAGAGCTGGAAAGCCTCATTCTCCTCTGAACCCAACTTCTTAAAACCTCTATTTGAAAAGGTCAACATGAAAGAGAAAATGGATTTATTTCAATTCCATCAGGGCCATTTTTATCTCTTGAGACTGCTACGCCGTGACATCACAGAGGACTATTGTGCAGAAGAAATGTTGGCTATTTACTGAGTCCCCAGCGTAATGGTGCAGGTGACATTAAAAATTATTATCCATTTTACTCCTATCAGAAAGATGTTGTGTGCTGTGATAACCATGGTCAGCAGAGGTCTTACGATTCTAAAACAATGGCCACAGGACATATCTCTCATTATCTGTAGACCCAAAAAGTGTGCCAATTTTCACAATATAGCCTGCATTTAGCCTCTGACATAACCTGGTTGTTGGTTGTATTTCTAATACTTTGCTTTTTTATGTTACAGCTGTGATGGTACTGGCTGAAGAGTGGCCACTGCGTGCCTGGAGACACCTGCAGCTTCCTTCATCACAACTGGGATGCACGTAAGTGAAAGGCATTTTGCATTTCACACACACCACTTTTTTTCACCACATTTACCTGCCCAGTGTGCAGGTAGGCCAAAGTTTTTTTTTGTTTTGTTTTGTTTTTTTCATACACATCTAAACCTGGAGTTGCATCTGTCAGTGCTTGGTTCATTCTTAAGCAGGAATGTGTATTACCGAGCGGCAAACCACGCTTCACGTCACATGCAATCGCACTCTCAGCCAACTCAATTCAGCCAATAACAGTCCACATTGACAGGGTATATATTTACTATCACATATGGCAAAGAGAAGCAGCAACTGTTTGGCATTTTTGCTTGAAATATAACAAAAATATCAATGAATTATAAAAATAGTTAATAATTCTTGATCAGAAATTCCGTCACTTTTGTACAGACTTTTATTTGTTGTGCTCCTTGGCTAAAAACATGTAAAGGACCTCATTCTTTCAGTGTTACTCTATGTACATCTGATGAGTGACATGTTTGACAGGATGTAGACTATACATTAACATGTTGCCATTAAATTACACGTGGCGCACACACACACACACGCTCACATACTTGAATCCTACGCTGTGAAAGCCTTGCTATGTGACACCTTTAAACCCAGTGGTAACACAGGAATGCTTTTTATTTGACGATCCAGTGCTGCGGCTGTCAACCACCCATCCTGACTTTATAAGAAGCGGTTCTGTTACATGTTAGCATGACTCAGGGAGACATTACACTATTACAGGAGATTGGTAAGACCATTAAAAGCCCTGTGTCGACTCTTAAAATAGCTACAGTACATGTGGGAACAGGATCACCACAGCACTGGTTTGTTTATTTTCCATTTCATTCACTTCACACAATGTTCATACCTTTCAAACTGACTAGTGAGCTTACTAAATACAGTATGTGGCCTGTAAATGATTGCTTTATAAGGTTATCATTGTAGACCAGTGATGATTGGTTTCTTATGCTATTACTGTAATAAATGGGTGCTATATAGATGTTGCTTTCAGGGACACACGGCAGTGTCCGTTCAAATTCGTCATAATAAATGGTTCATGCTCTTAAAGAACAGGCTTGCACTTTTCCAGTAATGATTCACAGAAGGTCTAAGGAACTCATTAGCTACTGTTACAGTGGACTTCAACCCAAAACACGGGAGCTTTAAGGTGCTATTTGCCTCCGAAAATAATCGCTGGTGAAGTCATGCGTGAGCTTTGCCTTGACCACAAATAGCTAATAATAACGGGTTGTCATTGTGTCGCGCGGCTCCCCTCCAAAATAATAGTCAATGTCTGCTGATTTCTTCTATGTTTAACGTTTGGCGGTCTTAATAACGCGTTTGCTACTTATGTGCATTGTTGGTAAATCCAGCCAGGTTCGCTAGTATTTTGAATCAAGGCACTTGGGACAATCCGCTTTACTCAACTCCTCCTCCTCCTCCTCCTCATCCATGGAGCCAGAAAGCAACAGGCTGCCGAGAGGAAGACGGTGAAGAAGTGACACACTATCACTGCTTTAGTTCACACAACAGCCCACTGTGGCTACTTTCAGTACATAGGACATATTTTAGCCTTGGAAAAACAGAGAGCACTTTAAATCCAGCCGTACTTGCTGAGCAACAGGCGCCTCAGAGTAGATTTCCTCTCATTAGCGACAATGTAGCGAACAAAAGGCGACTGTGGCCAAGGCTCAAGTTGTTATAATATTCAAAAAATATTCAGTAACATTTCCTCGAGCGATGCTTGTCATGAAAATAATCACTTACATGAGTGTGGAGCGTTTGTTTTGCCGGCGGCCAGTATCCTATGCTATCCCCTGTTGTCCTGCGCCTAACGGAGCACTGCCCGCCTGCCTGCCGCTGACTGGGGCTTAAAGATGGGGCGTAGTGTAACTCGATCCTCTCTGGACGTTTTCAGCGATAGCGGCACCGAGAGTTGAGCTGCTGGGACTGAAGCGCCGCTTACTGGTTGCCTTGACACCTAGGCCTGAGATGTGAGGCCTGGTTCCCATCCCCACTGTCACAGAGGTGGTCAAATAATAAATACTGAATGTGAAAGTGGAGATGGAGCAAATAAACTGCTAAATAGACAAGGATTGTCATTTTATGTCCCAAAATGTGATTCTTGAACTCGCTGGTGGTTATCAGTATATTTACTCTTGGCCCGATTGTTGAAAAATGCACACTAAAGTGTCCTCTTGGGAGGCAAAAATGCCTGCTAAAGTCCCCCTGATGTCTAAAACTCACTAATTTACTCACATGGGTGGAAAAAAAATCACACTAAACGGCCCTCTTGGCTCGTAAAAACATCTTAAAATGCCCACTTGGGTGGTAAAAACGCACTGTAGGTGCCCTTTTTTCTTTTTGTCCCTGCCCTTCAAAAAGTCTATGCACGCCACTGGGAATAAGTATATTAGTATTTTGTTGTAATGGAATTAACAGATTCTATAGTAGCCTCTGGAAGGATAATACATTTTCACTGATGATGATGTACCTTCTTTATGTATCAGAGTTTTTTTATTATTATTATTATTTGTCCAGTCCATTTCAAGCTCAAGCTGTGAATTGCAAACGCACATGAGCAGCAAACAATAAATAAGCACCAGGATCCTAAGGGGCGTATACATCTAACCTTTATATCCATAAAACACTTACATTAAAGTTATTTTGCAGATTTGTGGGACAACAATGTCAAAATCATGCTGTTTGTCCGTTCGTAAGGCAAGTGAATAACGTCCTTGAAATGATAACATCTGGGGACATCTGGCCTGAGTGACCCATCATTGCCACAGATGCTGTAGTGCACTGTTTATACGCCCTTGAGCAAAGTGCTGAGCGCCATATCTAACATATTATATAGAGGAAGAATGATACTGCTGTCATTCTTTTTAAACACACTGGAGTCATTGCAGGGCAAAGTAAGAAAGTAGACCTGCATTCTTAATGTGGGTCCTTTACAAGCATTGCTGCAGGGGATCTATTCATGGCAGAATTGATTCAAACTTGTTGTGACTCAGATTCAGTCAGTGTCTGATTACGTCCATTTTTCACATTGACCACAAGCAGATATACTGTAATACTGTACAAGTAAAACATCATCAATACACCCACATCTCGTCGAGTATAAAGTCCATGCTCACACACACACACACACACACCAGTGCATATAAAAGCCAAATGTATAAGACTGTGAAGCACAGTAAGCAACATATGGTGTGATTTTGATTACAAGTGGAAAGTAAAGTATTTTTAGGCCCAGGAAGCACCTTGGAAAAGGACACAGCATGCTGTTGAACCCAGAATTCTCTTTCTGTGTGCTGTTTACAGGATTAACCACTACGTTTCAGGCAGCAATGCACCATACTTATCAAATATGATATGAGCTATTATTTGAAATGAAATGTATCAAATGCCCACTGGGATGGACAGTGTTGCCTGTTACCTCATGAGTCAGCTCCAGCAGCACCAAAAATAGCAATGCTCTGATTAGATTTGCATTGTTTTTCCCTTCATTGTCAGGGAAAGAATAGGACTGTATCGTAGCACCGACAATAGCACCTCCACAACCTGCAGAGGAGAGCAGGAAGGAGTAAGGTCAATGTGTAAGAAGTCATTTCAACAAGGGAGAAAGGGATACAAGCTGCTTTCGGAGCTGATACTGACAAAATCCCTTCACCATTTATATCTTTACTTCTACCTACCTCTTATCCACCCTATAACTCCCCTCTTACTTTGACAATAAGCCACTTTTATGTGAGATTGAAACAAGAATGAGAAAGAAAGAAAAACAGCTCAGGGCTGGATGGCTCCAACATTTTGTATTTTTATACTTGTCTTTCACGGGCCCTCGGCAATAGCCATTGTTTGAGACCACTTAGTGACACCAAGTATGTGATAACTGGACTCAAATTGTTCATGGTTTTTTTCCAGTAGTTTTTTTTTGTTCGTAGGGCTAGGGTTTCAATCCATTTGTTCATTTCATGTGAACATTTCATGTTCCTTTCACCTTTTTAAATGGGCCGATTCAGCGTCGCTGAAGATGAATAGGTTAATTGGTGTGTTCTGTGCCAAAAGATACACCGATTAATCTGCTATGTAGGGGCCAGTTTTAGATGTTAATGACTTTAATGAAGTCAATCACACCTAAATGGCTTCTATTAGAAACACGTGTGTTTGACAGGTCAAAATGAATGGTCTAAAGACGATATGCTGTTCTTTGTTACACTGCTTTATAGCAATTCAGTGTGGCGATCAGGAGCACAATAATTATTCAAAGTCATGATGATTTCTAACATGACAACCATCTCCACAATCCCTGCTAGCAAAAACCACACATTTTCTTTAAAGGGACTCACTCTTCACCTGTCATGCTTTGTTGGGTATATAAAGCCATATGGTGTAATAACGAAATGCCCTGAAGGAAATCACAAATTCACTGATTGGGCCACAGTGAAAGCTGGCATTGTCTGCCTTTCGTGATTTATTGGCAATAAATTCATCATCATTCAAATAGCCTTTGGAAGTATAACATCCCAAAAGATGTAAAAGGGTTCGCAGAAAGAATCAGACATTATGGTTAGTAGTTTTGAAGCGGGGCTAGCCAGAGGGTAATATATAAATGTATAATATAAATAATGTTGCAGCTGCATGCTGGGTCAGTGGAACTAAATGGCATAGAACAAGAAAGAACAACTAAAGGTTTAGGGGCTTTACGAGTCCTGATGCTGGCCCTATGGGGAACCCTAGCCTTGTGTCTGGTCTTTGGGGACATAGGATGGAAAACTGAAAGTTTGGTCTCATAGTGTTGGAAAGTAAAGGTCACATGGGTTATAGCTAATCAATAGGTCTATTCCCGTTGGGAATTTGAATGTGTAGATGAAATTTAATATCAGTCACAGAGAGAGAGAGAGATCATGTGAACATACAGTGACGTCCCTTCTCGGAGATTTTTGGAGACTGAGATTTGATGTTCAGGGTTGTGCCAGGAGAGAGGTCATCAAAAATCAATCAGCTTCTGACTCCTGGGAGCATGAACATGCACACCAAATGTCAAACCAATCCAGACATGAAAATGAAATCAATTGTACACATTCTGTAATAACTACTGAAGTGGAACCTCCAGTTTTATCTGGAGCCAAGTCATGGTGCAAGACTGAGTAGTGTACATGTAAAGTGGGTTTGCTAGACCTGTTTAGCAAATGTACAGTCCTCTGGACTATTTGGTTTCCTCATTGTTTAATATAGTTAAAGGTGCAGTGCGTAAGATCTGGCCTTACTGAATTTCTCCATTGTGCCAAGCACTGCTGTGGCCCTATATAGAGCCACTGTTTGCTTTGTCCACTTTGGGAAATATTGTGTCTGGCTCTGTTCTGTATGTAGATACAACGGCTCATTGTAACAAACTATTCTTATACTTATTACTCCGGCAATACATGTTTTAAATAAAGAGCCCTGCATACAAAGAACAATTTATCCTTTCCTTAAGTTCAAGACTGCTTCTGAGTCATCATGCATAAATGAAAGAAACATGAAAACAGTTTTTTGTCATTTAATGCATATTTGATTTTCACTGTATGATGAATGTGTGTAAATATGATTGGGCTCAGTTGTCATTGGCAGCTGTGTGATATTTGGCTATAGGCCTTTGGACGCTATGGTATGGAGGGTTATTAGGAATAATTTATTTCCTCCATCTTCTTTTCAAGTTTCTGTAATGCCACACTCAGAGGAAATTACAACCTACATCACTTGAAAGAGCTTTTAGAGCAGTTTTCTGACCCCAGTATGTCTGGCAGCTGAAATTAGGACACTAAAAAAGCTCCAAATGGCCCACAAAGCCAAGAGCTTTTGAATGCACCCCGAGTCAAAGCAGGTGAGGTGAGCTTAAATAATAACAGAGGAAAAAAAGAATATCTTTAAATGCAAGCGATGGTCATTACTGAAAAGAAGAAAAGGTCACATCTGGCTAATTTACATAATACAGCAGTTTGTGCCTCTTATCTAATCATAGTCTATACATTTGAGACTGCATTGGTGTTTGCATTCGAGTCACAGAGCTGTAGCATCTGTTTTATGTCTGAGACAAATTGCTTGCCAGATTTTGAAAAACACTGCGTGTCATTTAGCTCCACTTAATGCTGTTTTGAAGACACATTCTGGTTCCTCAAAGACTTTTCTATCCAGCTGCAACAAAACATATTCAGCTGCAAATTAAAACAAAAAAAAAAAGAAATAAGCCTGTTTCTCAGATTGCTTTTCCTCATCTGAAGAAAGATGGTAGCTGGAGGTTACATTCATTTATATGTATTAATATTATTTTACATTATTGTATATCTTCAGATAATGATGATGGAGTTTGTAAAAAGGTACACCAGTGCTTTGAGCTAATTATAATGTAATCTGTGAACATACTCACAGTGACAATGCTGATAGCTTTGTTTACCTTTTTAGTTTAGAATGGTAGCGTGCTGATATTTTGTCATTAGCAGTAATCATAATGGGAATGTCAGTGGTATTTACAGTTAGGCCCAAAAATATTTGGACAGTGACACAAGTTTTGTTAGCTGTTTACGAAAATGTATTCAGGATACAATTATATAATCAATATGGGCTTAAAGTGCAGACTCTCAGCTGTAATTTGAGAGTATTCACATCCAAATTGGAGCAAGGGTTTAGGAATTACACCTATGTAATACGTAGCCACCTCTTTTTCAAGGGACCAAAAGTAATTGGACAATTGACTCAGAAGGCTGCAAAAAAATAACAAGGCTGCATGGGCTCTTCCCTTGTTAACCTGTCATCAATCAAGCAGTTAAAAGGTCTGGAGTTGATTCCAGGTGTGGCGTTTGCATTTGGAAGCTGTTGCTGTGAACACACAACATGCGGGCAAAGGAGCTCTCAATGGAGGTGAAACAGACCAGTTAGGAGTGAACAAAGCAACAGTTTGGTACATTCTAAAAAAAAAAAAAAAAAGAGTACAGCTTGGGAACTCAAAAAGGCCTGGACGTCCACAGAAGACAACAGTGGTGGATGATCGCTGAATCCTTTCCATGGTGAAGAAAAACCTCTTCACAACATCCACTCAAGTGAAGAACACTCTCCAGGAACCAGAATGATGGGAAGAAGAAGGTTTGGAGAAGAATTGGAACAGCTCATGATCCAAAGCACACCACATCTTCTGTAATACATGGTGGAGACAGTGCGATGGCATGGCCATGCATGGCTTCCAATGGCACTGGGTCACTTGTGTTTATTGATGTGACAAAAGACAGAAGCAGCCGGATGAATTCTGAAGTGTATAGGGATATACTCTCTGCTCAGGTTCAGTAAAATGCAGCAAAGTTGGACGGTGCTTCACAGTGCAGATTGATAGTGATCCAAAACATACTGCAAAAGCAACCCAGGAGTTTTTTTTAAAGCAAAGAAGTGGAATATTCTGCAATGACAGAGTCAATCACCAGATCTCAACTCAATCGAGCATGCATTTCACATGCTGAAGACAAAACTTAACGGAAAAAGACCCACAAACAAGCAACAACTGAAGACAGCTGCAGTAAAGGCCTGGCAAAGCATCACAAATGAGGAAACCCAGCGTTTGGTGATGTCCGTGGGTTCCAGACTTCAGGCAGTTATTGCCTGCAAAGGATTTTCAACAAAATATTGACTTAGGGTTATGTTTATTTGTCCAATTACTTTCGAGCCCCTGAAACGAAGAGTGTTTGTATAAAAATAGCTACAATTCCTACATGTCTAATCATATATTTTTGTTCAACCCTTGAATTAAACCTTAAAGTCATTCAATTCTGTTGTAGTTGATTCATTTCAAATCCAATGTGGTGGCATGCAGAGCCCAAATCATGAATCATTGTCAAAATATTTGTTTCACATGGCTAATAGGTGGCATGTAAGTGCATATGTGCAGTGACTCAAAACCAGCTATTTCTCTTGAGGGAACATCATGATATTTTGTTTTAATACTAATGTGTGTGTGTGGTGTGAATATATATATATATATATATATATATATATATAATATTACGTTTGGCCATAATAAGAGTCTGCTTGCAGCTAGTAATTGCAAGGCTTTTTATTATACATAAAATAAATGCTCACTTATATGTTTCTATAACTTAACAAAACCACTTTGGAGCCACTATTGTATCCAACAAATAGCACATTATTTCCTAGTGATTATTGATGCAAAATGACCACTGTTCACCCAAAGGCTGATGGAAGCATCAGTGAGACTAAACTGATCAAAGATATATCTGCACATTAAAATACATGCAGTGTTTTGCTTTATTGCGAGCATCATCAGAGCATCTATGATTAAAACATGGACAGGTAGCTAAAAATTCCATCCTAATTATTTGCAGTATGCAACACATGTGCTCACCCTGGTAGAAGCTCCACCTCTTGGGAAAAGTAGTTTCTAAATATTGGATGGAGTACTCTGAGGCATAGAAATTGAAGTCATACTTGTTATAAAATAAAAAGGAGTAGAACACAGTGGATATGGAAAAACACATACACAACAAGGAAGCATTAGTAGTACAATACAAGTTCATTATATAATGAATGGGACTTCAGTGGGATCAGATTTAAGTACCAAAGATGCCAAATTCTACATTACAAATGTAACATAGTGGATTACAGCATCAAACTCTATGTCGATACCCATAGGCTGAAGTGTATCTCTAGTATCATCCTTCTTTCCATATCTCATTGCGCTCAATTCTGTGGAATCGTCGAGAGGAGATTAAACGTGAAGATTTGTTTAAATGACAGGTGTCAGGATAGTTGACTCCACTGTGTCTGATGTTTCAGTCTTTGTTTTACCTGTATCACTTACCTGGGTAAAACCCTAAAACAGGAAAATGCTTTGTCTTCCTCAGTACTTAAAAAAAACTACAGTTCCCAAGGTGTGTGTGATTAGAATTTCATTGGTTTTGTTTACCTGCTCATTGCTGAATCATGTGTGCTCTGATGGAGGAAATATAGTGAACCACTGGTAATTCTTAAGAAAGCTTGCAGCTACATTTTTGAATGTTTTCGAATCTTTTAACCAGTAATCTAATGCAACTTGTGTATGTTCTGCTTATCTTCAATTTTAACTTTGTAGACATATTCACACCAAACTTTAAAGAGAGAGCTTCACACACTGTCATGTGATAAATAATGAAGTGTTGTTTGTGGAAATGCTTTTAATTGCTCAGGAAGTGTCTGCCATGCTGGATGTGTGACAGGGTGGAAAAAATACATCTTGTCAAGAATCTCTGCTAAAACAGTGTGCTTGTTCACTGATCTTCCATGTGGCTACACACGACCACCTGCATACAGTTAAGCAACCAGCTTTTCTAGACAGCCAGTCAGTTTAGGGTTGATAAGGACACAAAGTTAAATGCGTACCACTGCACATAGCGTGTCAGAGAGTTGTTGAAACAGAAGGATGAATATCATCATCATATAATAGGCTACCCTTCATACAGGTACAAACTATCAGAGTTAATAATACACATCATCTGTCTGTGCAGTGCTTCTGCAGGATCCCTGTTGAGACAAGGCTCTGAATGAATTGCTGTTTTTACATTTTTGTTGAAGCAAATGAGGTACAGTGTTAATTAGTGCGCTTTAGAGGAGCTGGTAGGCATATTTTTATTTTAACATTGGAGATAACCGTGCTAGCTTTTCCCCTGCCTCTACTCTTTATGCAGAACTAAAGCTAATTGCCTCCCAACGTTAAAGCACAGACCTGAGAGTAATATTGATCTTTTCATTCGACTCTCTGCAAGAAAGTGAATAAGAGTATCTCCCAAAATGTTGATTAATTTCTTTTATAATCACAGTCAAAGCAATTAGCCGAAACATAAGTCTCGTTTACTCTGAATTGACTTCATTATTGTTTTACTATTTAGGCTGTTCCTGATTATATCCCCACCATTCTCTACACTTCAGGCTCTTTAAAGGTAAGGCATGTGTCTCATCTCCATATAGTTTACTGATAATTGTAAATATATAACGTGTACCACTGTCTGTGTCGGCCAAAAATAATGCTGGATAACACGTCAGTATAACAGTGGTCTGCTTTAGCTTTCCAGTGAAATGTGTGGGAATCCATCAAACAGGAGTAGAAAGGATGTGTATCTATGTGTTTGAATGTGAGCAGAATTGATCTCTTCTCTCCCAAACCTACCTACACCCTTTAAATAACAAGAGTGGCAGTAGTAGCACCGTCAAGAGAAACATAACTTCTCAAAATAAACTTTTTAACAGGAGCTCATATTTTGAACATTGTGTAGATCTAGACTGTTCTGAAACTGCAGTGTAGGATGAAGACGTCTCTTTTTTAGCACAAAGCTCCAGTCTTGGCCTTTGTGCTGTCTCTGTATACAGCATGGTGCTGTGGCTTTTCAGTCGTGTGGGGGTCAAACCCAAATCCCAAGGAATGCACGAATATGCTTGACACATTCAAGCACATCACCCAAACAACTTTTCTTTTTTCTTTTACACCTTCACTGGATCTCCTGAATCAAATCTTCTTTATGTGACACCTTAAGTTGATCCAGTATTATTTTCAGCCAGCAATAGTGAGTGCAGAGCTCTTATAATATCCTTTGTTACAGTATATCCTGTTTTACACACACAAACTCTGCCTACATGACAGTAGGTGTGTGTATCGAGCCTCGCTCCCACACTCTCTGACTGCAGACACACAGACGGTCTATGCCTAAAGAGAGAGTCATCGATCGAGCTATTAATTTCATTTTTTTTAGTTAGTGTCAATATCACAATGCTATTATTCATGAGGACACAAATTAGTCTGAATTGAATCGTAGCAGCCTATTTTCTGATAGGAAAATAGTTGCTTTCGATTAAATTATTCAAAAATGTATATTAGGGCTGATTCCAGTATGTCTTAGTCATCATATGAAAGAGAATCTTCATCCAAAAATGCACATGGACACCCACACACACGCACACAAATGCAATCGATCACGACCGGCTGCGCTCTGTTAACTGATTCGTGACAGTATGGGCAGCTTGACCAGCTTCAATCATTCTTATCTTGAACCATTTTTGTCAACTGATTTCATTTGTTTTTATTAATATGTTAATAGATTTTTTTAATGTGGGGGATTGCATTGACCTTGATGCTAAGGTGTTTTTTCTTTTGTTAAAAATTGGAATATTCTCTCTGAAGAATTAAAGCCACAGTGGGTGAAAGAAATGTAGGTGTTGCTTGGTAAAGTTCATCGCAGCTGATGTAATGTCGGATGTAGGCAGGCATGTCGTGCCCACTGACTGTGGGCTGTCATGTGCGTGCACCGACAGCCAACCAACTACTCAACATGGTAAGAAGCATCTACAAAACAAAAAGGTTTCATATTGGTTACTGTAATCATTCTCACTCTTCATACTGTCCATAAAGAAATTCCTCTGTTTGACCACAGTGACTAAACTGAAAGAAATGGGAACAAGGCGCAGAACAGGGCAAAACTGTGTTCTGTTCAGCAAAGTTCAGCAAAATCAATATCTAATCAGTGTCTTTGTCCTGGAAGTTGGCCATGTATATTTATCACGACTGATTTGTCATGGCAACGCAGATAAGTAGATCTAGTATCCCTGTTGCTGTTGCACAGCAAGGAAGCCTCATCCTAGGAAACACAAAGTGGGAATTTTGCACCATAAAGACTGCAACTTTTAAAGACACCCACTCAGTTTGACTAGCTAAGACTTGTGAAGCCTCGTATGAGCTTTGGCTTAACTTCACAATGCACTTTTATATGAAATGATGACTGTGGAGTTTGTGCCCCTGCTTCTTACTGTGAGATCTCAACACAACCAGGATGTGGAGGAGTAATCGCTAAAGGGACTGGTACCTCTCCACATATGTGTGGTGAGCATTGTATAAAGATAGTATTTTTAAAGTCAGAACCCATAGAGCCTTTGCTCACCCGTGTCACTCTCTCGACAGTCACAACTGCAAAAGTGCTGCAGATCAGACCAAAATGTAAGGCCTTGTTTTTGTCGCGTCTTTCCTTTTTCATGTTAGTCATTTATTTTCGCATCACTTTGAGCAGGGACTGTCCTCATAAGGGGGGAAACAGCGTTTGGTGTCCCTCAAACATCATGTTTTTGGACTTGGGATTTCTGGTGGCAGTGTGAAATGTGACTCTTAACTGTCAGGAACAAAGGCAGAAGTAGTGTGACGTTGTTTTCAGTTACAGAACCTCTCAGCCAGGGGATAGAAGTGAATGAGTAAGTCAAGAACAGCTGTGACTTGAGCAGTGTGATCGCTTGCGTGTGGCAGATGGCCTTTTTTTTAAATTATTACCATGACCCAGATGTGTCTGTTGTCAATATTAACCAAACAATTCCACTTATCAAACATGATCAGGATTGTTTTATATGACAAACTTTTTGCCAGTTTTCATCTTTGTACTTTTATACTTAATGTCACAAACACTTTTCTCTGAAGCCCACTTTCCCTCAGCCTCGTGCACACCGCTACAGTTCCCCACAAACAGCTGAGGAAGAGTGTCTAGTTGTCTAAGCACTTTAAGCACTGCTGCATATGTAAGTGTCAGCACTGTGGAGATGATAATTCCTGGGCTTGCTAGCACGGATAAACAGGGAAAATGGCTGCTTTATTATTGGATTCACTTTGCACAACAACTGTCCCCATAAGCCTTAATTTTCCTGAACAGCTTTATATTTGGCAGGGGTTTCTTCCAACAGCACAGTGAGTAGCTATACAGAGGTTTTATGGTGCTGTGCGTCACTTTATGGTGTTCAATTATGACTGTGTCTCAGGTGCTTAACTCTCTGTATTTAGTAAATCCGTTGTTGGCAGCTGGAAAGTTAGCATTAGCATGTCACGCACACAAGTATACGTATTGCCATGAAGTGAAATGTTGGTGTTCATAAGGAAACAGATATTAAAATGACTTGGCTCAGAAACTGTTTGTTTCATTCCCCCCCTTCCCTCTGCACTTTTGTATTCATTAACATTTATAGTGTTTTCTTTGTGGCATATTTAAATATGAAAAAAACAACAGTCTATTTTCAGTTTAAAGATTTTTCAATTTTTTTTCTCAGTTTGCTCAAAGGAAGCATTAAATTAGTGAAACCACATATTTATTGGTAAGTATGCATTGTTTGGGGTTGATTGATGGATACTGTGTCCAGTAAGATGCACACAACCACCAGTTCCCCCATTCTGGTATTAGTGCACAAGCTTTGATTCTGAGGTTGTGCAAGAAAATCAGACCTGCTCTCACAATTGATGGAACATGCTGCCATAGAGACAGCTTTTTTTTCTCTCTGCTCTTCTCTTACAGGTATAGTACTGTCCTTTTTCACTTAACAGCTCCCTGCTGAGAAAGATACTAATGCCCTGAAAGATGCTTAAAGCTTGAAAATGATCTGTAAGTTCATCTCTTTGAGCAACCTTTCACATACAGTTAGTCAGGCGATCAACTCTTAATACAAAAACTATCAATTATAGGGGCTTTAAAGTTGTAATTCTGCCCATAGTCCAGCTCATGGGAAACATTTTATGGCTCTGTTCCTTGAATAAGAGGTTTTGAACCTTGTGTCTGTCAGTTTATATTATGTACTTTAATTCATTTTTTGTTGTTGTGTTTGTGGAGAATTTGATTTAGTTACAACCCTTCACCTTCAAATTTTTGCAGTTTAGTAGAAGCATGTGAAAATGGATGTATTTTTTTATTTTTTTTTGTTCCGCGAAGGATCCTTTATTTAAATTGAAAGCTTTTCATCTGACAGCAGCAATGTTATCTCTGTCTTGAGGACAGTTAGTTTAGAATTAGTGTGAAGAAATCTCGTATGAAGTATGAAGTATGGAACAAATCACAGTGTGGCTCCACTTCCCACGAATGATAGACTGGCAATAATAGAATAAAAGGTATTTTTATTGCTGCTAAATGGGATATTTTAAAAGCATCCAATCTGACATCTTTGACTTCTCACAGAAAGCTACCCGTAGCCATTAAACTGTTGTCGGATCAAGGCTTTTTCTTTGTTTTATAACTTTCAATAAGAGTTCCTAACACTGACACATATTCAATAGAAATACAATTTATTCATCAGTCATGATTTGGAGTTTCAGCTCACATTCCATTTTCAAAAAAGGAAACTGCTATATCCATGCAATTCAGGGATGTTTCCTATTGCTTTCATGATTTTCAGTCCCCTTTCTGCAGTAAAACCTCATTTCCATGTTTTTGAAATGCTTTTCCATTTTAATGGAGGAAGCGCAGATCTTTTTGTAGTGTTATCACAAGCTATTCAGGAGATATAACGGAGCTGATCCAAAACTGAGTGGTATCCCATCGGTCTGTAATGTGCGTCTCCAACAGTGGTGTAATGTTTGTGTTACTGCCAATTGTGCACACTGTTATTTTGCAGCTCTTGTGTATTTCATGTAGTCGAGGTGGCAGCAGTGTATTAAGGTGTTGCTTTGAAGCTACCTGGTTTATGCAAGTGTAATGGCAGACAGCTGTGGTCGGTGCTCTACACGGAGAAATCCATTTGCATCGGAAGAGCACGGAAAGCAGTGCCAGGGAGAGATAACGCTGCATCTTTTCAACCGCAGGCAGCCAGTTATTTTTCATCGGGGCGTTCAGGAGTTCAAGGTGTTTCTCAGACAGGAAACAAGCCCCAAAAAAAAAAAGTGCTTTACCAAGTGTGTGTTCGCGTGGGCTCATTAGTGGAGCACTGGGTGAGCGATTGGATGATTACTTGTTTTTGTTTGATTGTAATTAGGATTATTAAAGTGATTAATTGGCGAAAGAATGATTGAGAGGCTGAATGTTGGTTTCCTCCAGCTGGACATGTGCAGCTGGTGCAGCATTCAAAGGTCATCAGAGACTTTCTTCTTTTTTTTATCATATCATTTCCCATTTATATTTACATCCATTCTGAACCGTTTATCCTACATGGGGGGCTGGAGTCTATCCCAGCTGTCTTAGGGTGAAAAGCAGGGTACACCCTGGACAAGTCTCCAGTTCATCACAGTACACATAGAGGCAGACAACCACTCACACTCACATCCACACCTAAATTAGCCAATTAACCTAATCCGCATGCATGTTTTTGGATGGTGGGAGAGAACCCACACTGACACGGGGAGAACATGCAAACTCCACACAGGGGCTCAGTTCCCTACCTTCTTGCTGTGAGGCGACAGTGCTAACTACTGCACCACCGTGCCACCCTATATTTGATGTATAGAGTAGAAAAACACAAGTGGAGTAAGAAGATAGCGCTTCAACAGCCTCCAGTAGATTGATCAGTATGAATAACAGGCTACCAGAATGACCATACTTACTGCATAGTGCAGAGAATGTATTGTTGTATTGCATCTGCCACACCTAAGAACACTTTTGGGCATGTTTAGCCATGAACCATTCAGCACTTCCTTTATTGAACTGCTCATGGTCAGTTCTTCCACTAAATGAAGCCTGGGATCTTCTGACAGACACAGAGGCTGTGCATTCCGCATAAATATTGCAGCCACAGGCGCACAGACCGAATGTAATATAACATAGGTCTGCTTGCCAGCCTCAGGCCTCATATATACAGTATACTGGAGGTGAGGGAGGCTTTGCTTTGGAGCATGTTATCTCGTGTTTGCTGCTAGGTGGAGCCCGAGTATACGGCGAGAGCGGCAATCCACATCCGAGTTTTTCCTCTCACCTTTCTCTGGCTCCCCAAACCCTCGGTCTCCATACAGAATTACTCTCAGCCAGTGCGCACAATTGGTTTGTCACAGTCGCAGAGCGCTCAGTTTTTTGGAAGCCAAACTACTTAGATTATTTCCCTCTCCGCGGAGCTTTTCTCCAAAACATTCCCGCACCTTTCAAATTCTTTTGGATACTCTTTTATGCGTGTGACGGGACGTGATGTAGCCCCCGCACAGAAGGACGCCTTGTGCCATAAAGGGATGTAAGGGACAGACAGCACCGTGGATACAAGGCTGCCGTTTATCCAGCCACCGTCACACCACCGACTCGGGATTGTGGACGCACAGCAGCAGAGGCGGTTTTAACGGGGATATTGAACGGAGCGTCTTGAGTCAACTATTTGGATCCGTTGTTCTTCTCTCATTGACCCCTTTCATCATCCAGTCCTCTCACACAGCGCGTCAGGACGGTGCCCAGCGACAGAAAGACAGTTGAGAGAGAAATTATCGCGTATACTTTGAATGGAAAGACGCTGGCTATCCCTCCGTTTCACCAGGCGTCAGTGAATCTGCGGTAAGTGCGACTTTTCCGCGACAAAATGCACCTTCCTCTGTCCGTGCGCACATCCTTAATTATGTGCGGATTGAGCTCAGGGCGATAATAATGCCGTGAATGAATCCCTGCAGCAGTGTTGATGTGCTCTGTAATGTCAGTCTCGGCATGCACTTCACTCTTAATTACTTTAACAGGGCTATCGATGCGTTCAGGTGTAATCAGCGCCGTCATAGGCGCAACATATTGATAGCCAATATGAACATTTCATTTTCCTGTTGGACTAATGAATCCGTTCAGATAATCCCCAGGGATGGATTATGATATAATGTACCCGGGGATTTTTTTTTTTTTTTTTTTTTTTTTTTTTACCATAATGGTGCTTGAAACAATGTGCTGGTCCAAAAATGGGTTTGCAAAGAAGTTCCTACCTATGGATGAAGTTTTTTTTTTCTGTTTAATTGAGCACAGCATATTATTATTTTTTTTTCTTACATTTTAAATTTAATGTGCAGCTCTTATGTCTATGCGCTGGGGCTGAGGTAATAGCTGACTGTAAAGCATAAATAATGTGTGAAATGTACCAGTTCAGGCCTGTTTACTGATGCCTTTAGATGCAGGGGTTTGAGCACCTGCTTTTTCATGATAGGTTGACTATGTGTGAAGAATAGAATAGGCAACTTATTGGTATCATAGAATTTTCCCTTTTTATTATTTTGAATACTGCACAACAAATGTCATTATTTCATGCCCACTGTGAAGAGAGAGAATAGTGAATGGATGCCCCTGCTGAGGAAGACATGCTGCCCTGTGTCTGAGGGAAGTGCAGGGTTGAGGAGCCACTGTGCCACATGCTTTGATGTGAGGACAGCACACTGTCTTTCAACATCACAATCAAAGAGGAAAAGCTAACCCAGCCTGTCACTGTGAATCGGATCGGTACTTGTCCCAGCACTGCAAAAATGATGCTCTTCGTTTGCAGATTAGTGTTTGGTATATGCTTCAATCTTTAATGAATTTCGTCCTGAATAACAGAACAGCTGTGGACTTGTCAGTTTTTTGATTCAAATGTGTGACTAATGTCCATAATGTATTTTGCCCCTTATTTCGGAATATCATTAATGTTATTGCTGGTTTTATCCCTATTTGACAGTTACATTCATTACGTCCTGGACTGCAGCACCATCTGTCATATAATCTGCATCGGTAGAAGTGCCCTCAAGCAGATGACACACAGGCACAAACACACAGATTCTTCTACCAACAGTAAAAAGCTTGACTTCCTCCACCAGGGGAAAGAAGGGGACATTTGATGCTTGACTAAACGGTTATGTCAACCTGCACTTTGTTTTCAGTGTGTCTCATCCATTTTGATTCTGCTAAATGCTGCTCCTTGTGGAATATAGTCTCGGTTATATGTAATATAACAGCACTTGAACCTAGCATCTGGTGTGATACCTGATGGGAGGGCACTGTATGAAAGTAGAATAACTGTTCCCTTGCTTTGCTTGAAGCTGTTGTTGCAATGTTAGAGTCCATTGTAAGGAGATAGTGTGCTGAATAGGAGACACTGTGCCACGCATCGATTGAATTGGTTATCTCTGGTACGGAATCATATTGAGGAAGGGATAGGTGGTGGAAATAAAAATGGAAACTGACAGGGTGCACATTGATCCACTGTATTTGAGTGTTTCCATCATGTCCTCGTGTGTGAGTCAATGCGGTTAAATTTCTTTCAGCACCGTGAAACTGAAAATACAGATATTTTGTCATTCGCAGAAATTGTTTTTGACCTTTAAAAAAAACACTTGACTGGATGAATATTTAGAGGCCTTGTCAGGGAAGAATTCAGCCTTTCTTTTATCTGTGTAGTGACAGAAGTTCAACACTTTGTGCTGGCACATATTTCTTGCTCCTGTTTTCTTCATGTGGTCATTTGTATTGTTCCTCTGAAGTGATCCCACTCCCTGTTTTTCAGCGAGTACATTCCTTTCCATCAGCATTTCCATTTATTTGATTTGATTTTTGCCTTTTTGGACATGATTGCAAAACAGATGGAATTCAGTTTGCCATTGCAGTATGAACGGAGACATGAGATCTTCAATTTTGTCATCATTTTAGCTTGATGTGGGGTTCGGCTTCATGGCTCGTATTATATACAGTGAGGGCTTCTGCTGGTGTATCAATCTGAACCCTTCTTCAAAGACCTGCATTTGAAAAATGCACACATTCCTTGTGTGCGAATAATGTTTTACATGAATGGCACATATTGACACTTGACAATTTTGACAGAAATTATACTAAATTCAGTGAGACCTTCACTGCCCGTCCATGTTCTAATCAACCCTGGTTTGAAAGGCAGTGTAGCAGAAGCGGTTGCTGAATGAATATCTTTTCATGTCTTTATCTAACTGCTTTGTCTATAGTGATCTGGCATGCAGTCGCTGTACATTGAATACAATGCCCAAGGTCATACCGCGCGCACGTTTTCAGTTCATATTTAATCACACTGAATGTAGAGTCACGAAGGCTGTGATTGATTTTGATTTACTTTTCATAGTCTCATTATTTACAGGTGTTTTTATTTATCAGGAAGAAAGTCAGAAAGAGGCAGTCGAGGTACAGTTTTAAAGCCGTTAAATTCAGGAATTTGATTACAAATTCAGGAATTTGATTACAAAATCAATAGTCTCCATGGGTACCATCAGTTGGAAACCAAACCGGCCACACATGGTCAGCAGTCAAATCGCTCTGCGCTGACCTTTCTGACCTTTCAAAGCATAACCAATGAGATAACAGAGAACTGTTGTGGTCACTTCAAAACCATGAATGGCGTTTTCCTTCTTAATGACGGTGTAATGGCACGTGAAAGCTCATGAACGCGAGCAGGATGTTGACTACAGTTAACAGACACCAGTATCATTATCATCATAACACAGATTTATATTTTATATTTCTGAATAATTACTTATTAAGCATATTTTACTTGTTTGGGAGCCATTGAACTTAGACTGTAACTATGGTTACCTGTATTCACAGATCCTTTTCGTGAAAACCATTTTGTCAGTTCTCTTTCTTCTTGAAAGATTAGATTTCCATTTCACTTATCATTGACAGCACTGCATGAGATCCTTGGCGAGTTGGAAAATAAGGACGACATAAGCAGTGAATTCTGAATTCTCACACGGGTGGTCTGAATGAAGATTTTAAAACTTCTTTTGCAGTTGAATGATTGTTTATCCCCACGGCTGCATGCTGACATGTTAAACATTGCAGAAACATCTTCAGAGAAGAGAAACGATGCTTTATATTTTCTGGCAGATTTTTCGTCTGTGATTTTTAAATAATTAGTGGCTCCAGCATCATCCCTTCGACTGTTCAGTGATTAAAAACACACTCATTCATATGCTACTTTTTATGTCCTTTTAAACATAATAGTCCTTTGGCAAAAAACATCTTGTCACCTCCTGTACTGTATTAACATTCCTGTGAGCCAAATATCACCCACTGCTACAGTGAGGCTTTTCTAGGTCCCAAAGACCAGAGTTATCATGCTGTTAGGAGGGAGACAGGTTGGTCTGATGAGGCCCTTTCTCCGACAGGAATGTCACAAAGGAAGAAAAGCTGAAAATAAAAAAGAAAGCACATGGCTGAGGATAGGTCCTCGAGGTCTACACCTCCAACACTTTAGCTGTCCTGTCTCATAAAAAGCTCGGACACAAAGGTTTTGACACAAGCTTTCACAACCCCCTGCAGGAAATGGAGGTTACAGTTTAGATGGAGACTTCAGCTGGTTCTTGATGGGAGCCACTGACAATTAGTCTTTTGATTCTGTAGAGCTCTGTGAAGAGTGACCTTCATGCTCAGAAGCATTTTAAGCATACAGATTAAAGAAAACAGTTTAAAATGGCGTATTTTGCTATAGATACAACACATATTGTAACACACCACTGAGTATATTACAAGGTCAACAGGTTTGAGCACTGCATATTAGTGGAAGGCTTTGAGTGTTTGACATCATTTATTGTGTGTCTGCAAATAAAATACTTTTAAGATCTATGAAATAGAAAGTAGAAACATACCCAGATATTTTCAGAAAGAGTAAGCTACTGCTGCACTAATGTCAGATTAAACATGTTGTGAGGCAGCCGCATCTATCTGTTGTGAAAAAAAAAACAGAAAAACAAAAGAAAATCAACAGTCAATCATCTGCTTTATTTGTTTCCACCAGTACACCTATTGTTTACCATCATGATAATGGGGATTATCAAATGAATTCCAGACCCTTTCTCTGTGGCTGCTTTTCAAAAAAATGGTTAGGATGAGGGGGAGAGATGGTGAGCGGTGTATTGATGAGCCTCTTTAAATCACTAACGGATTTGCAGGGGATTTTCTACCACTCCAGTGAGTCTGTGGTGTGTTGAAAACAGGGCTACGTCATGGAAACGTTTCGCTGGCTATACCTCTTCTTCTTGGAATCCTGACAATGAATAGGAAAACAAGTGTAGATAAAGGCAAGGGCATTCCAATTTACCTTATTTTCTCTTAACTTTCTCTGAAGCAAGAAAAAAAGTCAACTCCAGATGCACCAAACATCAAATGGGCTCTTACCTGCTGGGGCTGATTGATGCATCCCTGTTTATCATAAACTAGAGGCAAGTAGCTGATTAGCTTCAGCATTGCCCTTTGTATCCAACATACTGTAGAGATACTAGAAATACGAAAGCATCGAAGAGCAGTATCCTTGGCTATACACATCATCCAAGTGTTTTTTTTTATTTTTATCAATGAAGTAATAGTTTTCGTTAGCCTTCAAATATAATCCAATTATTATAATTACTCTAAAATATAATATTTGATAATTTTGTGGGTCATAAATCAAAAACTGTGAATCCCACAAATCAAAAGAGACTGACAAAAACAAGAACAACTGATAAGAACAAACCATGGATATGAACAAAAAGAAGAGGAAATTCTTCCATTGCTTCCTGCATGAGGCTCACTGTGACGTCACTTGGGGCTACAATGCCATTCACAGAACACAGTCAACCTCCATTGTGTTTTGAATTCCACCCGCACGTCGCTTTAATCCATGCATTCAATTTTAATAAAGGCCTGCAAGGCTGGTACATTGTCAAGCTCAAGTGTAGATGTTACCATGACCAGTGACAGTGTGCTTTAAATAATTCTTATGCTGTAGACTGCAGTTTTTATTCCACCCTTAATTTGACACGTAGTTAAGTTGTTCCCAGGGGGGTCAAAACACTTAGAAGGCACATTTTAACACTCAACAACTTCTGCAGGCAGAGATACAAAGACTGCATGCCAAGGGGAAGTGAGTGCAAAGCATAAACTAGCCTGTGCAAATGCAGCTGTGCATTTATTTTATTAATGGAGATGAGATCCTATCTTTGCATTGCAGCAATGCTTCTTATAAGAACATTGCTTGCAGATAAGGGCCACTGCATTACGTCTGACCAGTGATAAGTGCAGTCATTGGTTGACCCTTAATCGATGAAATCAGCAGTGCCATATCATTATTCCAAAAAAGCAGTTTATTGTATTACTCTGTTAACCCTTGCTCTGTTTCGGTGACCTGAAAATGAAGTTTTCAAGAAAAAAGGATATATTCTCGTCTGGAGTGCAGACGTGAACCCAAAAATGTCAACTTAGCATTTAAAGCAATCCAAGCCACTCTTACGACCCTGTTGGTGGTGTTAAAAGGTACCCAAAAGCTATGAAACTGACAAAGCTTGACGGAGCCGCAGTACATCAAGCTCTTTACTATGCCGTAAAATCTGATACATTTGTCTATGCGCATTTTACAGTAGAGCACCAAGTTTTTTTTTTGCAACAATATTGATTGCTTTCTTTTGTTCTGAGTGTTTTTTTTCCTCATGAACTTTGGACCAGTGAAAAGGATTCAAACAAAGATGCAATGCTTCTCTGAGGCCGAAGCTCTAAAAGAAGTTAATTTATGGCCTGTTTGCAAGGCAGGTTTGGGCTGGAATACATAATAAGGTAGTGCACCTGCAGCCGCATACAAATGAAAGGAAAAGACGGTTAGTATTTACGCCTCCCTAAACCATTGGGACCTCCTGATCTGACCACTAATTGGCCAGTGAAGAGAAGTGAAGATTGCTGCATTGTTCACAGGATGCTGTTCTGCAAATCTGCAAACATCAGGTTTAGATTTGAGCATCGCAGCTCACCAGCCAACACCAGTTATTAAATGAAGTGCACCTTACATTTACTCATAATAAAGCAGTAAGATAAAGATTCTAAAGGGGTAATGCTAACTGGTTGGTTAAATTCATATATGATGTAAAGTACTGTACATCCTCAGCATGGATGGATCATAACACTATAAGCCCCCAGATTAAAAGACACATAAAACAACTATAGAACATCACGTTTAACAGGGTGACTGTTATGTTTGGATAGAAATTCCATCCCAGTATTTTTTCTGCCATACTTTCAGTCTTCCACTTGAAGCACACAGCATGAATGCCTCACACAACTGTTGATTACAGTATCTTGCTGAACCTTTTAGATTAAACTACAGTTTCCTCATTCATACTCAGTCAAATTTACAGAGATTATAGCATTTTTGCAGGCAGATAATTTCAGTGTTTTCATACAGGTGTGTGGCTCCACAATGATGGATTTAGGTTTCTATTTTGTGAAGTCATTTTTTTTTTTTTTTTCTTAATTAAGAGAAGGCATGTTTACCATGCGCTAAACCAGATCAGACTCTAATTCCACTTGTGACTTCAGAATGTATTGCAGCATTTCAGCATCTCCCTCTGTGCTTGTGACTTAGACCAAATTGATTTTCCTAATCAATAGCATAGGATTGGATTTAGGAGTGTGGGGGGGTGGGATCTGGCAGCACCCACTGCCTTAGCCGGCAGGCTCCTCAAGTGTTGTCCCTTGTTTGTTTCCATCTTTATGAATTTCTACTCTCTGGTAATAGTGGATTTCAAATCCGGGCGCTATCCTGCTTCATCTCAGGTTGATATAATGACAGCAGAAATGTGTATCTACTGGCAAATATAAACTTCCCTGCCAGCCCTTTGTCACCTCTGGAATGGAGATGACTGAATTGATGCGTCGCCCCAGTGGAGCAAAACCGTTTAAATGACAACACATTTTTGTCTCACCTTGAACTTAATTGACTGCCTGAAAGCTGGCGTTTGAAAAGTGCTGACAGAGTGACTTTTCTTTCTGTCTGCAAATGGTAGCTATTGACAGAGCCTGGTCTGTGTTGTTTTCATACAGCTGTCACACCTCCATGCATCTGTGTGCCACTTTCATAAGTAAGGCTAGATAGTGTCTTCATAAAGCTGTGCATTATGGATGGTTCATGTGACATGTATTACTCCTAATGGGCTTAACGTCTGTATGTATTACCATGTGTCACATTTCTACAGGAAGCAGTGGCAAATGTGCTCCTTACTATTCAAGGGCGGATTAAAATGCATGCATTGTCATGTAGTTACATTTTAGCAATTTGGCTTTGGAAATGGAAATATCTAACGTTCCCATTTCAGCCTTTTTGTCAGAGAAAATACTTAACAAGGAACCTAACGACAAGTAAGTTGATGACCCAGGTGGTCGCCAGTGCCCTGTCAGTCATGACAGTCATTTACGCTGTCATTGGAAAAGACCAGCTACCTCCACTTCTCGCCGTCCGCTTGCACATTGGTCTTGCCTGTGATGCTGAGCCGCCACGGCCCGATGGTGGCAACTGTGGAATTTCTTAGAGGGGAGCCACAAGACTGTAATCAGTCATTATGTCAGAAGTAAGCCCCCGTGAGCCCCGCTGCAGCTCATTCAGCCAAATAATAAGCAGCAGATAACGGCACTGGCGTGCAGGCAGGAGCAGAGAACCCCCCCTCAGGCGAAGAGCGAGGAAACGGGGGTCCTTTTCCTCTCATCTGCCAACGCAGGGACGTCACCTTGGTTCAAGGGCTGCATCGAGCTTTTCATACGGCGGACTGAAAAATTGTCTGTTGTTGGGAGACCTCCCTCCAGTTAACGCCAAACACACCTCGAAGTGCTGACAGGGAGTGTGTACTTTCTGTCTAAGCACTGCAAGCAGATATGTGTTTTAGCATTAACAGCTCTGTCAGACATATATTCAGATCAGATTCCACCAGTGGCAAAGGCCAAGCTCTCTGCCGGATGTTGCTAGTTGTTGCCCGTCTGATTATGAGATTTTATGCTATAAATGGAGGTCCGTATTATCATCTGTTGAGATTCTTGCAATGTTTGACCAGTCAAATGCCACCACAGCGAGTGATTTTGATTAAAACCTAAATGCCCCCCTCCCCCTTTATGCCCCATTCCTTTCCCCTCCACCCTTGTGGAGTTTTGTCATCCCATAATAAGGGTCACAGTCTCCCATTGTCTCACCATAGCATTCCTCAGCATGGTATTGACTGGTTCTGGTGGGTGAGCGCTGCCATATAACAGCCATACATCATTTCGAGGGCAGAATGACAGACAGTGGGAGTTGAGATGTCAGATCATCCTCTCCAGGCAGCTGACATCCACTCCCTTCCTGCTCTGCACACTGATAATGCATTGATAGCTCTCCTCTTATGCACCTCGTGCTATTGACATGCTTGTGATATAAATTATATTTTGGTGGAATAATGTATTTTACTTTTTACAGATACTCAAGCAGCAGAGAACATACATTCACAGGGAACCGAATGATGTTTGTTCATCGACTGCCACATTATAATTGGTTCACTACTGTATGCATGCCAAGATTGATAGCTAGATTAATCTCATCAAAATGTTAAGCTTTTATAATCTTCTCATGGACCCCTTTTACTCTCTCATACATAATAAATGTAACTAAAAGTCAGGCTGACATAGAGGAATAGCTTAACACAGGAGCATGCTAGTTCCACATGGAAGATATGAACCTGCATCATGCCACCAGACAATGAGTTCACTAAGGCCACCGTAGGTCCACCCTTTATGGAATTTCTGCCCGTAATGATTAATAAGGTAGGTGTAGTTATTGCCTAGGAAGTCGTCAGTGGAATGCTGCAGTTAAGCAGTCATCTGTAATCCGCTTTCATTCCCCAGTGCCTACGGTTTCTCTTTCTTAATGCATTGATCTGTCCTTTTCTAATAATTCTGTGTGCTATACAGCTCTACTAATGAATAGCCCATTATTGATTGATATAGACAACAGAGATTGCTTTGTTCCACTGTTTCTTATCAGTTCAGTCTGTCCCAAAGAAGTGTTGAAAGCAGTAGAAAGACACCCCACTACTTTTAGCAGCTCTGGACCAAAAGTCTGTTTAGTAGGGTTTCTCTTGTCACTTGTGAGCGCTGTGAAAGGTTAGGCTCCTGTAATCTTGTTTATGTTTTTGGTCAGTAGTAAGCCTCCCTAAGCCAGATTTGTGTCAAACACAGCTGGGGAGGCCTTTACAATTGCAGCAGAGCAGAAATAATTGCTCCAGTAGCTTGGATGCAGTCACAACTCACAGGTAATTTGCTAATTTCTGTCTCTCAGCTGGTGTTATCAATGCAGGAAGGTACGGATTCTGGTAAGAGTTTTGTTTTTTTTTTTGCTTGATGGAAATGAAAATTAAATGGGACCAACAACTTTTGTAAAAGATGCTTTAATTTTTTTTTTGATTTACGACAACTGGCACACTTTGCCAGTGTTTGATTGTAAATAATCCAAATTGAGTAATTAAACATGACCCCTGGAATCTCCAGTGTCTTCATCACATGTCCTGTGCCCTGTGTTGGGTTGGTTTATTCCTGCTGTACAGTATCTCTCACAGCAAACACAGTGCACAAGCTCATGCAACAAATTGCCACAGACTCGCTGTCAATAATCCAACCTTCCATACAATCAAAATGAATCATGCATATACGTGATGTCATTGCAGTCCCAGGAGAGACATTTCCCCTCAATTTAACCGTCATGACTTTTAGCAGGCCACCTCCAGCTGACGGGGAAATTTGGATTGGGAGGTCCGTCGAAGCCACTTTTAATTATACTGGCAGTAAAGGATGAAACAGAGCAGGAATGAATTTTTGTGCATCGATTTTTCTCTGCATCTGGAGACGCGCTGGAGAGAGGTAGAGACAATTGTAACCTTCTCTATAGCCGCACTGCAGGCAAACAAGGGGGGCTCCATGTACAGCTTTTTTTTTTTTTTTTTTTCCCTGCTCTCTTTTTAATACAACGAGAGCATGCATGTCAAACCGTCCTTCGCATCTAATTATGAAATTCCATTGAATTGTAAAGGAGCTAAGGCAGGTCTGGAAAGAGGCCACACAGGCACTTTACCTTGATAGAGATTTGATGGCTCCTGTGACCTGTTTTGACATGTGACAAACTTTGGCCAACCTTTGGTGTGGATTTTTGTAACTTGGACGACAAGGTGCTGCAAAGCTTGAGGATGTATCTATGAGTACCTTTCGTAACTTTCCCCCAGGGATTTGAAGCCCATCTCAGGTGCCATTTCCAGAGATCCTAAGCTTTTATTTTGTTTATTTTGGCAGAATGTCACCTCACCTGGGTATCAGGAGAGTGAATGTCACCTGGATTGCCCACAGGTCTCTGCAGGTTTCCTGTCTGACTTGACTACTGCAGATGACTGTGGACTATAGAAAGTCTTTGCTTTTTTTCAGAAGGCACTTCCTCCTGTTTTCTTGAGAACTTCCCCTGATCATGTGCTTTGCTCAATCACACCAGCAGATGCAACCATTCGTCATGCATAAGAAACCCCACTCCGGCAGCCATCTGTCTCCTTGTGTCTGTTACCATGCACCAGCAGTTTGTTTTGGTACCCATTACCCATATACAATTTTAATGGCATGCAAAATATGCTGAACCAATCTCCCGACCTCCGAACCTCATTCTAAAATCTCATTACCGACCTATGTGTGACCCGAGTAACAGAAACCAGAAAATATACTGACTGTCACCATATATAGTTCCTGAGACTTGCGGAAAGGTTTGGCATTTGGTGGCCCGATATACTGTTACCTCCCACTGGATGACTGGAATGAATTATTATCCCCAGTTAAAAATGAAATACGACCACCCCAACCTGATTCCTAGATGACCTAACAAAAACAACCTGCCAAACCATAACAGGTAAAAAGCAAGGAGGTCAGAGGGATTACTCTGTCTGCTCTGGGAACTGATACCAAATTCAGGAGCCATTTCAAGGAGTCAACAGACAATATGAAAACCAGTGCATACTGATAAGAGTGCTTAAATGCAATGGAACAAGGTGTGAAGCCAAGACAAGAACATTGGGTGCAGAGGCATGGCAGGGAGGGCACGAGCAACTTCGGCAACTTCAAATTCATCTGTGTTACTGGTGTAAAAGTTCCACAAGTTCTGGTATAAAAGTTCCGTTAGTTAAACTGAACGTTGGCATTGGATATCAACTATTGACATGACTCCAGGGATGTTCGGATGAATTGCACAGTTGTTGCAATGACTCTGCTCTTGTTGTCTTAGTCTCTTCCAAGATATGGCTTTGCATTAGTATGCAGCTCCCTTTTCAGTTGAGCATTGAGCACTACCCACAGCACACTGCTGCTCACCATGATGAGTGTTTCTGTTTTTTTCCCTTGCAGAGCAGTTCCCTGTTAAAGGTGACTAAATTTGACATTTCTGGTGACAGTCTGATGTTGTAGGTGGGATTTGGGGGAGCTTTAAGGGCACTTTCAGATTATAGCATAAAGGTTATCCATACCTTGTTCATTACTGCCAGCAAATGTGCGTACTGTCGAGCAGAGCTTTTCATTTTCATTTTTTTTCTTTATCTTTTTTCTTCCCATCATGTGGCCATGCATTATTGAGGCTAGCTACTGTTTCTCTTCCCATCCACTCTCAATTCTGTCACATTGCTCGTTGCAGGTGACCCGATGAGAACATGGCCCTTATCTCTTGCTGTTACCAAGAAGAATTGAACCCGTTTTCTCGGCCCATATTGTAACATTAAAGCAGTCGATTGCCTCATGCTATCACATCAGCCACTAGCATGGAGTAATGCAGTGAAGGCATCAGGGATAGAAAGATGCCTATCATCATTCTTTGCTGAGCTTTTACTCTCCTCAGGGCTGTGTGTTTAATATGACTCTACAAATGTGATTTAGTGGGCAGATAGCCTTGGGACTCAGAGGTCGCTGCTGCAGAGACCTCTACTGTGTAGCATACAGCAACAGCGTATGTAGGTTATCTTGCAGATGTTGTTGAAGTGAAAATAGTGGAGGATAGGCATGTGTGAGGTTGGGTTTAGTGAACAATAAACCAGGGCCTTTTAGACCTTTCGAATTTTCCATGTTATTTCACAATTATTATTTATTTCGCAGCTTCTTTTGCTATAATTTCTTGCTTATTCCTTTTGAGCAGACTTGTCCTTCCTTGCTGCATATTTCCTGAATGCGTTCTCTCACAAGAGCATCAAATTCATTTGACATGTTTTCCTTCAACTCTCATCCCAGCCCTCTCTATATTCATCCTCGATTCAATTACTTTTTGGTTTCAGCAGAGACTCGTTCTATACTATATTGCTCTCCGATGCGTGTTGCTACCCCGCAGATTTATGTCTGAGCTGAAGGATGGCTGTCCAATTTTCTGCATGGATAGCAGTGCCGGTGGCATTGTGTGTGTTTTAAAAGCTCCTGTCAGATGTGCGTTAAGGACGTATGGACCACACAGCCATGTAATTCTTCCAGACAGTGGCCATATCTGTCACATCCTGCCATTAGCTTGTGTATGGCAGTGATTTGCCATATGAGTTCTCTAGCTAGAGTGGCAGTGTCTGAGTGTATGTGTGTATGTGGTGTGTTGGGCTTTGCAACCTCAATTCAGTGAATGTGAACATGCATGTCTTAGTAGTTAAATGCTCAAATTGCCATTTTTTTCTCCCTCACTAGTTATTCATTTCAAAGATAATAAAAATTACATCACCTGAACAGCTACTTTGTTCTTCCTTATGAAATTGGATTTTTATTATTTTCTTTTTAAAAGTCAAGCTATTTACATTTGTTGTTGAACTTTTTAACCTCTTTTGTTTGTTTTGTTTTCCTTGGCACATTCACGAAAAACAGACTGTACATTGTTGTAATAGAGTATATTGCTCCGTAATCATTAACTCATTGTTTTTGAGTTATCTTTCAAGACCCGCAGAATATTTTTAACCACGACTCTGAAAACAGAATAGCTCAAATGAAATATGAAATTCTCTATTTCACCAAAAAGACACTTTTTTTTCTAGTACCAATTGCTCTGATCTCGACATCTCCACGTCTTCGATCTCAGTGCCTTAATTTATTTTCTGAAAAAATATCCAAGAAACCCCAAAATTACTCACAGGGTGCGTGAGGGCACCCCCTTGCACCAGCCACCGAAAAACCACTTTGACGTATATATACGTCATTGGCACTCCAGCATGAACCTTTAAATGAGGTATAATATACCTTAAATGCACTCAATGAGTTCATTCTTACAGAGAGAGTATTTTTTTTTACTTTTGACCTGCAAATTCTCAGCTATTTGCCTTTTAAGACCTATAGTTCCACATTAAACCCAGTTTTTTGCCCCGCTAGTCAAAGGTATCGCTACAGATCTGTCTAGAGCCGACAGCCTAAATCTGTCACATACCAGCAGACAGCTACCCAGCATGGGGTCACACAGTCCATTACTGTGTTGATGCAGTTATAGTTATGCCTCTCTTTGTAGTCATCGTGAAAGGTTGACATGCCCCCTGCTGACCGCCCCCCCCCCCACCTCACTGGGGTCCTGCAGTATCTCGGTTGTCTCCTTCCAGGCCTGAATGGGCACATTGTTCTGCTGCTTGCTGCTGCTCTACAGACCACTAGGTCCTCCACACACCTGTCAACTCATGTCCTTGGCACCTTGGGTGCTGAGACACTCCAGAGCCCCCCTGCTGCACACATGGCTATTGAACCTTTGCACACGAATACAAATAACCACACACACACACACACACACACTTAAAAGCAGTTCTACATGAACAAATAAACACATGTGGTTACGCAGACCTACAATAAGACACAGACATGCACAATTGAGTTCCACGTAAACACAGCATGCATCACACACTCCAACACACTCAAAGACTTGACTTTATTGGAAACACACCTCTCTCCTCTCGTCTATGCCAAGGTTGTATTCAGTGTGCAGGTCAGCCTCAGAATTCAGAAAGGGTCAAGTTCCATATTTGTCAGGTTGGGGAGGGCAAGGGCGCAGAAGGTTGGTTGGGGTGCACACGCTCGCACATGGAAACAGGACTGAGAAGTAAACTACCGGTAACTTGATCCACTGCTTCAATCAGTTGCAGATTTTCTGTCTTTGAGTTGAGAAGGGGAACTGTTGTGGGACAGAGTGTCCTTTACTGCCATATGAGAAATGCATGTAGTTTACGTTTGTGCTGAAGTGATCCAGATGATCAACGTTTTTTATAATGAATGAATCATTTTAAAGCTGAAATCATTCATTGAGTCATTGATCAGCGGAAACATAGTGGCAACGATTTTGTTCATGGATTCATTGTTAATCGTTTTTGATGGAAAAAAAAATGCCAAAATACTTTGGTTAGAGCTTATTAAATGTTTTTTTCTAGTCTTCTGTGATTGTAAAATGAATATATTTGGGTTTTGAACTGTTGGTCAGATAAAACAAGACATTTATTATGGACATTATTCATAATTTTATGACATTCCATAGACCAAACGATTCACCCATTATTTGAAAAAGTAATAGTCACATCAATCACTAGTTAATGCCCTAAATCATTTTAATAACTAGCCTAATGTCATCAAAGGAAAATGTATAGCTTTGCTCCAGTTTTCTTTCATTACAAACCAAAGTTTTTAACCATTTTTCAGCCAAAATCAGCAAATGGAGGATGAAACTTTGGGTTCTGAGTTGACATTTGCCCCTATTTTTTGACATTTTACAGACTAAGCAAGTGCTTCGTTTATCAGAAAAAAACACATTGGATAGATTAATAAGGAATGAAAATGAATAAGCTGTTACCCTGGTTTGAATTTAATCAGTTTTAAAAATACACTGTGATGACATGATGCATTTTGAGAGCGCTATAACTCCTGATCCCTTGAAGGTAATCCTCTTTTTTGATGTCTTGCAGCACTCATCTCAAGTGCATCCTCTTCGTCTCTCTGAGTGTTAATTCCATGGCCTTGGCCAGTAACCCTCCACACAACAATGTACCTCTTGGCGTGGTGTTACTATCACAGAATAATGCTCAATGGCTCATTGCAAATGCACACAACGTGCACCCTCGTGAAGGACCTAAGGTGTCAAGTCCCACTAGTGTCACCCATACAATTTTCCCCTCTATTGACTTTTATGTTCTGCTGCAAGGTTGGTCATCATGGTGGGAATATGTATGTATGTATTCCAAATAAAGACAAGCGTGATTATCATAATGATATCCCCCCTGCTAAGGTAAACAGCTCCCTAGCCCCAGCACGGGGGGGTTTCCATGTGGATGGCACTTTGACAGCTTGTTTTTGACGACATGTTTCATGCATGTGATATTGGGACGCCATACACTTTAAGCCTTTTAAGATTCAGCCCTGAGCTGGGATTTTCAGGTGCGATCATGTGAAATCTCACTTAGGCTTAAGAAGCAATCTTAGGCCCGATGACTACAAAAACATGATATTTACATAAATATTCAAACACATGAGCATGCACACAACATGCTCTCTGTTGTTACTACAGAGGCTGCTTGTGTTCATCTCGTCTTTGTTTCCAGACTCAAGCAGTAAAATGCATCAACTGCATAGTGACCCACATCCCTTTCCAATTAAGATCAATTATGTCCTGCACATAAGGAAGTCTTCAGGGTAAGGGCTTGGTGTTGTATGTCCCTCATCACCTCTTCTCATTGCTATGCCAACACAGAGTGTGAGAGAGAAGTGGGGACCAGGGAACAACCTAGGGATAATGATAGAAGAGAAGAAATATGAGAAAAAGAAACAAGAGAGGAGTCCATGACATGACACACATGGGTACTGAGAAAATGAAGAGGCAGAGCGTTAGAGTCAGGCTAAAGAATGAGGAAGCAGACTTGTAAGTATACATTATCTTCCTGCAGCTGCCAGCAACCTCACTCTATTGTTATCTGCTACCCTGAATTTAATGTGACCCTTGGGGGTAGGGATGCTGCCCATGCATTATAAATGCTGCCCATTGACTTTGGTTGGTAAGCTTCCCCACCTTCCTAATGAGCAGGCCCATATGATTACTTAACTAACAATAGCAGTGCAGTGCAATATGTTGAATTTACACGAACGGAAGGCTTGCTTGTATTTTACACTTTGATGCGGTCTTGAAATGTTCTCTTTTGCCTTTTCATCGTGGGTTTAGATGCTCGCAGTGTGAGGTGTAATAGTTACATTTGGTGAAAGTCATGGTTTGTTATACGAATACAAGCTTAGTTTACCTGAGGGTGCAAACAAAATCTTTATGAAGCCTGGTTATTTCTGCCTGTGGGAGCAGCTCATTTGAAAGTCTGTATAATCTACGAAACAGCTGCAATCGCACAAGAGCTAACAGTGTATTACGTACTTCACACAGGAGCATGTAGGTTACTCAAGTCTGACTCTACTTGTGAAAGAAGTCAAAGTTTCAATACATGTTTCTGTTCATTAGCTGTATCTCCTTTGCCTTTGACCTCAGCATGCACAGGCCTGCTTGTCAGTTACAGTGTCACAACCACAGGGTCATTTAATTTGGAGCCCCGCTCCGCCGATTAGAGCTTTTGTTGTGAGCAGCCATGACTACTGTAACGCGGGTGTTTGGGTCAGCGATGGGCACAATAGCTTCGTTACTCTCGCTGACTTCCTCACTATTGCCTCTCCCTCTCTTTCTCAGCACATTTTCCACTTGGCTGATAAAATAAGCCACTCTTTGATGAGCTTTCGGTGGGCTACGGCGCTGTGCCCCAGTAAATGCTTTTATAGAGACACACCACAGGCTGTCGACTTGGATCAGTCATACAGCGGCAGCATGCATCCACTGCTTTCTCATATGTTCTTTTGTCTCTTGATAGAAGGTTTTTTTTGGACGCACAATGCTAAGCTGATACTAGAGGCGCTAATGTAGTTCAAGAATACCCCACACCTACTAAATGCAGCCTTTTTGCCTGGAGCCAGGAGGAGTATTGTTCATCCTGTTCATCATGATTATCTTGAAACAGCGTGAAGTCAGAGGGTGAGGTAGCCGACAGCTGCAGAGTATGATGGGTGGATGCATCATATTTGGCCATGCAGTTCTGCTTTCTCCCTTTTCTTTACCATTTACCTTCCTTTTAAAAACAGCAACATAAAGTGTTTAATTTGAATGAATAAGAAAAGGTCTGCTTTCTCTTTTTCATCGTTACTCTTGTTCTTCAGTAGTGCTTTGTCGCCCTGAGGCTTGTGCTCATGTACATGTAAGTAGTTGGAAACACTCAACACATTTTGTATTCTTTTGTTCAGGTGTGTAAGCTTGTTCAGATTAAATGTGTCCAAAAGGAGTTCAAACAGTTTGTCATCGTCGACAGAGGAATTGTAAGACTGGGAGGTTAACTAATTTATTTGTATGCTTTAAAGGAAAGCTGCATGCACACCAGTACTAGATTCAGATTGTTATAAAGCAATGATAGCTTCCAGGATGATGACGCTCTTCATCTTTCATGGCAGAAAAGCATTCCACCCTACATTACTGTCGGGTGCGGTCAGAAATACAGTCTGTTGCTCTTGTAACCACATTCAGCAATGATGTGCAGCACACTGTGCACAATGAATCACTTTTTGGGGTGTGAAATCAGATTTGGCTGTAAGTTCATGACAGTGAAAGCATCATAGTCAGCTTGTGTTTCATCACTTTGTAATTTGGCATGTAAAAAAACTTCTTTCACCATGGCAACAGCAAAACAGACAATGATACTGTGTGATGATGAAGATGAAGGGAAAAGGCACCCTTCCTAGCACAGTTGTTCTTTGTGTTTTTTTTAATGTCCTAATGTCGCTACATTGAGCCTCTTGGGTTTGTACAAGGAGTTGTGCAGTGGGGAATTACTCCCTTACAGATATTGAGTGACCCTGCTGCCTTACTTGGCAGTCCAACCAAACTTTTTTTCAGTCCCAACAGCATTCAGCTTCGATTTACAATATTTAAACGGCCTTTACAAAGATGTATTAATACAAAATTTCAGTAGAAGCTAATGTGTAGCTCAGTAGTTTTCAACTGAATGACAGATGGCTGGTGTACAGAGTACAACGCACGTTGACAGACGTCGGCATCATCCCGCATCCAGTGGAAATTAGGAGTTAGGACTATCAAAATTAGTGCGTTAACGCAATTAATCGGCTAGTTTGCGCGATGGTAACTCCACTTGGACAAACTGCCCGAAATGCATCGCCAGAAACGTGCTGACAGGTCAAGAAGCAGAACTCTATTCAAAAAAATCAGAGAAGCTAACAATGCAGTCATGGCAAATGATCAAATATACTGATAAAATTTGATTAAACATCTATCCAAGCTTCTCCTGTAATTCAGTGAACAAATAATCCACCAAAGAGCATTGTTAAAGTATTAATTTGTAACGTGCAATGGATGAAAAAGGGCAAAAATAATTTGCATTTTGGGCAGTGTGTCCAAGTAGAGTTACCATTGTGTTAACGCAGCCCTAATTATTATTTTATTAGCATTTCATATTTGAATATTTTGAGTAATAAAATACTCCATTTGAATTATCTATTTTAATCTACAGAAAACTTTGTAATTTTGTGACAAGATAAAAGCTTTATTAAATTATATGATCATTTCATCTGATTTTATTCATGTTCAAACAAGAATGGTTTTGTTATGCTTGGTGCACTCGTGCATTGCCATAAATACATGCCTCCTGTTAAAGTTATAGAAAGTAACTACAATTTTGACTGCAATCATAAAATTGCTCAGAAAGACATTTCCAAGAACCAAATTCCAGCTATGTGGTGTCGCAGTGTTGCTTTCATTAATGAGCAGCCAGGCATTAAAAAGCAGCGGTCTCACACGGTGTCACGTTGGGTCATGCTTCAATAGAACTGCATGTCTTTGGAATGAGCATCCTAGTAGTAATGGCACAAGATTGCCCTGAGTGCCTGGGACTGCTTGGTGTACATTTCTCCAGCCCAAAAGCCTTTGAAGATGTTTTGGAAGCTTCAGTTCTCATCTGCTGCCAGAACTTAAGCACATATGATTATAAGAGAGATGGTTTGAACTGGGCTCAGGCAGTGTCTCTGCACAGTGAGGAAGATGATAGAGAGGAGCAGTAAATACGGGTTTATAAGAGGGAAATATAACAAAAAAACACAACGATGTATACAGTTGCTATAATTACCGTACATTAGGTCTGAATAAAAATGATGATGACAGCCAGCTATAGTCCATCAAACTGTCCAGAATATTATTTTTATTTTCTCTGGTCTGTGAACTCTGTCTCTCCTTTTGTGCAACTGTTTGTGATTCAGATTGCTGCAACATGGTGTGATTGTGTTCCTTTCCAAACACTTCCAGGCCTGCTAAATGACTGGCAGATGCTCTGTTGACCAAACTAGCTTCAGCGGTTCATCTGAATCGACCTATGGCATCTGCTTTCTCCGCCAAAGTTTCAAATTTGATCAAACATAATGAACAGCAGATTTGATGGAGCACAGCCCCAGCACTTGTTCTGGAGCCAACACTGGTCGGCCACTCTGCCCAGATGATATTTGGAGTTTGGAAATATGGTTGATTTTTAATTTTTTTTATTTCATGGCACATGGGGTCTGACAGCGTGTAAGCAGTTATTGTTTATGACCCATTATGGACATAATTTTTGAAGTGTATGCCAGTGCTATTAAAAGACATGTCAACATGTGAGAGGAAACATAATGGAGGTTGGAGTTTTAAAAAAATGTTTTTAAATTCTTTCTAATCCAATATCTGGTTAATTTGCATGATAAACACAGCTACCACTGATTAATTCTTTTTCATTTTGGCTTATTATTCATGACCTTCAGTCGCAATAGACACCTCAATTACAAAAGCTTTGGTGCTCATCACCTGTATGATTGCAAGTGAGATTTAATTAGAAAACACGCAAAGATAGGTTGCCTCGCAATAATGAAAGAGAGAAAGGTGACACGTTTTGTTTCTTTTACCGCTGTAGGTGAAGAAGAAACGCGCTTTTCAATTTCACTGAATAAAATTTCAGTTTACCTCTGAAACTGTTCGTGGAGCTCATTAATTCAGCTGTGATTAAAGTTAACCACTTCACCTGTGCACGCTCAGAGGGCTGAGCGTTTAAATTGAATATGATGAATGAGAAATGTGTAGGAGTAGACGCAAGACAAAGGCTGGAAGAGAGAGGGTGACGCACGCGGAAGATAGATTGATGCAAAGGCTAAGAGGCAGAGCAGGAGAGCAGAATGCGTGCGAGGGACAACGAGGCAGCGCAAAAGGTGACTGAGGGAGGCAGTCATCAAAATGCTAATGTTGTATGGGATATTTACTGCAGAGTGTTAATGCAGTTTAAAACAGCCTCTTTGTCCTGCAGCCCATCACCAAGCCCCTGTTGGGCCCTAATAAATCAGCCATTAAAAGCTGATGTGACCTGAATAGCACTTCATACAGAGGCTCTATCACCACTGTGGGAACCAGACAACAGCTGAAAAATTTATGAAGATGCCACTTAATAATGGTCGACCCAGAAGAGAGACCAAAATGTAGAGTTGTGTGATGCAACTGGGACAAACTAACCAACACTTCTGGCATTGAAATGCTTTTTGTTGTTGAGCTCTTCAAAGTAAATCTATGTCATGGCTGTGCGCAGGCCTGTTAAATGTGACTTAAAATCATGTTGGCAGACACTAAAAGTTCCTCCTACTGGACTGTTTAATTATTTCCCCAGTCCCCTCTTTTGAAAGAATAAGTGTTGCCATATTTTACTGTCTCCTAACCTGCTTCCTCTCTCTGCCTCCCTACAGGACAGAACATGGTTTTACGATCTGGAATGTGATATACAGGATTTGTGAGGAGAACATTCAAGAATCCCACTCCATCTCACACCAAGGTATTGTGCACTTTTATCACCATTCCTGCCAGGATCAAACGGCATCGAGCTGAAAATACCTCATTACGTCTCAAGAATACGCACCAGATCACAGATCAAGAACACAAGCGGTTTCCCCCCTCAACACAGCACAGTAATGAAGAGCATTCATGGGGGCCAATCGGGCTTGTCCTTTGTGTGCAATAGGATGTTTATGAAAATGATTCATGACAGGTACTCATCTTCATATGCAAATCTGTGGGACATCACCGGTAAGCCTTTAATTTCTGCCGCCAGCGACGAGGACGGCTTTTTTGGTCGGTAACCACACGTATCTGCCGAGCGTGTTTGGATTTCATTCCCTGATGCAAATGATGTTTTCAGTGTAATCATGCAAAAGCGCAGCTGGCTTCCATTTCTCTACCCCTGGAGTCCCCCCCACCTCCATCCCATCACCACCAAAACCTTCACAGAGCGTTTCTTCCTCTCCCTGTCTGTTTGTCATTGTCTCCTACAACCCAGAGTTTGCTCCCTGCTTCTTGTGCTTATCTTCTTTCCCTTTTCTCTCTCACTTGTCGTACCAACTGAAACCCTCTTCTCCTCCTCCTATCGACACACATGCTTACACACTTCCCTCCAACGCCACCACCTCCACCCACCCTCTCCATACACTGAAAGGAGCCTCAGTGCCTCCTGTGGCGAGGCTGGATTGAATTCAATTAGGGAGATTGTTAGCCCTCTAGAGTTTACTGGTGGGCTCTGTGGATGATAGGTTTGCCTGCCGCCACCCCTCCCTCTCCTTCACGCACACACACACACGCAAGCACACACATACACACACACACACTACATCCATCGTACCAGTTTCCCCATCATCTGCAGCCTCCTTCCCTCTTTTCCTCGCTGCAGTGCAGATATTTTTGTGCATACAGTGAATGTTTACATTGCTTTTCTAGCTCCTTGATGTTGACATTATTTTACGACATTGTATTCAACAAGATCAAGGCATAAATACAGGCACTGTGGGAGAATGTGTCATATCACCTTTTTGATGAGGCTTCTGTGGCTCATATTCTCCACATGATGGGACGAGAGATTTCAGAGGAGAATAATTGGGAGCTCAATCCTAGCAGCTACACGCATATTTCAGGATAATCCCATTTTTAGAATTAATTTCCCAGTTCGCCAGCGCACCCGGCACTGAAGGAAGGACAGTAAATGTTGCTGACACAGGAGTAATGTTAACATTAGTTGCAAGGTGAAAATAGAATTATGCTGTCAATTTGAACAACATTGCGATCAGCGGGCGATGGTTCAGCATGGCGCTGGTTTGTGCTTTTTGTCAATGTGAAACGTAAATCTGGCACAGACACAGCGGCCTTCGTCTTCACTCTGTGTAGAAACAAATATCAGCGACTTGTCCTGCGACCTGCTGCTTTCCTCCAGATGCCCCGCTGTGCGGCTGTGTGCTGGGTCTCTTCAAAAATCAGATTCTGTATTAGTGCTGAAAGACGACAGATAAATTAAAAGCCAGGGACTGCTTTGATAATAAATATCCTAATGCACCCCAGCATGGAATAACAGCCTTTATTTGATGCGCCCTCTTTTGCCTAATTCGTGGTCATTTTGGATTAAGTCGAACGTAATTCTTTTTTAGGCCAAGGAAGGCAAAAATCCTGCATTTACAAGCTCAACATGTGTAATTATTCTACAGATCACAGGCAGGAAGATTTTTGGAATTAAGATATTGAGTTTTTGAATATCTAGCAGAAACCTGCGTAGCAACAACTCTTCTTTTCAACCTTGTTAGAGAATCTCTGCACCTCCTGGAACGCTTTGCATACCCAACATGGTTGCCCATAGCACCAGCCATTCAGGTTAGTTTGACCATAATGACCTTAGCCCCCACCAAGTTTTGGTTCTGTTATCTTAAGGCCCTGCTGTTTGTGTGATCCTGCCCAGACTTCTCGAAATGATGCAAAACAGGTCATTTGAATGGAAAGGGAGTGAAATCCTTTTGGCCGATGTCAGCAGCGTTTTTGAATTTGAATCCTTTCTCGAGGTAGTTGACTTTGCACGTCTTTGTTGTTGTTTTCTGTTACTCGGGCAACTACGGTCAGCACCAAAGCAGCCTGGCTGAAGGATACCGGACAGAGCATTGAAACCCTCTAAATGACCAAATTATTTAAAAGGCACACATTGCTTGATGTAGTGCATGGCCGATATTGACAAATTTGTCGACCCTTCGTGCAAATTGCTTGCTGGAAATAATATATTTATTGTTTGCTGCCGGATGTGTTTGTGATCATTTTGTCCCAGTTCATGTGAACACTGCAGCTGCAGGAAAATGAATCTTTGTCATCTCGTGAACCGGTTTTGAATAATGAGGATGCAAACATATCATTTGTGCTTATGTGTCAAATTTGCAAAATTATCAGAGTATTGTTGATTATAACCTGAAACTAATTTATTTACTTAAACTTGTGTGAAAAATAATCATTAAAGAATCATGTTTTTTAGGCCATTTGTTCATTTGCCTCTGTTGGAATGAATTAAAGGTAAGTTAGGATGGTAAATTTACTTCTTTTTTTAGCTACTGTTTGGTTTTGAGCTTAAACAGACGCAACCTTGCTACATTCCAGTGTTGCTGAGTTCGGTTGTCACTTCCTGTGGGGGTCATGTTGATCAGCAGCAGTCAGTTGGCATCTCTTTACCATATGTAGATTAAATGTGAATGTATGTCTACCCTGTCCACCTCTTCCAATGTAATATTCAGCGGCCCATCGTCGCTCTCTTGAACTGAATTATCATGATAAAAGAATAAACTGGTTTCTTCATGAATTTAAAATACTCTGTATCTCACCACGGAATATTGATAAACGGTGCCCAGGGGGTTTTCACACATTCACACAAATCAAACTTTCAACTACGCTAAAAATCGAAAGAGATTAAATGTCAATATTTTGGGAAATTAGTCTTTTTTATGCCTCCGTGGCCAGAGGCATGATGTGTTTGGCTTGTCCATCCGTCTGTCCTGTAAGTAAGGCTGTCCACCCGTCAGGCATCTGTCCCACCAGTCTGTGTCTGTGAGGACTTTCTTCAAATTCGGTGCACATGGACTGAAGGATGAACTGATTAGAATATTGTGGTCAAACATCAATGTGACCTCACAAAACAAGTTTTTGGCCATGACTCAATATTTCTAATTCTATTAGTTTAATAGGATTAAATTGTGACATAAACTGCTTTTGGCAGAGCTGCATACTAAGTTAAACTGTTATTATGACCACCTGCCTAATATTGTGCTGCTCCCCCTTTTGCTGTCAAAACAGCTCTGACCTCTGACCCCTAAAGGTTTATGTTGTGGTATGTGACTTCTTTCTATCCTCAGCAGCATTAACTCCTCTGCTCTGTTGGATCAGACCACCAGGACCAGCCTTCACTCCCCACCTGCATCAATGATCCTTGTCCTCTCATGACCTTGTCTTTGGTTCACCACTGGTCCTTCCTTGGACCACTTTTGATAGATCCTGACCACTGTAGACCAGGAACAGACCACCAGAGCTGCAGTTCTGGAGAACTTGCTTCTTGTTGTCAAACTCACTCAAATCCTGACACTGGAACATTTTTCTTGCTTCTAACATCAACTCTAAGGACTAAATGTTCATTTGATGCCTTATATATCCCAGGAGCCATGATGAAGAGATGATCAGTGTTATTCACTTCACCTGTAACTGGTCATGATGTAATGCCTGATTGGTGTAACACTTGGCTGTAGCCTCATACCAGCATGTGAGTGATTGATCCTTTCATCTTAATTGTTGAACTGTTCCTTTAACATTGTTCCAGTGGAGTGATCTCTGGGAAAAAAAAAAAAAAAAAAAATTGTAACAGCAGGTAGTTTTTGTCTGTCCCAATCCATCTCTGACGCCACACTGTTATTGCCTGTCACAGCCCAGCTCCTCAGTCCCAGAGGGCTAAGCAGGTGAGTGCTTCACATGTCTTGATTGGTAGAGGCGAGCCCCTTCAACAGTGGTGTGCTCCCTAAGTGTGACAGAGAGAACGGTAAATTTGGACGGTGCTATTTTGGTATGAGAAGGGGTTACTGCAATGTTAGCACAAGTGTCCTGTCATTTGCCCGACTGCTCTCCTGATACCTGCCCTGACAGTTTGGGTGTCTTAATAAAACAACACCCTTGACAGCGGACTCACACAGCAGCTCACTGGTCTCTCTCCATCATCTTCTGCCAAGCCTTCCTCTCCCTCCCTTCCCGTGTCATCTCTCATCGCCCTCCCCTCCTCACCGTGACCATTTATGCTAATGTAAACGAACAGGACGTTCTGTTGATGACGATTAGATTCAAGCGCCACTCGCACCTCTGGGGCTCCACTGATATCATCTGATATGACAGAGGAATCCAAAGCAGCAATGGCCTTAATTTGAAAGACACTGATGTTACTTGAGCTCCAAGGCATTGGGTTAGAGATATGGTAAGTGGATACTGGAGTCAGTATTTGCAGTCACATGTTGATGTAGTGGAAGCTCTTCAAAGGTGTCTAGTCCAGCGAGATGCCCACTTACTTGGAGCGTTTTTCCTCTTTGGTTTTTGTAGCACTTGAGTCTCTGGTGAACTTGGGCTGCACCCTGTCCAAAGCTTCAGCTCCAGCAAGGTGTGCGGCTCTAATCAGCTCAGTTAGATGTGCGGCGGCAGCAGGCTTTACGGAGGAGCCAAGATCTCTCAGGACATTAAGAGGAGAGGAGCTGGAGGAGAGGCTGAGATTACTGCTGGTCTTTTTATAGAGGATCACTCCATCTTGTCCTTTTTAGCTCACTCATTAGTTCTCGCTCCCCCTGGACGATGATTCTTTTTTCCTGTCTCTCACCAAGACCAAGGCCACTTCCATCACTTCGATGAAGAACCTGTCTGGCTATCTGTTAACCAAATATGATCTCTCAGAAGGTGCGTGTGTGGTCAGAGCTCCTCCCATTCTGGTAGGTCTGGGGAAGTAAAGCCCAGGAGAGTAAACGGAGACAGATGAATAATGATTGCACATGCTTTCCTTTGTCAGCTGTGGAGCCCATGACATTCCTTTTCTTCATTTTCTTCCCCCAATTCCCTCTGTTTCCTCCCTCCCTTTGGCTAGTACCTGTGAAATCAGACAGCTCTGTGTGCCCGTCAAAATAGAACCAACACTCTGCAGCTGGCTGTCGGGGGAGTTCACTGCCTGACAACCAGCGTACACGCTGAGGTAATCAGAAGTCGTCAAACGTGAAGTGTCCTCTGCTACGACTGAGAGTGTGCTCTGTGTTTGCCTCTCCAGCGCCACATCTTTGGCGACAGTGGAGGTGTACTAATGGCCTCTTTATCAACAGGGATCATTAAATAATGCCCCGCTACTGCATATTTGGCAGCAAAATTGTTGTTTAGCAGCGGAAAATGGAGACACAGATAGATAATAGTTGCTTAGCCAACACAGCCATGTGATGGAGTGCTTTCATACACTTTCATGACCTTTTATGATTATACATCATTCTCAAGTACATGCTGCTGTTCCTTCTACATATTCCCAATTGCTTTATGAAAGTTTAATTTGCATGTGTTCTCCTTATGCATGGCCTACTCCTTAGCCCCTCTGAGGGGAAGCGCCTGTCTTATAAAAACACAACCAGAGAAATTATTGATTTGCATCTGTTTATCTGGGATGTGGCAGAGCTCCTCCCTGCTGTCAGCCCTGCAGTCTGGTGTGCTGATCCCAAAGGTGCCATCACACCCGTCTGTCCTTTTTACTGTGGCTCTAAACTGTGGACAGGGGCTGCAATCTGTTTCCGCCCTCCCTCGAATTTTATTTACAGCCCCCGCCTGGCAATAAAGCTCAGAATTTATGACTTACTTTTTAATTAGAAATAATGTCTTGTAGAGTTTAAGTGATGGATGGTTTAATCAATATATAGACTGCAGTTGGCCGTATGATAAACGTCGCTATTGACAGCATGCGGAGTAGCCTAACTTAACACTTTGTCTTTCAAAGAAATATGTAGTGTTTTGTTTGGTGATGGAAACTGTGCACTGCCCCTTTCTGTGTCTCTCTTCATCCTTTCTCCTTCCATTTTACTGTCACTTGCTACTCCGTCAACACTTTTTCTCAACAAGCAATGTTTTTTTTTCAGAATGAATCAGCCTCCCCTGTCACACTGTATTTAAGCAATTATTTTAGCTCAGTGAAACCCCATTGTGTTGTGTGCCACGTTTGCTCAGGTTTAAATAAAATAAGGGCTGAAGGTAGGTTCTCGTGAATGGATTGTGGCAAGCTGGAGGAATGCAATTCTCAAATAGGTAGAGATTGTTTTTAATGGGGAAAGCAATTTCTTTTTTTTCTCAGGTTCAGTGAAAAGAGTGTAAAGGGTTTTCAAGTAGAATAATTAAATAGGAGTCAAGTCAATGGGATTTGTTTTCTGGCGCTGTGGATGATTGTGTAATATACACAGGGGATAGAATTATTGCACTTGAAGTGGCAACTGGAGTTCAATTTTGTCACTTGTGACATATATTGTGGAGTGCTCAAATAGGACTCAATGTGGCTTTTTTCTTTCCAGACAATACCAAAGCTTATCAGACATGGCAACAGTGTTTAAATTCTCTGTCTTTTCAGCACAGAATAAAAAAATAAAAAAAATTAAAATACAGTAGGACTGCTGCTCTCTAGATTTTGATATGTGTGAAATGAGTTACAGGGCTAAACATATTCCTTGTTTCTTTGATTCTTTGAGTGATCATTTCGTCTATATAATAGTTAACGCACCCAGTGAGTCCCTGGCTGCAGTGAGTCTTTGAGGACAGCGAACATGCGCAAAACTGGAATGAACTGACCAATCAGAAGAGACTGGGCCTTTTCCAGAGACTTAAACATTCACATCATGTCTCCTTTAAAGCCCCTATGTGGAATATTTCCAAAATATTGGACTTGATTCCTGGTGGTAGTGTCAAAAAAACAAGACATGGTCGCAATTCCTATCACATAGTAAGGGTGATATATTATGCAGGCTGAAGCCAAAGTTAATAAAGTTAATGATTCACTCTTAGGCCATCAAATATTTGTGTCCTTCCTTCCTTCATCACATAGAAATAGCTGCAGTGTGACGCTTGCTACTACCATTCAGACCACCTACATCAACAAGATCACTAACAGGACCATCTTATCCATACGTGCACACGCACCAGCATAATATCACCTGTCCTCTAATACCGACCACAATACCTTTCTTTCTCACTGATTAGTGTTGCATTCACTGCCCAGTGCAGGTAGAGGCCCTAATAATGACTTTAGGCCTTGCTTTCATGGCCTCTGGAATAGAATAACCATGAATGACATGGATCCCATGCTATGCAGCTTGTCTTGGCCCTACTGGTCAATGGTTAATTGTTCTGCGGCAATTCAAAGAATCCACACTCTGTCGCAACTGACCGCACTCCTGTAGATCTTGACCTGGGTATGTTCTCGTTAACCCCCCCCCTTCCACTTTTTCCTCCATTCCCTCATTCTGCTGGCATGCCTTAGCTTATCTGCCTCCTTTGTGCAACATAAGCTTGTAGATAAGCAGTATATTGGGCTGGGTTACTCATGTCTGTCTTGTTCATTCATCAGAATCCTCTAATTCCCCCCAGAAACCTATTTCCCAGAATGCAGGTGGCCCGTGTTGTAACACAGAGGGCACGCCTGATCTCTCCTAAGCAAACATAGACATTTAGTCACCACCGCTGCTTTTGTATTCCCTCCGAATGCCGGTAATGCCCCCGATATGTATGTGTACTGCGAATGTACACACCACTAATCTCAGAGACAGTGTAAAAACATGCCACAGAGAGGTACGCAGCTTTAACCGAGATTAGCCATGAAGTCGAGAATTATTCATTTGTTGTATTTGCCCCCTCTTAATTCCTGGATGACAGACGCAACCAGGAATACAGATGCATCATAAACAGAAATCCTACCGGGATCTTCAACAGTGGTTACCCATAAGCTCCAAAGTCTGCAGGTGTTTCCAGTTGTGTCTTGAAAAGCGTAGCCTGCAGCAGGCTTTAAGTTGTCTTTTTCAAAGCATGACCCAGTTCTTGCAATTCTATGACACACAGTACAGTGACTGTGTTAGAGGAGGGTTTATTGGGAACGAGCGCTTACAAACCTGAGTAAGAGTAATACCCGGAGACTCCAACTGTCCCTGTTCACTGGTCAGGGTCACTGCCGACCATGATCTCTGTTCTGGGCAGTTAATTAGGAATTAGAACATGGCATGACCCTCAGGATATTCTCCATGGTTAGAATAATGAACACCTGGAAATAGTGAGGAGCAAGAGCGGGGGAAAAAAATCATTTGGCTGGTGCATAAGTCATTCCATTAAGACTTTTGAACTTCAATGGCCTTTATAATTACACACCAGCATTTCCTCTCCATTTCTTCCCAGTCATTTTTTTGTTATTCATCTTGAGTGGTTTAAGGGAACAGGGTAGTGTGAGCCAGGTAGTGAGATACAGTGAGCACATTAAGAACAAATTGAAATGAATACAATCCAATACCATTTGCAAACCAATCTCTTCATAATGATAATTAGATTTCTGAAGTACAATCATTTAATTTTTTTCAGGTTCGCCAGAGTGTTTTACACCATTTCTTAATTTCATCAAACAATTTATCGAGTTGCCTATTGAAGGAAATGCACAGCTATACATTGTTTAGACCAGGAGAATGTATTTATATTTACCACATTTCATGGTGTCAAACTGTTATTTTGTGTTTTAAAATACATATAATATAAACAGAGGCAGGGTAAAAATATGATTCGAGAAAAGTATGACTGGAGATAATGCAAGTATAGGAAAATAAATTCTATTTTGCTGAAATATACCCTGTTGTTTTTGTTTTTTGGGGAGTTTGGAGCATATCCTAACTGTGAATTCCTAGTGAAACATGCATTGGTTATATCTACTATTCTATTTGTATTGTCAAAACAAAGTGTGCTGTTTGTGTAGTCAGGGAGGAAAGCGGCACAGGTGGAGTGTCGGATCTGCGGCTAAAAATACAGACCTTAAAAATGACATAAACATCCGCTCTTCAAAAACACAAAATCCAATTTAACCTATAATCCTCATATTGCTTTTCTGGTGGAGCTGCAGTGTTCATGCGGGGCACCAAACCCATTTCAACATTCTCCCTGCGTATAAGGCCCAATTTTGCTCCCGTCTGCCATATCATAATCATTTGGCTCGATGCCTTGATTCGAATTGGTGAATTGTTCCACCCTGAGTAGGTAGAGTGTGATACATCTGTTCGCAGGCAACATTATTTTATCAACTGCATTTGCAGGTCACAGTGCGGTGCAGAGGGTGGTGTTTTTTCCCCCTCTGTCTGTGCTGGTGCTGGCAGTGAGCACGCCCCAGTACACACAGTCCCTAGATGCAGTCTGGCAGGCCTAGTGAATCATCTTCCCGTCACAGGTGGGGGAAATACAACAGCGGGATTGGCAGACCAAAGGTGGCGTCTGGCCCACTGTTGAGTGAGGTGTTTGGCTTGCTTCCGCTGGAAATAAGGATATGTCACTTTTTTTTTTTTTCTTGCAGGAGAGTGAAAGTAGCCGTGCAGAAAGAGTAGCCAGCGATACTGTGGATATTAAAGAAAAGGTTTGTGAGATCATATTACAGTTTCCAGATGCGTGTTTTAGTCTGCATATATGCCCTGCTCGTTTGTTTGTGTGTTTGCACTTGTGGGTGGGCTTCTCGATGTGTGTGTTTTTGAGGCTGTTTCATCTGAGCTGTTGTAGGAAGGTGGTTGCGAAGGCTGCTGATCAAAGGCACAATCCTCAGGGCCAACAAGGGCCCAGCACGAGCAGCAGATGTTTCCCCATCTCTGCTAGCACCTCAGTTAGAGCTATCCTTATTTAACCAGCTCGGGCTAATGGTCCCCGCCGGTGTCGAGTACACCGGATCGCTTTTCTTTCTCTTTTGTCTGTGGAACACGGGACAGAACGCGAAACGCCAGGGATATCTTGTTCCTCTGTGACACTCTCATTGTGCTCCTCTGTGAATTTCTGGCCACAAAAATCCCTTTCACAGTAATTGGGTGTGAATGAAACACTTGCACTTATAGTCTTGCATTCAGGACAGTGGTTGAACAAACCAAGAGAGAAGGCAGAAAAGGGTGCAAGGAAAACTGGGTGGGAGGGGTGTTGTAGGAAGTGTTGTGCAAAGTGAAAGGGGTCAAGGGAAGACAGCAGAAAAAGAACAGTGAATGTGGAGAATGACAAAATAATTTCAGTATTGCAGAAAACGGAGCAAGCAAAGAAAATAGTAAAAGAAGTAGCTTGTTTCAGGATCAACAAGGCGACAGAGATACCATAGACAATTTTCCAACTAGGGACTGGAACACAAAGTGGACGAGCACTTTGGTTTAAGTGAAACAGTCAGCTCAGAAAGAAGTTCCTCATATGGCAGACAGGAGATTGATTGAGAGATTCGGTGAGCCTAATTGTGCTGTACCATCTGCCCAAGTTACAGAACATGCCAAGCATGTGACAGTTTCCAACAGGCTCAGTGACGAGCAGATGTGTGCATGAGTGCATTGTGTGTGTGTGTGTGTGTGTGTGTGTGTGTGTGTGTGTGTGTGTGTGTGTGTGTGTGTGTGTGTGTGCATGTATCTCTTTACTGTGTGATCACATCTTTTTTTTTTTTTTTAAGGAATTAAGACAATTCCTGTCTTGAATTACACAGAAGTGACAAATGCAAATGCACATTGTGAGAGTTCTTTTTTTAAACATAATTAAATCCCCTTATGTGTGGCACTTTTTTTGTAATTTATTATTTGTAGGATCCGTCGGAGATGTTGGAGTGTTCTTCGTTGCTGTCAGTATTGCTATTGATGTAACAGCCTGACAAATGTCATAGACACAGAATGGATTTCCATAAATCAATCAACCATTTCCACACCTCACTTCCACAATGAAACATATCGCCAGTGGAATTAAACAAAGGAAACTAACAAAATGTTCTTCACAAAGCCTTCACACTAATTCATGCAGGAAATTGATTTGCTTTCTAATGAGATGGCTGAAGAGGGAATGTTTTCTGACCAAAGGTGCAGTCATCCCATGTGTTCACCGAAAAATCACGGGATATTTCCCTATTTATTAAATCAGTTAGTCCACTGAGATTTCTAATTTTAAAGCAATAGGTTGACATTTTAGGAAATTAACTTGTTTGTTTTCTTGCTGGGAGTTTGAGGAGAAGATCACCATCCCTCTCACCTTCTTGCTCTAATTTCATATTTACCACACAGACATCAGTGGTGTCAGTCCTACCAGCAGGAATGTGAACAATCACACAATAATGAATGTTAATTTTCTCTTTGTGGAGGACCCCAAAAATATACCATGACCTGAACAATATGGCTTGTAGTTCTGAAATATCAAAGAACAAGTGTAAAATACAACATGAGATTTCATTGTCCAATTCTCCCTACAATTGGACAATAGAGTGTATACAACCAACATGGATAGAGAGATAGGATTCACCTGATATTGGACACCTTGATGTTGTCAAAGGCAGCGACACCAGAATGGTAAATAAACTAATTACATTTGCATATCACCAACAACTGTCCTTCTGCTGCTTTGTCCATGCCAGGGGTTTGATTCGGCTTTAGCGTCCTCACACCGTCAGATTGAAAAACCTTTTAGCCACCAGTGGGTTTTTTGTCATTACGATAATTAATTAGTTCTAGGTGCATAAATGCTGACATATTTTCAGTCAAATGTTCAGCAGTCAGTTCATGGTGATTGAAAAATACCATTTCAAAGATTTCCCCATAAATCCATGTGAACTTATTCATTGAGTTATCAAGCCGCAGTATCTCCAGCAACAACGCTGTCCAACAGCGATCCATGCCGCTAAACACGACAATAAAGTAATGGATTGTTAATTTACATGGCAGACTGAGGATTTCACTGGTGCAGATCCTGCAGATGACGTTAACAATATGATCAGCTGCTGAAACGATGAAAAATACAGGCTGTTGAACTAGAGAACAGTTTATTTGAGAAACATCAAGTACAGGAAAAAGAAAGAAAAATGAATCAAAAGTTTTGTTCAGCAGTGGCATAGTTATGTCTTTCATTGTGTTCTACAGGCCTGTCTCCTTTCCTTCATTTGGCCACAGATGACAAGCGACGTTGGCATGCGTTTCATATTCTGCATACTCATATCCCCAAGTCCCTCCAGTAATTATTATTCAGTAGATGCACTGTTTGGCACAAGGACAAAAGTTTGCATAATTTATGCAAAGCCGTCATCAATTTTTGAAAAATGTGTCCGGCCATTTCTTGTGCTTTTAACTAAATAGATGTACTTCAGTCTGGACATAAAATGACCACAAAGAACAGAGAAAACTCTATTTATATCTTTACCTAAACTTTGAACCAATGCGGACTTTAGACAGTATATTAGGGTTGTTATGTCCAGATCAGATACATTTATTTTACTTGTTCTCCGGCTCCGTTCTCCCATTGGGATAACGCTACTACACTGTGTGAAAAATGTAAAAGTGATACTTTGCGAGGCATCTTCTCTGCCCCCCGAAGACGTCAGCTTCTCAGATAAAGTATTTGGAGATGAGCTGGGTATGATAACATGCAGCACACTTCCTCAGGATGTGTCCCTGCGGGCTCTCACCTGAGGACTTGGAGTTATTTCCAGCATAGCGCTCACAGGAGGAGGTCCTCTGAGAAAAAGAAAAGGGACTTTGTTATTCCACCTCCCAAGAGAAAGTGCTCTATATTTACTTAAATGAAGAAGGCAGCGATGTAAATAAACTCGTTATTGTGAACCTCTTCTTCTGCTCGGGTCCATACCTCCCACTTTCTATCCTTTTCTCCTTAATCCTGGTTGTAAATGTTTTCCACTGCATTGTCCACTGGTTTGGATTCCAGTCGCCGATGGCTTGGACATTGTAATCCATCTGTGTTGCCAGAACATGGAAGGGATGTATTTCTTCGGCTCCTTTGTGTGATGTCCTATAAAGATGGAAACTTGGCATTTGTCCTTTCATTTTGAAATACTGTAGGCTATGTTTGGAGGGCTGGAGACCATTATCCAGAATTGTGGAGGAAAATGGTAAGATTGACTAATAAGCCTTTTGGCTTGTGTGTCTGTTCTCTCAGTTGATGATTGAGTATGAAAAAGGAACATACAATGGTACTGTTCTCAGGTCTGTTCCTAAATCTGCTACATTCCAGGGTTGTTACTAAAAGAGATTTTTAATCTCCAAGATTATATTATTGTATTTCCTCATATGGACATATATGACACAGCCTTTTGAAAATGATTTCAAAAAGACGTGTTATATAAGGAGTATTTGGTTAAAACCACATCTTGAAAGGATCATTATTTCTCATCATCGTTGACATTTAATCACTCTTGCTGGCTAAACCCTTGCAACAATCTAGCCACTAATAATTTGTAATTGCTGAAGCTAAAAAAGAAAAAAAAAATCACAATATACCGTATGTTGTTTCTACACAGTCGTTTCAGTAATGATTTAAAGACACATTAAATGGGATATGGTTCCATGCAGACCGAGCTCATCAGATCACATTACTTTTCGCTCCATGCAGACAGTTCCATTTAAACCTGCTGTTTGCAGCTGTGGAACCAATCAATAACCCGGCAGAGTGTGTTATTTGCTGGTGTGGTGAGGACCCAAAAAGAGCAACGATGGAATGAAGTTCCCCTTACATCAGATTCTGAAAGCTTGCTTGACATCAGTTTCCCCTTTGACCTTTAAAAAGATGTTTGGGGAGAGTAAATAAAATGAGACTTTGACTGTGCTTCGTAACAAATTGAGGGCAATGATGCAGAAATATTTTATGAAATAAAAATAGCTCACTAGTAGTGTTCTTTCCCAAGCTCTTCTTATTTTTCCGTGGGAAAACAGATCGATGTGCTTCACTTGTTTAGGGAACTCTTGGGATATATTACTTGTCTGTGACAAGACGCTCCAAAGACACAAATACATCTCACTTCTTAACGTGACCTCCAGAGCTGTGTGAATTTGAATACATAGATTTTAACAAAGAATAATATTTGCTCATGGACTGGCTTGTATGAGCCCCACTTTACTCTGTGCCATCTATTGCGTTGTCAGATTTGAGCTGGACCATTTATTACAGCTTATAAGAACTTATGTGGAGACAGTGATGGAGGACGCTGAATACTCAATTGTATTTCTTAGTGAGTTTCACTTGAAGATAAACAATACTATCAGCAATATATCCTCATACAGTGTACAAAGCAGGGTTGAGCCCAGGTTTGTCTTTTTTTTCAGAGATTTTTAGGAGGAGGAAACTTTAAGATAGTGAAAGCGATGGATTTGGGATACTTTTCTGGCAAGAATTCACTTTTTTGAGCTGCCAGAGACAGCTTGAGTTTACCCATCAGTTTACAGACAACACTGCTGAGGGTGGAGATGAAGCCATATACCACTGTGAACCCTCAAACTGCAGTCATCCAAGTGCTAAGTGCTTCATTTTTCACACTTGCATGAGGTCCATTGTATTTATAATTCCTTTGATGGAAGGGCAAGCTTCACACCGTAAACGGAACATTATATGCATATTTAGGCAATATAACACCCACAAACTGCGACGCCTTGTCTCCACTAATACACTACAGTGTCTACATTTTTTTCCCCTAGCTGTTTGAAGATGTGACCCAGGATATGTTGCCCTATTAGAAAGCAATAACGGATAAATTGCTTTGCAGAAGTATAATAAAGGAGTGCTGTAGAAGACTGCAGGCTCTAAATAATTTCATTTTCAATCGTTGAAATTTGACACATTATTAAAATTTAAAAGCCAGTGGTTTTCTTTTGACCCGTGGGGTGTTTCTGTGTTTATTTATTAAGTACTATCATACGCCAGTCTAACTCATTTGTCAGACTTTATCCATCTGTGCCTTTGCACTGACTTGAGGTATGGGCGCTTGTTTCCTGTCATGCATAAGCTCCATATGAACACAGATGTGCATTCATGCTTCTCACACTCAATTTAGAGTGAAACACGAGCTCGCTTTCAGACCTCAGACTAATGACTCCTGCTGTTGTGTTTAATGTGCAGGTCCTGCTGTTAATGCGGTGTGATATGTGCATGTGCTCCATGTGAATGAAGTCATCATTTGACTTTGGCATGTAGGAGTTGTGTGTTGTGATTACAGCTGCACAGTGCATCAACATGGAACACATGGAAATAAAGGAGACCTTTAGCTAGTTGGTCCTAGTATGATTAATATGACAAGAGAAATGTAACATTTGACTGTAACCCTACAAGCTGTTGTGATTACATAATAACGTGCTTCTTGACTTCAGGTGGAATGCCAGTTGCCTGTGTTGATGATTGCAGCTACATCAAATAAACACGCATGATTTCTTCTCATGCTTTTTTTGCTGAAGTGTTTTTGACTTCGAAGTATAGTTAAGACAGCCTCATGTGCACTGCTTTAACACATCCAGTTATCCATGGCTTAACAGACCTGCTCTGCTTAGCTACGGTTGCAAAAGCTTTGATTGGACAGTTGCTGTGAGGAGGAGGGATGTTGTTAAGGATAAACCCACAGCATGTTGACTCTGTGCATTTAGGTGTATGCACTGTACATCAGGTGTGTATCACTGACATGATAAGGAGGATCTACATCATTTTAAAAACAAGACACATCACATACAACATCAGTTGCAATGTCAAAATACCTGAACCAGCTGCACAGTTAAGCAAATTTTAATAAAAACTCAAAATCACTTTAGTCCACTAAAGCTGAAGAACGCTTACCGTGCACATTTGTGCACCAACTGTCTTCAGCTCGCCTTACTCCCAAGCTCAAACACTCCGCTTCGTCTCGCGCAAGTCATTTGAATTTTTAAGGGATCGTCAAAGAAACTGTCAGCATCAGCTTGTACAGAGGAAATCGCTCAAATGCACTGAGTTATTGGGGCCATTTGCTGTGAGCGTTAGAGCATGGATACAGGCTTGGATCGCTGAGGTGTGCTTCAATCTGAATAATGATTTGCAGAGTCAGACCGAACAGAGGACATTTCTCTGTGTCACTGTACTTAACATGTGCCCTTTCCAAACTAGTGATGGGTCCCTGCATTTGACAGAAAGTCTATTGGGGCAAGTTGGGCTGTTGTCCTGACCTAAACCAAATTAAAGCCATGTGGTATTTAAAGGTAGTGCTGAAAATACCATATCAAAGTAAGAAAAGAATAAAAGAAGAAATATCACCTTTTTTTTTTTTTTTTTTTTAACAATTTTGTACCACATCACTACGAAAAGGGCACAGAAATCAAGCTTTTGTTACTGTGGTCTGAATAAGGCTTTCACAGTCAACCCGTACATACCACTTGACTCTGTGCTCTGACATCACATTTGCTTTATTTTGCTGCTTATATTTGAAAGTAGTCGAATTATCTTCACTCTATCATTCTATCATATACTGTAATTACATCGACCTTTTGTGAACCTTTTTTTTTCATTATGATGATTAACTCATTGAGTGTCAGGCGTTTTTTTTTTTTTTCGAAAGTGCCTTGTGTCAGCATTTTTAACCATTTTCAGTCATTTTTTTTAAGACCCACAGAAAATTTGTATGACTGAAAACACAGAATAGCTCAAAGGAACAAAGAGACTATTTCATCATGAAAAATAACTGTTTTTTTGTTCCATTCTTGTTTCATCAGAGGTAGAGGCCATTTTCACCAAAAGCACCACTTTTTGTCCAAATTCTGATTGTTTTGCTCTCTAATCTCGATCTTCTCCACTTCCTGCTTTGATCTCTGTGGCGTGTACCCTCTCTTTATGTCCTGACTACAAATCCCAGAAGCCCCAATATTACTTGCACACTGTGTGAGAGTGCCCTCTTGTGCCAGCTGTTGAAAAAAACTGACATATGTATACATCAATGACATTCAAACAGTTAAGACATATGCTTTTAATGTTTTCTTCACAGCTAAAGCACCATGCTTGTGTACGGTGGGAATACACACACACTGGAAATGTGTTTTGGCTGTTGTCTGATTCCGCTCTGGGCGGGATGTGAGGTCAAAGCAGATGCCGCCTATATGCAGATAAGGCCGAAGCGACTGGAGCAGAAACGATTGCAATTCACGCTTGTGGGCTTTTTCTTTACACATTTAAGACAACAGAAAACAGGAGCACGGCGGCACATGTTGCCATCATCAATCACCTCAGAGACTCAGTCGCTGTGATGTGTCAAAAGGATGAAAGGCATGATTCTCAATGATAGGGCTCCAGAGTAGATGGCATCAGGATGTGCTTGTGGTGGGAGGTGCCAGAGCTGAACCAGTGTGGAAACTCATCTTCTATTTACATACACATAAAATCCAAGTTATTAAGGGAGATCAGGCATGGGGATAGGTTATTGGAGAATGTTTTTACTGTAATCATGAGCAAACCATGGAAATACTTCTTTTTGAGCAGTTGGACTGAAGTGACACTTTTTCATTATTGTGACAATGTGACTTTTTTGTCAAGTAAGTTTGCACAAACAAGAAATTTACCTTGGAAACTTGGTGCATAACATATATAAACAAAAACTTATGTACATATAATCTTGTAAACGTGGTGCAGAGATAAGAATCGATCAAGTGACTAAGAATAAATATACAAAAAACTTGAAAAAACAGTGATACAGTGCAATATGGCAGATAAATCTTTTTATTTTAGTCAGACCTTCAATGTAGTTATTTGACAAAGATGCATGATGCAAGTAATAGTCACAATAGTCAACTATAGTTTTCCAACAAATCCCGTACACTGATTAAGGAGACAAGGCTTCTTATTTACAACTATAACTAGGCCTCTTGGTTACAACTCAAGATGGAACTCTTCAGAGAAAATTCATAAATATCAACCTAATTTTGTTGTTTATTTTAAGCAAAGTAATTCCACGAAACAGCCGAGAGCTGCAGGTTTTAGCAAATGTTATTCAAGCAGGAGTATATTTGTACATTTGTTTGGCGCTATTTTCAGCTGTGTCCTCAAACAAACTCATGCTCATTGTAATGAAGGATGGAGCTCTATGGCACAGATGAATAAACTATGTCAGGCTTTTGCTACATAAACAGTCCTGATGAGAAGAAGAAAAAGAAAAAGAAGAATTACTTTATTGATCCCTCAATGGGGAAATTACCATTTTTACTCTGTTATTGTTTTGTTCTGCTGCACATCACACAGGTTATGAAACACATGCACGTGCATTGGTGGCGAGGTGTCAGAGTATCCATGTGCCCTGAGCAGTTGGGGGCTCAGTCCCTTGCTCAAGGGCACATTGACAGTGCCCAGGAGGAGGAACTGGCACCTATCCAGCTACCAGTCCATTCTCCAGACTGGACTTTTCTCTTCAGGTGGAATCTTTTTTTGAAAATAATCAAAAAATATAAAACACCACCAGACACTGACTGCAATAAAGCATAGATCTTAAAAATATGGTTCAACAGCTTGGCAATGGGAGTTTTTTTTTCCATGTTTAATGACCCTTAATGTTGCACACAACTGCACAGAAGGAAACCTTCCTACGAAAACAGGCTCACTGATATATAGGCCCCAAACAAAGCTATACCGTTTGAATTGTTAAACTGATGGTAGCCATGTCTACCATTTCCTAATTGGCTGCATCATATTACTCACTTTTTCAATCTCAGTTTACAAAGTCTCCACCAAATTTGATGAAGCCCCCCAAACTTGAGATGGTAACAGATTTTTCGAGGGAAGGCAGCCCCTGCACTGGGAGTCCGAAGTCATCTGTTCATCAGAGACAAGCATAATTATGCTAGTTGTGAGGCATTTTCCTCATTTCTCAATTTGCATGCCAAGAGTTGCCTCGCTATTTCCATTCTGAAATGACACGAGCATTGTGGTGTTGGCTGCTGTTGCATTATTTCCACCCCTCCCGATGGACATATTGGGTAATAAATATCCACCAGTGCTGTCTCGCACAGATGATGTTATTAGACTTGCCAGCCTGAGGCATCAGCTGTGTGTATTGGACGTCTGTCAGAGCAGAGACCTCCCCTCCCCCCAATCCAAACCAACTGGTCCAGGAATTGCATGCCAGACTCATGGAGAGTCACAGAGACCCCTCTTTGCTCTGTGTCCAAGTCAGAAGAAAGACTATGGCGTTGAAATAGACTCTCCAGCACTCAAAAACAATTCTCGCTTCCCTTGACCAGCAGCATCGGTGTATTGCGGTGGGGGTTGCGAAGGATAGAGTTTCAGAGTTTTCTTTAAAGGTGGTCCCCCTCACGCGTCTGACGGCCTGTTGTGCAGGTTGATTAACATTCCCGTGTCACATTGATGCAAGAATGAAATGAGGAGAATGAAAACAGAAAGGATGGAAAGTCTCCTTCAGCTTTGGGCACCCTGTTGTTCGTATGGGATTGAGCCAGCTGACAGGACTCCTCAGACAGGGAGTCAATGTAGTGCTATGTGAGTGGATGTGAGGTTTGGGATCAAAGAGGATCATCAGCAGTGCAGCATAGAGTCACTGTTAGACTGGCATCAATGTCAACATGATTTGACTTTAATTGACAGAACAGCAGACTTACATTTTAACCCAAACCACAACCTTTTCATAGTGCAGCTGATGGAAATGTCATTTATTCAGCAGAAATCCCCCCTCTGGAATCCACTGATGCCACTGTACCCCATCCTACAATTGCTGAGATATCTGAGTGGACCAAAATGGTTAACCCAACAACAGACTGACCTCTCTCGGACCATGCCCCCTAGATCACAATAAAGAAATGTATGCATTAATCTTATCTGTCGACAATGATACGTTACGATTTGGTTTCAAAAAATAAATGACTTGGGTATGAAAAAGCTTGATGACTTTGCTTTAAAATCTTATGGGCGAATCTTTTTGGCCAAATTAAGTACAGGTTCCTTCCTGAGACCTCCCTGCATTGATACGCTCAACATTGATTGGGGAAAAGCCAATGCCATCAACGAGAGTCTTTAGTTATCCAGTCCGCGTAAACAGGAGGCAATCTCATTAAAAAGATTGTGCTCTGAGTGGGTCTGCAAAATTTCCACATATTTTGGGTTGCTGTACTCAGGAAAGTCAAAAGCAATTACTGACTTCCTCGCTTTCATCCGCTGTGTGGAGAGGGCAGAGTGGTGTTTGTGGCCAAGGCGTAAGTGGACGAATAACATTACACCAGAGTGCAATTAGGACTTGGACCTGGGTCACAAGTTGTGATGATTCTACGCTATTGTCAATTAAAGTGTGTTTTAGAGCAATTGAGAAAGAGGAAGCAATTGCGGTTGGTGAGGTTGGGGGGATGTGAGATTTTGAGGGCGTATTTGTTGTGTAATAACTGTACACACTTTCTCTGTCTTCCACAGAGCATCCCAGCTGCCAACAAACGCACAGTACTACATTTTCTAGAGGGTATTGGTGCAAAACTTATTATTATGCTTTCCAGTCTAATCAAACTGCAATTGTTAGGCTGTCTCGGTCCAAATATCCAAATGCTTAATTTGAATCAGTTTTTTTTTTCTGCATTTTTTATTCTTTTTTTTTAAAAAGGCTCTTCCTTTAACCGCCTGTCCAATGCACCAGTCTGTAGCAGTCTAATGTGTGTGTGTGTGTACATGATTAAACACTGTAAAAGCCATAGTTTACAGTGTGTTCCAGTACTTTGACATTCGCTAACTATCCCCGACCGTTATGTGGCTGCCTCACCCCAGGAGACCTCCGCTTTTAGATTTAGAAAGGTTGCCTGCTGAGTCCAACCCAAACACATTCTATTGCTCAGCCAAGACACACAGGGCAAGGTCAGTGCGTGTGTTTTCATGCCACTACCAGAAGTGTGTCCGAGTGCATAAAAACTCAAAGGCACACACAGGTCAAAGAGTGTCCTGGCCTCCCACTGTGGACTGCAGATACTCTCCGCTCTGCTCCGATTTGACGTAAAACATTGAAATACTTGGCCTCCCCTCCCTCACATTTGCACACAAAGCGGATAGAAGAACCGTCGATAGCATCAACATGTCAATGTGATCCCCTCTCTGTGGTCCCAAATTCACTTCATTAAATCCCTTGTGTTTGCAGATTTGTACTTCAAAGTAAGTCTATAATGACTCAATTAGAATTAGTCAGCATCTAGTGAAATTAAAGCAGTACATCCTAAATGGCTTTTTTTTCCTAAATGGCTCAGCATGCACATTCATGCTGCTGAGTCTATTACACAACGAGGACTCCATTAGTTGGCGTTTATGCAATGCTGGCTACAAAGCCTGTCTCACTTTTTCTTTTGTGTTCACTTACAGTGACTATAATGTCCTCAGTGGTCTGCAGGACAAAAGTATATCTTGAAGAAGAAGAAGAGCCTTACTTGAAATTCAGCAGGCATTTAGATTGAGGTTGATATAACCCTGAGGGCCCCCAGCTATCTCATCAGGTTTTAGAACTCATGGTAAGACCAGGCACCTCGAGACACAGCCGTGATTTGTCAGACCTGAGAGCATTTGCCTCGACAAGAGAGGAGAGTATTGCTCTCTTTGTCCGGAGACAGACCCCATGAGGATGTTTGCCCAGACCAATCAGACTTTCATCAAACTCCATTCTGTACTAGTCTGAGTGAGGGCTGATGGACCCCACAGCCTGCAAGCTCTCCACACCGCCTCCATACCAGCATGCACTTCTTCCCTGTGGCTTGGAAAAACAAAATGCCCAATTATAGATGATTATCTCCGAGCATTCTTTGATAAGCTGGAAGAAGTGTTGGCATCTTGGAGGGCTTCTCAGGGTGACCTGAACATAACGATTTGGAAATGGTTCATAGGATCTTGGCGGACAGGCAGCTGTTGCCAGTTGTTTCTGTTCACAGCGGCTTGCGTGGGTTGACTGCGAAGTGTGTAAATATCAACAAAGCTGTTTCAAATCAAGACAATTTGCCTTATATTTCTTTGAATACCTCTTTGTATTATCCACAATCTGCTTTGGTACTCTCCCATCCCAGAGTTTAAAAGTCAGCTCTTGAGCATTTCGTCAGGCATTCACAAGTTTATTCTTGCTCGCTAATCGATCACTCCAAAGCCAGGTCACTGAGGTCTTGACAAGACAAGCTTTCTCACATTTCAGTCTGCATTTTCCAAAAGCTGCTAGAAAACACAAAAGGAGCCTACAAAGCAATTCCCCGTGATGACCCCTGACCCCTCTGTCAACTGACAATTATTTACCTTTAAACACCAGGTGAATAGCAAGGTCTAATTCAACAGGGAAATGGACTCTTGGTGACCACAAATAACAACTGGGGAGCAGATAGAGTGTTTGAGCTGAACACACACACTTTCATCTTTTAATGTTATGTGCTACATTTAAAGACTATGTATATCAGTCTTTAGATAATTTATTATATATATATATATACTGCATTGATTATTTATTCACAATATCATATTGATATTTGCACATTCAGGAACATTGCTTGGAACAGGTAATTTCACACAATAACAGGCAGAGCAGGTTCAACAAAAGATGTTTGGACTGAAATGTCAGCAGCTCCGCCTCAATAAAAGAGCCCAGCGATTGTTGGCTGTGTAGCACTGAGTCTTTTTCTCCACTCTGTTCATGAATTGTACTGTTGCCATGCTCCTTACAGGAACTCATTTTAGGGACTCATTATGTTACTGTAGCTTAAGAAATAGATTGGAAATACTACGTCATGTTAGGATAAAATTATCTTAATGAGACAAAACACATTAATAACAGAATTCAGGATTTGGTAAAAAAAAAAAAAAATAAAAAAAAATAAATGTAAATTTGTTACTATAAAAAAATCTGAATATATTGAGTGGTTTTGCTGCTTTTCTGTAGTCGAATTCTCTGTTAATGTCCACCACTTTTTGCAGTTTTACATTTATATGTATGCATTTAATATTTAGTGGACATTGATGGAAGCGTAAGTATGTATATCCACACACACGCACACACACACACACACACGCACCACTGGGTCTTTTAGTTTCTTCCTGTCTTGCTCTGCCTCTAATTGAGCTGTGAATGGAGGCCAGGTGGAACCCATTTGAATTCCCTGTGGTTGTGACCAGCGTGGTTTACTCGCGACACAGTCTTACCTCTCATTTCCAGACCATTTACAACATATTCTGGCCATCGGTAACATTCATGCGGCAATCATTACGCCACCTAGACGCACAGAAGTGATTTGCGGTCAGAAACACTAACACAGACATGCAGGACCAGATGGAAGGAAGAATTAACATTGTAATCAAGTCTGTATTGAGTTCATGCAGCTTGATATGCAATGGACTTGTTAAAATGTGCATCACATTTAGCTAGCCAGGGATGCTCTATAATTCATGTTTTAAGATTTCATTATATTTCTGTGCACTTGGCTCAGCATCAGATATTGAAATGCATGCGCCATTGGGATCAGTGTTATTGACATTGGAATTTGCTGTAACCCCGATCCAGAGGCTGAGCTGAAATTGCTGTTGTGCGTGTGTGTGCGTGTGTGTGTGTGTGTGTGTGATTTCTCAAATTTGGCAGGGAATGAAGTGTCTATTGGAAAATTATGCAAATGTGGTTAGAGGGAATACAAATTGCAGGGAAATTGAGACCTGACAAAGACAAACACACAAATAAAAAAAGAATAGAAATGGAGGCATTTTCTGAGCTGATGCCCTCCAAACGTGGCCGAATCCAAGTTCAGGCCGTGCTGAAAAATGATAGCAGTAATTAGAAAAATAGCCTGGTTTGGCTTTTGTTTCATGTGGTAAAGGGTGCAGCTTTTATTGTGTTTCTTTGCATGTTTTATAGCTGGTCAAAATGTAAATTCATCTTTTTGTTATTATTATTGTTAATAATGTTCATTATCTCAGTTAACCATGTTACCAACATGTTTATTACATTTTATGGCAATCCATCCAATAGCTGTTGACTATTAAAACAACAAATATTAATAATCCTAAGATATCCTGAAATGTTTTTTTTATATTTTTATTTTTGAAAAGGAATATAATCACATCTTTGCACATTATTGGGATTTTTACCAAAATTTAATGTACATTTCATGGCAAACCATCCAATATTTGAAAATGTTCATTTTGGACCAGAGTGGCGGACGGACAGACAGACATGGCCATCCCCAGATCTATGCCACAAACATGGCTGAAAATATGATGACTGTGGTGATGAGGTCATGTTTTTTTCTCCACATATCCATCATACCCATAACCCGACCAATACTGTCAAGTTGTATCTCAGAAAATTGCTTTTGTCAGCGTAATACATTGGCAATATATTGATGACGCTGTCTGAAGAGAAATCCATACGGTGCACGGGATTTACCCTTGAGGCCACAGTGTTTTAAAGCTGCAGTATATACTATATGTCTATAAGTACTAGTATGTCTTTGTATATGTGCCTGAACATTTTGATTAGTTTTGCCACAAGGGGTCATGTGATGTGCTGCTTTAACACTGCCATATAATGACTTGCAGTGTTTGTGTAGCATGCCAATTGCTCCTGCTGGGTGATTGATGGCCAACAGGTAAGGTTGCCATAGCAACGTGGCCACCTGAGCAACTATAGAGGGCATTGCCAAGTGGTGGAACACTGTCTGGACTCAGTTCTTTACAGACCTGATAATTTAATAAAGAATAAATAAGGATCTTTTCACTTTGCATGTCCTCTAAAAGAGGCACGTTTAAGTCATTTTATCCAGAACATTCTCTCTTTCCTTTTATTTAAAATGTAGACATTCATTTCTTTGTGCTAGTTCTAATTGTCTTATGAGTGTGCTATTTTAATTTTGCAGTTGGTAAAGGTGGTGGTAATGCAAATTACAATACATCATCATTTATTAGTTGAGCTATGCTTAGTTACATACAGTAGTTCGGGGCGGCAGTAGCTCAGTCTGTGGTGACTTGGGCTAGGAATCAGAGGAACGCTGGTTCAAGTCCAGGAGAGGTGCCAGTTCCTCCCCCTGGCCACTGCCGAGGTGCCCTTGAGCAAGGCACCAAACCCCCCTAACTGCTCGGGGCGCCTGGATACGGTGCAGCCCCCTGCACTCTGACACCTCTCCTCTAATGCATGTGTATGTGTGTTTCATAACCTGTGTGTGATGTGCAACTGAAAAATACTAACAGAGTGAAAACTGTCATTTCCCCATTGAGAGATCAATAAAGTAATTCTTCTGTTTCTACATTCCACCGCTGTTGAAATGTTATGGAACTGTTGTGTTGCAGATTTTATTTGATAGACAGAGGGTCGGACAGTTGGTGGGGGATTATTTTAGGAGCTGGACACCTTTGAAACTGAATTGAATACTGTTGCACGACAGCAACAGTAGGTGAAGTGAAGGCTATATGTTGGATTCACTCACTGCAATTCCTGACCTTCAAATATCAGCCAATACACATCTTCATATCTGTCTAGTTTCTGTTTTTATTCATCTATCACCCCATATTGTCCATCTTTTCCCATTTATCTCATCCTTTACTTTCCCTTCCTCCCTCTCTCTTTCCTGTTACCCCACCGCTTCCTCTCCTTCTTCCTTTGTTCAGGATCCATTTGTGCTGCATTAGGCAAGATATGCCGAGAGAAAGAGAGGATATAAAGAAGGAAGAGGTGGAAAATGGATAGTGTCTGAGCTTTGCATTATAATGGAGAAGTGTCTCAAGGCAGATTTGCCCTGCCTTTAAACGATGCTTCCATCTGTATTTATTCACCCAGCGATACGTCTGCTCAGGCATGTGCTTTTATTTCCCTCCCTTGTGGAAATGTAACCCATCCCTATTGCATGCTTCTCTGCTGTTAAATATTTGTAATGGTAATTTGTTTTATTTGTTTTGCAGCTCGTTTTTTTTTTATTGCGTGTGCAAGTAATTCCCCCTAATGGATTGTGTTTCCATTGTCTTGTAGTTTGGAAGTGTTTTGTGTAACAGGGGGTGTTGCAATGCCTTTGCGCGCACGGATGGGAGGAAGGACAGCCTTATTATTTAACCCAAGCCATCAGTCACAATCAACAAGCCTATCATACAGGACCATTGTAGGACTGTGCAGGCTAAAGTTAGCGCTATTATCTGCCTGTCACTGGCTAGCTGCGTTTGGTTCCCTTGTGGAAAACCAATTGTATGAGTGAATGCCTTGTTGCCCGAGTTGTCAAGCTCCAGGGATGCGCATGGTGCCTAAAAAGAGCACTCTCCATTTACCTTCAGTTTTTCACACCTTTCAGCTCGCATTAGAAAGCATGATTTTGACACTTCTGCTGCGTTTAGTGTTGTAACATTGACCGCTCAATTTTAAACCATCAGCAAGGTTTGGAAGTCCAACCAAGTGGAAAAAATAATCTTTAACTCTAGAAGGAAAAGACCACCTCGACTTTAATCATCTCAGCTCATCTCCTAAGATTTCCGAGTGAGCGCTCATCAATCAAACTGTACGCAGACAGTGTGCCTGATTAATATTCATTTTATATGAGACACTTCATTTGCATGAACACACTCTCTGTCTCATAAAAAAATACCAAGCCCTTCCCCACCCCGCTGATGTGATAAGCATCTGGACATGAAACAGTTGAAAATTTGAGACGTGGTATTTAACCCGGCAACACGATCCCACTTCATTACATGCGTCATGTGGGGTTGCTTCAAGCAGGCGTGACTAGTAACATCATACTTAGTATGTCCCCATCAGATAACACAGAGGATCAAGTTTCACTTTGTTGCAGAAGCATTGTATAGAACGCGTCTGGATTAATGAAAATCGTCTTTGGTTTCTTCAGGTCAGGAAGTAACAGATGGACACATGCCCTAAGGTGGTGAAATGCATCAGTGTGATGACTATCTCACCATTTATGGTGGGCTGAAAGAGATATCTGGCCAAGTGCTAATGACTCTTTGAGTGTCATTGACGTATTTCAACGCCATTTAAAATCTGTTGCTTGAGTGCCATCAATGGAAAAGTACGCCAAATTGTTTTTCGGGCAGTAGGTCACCGATGGTGCTCTCACACAGCCTGTGAGTAATTTTGGGGCTTCTGGGAGATGTAGTCGGAGCATGAAGAGATGGTATACACCACAGAGGTCAATGCAGGAAGTGGAGACAATCAAGATCAGGGAGCAAAATAGATGGATTCTGGCGTTTTTGGTGAAAGTGGCCTCTTCTTCTGATAAAACAAGAATGGAACAAGGTAAAAACAAACATTTTTTTCTTCACTATGAAATAGAGAGTCTCTTCTTTCATTTGAGCTGTTTGGTGTTTTCAGAGTCATAGTACAAAATATTCTGAGGGTTTTGAAATATGACTCAAAATGGGCAAAAACACTGGCACAAGGCACTCTGTTTTATAAAACGGCTGGCACTCAAAGAGTTAAAAGGTGTAATGTATACACACAGATGACTTGGAAGGGAACTTAGGGATCATCTGAGGAGAATTTCAGGTACCAATTAAAATGCATAGAGGCTTGAAATGAAATCCTTATCACCAGCAAATCAATGAAGCTGAGATAATTAGTGAATTCTTAGCAATCAATTGAATGTTTCAGTAATTTTCAGTATTTGCTATTCTTTGATTTATTTAATTGGAAAATTGATGGGTTTTTGACCTTTGGCATTTGTATGGTTTTGTTTTTTTTTCATAATTGATTTGATGTTTTACAGCCAGAGCAGTGCTGCTGTTCAACAGTCATAGAGGAGAGACGGTGACTCATATGTAAACTGGTAGTTGTGTATTTAAATATGAAAAGTACATGTAAAATACATGTAAAACAATTGGCATACTGTACTTTACCTCTGGCAAAGTCTCTTGCACTGAGGAGTTTGAGGAAGTAAGAAACAAATGACACTGCAGTGGTGACAGGTGACTCAGCGATGACCAAGGCATGTTAGATCATCTTCATTTGTTTTTGTGCAGTTTAGTTTCCAGCTTTACCTCCTCAGAAAGGTTTATTTCAGTGGTTTCTCATTACAACATAATATGTCTCACCCTATAGTTTTTAGGCAGCAGCCATTGTGACATGAACTAGTCGTGTAATGCAGGTGCTAATTACGGTGTGTTCCATTCAGGTCATACAGAGCTCCATCAGTAAATCAAACAGCTCGTAACTTTTGAATGCCTCTACAGATATGTGTTTGTGACCTTTTCAATATTACCACACATGAATAATTAATCTTTTTTTTTTTTTTATTTACATTCATACGTCAGAAAAACCCCATTGTATTTTCACCTCAGTTACTCCCACGCTGCTTTTAATGCAGCCTTAATGTAAGCTCCAAGTTAAATCAAGCTAATACTGTTGGCTGTATTTCCCTGAACACTCTTTGCCTTCCATTTGTCTTTTTCTCCAAGTCACACGATCGCTGCAAGACAACATAGCATCCCCTGATGAACCATTGCTGTCACCATATCACCCAGCCCCGTTTCTCTTTAACTATATAGAAATGACAATTAATTAAAGCTGCCAGCTTTTATATAGGCCCCTTTGGCACACGCACAATTACTAAAATAACAAAACAACAACATGGCTGATTAGAAAAAGTCAGTGTGCAGGAAGCAGCGACACGTCTCCTTGATGTTGCTTAGAACAGAAGCTGCGGCCGCTGCGAAATCTCGGCCAACTTATCTGAGGGAGTTATCCTAAATCCCCCTCAGAGTAAGTACCCTTGAAACGTCAGTACCATAATGTATCATAAGGCTCCTTCTGGAATACAAGACAAGTTGGCAATGTTGGACTACCACTCTGTTTTTTTTTTGTTTTTTTTTTAACTCTTCCTCGCTCTCTCTCTCTTTTTTTGTTGCATTGAACCGGGTCCAAGCCCTTCTCATAAATATGCATTTTATGTTGTGTTCTTTTGGCGGTTTCTGTACCTAAGCCCACAGGTTTCTTTTTTTTTTTTTTTTTTTTAAGGAGAACAAATTAACGGCTGTGATAGTGAAGTGTTTTGCATTTTATGTGATAATTTCTATGTAACACCTGTGCAAGTAGTTGCTGCTTTATCGCTTGTGCCGTGAGATATGGCGCTCACACATACTCGCTCAGATAAATGTACACGGTGATGCACAAGGATTTACAGATTCTCATTGTCTTGTACCATAGAAACAGCTCCTATCTCTTTCCACTTCCTCCTTGCATTTTTTTTGACACTGTGGGTGCAAACCTGCAAAAAGCACAAAGTGTTGTTGTGTTTGTGCCTCCTTCTTAAGGCTCTATCTCCGTCTTAGAAAATGTCCAACAATATAAACTTCACATCCAATTTGCCGCTTGGACTGTGTATTTGAATGTGATTATTCCTGCAATAATATATGCTTTTTGTCAGGGGAGTCACAGCATCTGATTTGATGTCATATTCAATTCAGATCTCCTGCAGCTGCCAGAGCATTTTATTACTCACAAGTGTATTACTTTGATCACATACGCTCTTTCAAACAGCTACTTTACTGTGTTAAAATACCTGCCATCATATTATATATGCTATATGTACAGATACACACTAACAAACAAGTCAACAATATACTATATGTGGTTCGGATGTGTTCAAGCTGCAGCTTTGTTGCATTCAAGACTTCTCTGATGAGCACACCAACTTTTAACCTCTCAATATTACCCAAATGGTTTGTTTATGCAGAAATATGCTTGCCGTCCTTCTCTTAAATCTACTCCAAAAAATCTGATTTTGCATTAATCTCAGATTTTTGAAGGGTATTAAGAGCTCACTTTAGAGATGGGTAAATGTCATAGTCACATGGGAAGCAGAACTCTACACAGACATGGACTTAAAAAGTCTGATAAAAGGATAGCGGTGTGTTTAAAATGTAGTATCATTTGAGATGTTGATGTCATCCTCCCCGGTGCCTTGTCCTTTGATGCCATGCTCACACTTTGACCTTTTGTAGCCACAGTGGAATTAACTGCCCTGCAAAATTAAATGTGGTATGGACTGCCTAATGTGCAGGGGCCGTGCTTGTGTTGAAGATGACAGCATTGTGTGCGCTCTTTGGCTTGTACCAAAGAGATTATATTTCAGCTGGAGATCATGGTTGATAGTGGATGATAGAGGGGTTTGGATTGCCTAATCATTAAAGCTGACTTAACCTTAATATCATGATACGAGTTTGATGGGGATAATCCTGAATCTCATCAGAATATAGATTTAAAAAAAAAAAAAAAAATTTCTATCATCATCCCATGAAGTGTTTCATAGTTATACTTCCTCGTTTGCAATGAGGAGTTGCAAATTTTCACGCACCACTTTGTGAATATCGACACGTCCTATTTAGTGTTGGTTTCACGGCACAAGCAACACCATATGTATCACATTTGATGTTCATTTGATTCCTTTGTGGTAACCAACAAAAGCTTGGCAATGACTTCATCCAGTGTCAGGAGTTCACTGGTGACGGAAACTCCCACGAGCTCAGAGGAGGTCAAGGGCAGCTCTGGCTCCTTTAGCTCTTCACATCCCGTTTGTCATTTTGCTCACTTGAATTTTGGAGCTAAGCCTGCAAGCACAGTAGTCGTTTCTTTGGCCATGCAAAAACATTCACAGGTGCAACAACTCAAGCTGTGAAGTTATGGCTCATGCCCGCAGGAAATGGAAAACACTGTGGCTTCTTATGTCAATTACCACCAGGCCTTGCAAGGAAACACATAAGGTGTGGAGCACGCACACGCCTGCAAAGACGTATCCCCAATACACACTCACAGTTGTCCGTCAGAGCCCAAAGCAGCGTGCGCGTCATCGCTCACTCCCTGTTTCTCTGTGGGAGTGATTTGTCGGTGAGGTGGGGGAGTCAACACATTGATAAGCAAGCAACAGAATATCCAAAAATACATTTTATGGTTCACACTGTCTTTGTGTTCACTTGATCACACCCGGTATGAGTTCAGCCGGCTGGAGATTGAGCAACATACATCGTATCACTTGATGACAACTTGAAACCCACGATGCCATAAGGACTGCTCACAAGCATGATAAAGCCACAGTGCATCCATCTGTTGTGTTTGTTGCTGGAAAAGATGCATCATTCCTGTAAATGAACAAACAAATTGTTTCTGTTCAGCTAACATGTATGTTTTTTTGTTTTTAATTTTTAATAACAGATATTGGACAGCATCTGGCACCGGAGCAACAGGACTTGTGGTCTCGTGGGAAGAGTGGCGCAGTGGAGGGAGCCGTGCCGTAAAGGAAGCACCCGATTCAGGCGTTTGGCAGCAAAAGACTGAACTCAACTGGGACCTTCGGCAGCGGGCGGTAAGAGGAGGAGGCCATGTGGACCGCACGCCTGCTAGTCCTCGCCAGCCTCTTCGCACCAGCCGCTCTGGGTGAGTTTGGTTCATTAGCACTTGTTTTTCTGTGTTTGTGTGTATGTGAAGCAGATATAGACACAAAACAAAGACTACCTCTTGTGTTTTCGCCATATCGCAGTTTAGCTATTTAAGTGCCAGATTCTGTCAGCCAACTGCGATAAAAGCCTCTGACTTAATGTCCATTTCGTTTTTGGCATCTATAGGTCCTCTTGCTAATTAGCAGGTTTTCACTCCTTAAACTCCCTGTAACTTGTCTATTTGCTCTCTTGTCTGTTCCTTTCTCTGATTTCTATCTATTTTTAGTTCTGTCCCTCTGTCTCAGTCTCTTGCTCTCCTATCGATAGGAAATGAACTGAAATTACTTTCAAAGAATCATTAACACCGCTTTGGCTTTGTGCTGCATGTTTAGTATAACGAGAAATGCAGGAGGAGAATAAAAAAAGACTTCTGTTATCATTTCATGCATTAAGATCTCCAGATTAAGCTATAAGGAGTCTCTTTTCCCTCATCTCGGTAAACGGAAACCACCATCGTTTTGCAGAGTTTCCCTTTGGCCCCTCTGTGAATTGTTTCAGAGGCAAACTAAATGAAGTCATTTAAATTCTGATTAAAAGAAATCAGTGGTGGTGGCCGTGTGGTTTGTGGGTGTGTGGAAGTGTGTGTGGATGGAGCGGTTGGTCACAATCAAGTAGGGTTTAGATGTAGAGAATGAGGCAATGGCCCATAGAAATGTTAATTTGATATGGCTAAAACCATTAATGGGCGATTTAAAGATAATTGAATTGTTTTTGTGCTGCAATATCTATGCAGGGCGGAGGCAGCAGGGCTCACCATCAAGGCATCAATGAAAGCAAGCTTTCTGGCATCGTTAGCTTTGCTTTAATGCTCAATAGAAAGAGGTCAGGGGACAGCAGTATGTCATGTATCTCTCTTTAGAGAGCTGTTGACCAGAGCTCGATACATTATGAGGCAGCTGATTTCGTGCCAGGCAGACAGACCATGAGGACCACAGGACAAACTGATAGAACGACATATCCCTGGAGTTTCTTTTGAACTCGCATACTCATGTGATCATTTTTTAATTACCAGCGTGAATGTGAATGTGGGATGGACGTTTTTCAAACGACATGAATGAAAAGTAAAGGCTACTGGGAGTCTGTGCTCACTTCCACTCCGCTTGTGTTAGCTGAGCTTTCGAGCTTCTACTCTCTAATACAAACTGAACAGCACAATGGTTCCTCACAAAGTTTAAAGTATAATTGTAGTCACAACACCTGTTGTTGGGTTCATTTGTACCATTTTCAGGCTTATTTTTTTGTAGTCCCTGCATGCATTTTGTCCCCTGTTCCTTATAACAGCCATTTTACCCACCTTTAACACTATTTTAACTATCTCTCATGTCCTCGTAGAATTTATTTTGAGATATTAGAAGGACAAAGTAACATACAGCTGCATGTCAGAGTATTTGCTGTAAACCTCAACATTAATTACGAGGTAGAGGAGTGATGCAGAAGCAAGCGTATCTACCCACAAAGAGCCATGTAATAGATGGACTGTGTGCAGTCACTGTTATTGGTCCCTATTTTAACCTCTTGACCTCGTATTTAATTAGCATTGACTCTAAAGTGCTCTCTACAACACACGTGTCAATCACACAGTGTGTAATTATCTCTCAGTCTTGTCTGCTGCGTTTTAGCCGGACTTTCAGATATTATTTTTTTTTTTAAGAAGCGTACACTGTCCTGACTCTAGAAATCCACAAACACCATTGGACCAAAAAGTTTTTAAGGGATTAAAGAGACGCATGTTGATGGTCCATCAGCTGGATAAACACTAAGTGTAGGACAGTCAGTGTCACGGGGGATCGATGTAAGGTGCTTTGAAGAAGACTGACGTCTGAGAGATGACAGTCACTTTATTTATAGTTTATTATTCAAAGAGTGTTTTGATAGTTTGTTTATTGGATTAAATCCAAAGTGGCAGAAATGAGAAGACTCACACCCTCACCTTGTCTTCCACCAGACTACTTAATGGGAGTAGAGCGTGCGGCAGCTTCAAGAGACGGAGACAAACATTCAGTTAGCAGTCAGTAGTTAGCTTGAAGCTCCACGGGATCTGATCCCAATGGACTGCCCCAATTCCCTGACGAAAAAATTATTGCTGATGCGCAGTTTTTTTTTCTAAATGTGAGCCGCCAACTGAAGCTACATTCCCCGGAGCCTCCACAGGCTCCCTCCCCTGCATATCAAACCCCCGCTGGCTGGAAAGACGACACAAAAACACAAGTCATTCACCCGCCTCTACCACCCAGGACCTAATCCAATAAACTAACTGAAAACTTCCTCAGACTGTACTGGTTAGTGGCATAGTTAACACACAGATGGCTAACATAAACCACAGGCCGACAACACACAAGTATTTTTTTCCACCAGCACCATGAAGTTTCAGCAGCTCATGTATGAATCCAGAAGCAAAAGTGCAATACACAAAGCTGATACTTAACATGGGATTAGTGGCAGTATTTTCCTACCTTCCAGGCTGCCTTTGCTTTTTGTTTATTCCACTATGGTGTGAATGGATAGGAAAAAGCATTCATCACTGCTAAAAAGCTGTTCAAAACATTTGGAAAAATAGTCAGCAGCAATGCATGCATGATTTGTCATAAATGGGCTGAATCGGTCAAAGACACCCAGTCCTTTAAATCAATCACTCTGCTTTGTTACTCATCGTACAGGAATCAGTCACTCATTGATCCACCAATAGGTGAAATCCAGCTGAAACCATCCAATTGCTGTGATTTTCAATGCTGTAAATAATGCCCACAAGGAACCATGTTTTAGCATTTTGGGCTTCTACCAGATGAGGTGGTTGTCATCCCAAGTAAATAATTTGCCAGTTTTACGAAGAAAAAGCAATCATTTAACACCCAACCCTGATGACATAAGCAGAAACGTCCAGATGTTGCCAGTGAATTGTTCTGCAGCTGGCAAAGCTTTGGTGGGAATATTCACTACGATGTCATTGTGCATGTTTCTCCCTGAGCGGGTTGGGAATGTGTACTCCAGGGGATGCTGGCCTACTTTGGGATCTGCAGTCCCTTTTGTCTACGTACAGCCAGGCATAGCAATGCACACACACGTGCATGGATCAATGGATGAATCACTTTTTCTGTCACACATGCCAAGTTTCACACATAATCACAAGACGTGCACCGTGTTAGTGAAGGGTCTGAGATTTGAGTGGCACAGTGTCTCCACCTGTCTTCACTTCATGGTGTGTTGGACACTTGGTCAACTGACTGACACTTTGCACTCGTCTGATGAAAATGAGGGACATTTCTGGACAATTGTGATGAAACAAAGTCAACAATAGGGTAGCCTAAGCACCGGTGGGGATTTGTGACTATGTGGGGGTGGAGTTTTGGATGTGCGTGTTTACAGGCTTGCATGTGATCCCTCTGTTTTTTTTTGTGTGTGTGTCCCCGTGTGTGTAACTACAGCTACAAGTCTTGCAAGATTAATAAAAAAAAGTTCTATCACAGATGCTGTCACTGGTTTGAAAAATAACTACAACGCACCCATGTCATTGTTTTGGAAACAGTGAATAACAATGAAAAAGCAATGTCCTGAACACTGGCCATGCCTGAGCAGCACATTAATCATGTGTTTCTGTGCATGTAAAATGCTCCAGGAAGGATCTTATATTCATTCCATTTAATACCACCCCGTTGAATAAGGAGACACAGCGCCTATAATGGATGAAATCTTGTGGTCCAATCCAAAAGCTGAAAGCGTGAAGTCTGACACATATTTTTCACGGTCAGATACTAGTGCATACATCAAGCCTGGAAGCAGATAGGGGGGGGGATAGGTACGCAATGAGGGATGGATGAGACAGTGAGGCAGATGTGTGCCCAACGCATCTGTTTACCATATATGTGTTGGCAGGTATGTGTAGAAAAATGTCAGGTAAGTGGCCTAAGAAAGAGTACAGAAGGCTGAACATATGACATCCATCTCTTTTTTGTCTTTCACTTTCATTCATTCCTATAACCCTCTCCTCTCCCACAGAGCTCACACAAACTTGAATGCGAGCCAACATGCGCCTTGCAAACACCCTCCATTGCTCACGTTGAGGTATCTGCACCAATATGTCAAGGATAGCTGTGTCTAACCAAACAAGGGCATTAAACTCCGACGTCAGTCTCTCTGTTCCCGTACGGATCCACTTAATTAATCTCCTTGTGCCAGGGCACTGACTCCATCCGCCAAGGCGTCCCTGGATTTGCCTAATTTGCTTAATTAATTAAACAAATGATTTATTTGTGCTCATATTTCAAAGCGGGAGAAAGTTCTTTGTAAAGCCCACTGAGGCATGTACTGTTTTGTTGTGACTATGAGATGTGTCTTGAAGCATTGAAAATAAGTGGGCTTTGGAGTGGGTGGATGTCAATCATTTATTTGCTGCAGCATTAATGTACAGCCTGCCAGAGTGGTAAATTGTATATGCATTTGAGTGCGACACAAGATTAGGAAAATACATTTCAACAGTGTCTGTGTTTTATGAAGGTGAAATAAGGGCAAGGCTGCAGTTGCATTTACTCCCTGTGGTGGAAGCAAACAGGGAAAAAAAGAGTTTAATGACTGAGGGTTTTGTGCAGCCAAATTCCCAACTAGAACACAACAGGCCTCACGTATTCTGGGGTGTCATATGAGTGGGTGGTGGAAGGCCACAGAAGTTATAAAAGTGAGCCAAGAAAATTGGGAAAACTGTGTGCAATGCCGTGCATTATGTTCCAGCTTTAACTACCAACTGAGTACCAATAAACTCAGACACATTACAGATTGCTCCAGATAATGGTTCCTGGTGTTAGACAGGTGTTAGACTGAGCTCAGCTCTTTAGCACAACCACATATCAAGTCTGATTTGTTATTACTACAGTAGTTTTTTCAGTCCAAGTCAAGGCAGCTCAGTTCTTTATATCAAAGTGGCCATGTTCATACACCAAATATATCATTTTATGCATTCTTTTATTTACTTTAAGCATCTAAGCTGTACTTAGATGTGAGCCCTTCAGGCTAAATGCTAATATCATCATGGCAGCATACTCTTAATGACTATACCGTACGAACATGCTGATGTTTAGAATGCCGTGTTTAGCATGATCACTCACCATCTAGTCAAGTGTTAACATGCTTACATATGTGAATTAGATCAAAACAGCTGAGGCTGGACTTCCTGATGATGCCACTGCAGAAAAAGCCAGGTGATCATCACAATTCATCCTGAAATCTGATGCTAATTTATTCAGTATTTAAATGAGATATTTCCGGCCAGTATTGCCATCCCTTCAGTCATAGCGTGACTAAAAACTCTTATTTTTGGCCTTGTTTGTCTAGCTGTTATCTAGTTAGAGTCTGGGTCTAGCTGTGCAAGATAGCATGCCTCATTCACACTGGATGAGTGCTTGAAAATGTGTACAACGTCTCTCATACGGTAGCTTGGAATGTGGAACACAGTGGGGCAATAAATGTAAACTCAAGGCCACAGAAGTACCCAACTGTTGCAGACAGGAAAACATGAGCTTGTGCCCGCTGACGTACATACTTCCCTGGTGCACGGCCACTGCACTTGATCCACAGTGGCATTGAACTATAACTCCATACATGAAGATGATGAACATAATACAGTCAGGCAAGATTAGACAACAGAGATGCATTTTAAAATACAGTTACTTTAAGCACTGCGGAGCTCTGACTTGAGATCTAATGAAAGAACAATTTATTGCTGGCAAAATGTATAGTTTAAATAATTTTCCTTCCTTGACTTTCCCATAAAAGTTTGATCACTTTGAAAATGGTTTTGTTGAGATTTTAAAGAATGCCCTGGGTTTAATGCTGTAACAGTTTTTTTTTTTTAATTTAGCTCTTTTTCCCGGAAATAGATTATGCTTTTCCCATAAGCCACACAAGGCAAGCTGAAAAATAGATAATAGAGTTGCAGTTACGGGAAAAAAAAAAAAATTATACCTACCCTAAGGGTGGTCTCCACAGCTGTCATTTGGCTGCCAGTTTATTTCATTGCTTCTCCCTGAATGCTTTTTGCATGGCAATATTAGTGTTTGGCCTTGTTTTTGTCAGGACTTATTTGAATATAATTGCTAGTTTTGCATTTAAAGTAAATACACTGTGTTTATCCATGTTTCTTTGCATTTCTTTGTAACTCCCCGCTGCCATGTTATCCCTAGTAACATTTTGTGCACCATTTGGCATGGCGCTCAGAAATCCCCTTCTCTTTTTATACTCTTCCATAATGAGTGAAAAATCAATACCTGCTTGATCTGGGGAATAAAAGAATGGCCTTTCCTGCCCATGGCACCAGTAGACATTGCCAAATTGCTGTCAGAACTTGCAACCCAAGAGGAATGGATGACAGCAACATTAAGAATGGCAGGGTGGGGTTAAATACCTCTGTATGTTTTATAGATGTCCGTACTGGGACCTGTGTATATCTTCCAAATAAACAAATCAGTCTCCTCATTCATTCAGCTCGGTTGCACAGGCATAATTTGGTAAGCGCTGAGTGATGCCATTTAAAGTGGACTCGCAACTGGCCGAACGGTGTTTAATGAGGACAGATATTGACAGCAAGGTCAAGTGGCAGTGGATGTTAGTTTACATTAGGCTGCATACTGTGCGTGTGTTTGCGTCATGCATGCATGTGTTTGTGGTGTCTGGCGGAGTGCAGAGAGAGTTGCTCAGTAACCCTGCAGACCAGCTCACAGGGCAAAAATGGTGGGCGTGCAAGACCACAGGGTTTCCCACACTGCATAGCAGCAGGGGTCAGGCAGTAATTTGGGGTGTGGGCGGTATGTGAGGAGCAGGAAGGGCAAACAGAAACCATGCAGTGAGACAATGCAGCGACCTATGCTTTACTCAATTTATGAAATTAATTACTTTTTCTGTCCTACTGTGAAATCCACATACGCTTTTTAAAATACATTCAACGTGTCCATCATACTGGACATAGTGTTTCCATTCTAAAGGCGCAGTAGGTGTTGTGATAAACTGCATAGATGATTACATGTTGCATTGTCAGATGTGACAATGCTGTTTATGCAAATGTATCGGCTTTATGGGATTGTCCCCTTAAGCTCTGTTTCCACCATAAGGCCTTTGCAATCATGGCTGAGGGTATGACAGCGTGAGTGAAGCACACTGAGATCGTCAGCTATGATGAAGTGTTGCTGCAGCAGCAGCAGCACATGATTACAAAACATGCCTCGAGGCCACGATATATGCATATTTGCTAATTATTCAGATTAGATTCCCTCTTAAAACATATGTTGCAAATAACATGGTGGTCTGTTGGGGTCATTGCGTTGCTCCTTCACAGAAGATGATGCAATATATAGCTACTGTAGGTACACAGTTCAAAATCACAGATACATTTATAACTCTGTCATACTGCAATCCAAAGCTCATTTGATCCAATTTGATTCAACCGGTGGGTAAAATCACGAATGCCCCATAAAATTACAACTAGCTATTTCTCCATTTCCAGTTTTGTGCAAAGCTGTGCTAACCAGCTACTGTTGATAGCCTCATATTTAACATACAGATACTATATGACTGGTAGTGTTCTTTTGAGCTGACTCTCCTCCAAAAAGCAAATAAGCGTTTCCAAAAATGTCATTATGTACTTGTGGTTTGATATTTCATGTGTGGATGTGAGAGTTATTTGGTATTATTTTTTTCTGTCACAGACTTTAGGTCAGCGCTGTGGTTGTGTATTGATGTAGCTGAGTCAATGAAAGTCTAGTGTCAGTACTAAGAATCCATTAATCTTAAAGCCCTACTATCCATCTATCCACCTCACATTAGAGAGTCTGCTGATGAAGTCGTAGTGTTTTTGCAATTGTCCGGTGACATTGAGACGTGCAGATCTTATTTCAAGGGAAGCTGCCTACTTCAGCTTATGTAACGTGTCGCTTAATGGCCACACAACTGCAGTGAGGTGTTGTTCCAGCTGCCCCAGATGAAATACACTAGCACTGTCTGTTGATGAAAAAGTCCACATAATGGCACCCTGTCACCAGAACATGAAAACACGCTGGCAAATTGAAGACCATATTCTTTTAAATGGCACGATAAGGCCTAAACAAGTGTTCTCTGCTTTCATTTGCCCATTGTTGGTAAATCTTGATTATAGTGTTGTACCGTTCGGTGCATGAGCCATTGTTGCTTGATTAAATGGGGCGATTGGGGGCATTAGGAAACAGCAGGGGAAAAAAGTGCCTTCCTCAGTATGACTCAGAAAACAGGTGATATCACCTCTATTTGACCAACAAAGGGAATAACTGAAAAGTAAAGGATTAATTAGTTATTGCTTGGTTTTATCTCTTTCTTTTTCCTCATGCAGCACCCGAGCTAGCGGGATGAATTTTAATGTATTCATACACAAACAAAGAATACTAAAGATCTGATGCCATTTGCCTCAAACTAAAGTTCGCCACACTGATGCAGCAAAAACCAATTATGGCCAAGATGGTGTGTGACCCTGCTCTTTCATTTCTCAGCTCTCTCATTAAATAAACAGAGCATGCACGGTAGCTGGTGATTTTGTCTCAGCGAATCAATATAACGTATTGTAAAGTCTGCATTTCAAGCAAAAGGCTGGGGGGATCAAATGATATGGTGGCACAGATTAGCCCGTGAGACCTTGAGGATAAGAGAGAGAGGGATCAAGCAGCAGAGAGCCGGTAGTGATGGTGTGGGGGAGGTGGGGCGATACTGGAGATGGCCTCCAATATGGCCCACTGGCCTTGTTGGGGAATTCAATACAGCCATTGACAAAAGAAAGCTTCCATTGTGAAGGAACCAGCCTCCTTTGGGAGGCTGTTCTATTTCCTTATTAATTGTGCTTTCATTAAAATAAAAGGAAGTAGAGAGGAATGGATAGCTTTGGAGGAACGGCCTCCTTGTTTTAAAGGATGCCAGGGTCAAGTAGTTTACACTGCTGCTTTACACTGGATGGAAAATACACTGTAGTTCATGTATTTTATTAACAACACACTCAGATACACACACACACACACACACACTTCCTTTATCTTCCTTCCCACAAATCAGAGCACAAATCGTCCTGACTGGCTGCCGCCACATCCCCTGCAGATGTACTGTATCAAGACTCTGAGGGTCACCGCTTGGCCTCACTTTCACACCACAGCTGTCAGACATGGGAGGAGCCGTCACTTTAAACCATGAATCACTGATATCCCAACCAAACATACTCCCTAAAGTATACTCCCGTGACCCTCAGCTTAAAGGATAATTCTTGTTTATTGCATCTTTAGTCATGTTGTTGTAATATTTGCTGTCATTTCTGTATGACACACCAACAAAGTACCACAGATCATAGAGACAAGTCAGGGAAACAGTGCACGGAAGGTCAAAGTTGAAGAGACAGGCCTGTAAACAGTGGTGCATGTTTACAGTGGACACTGAGCTCATGAAGTTTGTTTAAAACTGTATGATCCTCTGAACTCTCGTGGTTGTTACACCATTGGACTGACTTACATCACCAGATAAATCTTAATGTGTGGATCCAGAAAAGATTACATTTTCAAAAGAGAAATGTTGTGTTATCATGTGAAACATATGGAGTACTCTATCTTAGTCCCCATACACTGAGATGTTTTGTGTCTGTTCAGCCAAACGGGTCATCTGTTGAATACTTGACATTGATTATTCCGAACTGAGATACCACAGTGAAGGCCACGACCCATAACTTCCACAGACACCCCCCTGTGCATGAGACCCTACAAAAGGCCAACTGTGTCAAATGAGAAAAAATGCAGGTGCACATTCCCCAGTGGTGCTCTATCTTTTGCCTCCCACTCTCCACACACATACAGTATTAAGGCATGCACACACACACACACACACACACGCTGCCTCTGTGATTGCTGCCCCTCATTTGGTGGCGGCAGGAGGAGGCGGGGGAGTTAGAAGGAGATCCTTTTTCACTGTGATAATGCCCTCCTTTCTTTGCCACGAGATGGACTGAGGAAAGCGTTGAAACCGGAGAGGCAGAGTGAGCGATATCTTTCTGCAGCGAGCAGCAGCATCAAACAAAATGGCATATTTATAGGCCCACTGTAGATGTTTCTCAGCTGCATGCTAGCCCTGAGTACGATACAATGGTGGGTATTTTGTATAGGGGGTCACTGTGAAGATCACAGAGGCCATCATTTGACATGTTCTGTCATTAATGAGTAAAATGGAGTGAAAGTACATTCGACACTCATTAAAATCATGATACAGTGATCCTTATACCTTTTACATAATAATTATATTTAATTTTAATTTAATCATTTTAATTATAAGCTTTAATCCATTAATTATAAGCTTTAATCCAGATGGCTATTTGTTTTTCTTTGTTTACAGTGCGAAGAAGAACTGCTAATATAGCCCTTCTGAGATGTGGTGTGAGGGAAAAGATAAAATTACCAAATAAATCCCCCAAAATCTAGAATCTGATCATTTTCTACGGCAGATCATTCATATTCTGTACAGTGGGCTGCAGTGTTGTGACGCAGGGGGGACCAAGCTGTCAGCAGCCAGACGTACAACACATGTAGCTATTGTTTATATCAGTAGCAGATGCCAAATGAAGGTCTGATCTATTTTACCTAACCTGTTAATGTCACTATAATGACATGATAACTGATTATTTCGTGGTTGTACTGTTTAATCCTGTCAGTAAAGAGGGTGAAAACCAAGCTGAGTGTCCAAAAGGGTTAAAGCGAAATGATACAACTCAGCAGATGACCATTTGTTGGCTTGCCCCTTTTCAAATAGTTTTATTTCCTTTAATGTCAGTTAACTAAACTCCTGTTTCCAGGAACATGATCTTGATCTTTACCTGCTGCCAGCCTTGATTTAACTCTAAACTCTAACTTTTAGGCTCATATTTAAGAGCAACTGACCGTGTTGTGCTGCAGTCTTACACTAATGTATAAAACTACAGAATCTTCTCACTAACAGATTTGTAAAATAAATTCACTGTTTTTTGAGGTGCAAGTCTTTCTCAGTGTTGCGGTATCACTTATTACAGGTCTACACCTGCTCGTGTCAAACCATGTGTGGCATGTTTTGCCTAAAATCTCACATTCCCTCCTCTTTCTTGCTTCTCATGCTTTTGGTTGGATTCCAGTATGCCTCATATTTAAGAGCAGCGGCCAGGTGATTTGATGTGCGAGCACCGCATACATGTTGCTTCAGTTCATACATATTCAGTGCTCATTATTCCGCATGCCAACCCCATGTCTGATACCTGTCATGTTGAAGGCAGAAAAAAGACGATCAAAGCTGTGTGTCTAATTTCAGCAGCACTGCCTTGATTGCATACATGGGGAATGAGATTATTTCTTACTCCGTGGGTGGTTCAGGAGTCTATTTTTTCACATTTCCTCCATATCCACACCATTTTTTTTGTCTCCTAACAGTGTTTTACCTGCTCTCTTCTCATCTCAACTCTTTTATCTTCTTGTTACTTTTCCCTTTCTTCACAATTGCACCTTTACAGCCATGCCACACCTCTCTACCTTCCCTCTTTCCTGTTTGGTTTGCTTCAATTCATAGGGGTGGTAAATGCTAACCATTTAGCTTTGATACAAGACCCAACAGAAACCCTATGTGGCGGCTTGTACTGTCCCACAGGACAGACTGGGATGCTGGGAGAGGATTGGCATAACATTGAATCAGCGGTACACCTTGTCAGTGATGTAGCTCAGGGAAAAGGAGGTGAAACAGAGCAAGCAGAGGGCCTGGTTTTAAAATTGTCACCGTTGAACGCTTAGGTAACGATATACCCTGAGGAGACGAGCCTCCAACCCCATGCGTAATGTGTTAAAGTGCAGAAATGCACATGCAAACACGTCTGTAAGAACGATAACCACAGGAGATGGAACAAAAGAAAAGAAGCAGGGTGTAGTTAAGTCTAGATACAGACAGACCATAATCTGCTGATGCCACCCAGCACATCACATTGCACCACCCTTTGGGTTCTTCCAGTATATAGGGCAAACCCCCGCACCCAACCCCCAACTGCTCCCTACTTTATCTCACTGTTATCTATACTCAAATACCTCTGAATTAAACCTTTCAGGGTTTACTTATGTGGGTGTACAGCTTAAACTAGTTTTATCATCCACTGGGTGTGTGGAAATATCTGCAGGAACACTCCACTAAGAGTCTAGTGCATCATGTGCAGTCAGTGAACAGTGCATCTGTATGTGTAATATGTGTGAACATTATGTTTTTAGCCTGCATAATATTATGAGTGTGGCTCCACTGGTGAATAACTTCAGAAATATGAAATAATGTCTTTGTTAACCTAGAAATATAGCAGATGCATGTGTGTGAAATTACATTTTCATTTAAATAATTTCTTGTTCTTCATTATGTAAGTAAATATTACAGCACTGAACTTTAATTGGTATTAATTCATGCTTTTTGCCCCTCAGATATTACACTGCAGTAAAAAAAAAAAAAAAATCCACTCACAGGAGTAGGGGGAAGAGAATTGGCTTCGGTTCATTTCCAAATGTGCTCTACAGCAGAGAACAAATCACTGCAATGCAATTCATAGAATTCAGTCCTTGTGCGAGGATACTTTTGATAAAACAGAATGCAAACAGGGACGCTGCAAAAGAGAGCTTCAATTTCCTGTTTTTTTGTCTTCAATTGGCAAGAAATTGAAAAATGCTTGTCCTCCGAATTCCAAGCGAGACAAGATTTTTCATGCAGCCTTCATGAGAAACAGAACAGGAAGTTTCATCTCAAGATTTCAAACAGCCAGTATGCTGTTTCATGCATATTATCTTTTCCCAACTCTCTGCTTGTATCAAGTTGAAAAATACATCTGTTTATATATGTACAATTGATGTTTTGTTGAGTAGTGTGTTGTCGACTGGTTGGGGCTTGCTTGTGATGCTGGTAACCTGGTGGCCAGTATGCCAGCGCTGAGTTCACCTCTATTTGCGCTCACAATCACACTATTAATCTAACTCTAATGAGCAAAGCCCCTGGGATCCATTCACACAGCGGTATCGCCTGGTTTCCTATTTATTACAAGAGAAAGCATTTTCTACATGTGCTTGAATGGAGCTCGAACAATACTGTGGGTTGCTATGGCAATAAATGAAGTGCAGTCAAGTGTTCACATAAGTGCTGTTTCCTAAAATGAAGAAAAAGATATAGAGGTCTACTTTACATCACACTGTGTGTGTGTGCGTGTGTGTGTGTGTCACTAAATGCTTATTGGAATATGAAAGTATGTACAAGAACGGCACTTTCTTGTTTATGCTACTTTCCAATTGTACATTTAGACCATTAATTTTTATAGACAGAGCATATCATTAGCTAAATAAAATGTGTCTCTCTTCACATGCTTCATATCAAAATGCTCATTGCATGCTGATCAATCAGCAATATGTATATATATATATACAGATATATGTACATATGTACATATATACATATATATATAATTTTTTAATAATTTTTTTATATTTATTTATTTTTGTTATTTATGATACAGATATCATCTCCTGTTTAATTTTTCTAAGTTACCTTGTCCTATTTCTTCTGCCTTTGTTGCCTGTTTTGCCTCCCAATAAAGATATTTAAAAAAAAAAATACTTCCATCTAGTACCATTTCAGTGAATGCTGAACTTTTATAAGATAAGAGATAAGCTAAAGATAAGGTAGAACTTAATTCGTCCCAAAGGAAATTCTTTCACATTTTATTTGTAATGAAGTATTTTTACTTTGAGATATTACTACTTTTACTTACTTTTCGGTAAAGTATCTAAATGCTTCCTCCACTTTGAATGCTTGAATATATGTTTTGTAAATTCCAAGGATTCACAAAATTTCCAAAAGTGGTCAAATTCTTTTTATTTTTTTACCCCCTTCAATGCATGTTGGTTGTTAATGTAAGTGGACTGTGAAAAAAAAAAAACAACTCACTTACACAAAGCTATCTAGAATATTGTTTTAAATAGGAATAAATAATCAACCATCAGCTGAAGGCTGGTTTTAGGTGGTGTTTAAGAAGAGGACCTTTGGAAAAATTCACCCAAGTCTTCCATGGAAATATCTAGCTATAGAAGTATCACCAATTTAATCCCAAAATATCCTCCTCAGGATGTTTTAGAAAGCGTGCATGTTTTTTTTTTTTTTTTTTTTTTTTATTGGTTGCCTGGCTCCTGCACTCCAGAGCTTTCCTTGTCTGAATACTGAGCAACCTGAGTTTCCTGAGAGGTTCACATTAGAAAGGTTGCACTGTAGTTCTCAGTTCACAATGCTAAACTTAGCCAAGCTCTTGCCTCCAGTGTGCTGTTCAGCAATTCCATCTGATGATAAGTGGTAAAAGAGGAGTGTGGAAAAAACCTCTTCTCCCTCACACAAGACAAAAATCAGCCTGTTGTTTCTTTTCTTTGACCCCAATTACAATCAGGGCATGTGTTACTGTTGGGGCATGTTGAGTCATGCCTGCGCTGGGAGTTCTCTCTCTCTCTCTCTGTGTGTGTGTGTCTTAGTGTTTGTGTGACAGGGATTGTGTTCATTTTAGCCTAGGAGGCTCCGTACAGTAGGTGGGGGCCAAGGTGCATTAGTCTTGGCTGAGATGTTCCCTTGAGTGATGCCTGCACATGTGGGTGGGTTACAGGAAGGAGGTAGAAGGCAATGAAAGGAGAGGAAATAGCCAAACGATGTCAGACATGACGGCAGCTGAAAGCCCAGCTCGCTGTCAGGGGCCGTGGAGCTGGCAGCTCCGGCCTGGACCCCCTGACAAAACGGCACTTTGCTAATAGGAAGCAGGACACACATGTCTACTCGGTTTACATTTAGGGAAGGAAAACTGGGGAACCAACATGAGTTCAAAATGAACTTTTCCTGTTCCGTTTATAAATCTGATGAATTTTAAAAACAATTCGGCTAATTTAAAAAAAACAAAACAAAAAAAAACTTCTGTAACAATACTGAAGGGGATCACTGAGTTCTCCTAAAACGGAGTGGATTTGACCTAAGAAACTAATGTTGTAATTTGCACACTAAAGTGGTTTTGAACATAAGACCTTGATGGGAGAGTTGCCTCCCATTCCTTTTTTTTTCCTTGCCACGGCTATGCACTTAATGAATTGAAGTAGTGATTAATTAAATGAAAGTGCTTGCTGGATGGAAAGACACTTCACCTCTGTGTTCTGAGTATGTGAATCAAGCCTTTATGGAGTGATGGCAAGGTACTTGTATTTGTTGCTTGTGTGTACGCAAACATGAGGTTACTGTCTAGTGGGCGTACATCACAGGGGGGATGGAAATTTGCTGTGCTCTGCAGATTTCCCTCCATCTGGAGACCAATTTATTAACTTTCACAGTTATTAACTTTCATCGTGTCAATACGTTGTTACAGTAGGAAAGGGGGGAAAAAAAGCAATACGCTGCTACTCTGTAATGACTGCAATGTTTTCGATTTCATCAGGTAGATGCTTGCGCACAGCTTCTCATAAAACAGATCAAATATTCAACATGCGGAGGTCGATCCAGTGTGGTGCAGTTGTTTATTATGCCTGCTCTGTATCCGGTCCTCCCTCTGAGCTAATTTGTTAACACTGAGGAGCTAATTTCCCTCCAGGCATCATGGGCAGTTTGAGTGACGGTTCGAAACTGGTATTTGCACGTTGTCGTCTGACAAAAAAAAACAAAAAAAAAACACCATCAGTCTCTCCTCTCTGCTGGAATTTGCAAACGCGCGGTGTGTTGCCAATTAATGCGTTCAAATGTGTGTCAGTAAACGCGAGTAGAAGCAAAACAAATGGCTCGTTCATTCGGCGTGCTGGATGGATATCTGGCTCCTGTCATAATGAGTAATGCTAATTGTGCTTTGCAGCATCATTGGTCAAAGTGTCAAATGCCATCAAGTCGATTTGAGAAGTTTGTCACGATCGTTCCCTTGGCCAGCTCATGAGTCCATCATTACAGAGGTGCCGTCTGTCTTCCAGCTGCACGTTTCCATAAAATGGCTTATTCAGTCTCATTTTTAACGCAGTGGAACTTTTATTTATTTATTTTTTTTTTTTTTTCAGAAGTTGTAAGAGAACCTTGGCAATGCAAGTGATGAGTGATTGCACACATTCCAAGCTTCACATTCTTCCTGTGAAGCACAAACTTTGTTTTATTGATGCCATTCTTTTAAACGCTCTATCTGCAGACTTCTTTGACAGTTCACTTCCTGGATAATTTTGCATTCCACGCAAAATCCTTTGCTAAAAAAAAAAAAAAAAAAAAAAAGATTCCACTTGCCTGAGGCCATATGTAAACGTAATTTACTTGGGAGAACAATTTGCCTGAACTGTTTCTCACTTCAAGATAAATAATCCCTCATGCATTATTGAAGACGCAATGCTTTTTTTTCTGAGTTGCAATTCAAAGTAGTGTTGCAAATGACTCCCTCCCACCCAGAAAAAAAATGTCATTTGTCGCAAAAGTAAGAAGTGGGTGTGACAGGCTGCCATTGGTCTAATCAAATAACGGTATCCAGATTCTTGCACTAATTAATCACCGGCTTTGGGGGGCTGAACCCATCCAGCATTTCTCTGTAGAAAAAGAGACATTTGATCTGTTGAATCAGCTCTCTCTCCGTCTCCTCCTCTCTCTTCCATCTATCCTACATTAATTCAATGAAGTCAGAGTTCATTTTGACTCCCCCCCCCGCACACACACATATATAGTTTTCACTTTATATCATCTGCTGCAGAGCCTCTTTTTAAAGAATAAAATATTACACCCTCACATATTAATAGCCCAAACATATCTTTCTCCTTAACTGGGAACACATTCGGCACTTTGCCAGACTTTCCAGCTGCATAATTGTAGGGCACATTATTATTTATTGGCAAATTATCTGTTGCGTCTGAGGTTACGCACTCCAGCTGAAGCCTGAAAGTGATCTAAAACCATGTTGTTGAGAGCTGTCACACGTCGCCAACATCTGTTTATCCGAGTGACGGCGGCTCATTTGGACAGGCTCGTTGTATTAATGTGTGGTGGTTGACTTTAACTGCTCCTCCCTGACACGTTTTCTTGGGAGATGAAATGAAAATACGAGCTGCCTAAAGCCCCTGTTTTGTTCCTAATGATGACTTTTAAATGTCATTCTTACTCTGCTCTGCCTGCACTCCTGTGCCCAGTGGTTCGGAGAAGGTAATGTGTCACTGACCAAAGATAAAGCAAAAATCCTCCCTTCTTACTTACCATTCTTATTAACAAACCCACAATCAAAACTCCGTGGAGTTTCCCCCTCAGAGTGATGCGACATTTTCCAAATGACCATTTTCCTCTCTGACCTTTTTGTTGCCCTTTTTGGTGAGTAATTGCATTTTTTTTTTTAAATATTCATTTGTAAGTTATGTCATTCGTAAGCATCATGATTAAAACCACGACTCTGTGGTGTGAAGGTAATGGAAGCATCCAGCGTGACCCAGACAGTTTGCTTTCCCCAAAACTATTGCTTCTTTTCTCCTCCCTTGTTTCTGCAGGGCACTTGTTAGAGGAATTATCCCGAGAGAATCTGCAGTGGAGAAAAAAAGAGATACGCTCTGCATATGAATACTTAGCTGGGGAGGGGAGGACGGGAGATGTGAATAGAGCCTAGATCTAAGATAAGAGAATGGACTCTCAGTGAGACTGGTGCGATTTATGATAGCTCTGTCGATGATGTGCACAGGTAGACACTGAAACTTGTGAGTGGGGCAGGATGCTGGCTCTGGCACCCGAGGAATATGAGCCCTATCAATCACCGCCTCCGGGCACAAATGTAATTACACTACAGTTGTTGACTAGGCGGGTAATCCGAGACACCACTGGCATGCATTTACTTGCTTACATTAGGGGATTGCTGGTGCCCATGTTGACGGCGTCATGCTCACTAGTCTCTGATGTTTTTTTTTTTAATGCTTCTTTTGGGGAAGCTGGTATGAAATGAGCCCTTGCCTATTCAGGGTCACAAGGCTTACAAAATTATTCATAGAGAGAAATCATAGAGATGAAATTAGTCATGATTTATAATATAAGGTTGTGTAATAGAACCCATTTAGCAGGGCTTTTTTTGTTGTCTTTTCTCTACACTTTGGATGGCAGCTGTCCAAAAAATAAAGAGAAGCACACAAAAAGAATGGAGATCGATAAACAAAGCACGACTGGTCTTTTTCATTCAGAGTCAATGAATCTTTTGTCATTCATGTAAATGCACCTGCCTAAGTGAACCTATGTTTTCCTTTCTCTCTGCGGTTGTCACTTTCACAGAAGTTTGGTGTGATCCAGATCAGTACTTTTCCGGGGGGCGGAATACATCTTCCCATTAAGAGGAGGATAATTGATGGCTTTCATCACCAGAATGAATACAATTATTCCAATTTGTGATGTTTCCATGGCAAGTGTGCTTTTACTGTGTTGGGATGTGAATGATCTCGGAGACAAAATGAAGTGACACGATAATGAGAGGCTTCTTTTGTTGTTTCACCTCACTCTTGGTCTTTTTTTTTTTTTTTTCGTTTTTCTCTTATGCTTTCTGTTTATTTCTGGAAAAAGGTTAGAAGTGGCACCTGGATGAGGTGTGAAGACGTGAAAGTGGTGGAGATCACATACTGCACAACAGGAAAGTTGTGGTCTTCAAAAACAATGGGCTGAAAGATCAAATTCTCTGTGGGTTTGTGCTCACATTGTTTTGTCAGGGTCATTATCATCGCTTTCAGAGGAAACATTTTTTCCATCACCTGAATGACAGCCATGTCATATAATATAATGATGACATAGCTGAGACAAAAGAAATCATTTCACACTGTACCCAGACACAGACAGAGCTGTTTCTGGGCTATTTCTTAGGCATTTGCCACTCCCATTTGCTTTTCATCTCTATTTATAATATGTGCGGCACAGTAATTTCTACTAGATTCGTCGATTGTTACCAAGGTAAATTCATCTTTGTATTGATTTCCGGTGGTGTCGCCCAGTCCTATTTTCACATGTGGAAACTCTCTCTGCCTGTGTCTTTCTCTTTGCCCGTCTGTCCTGTCTGATGAATAGCGGCGCTGCTTGTCATCTGACCGCCGGCTCCTGCTACTCAGACGCTTGTTTGAAAGACTGTTTATAAAAAATCTATAACTGCCACAGTCCTCCTACAGTCACTCAGGCCAATGTTTACGCTTCTCGCTCATTTTTTATTCTCGCCGTAAACAAACGACTCCTCCAGTCTGTTGTGCACATGCCAGGCTCGTGCACGAGTGTGAGCCTCCACAGGAGTGCGTGGGCGGGCATGTGTGCGCCCGTGTCAAGGAGAGGGGAAAAAAAGCAACCTGCGAACCCGCTGCCGCTCGGTCCCTCTAGCCCTCCTGGCCATTTCGGCTCTGCGGTAAACAACAGTTTTTTTTTTGTTTTTTTTTGCCAAACAGACTCTCAGCTTTGGCTTGAGGCAGCGAGCACCTTCTGACCCTCTGCCTCCTGCCCTTGCGTGCTTAAATGAAGTGCATTGTTTCACCTTTAAAGACAAAGAATGATGTAGCCCCCATGATTTATAGATCCTTGTCTGGAGGGAACACTCAGCTTTGGTTTCTTTGTCTCTGTGTTTCTTTCTGTATCTAATTTCTCAGTTGAATGCCCATGTAATGAATGTTTTTTCTCACAGCCAAACACAAACACAAGGTCTATTTCCTTATGTTTGATCCGTGTCAATCTCACCCTCTCTCTTTCCACAACTCCTGGCCTCTCAAGGGCCCCTGTGGTATTGCTCATCCTCCCACTCCACACAGCCAGAATCCTGTCCGCCCACTATCTCTAGACCAGGGTGGACAACCTCTTCTCATATGTCTAAGGGTCAGACCTCTTGATTGCAGGTCCTCCCATCTGTTCCTGTAGGAATATAGATTGTTTTATTCAGGGCTCAGCCCACCATAACTCTTTTTTCCACACTAAAGTGCAGAAATTCTTTTGGTAGAGAAGGAAGGAATATAAATAACTCATACTTATATTCTATTTCTTTTTTTTTTTTTTTGTCTCCTCTGCAGCACTCAGTCGAGCACCGATCCCCATGGCGGTGGTGAGGAGGGAGCTGTCCTGCGAAAGCTACCCCATCGAGCTGCGCTGCCCGGGCACGGACGTCATTATGATCGAGAGCGCCAACTATGGCCGCACCGATGACAAGATCTGTGACGCAGACCCTGCACAGATGGAGAACACAAGGTGTTACCTGCCAGATGCATACAAGATCATGTCACAAAGGTAAGGTCACATTGACATTAATTATATTAATACATTTGGTAAATGGGAATAAACTGGGAATTTGATGTTACTGTTGAATGCTGCTTAGGAACAGAGGGCTTAATGAACAGTCTCTGTTTTTTAAAATGTAAGGCCATAAAATGTCTTCAAAACCATTATTTATTATGAAAGGTCTTAATTTTGAGCAGCTTGTCTTATGTGGATTCAATGTTTTTTTTTTTCTCATTTTAACTCATTATATTGCCAACAGAAAGTGCCTTGTGCCAGCATTTTTGGCCATTTTGAGTCATTTTTTATGACCCAAAGAATATTTTGTGCTATGACTCTGAAAACACTGAATATCTAAAATGAAAGAGGAGACTCTCTATTTCATCACATTCTTCCATTCTTTTTTTTTTTATCTGAAGTTGAGTAGCGGCTAGTTTAACCAAAAAGAACACCTTTTTTTCTTGTACCGATTCCTTTGCTCTCTGATCCTGACATCTCCACTTCCTGCTTTGATCTCTGAGGCTTATACCCTCTCTTTATGTTCTGACTACGTATCCCAGAAGCCCCAGAATTACTCACAGGCTGTGTGAGATCGCCACTCTGACATACCTCCATGGCAAAATTCCACTCTGGAAAGGACTTGTTCGCAGTCCCATTCAGAATTATGGAACATGAACTATTTGCATGTATGAATATGTACACCATGTTGTTAACTGACTCTATTAGCTGTGTTCTGTGAAAATATCCTGAAAACATACTCAGCAAATCTTCAGCCAGACAGATGCTGTAATTCACACCTGAGGTTTGCTGAAATGGAATTTAATGCTGCTCTCCTCAAGACATGTTTTTTCTCTCTGAAACAACTGTATTTATCGATCTCAATCACTTTAGAGCCGAAGGAAATGTAATGGCTCGTGGAAAAACGGTGTTTGGATTTTAAAATGTTCAACACATCTCACAGAATTGTTTTTGTGCCATAGATATGAGGACTAGCTTTTGAGATTAGCATAAACTAGAAAACACAAGACCATGTTTACACAGTAGAGCCGTGAGTGGATTTAGAAAATTAATACAAACCCCTCCTTTGGGTAGCTGCTTACTTTTTTTTAACATACCCCAGTTACACCGTACCTGACTTCTAATCCGTATCAGTCATACGTTTGCTCTGACACAAGTCAATGTTCATTTGAAGTATTATGAATACATCATCAGTTATTGTCAAAATAAAAATGCGCTGGATGAGCTTTGCTGCCACATGTGACTCTCGTTTCCTGAGTTATGACCCCGTTGTGCACAAACGGGGACCTGGAGAGCTATTTGTCAGGGCAGACACAGTGTAGTCTCACTGAGCTTTGGTTTTTGCACTGTAATGGATGGCTAACATTAAGGTAATATATACACAACTTTCTGGGTTTTAACCAAGTAGCCTGACTTCAAGAAAATGCAGAGCTCAAGGCGGCTGTAGAGCGAACATGCGTAGTCCATCTTAGCTCTTTTGTTGACTTATTGCAGCACTTAGAAGGGATGGACTTTATCTAAATGGCTACTGTGTGTTAACTTTTCTCTCCTTCTTTTTATTTCCAAAGCTTTTGTTTCACATTGGACAGACCCTTTAGAGGATGGTAATGGACCTTTGGGCTTTATCAAACAATTGCTCTTGTTTTTTTTTCTGTTTTTTTTTTTTGTTTTTTTTTTAAATTTCACTTTGGTAGCACAGAGTTCAGATAATCAGCTGTGTGAAAAGCAGCTGATGGTGAAAAGAGGTAGTTTGAAACATGTTGTCAGATAATTGATGCACCCTGTGGCCCCCTTGTTCTCCAGCTGCCCACTCAGACTAAAAATCCCCGCAGGAATGAATCAACGGGTCCTGCTACTGTTCAGAACACAAAACTGACATGAAGTATAAGAGGAAAGCAAGCCGTTTCAGCATCTTGTCGTTATCGAGGGCGTTTCAACGATGCGATCCAGAGCCACATCATTTTGTCTTGGGAGAGGAAGTTGCTAAGTGGATGAAAGGTGTGGGTGGTGTCGGGCGAGAGGATTCAGTGATATTTGTGGCTGTAGCGACACAGCTACACATTAGCATGCAGAGGTTAGCACAACAAACGAACGCCACCCCCGACTATTTCATTGTGGAGCTGTCAGAGCCGTTGCTAGGCACCTGCAGCTAAGCTCATTAAGGTTCAAATGAAAACAAGAGCGAAACAGAAACAAGCAATTTGAACAGAGAAATTCTTCCAAGATTTGACTTTAGATGCACGCTGCAAAACAAGGTCACATGTTGATATGTGTCTCAGCTGATTTACAGCGTTGCTTTCTCTTTTTAAATCACAGTTAACATGCTTTGATCGGATTTGAAGATAGTAGATAGACTTGATACTTCCTCTTCTCTCCAGTAGCTTGTCTACTTTATAATCTCCAGTGAGTCGACAGCAGCGGTGATGCAATCACACTCTCTCATTAATATTTTAGCAGGATTTTCCTCCCCCGTCTCAGTCTTCCCTGTCTCCTTCCTCCCTCTCGATTGATCATGCAGTGTGTTTACATGCTCACTATAACCCAAACAATGCAATAGTGCGATTAGAGCAGTAACCTGATTTCCACAAGAATTGAGGTCTCCATGAGTTGGAAATAGATGGATTTATTTATGTTATTTGTTTTTTATGGTGGTGAATTTCCATGTATAGTCACTGTAGCTTGAATCATTAGTTGATTAATCAAGTTATTAAACAAATAGTGACGTAAATAAAAATCAATCAAAACTTCTAATACAGCAACCTGGTCTCATGAAATATTCGTACGAATTACTATGAAAAACTTTGCACTATAATTCGTATATAACCCACATAATTTGGACGTGACGTGACGTTCGATGCAGGCTGCTCTGTGTCGGACATTCCTTACATTTTCAGTAGAATAGTTTATGAGTTTGGGTGCGTTTTAAAGCACATTTCTAGCACATTTTATTTCCATAAACCTAACCCTGTATCCCTATCCCTAAACCTAACCATCACTAGAAGTGTTGTCAGGGTGTATTTCAATGCGTATTGTGTTACGGTTTCAGTTGACAGTGAAAGGAATGTCCGCCATTTTTAAGGCTTCTGGGTTGTCTTCGGAGCTCGCTCATGCGCTGATCGCTCATGTTGCCGGTCATTCGTGAGATATACACGAAAATCTGTGCCTTACTTTTCGTATGATATCATTTGACCCGCTTCATGACAGACACCTGCTGAAAGTTCAGCCAACCAGAGCGATACAGTCTACAACAAACATGAATGGGACTCAAGCTGTGATGCTCAGGAGCAGTGGGGCTCGATGGGATCTCTAAATAGTCTCCCACTCTGAAGGAATAAAAAAAATGAATTCAGTTGATGCATTAAGTGTTAATAATGGTGAAACCAGCCCCTGGGAGATTGAAGTAACCCCTTTAAGGATTGGAATCATAATTCATTTTTGGTTGGTATGAAATGATAAAAGATGTTGATTTAGCTCCATTTTGTTTGCTAAATCTGCATATGTTTAGTACGTAGTAAGGAACTAGGAACACAGCAGTTATATGTAATTTAACAAATAAACAGGTTAAGGTGTAATAATCTGAGCATTACCTTAAAATCAAATTAGCATGCTTGTGAATGTGCTGAAAGTATTTCCCTCTTGTGGGACTCTGCCCCCTTTTTTTCCCCACTGGCCTTTGTACCACCTGCCTCTCCGGCTGGCACCAGTTAAGTCATGGTGACTGGCAAGCGTGGTAGTTAGCATTCACGTCCCGTCTGAAGATGAGCCACGCTGCTGCCGGCTTAGTCTGTGTGCCAGACTCGCATCCATCACCGGCAAATGCCCAGCCATGTCACCGGCTCTCATGAGCTGTCAATATACGTTTACCGCCCCCTCCCAGCCTCGAACAGCACCCCATTGATATTCAGCCACTTTTTCCAGTTCAGTCCACTCATAAAGGTGTATTCTGGACCACTTTGGCAAGGTGTTTGGTTCCATTACAGTCTTTTAAGCGAGAGCTAATAGCAGCCTGTATCTGAGTGATAGCGCACCATTGAGCGGATGAGTGCTGTAATGCATCCCAAAATGAAGGTTGTGTCGCACCATGCTGTGACAGGATGAAATGAATAGCTCTCTTTCATTAACCATCCCTTCCTTTGTGCCGAGTATCATGGCACCTATAGGTGGTGCCATGTTGCAAGCTGGACGGAGGCTGATGGTGTAATTGAAACATGCTACCAAGGATTAATTTAGCACAATCTGAGGCCATAGTTGTACAGTGTCCACACACGCACACGCACACGCACACACACACACACACACACACACACACACACACACAAACACACACTGCAGCCCATGGTTTTTGCAATCATTGCTATTCCCCTGTGGGCTATTTTTAGATCTTATTGTTTGGGAGCTGAGGCATCTCTCTGAAGCACATATAGATCTAGCGCCATTTCCCACTGAGTGAAATCACCGGAGAGGCCGAGCACTTGTGCTATCAAACAACACTAACCCCATTCTCATCAGAGCCCCAGTGTCTCTTTCCTCCCTCTTTTTGTGTTCCCCTTTTCCTTTTCCCCAAGGCGGCGTGGCCTTCACGACCAGTAATTACAGGCTATATCAAAGCTATATATCACCTTATATCTCAGTAGACCTCAGCAGGCACCTTAAGGGACAGCTGATAGCATTGTGCATGACCCCTGAAGGAGAAAAGCAGGTCAGGAAGGTGCAAACCCACCAAACACATACACACAAACACATTCTTGTCCCTATCTGTCCAGACTCTCCTTTTTGCCTTTTGTATCACTTTCATTTTTCCCCTTCAGTCTCTCTGGGATTCTTTCCACTGCTGTGTCATCATGGTTGTCATTTCAAGGAACAAAGAGGAACAATACACATTTTTGTATTAGCATTTTGCGCATGCACATGACACTAATGATGAAGGTTAATAGATATCACAGTTTGATGAGGCTCTTGAGGACGATAAAACTAAATGAGTGCAACCTGTGATTTGAACCTGCTGGCCTGGTGACAGTTGACATTTGACAACCTTCCCGTTAATGATGTTTATGTGGAAAATAAATGCTTCCAGGTCATTATTTACTTCACCACAGTCATGCTGGTACGCACGAGACAAATTGCTCCTCTCCCTTCGGATGAAAATGCGCTGACAGAGGGACAAGAATGATTGAGGGATAAGAAGGGGAAAGCAGATGGGAGGATCCTTTCTCCGTTGCCGGTGATCTTTCCCATACGTTCCAGTTCTCATTATCCTTGGCTTCTGACCTTATTTCAGAGTTGAAGGATTTGATGGGATGTTTGTTTGAGCGACAGAGTAGGATTAACTCAAGAATCCCCCTTTTTTTTGCCCATCATTTAAATCCTCTCATCTCAAGGAGGACGTTATGGGTGTAGGTAAAATAAAGCAATGGGAAGCTGAGATATATGCTGTTTTTAAATACCTATTAACTAAATTGTAAGAGAAGCAACAGAGGAACACTCATAAAGAGCTAGTGATAGATATTTAAGCATACAAAACACAAGCCTGCTGGTTGTAATTCAGAGCAGCTTAAAACACAAGCACATGCCTACCTGTCCTCACTTGCCCTGAGCTCTGAGGGTGGTTATGCACATATGAGAGTGAGGCCATCTGCTTCATTTTCTCCCACATAGCTCTTGTCCTGATTTCGTTTTTACTATTTGATCGTGGTAAAATATCACAGTGTTCTATCAAAAATGAAAAAAGTACCTCACACTATATCACCGTAAAAATAAATCTGTGTTGGCATGTACTCAAATAAACAAATGGTTTCCATTAATGATGAGTTTTAGTTACTTATCATTGAAGACAAAATTATAAAAAAAAATAACATTTATAGCATCATCTCATTACAAGAAGTACATCTCAGCCTGTGAAAACAGTTTTATTACTCTGGAGGGAGCTGTTGAAAGTTAATCTAATGATGTCATCAGCATTATTTTATATCTCAGCTTTGATTTTTTTTTTTTTTTCTTAAATAACAGAAAGCCTGTGTGGCGTTTGAAACAAATGGGCATATACTGCAGGAGACAGGGGATCTGATGAAAGATCAATGATGTTGCGCAGATGCATAAAATCCAAAAGGACACGGTAAACTCATTACCGGTGGTCCAGGGGGTGCACCCTGTTTTTTTTTCCCTGATTCAGAGGCACTGGATTAATTTCAGAAGTGGAGAAGGGGAGGTGTGTGTGTGTGTGTGTGTGTGTGTGTGTGTGTGTGTGCGCGCAGCATTGCACATTTAATTACACAAGACTAATTCTAATATCTTCTCTGCTCCGATTCAGATCGCCAACAGCTGATCTGCTCTGAGGAAACTTGGATTGCACTTAAATCCCTCTGACTCAACGCTTTTTGTTATTATTCAAGATTTAAGAATCATTATTCTCACTATGCACACATAACGAAAATTTGTACAGTCTCTCAGCTTAAGGACACACATAAATGAGGAATAAAAACAAAGATATGAAAAACATAAATAGAAAAATAGAAAATATAAAACACCCGTATTTTCAGAGAAGTGATATATATACGATAAAAATGCACTTTTTACAGCAGAAATATAATGCTAACCATAGGGATAAACTATTTACAGCAAAAATGTAGTACTTGCAACAGAAATGTCTGTTAACAGCATGAATGTGATATTTGCAGTGGAAATCAATATTTACAGCAGAAATGTAATACTTGCAGCAGAAATCTGATATTTACAGTGGAAATGTGTTATATCACATTTGTCACATTATATCACCTAATGTTTTGGAAATAACCCTATAACATCAAGAGAAGTTTTTGGGGAGACTCATCATCAGTGATGGGAAAAAAAAATCTCAATATATATGTCAATTTATTGCAATACTTTTTCTTCTGATATAATATCAATATTTAATCTTTCAATATTGATTTTTTTTCCCCAAAAAAAGAGTCGTTATGGGCCAATCGCAAATCCAGAATGACTTCCAAATGTTGAAATAAAAACATTTAAATAAAAAAAATAATAATAAAAAAAACTGTGTTACCGCATTAGGTAACTTCAACAGCCCTAATATATATGTATGTGTATATGTATGCATATTAAACTTCTCAGTGATCTACGTAGAATATTGCAATAAGGTATCATATCATGACTCAAGTATTGCGATTCGTATCGTGTCAGGAAGTCCTTGCCAGTACCCACCCCTACTGTGAAGTCACATGGTGGGAAATGTAGGATACATTGTTTTTGGAACTTGACCCATATAAAAGTATCTGGGCACCTTTTTTAATAGTCATAATTTTTTTACAGGTTTAACGTAAAGTCTTTTTTTCCCCAAAGCATTAAAAAAAGATGAAATCCATTCATATTCATATAATAGCCCCAAACACTTAATTTAGTCTTTAATATAAGCAAATAGACAGCCACCACTGACATTAATAGAGAGCTTATCATGCCGAGCAGATGTGAGCGTAATACCGTTATTGCTCATGCGTGACCCCTTAAGCTCTATCACAATTGGCCTCTCTTGTTTAAAGTCAAGGTTTGCATAAACATTTAACTCCCTAAACAATGGCATGTCAGATGAATTAATGCCTGACTTTAATGTTGGAAGTGCAAATATCTCACAGGTGCTGCTTTAAATTACAAGCTCTATTCAGCAGATTGTAATAAAAGAGGCTCTGGTATTTAATCATATGGGATGGCCCACTGCCTCCTCTGCTTAGATTCCTACAGAGCATCCCAAACTAGAAATACAATACAAAGTATACATGTAATTATGCACCCTTTGTTTTAACAGTTCATTCAGTGTATTAGATTACACTGAGTGCATATTTTGCATCAGTCACTCAGCAGAGTTTCTATGAGGTCCTGACTGCAAGCTTTTTCTACCAGCCTTCCTCTATTTATGCAGGAGTCATTGGTTTGTCTTGCTTAGTCTCCATTGGAGGCTGTTTTTCCATGATACAATTATGTGTTGAGCACCTGACAATTACAGAACAAAAACATGACCGATGAGCGCAGCGGGGGACAACCGCCTGTTATAATAGTATGAACAAATAGAGAATGGTGGGTGGTTTTGCAGCCAGCATTAATATGCAAAAGGATATTAATAAAAGTTCTGACATGAGAGAGACTATAAAAACTCCCTTTCGCTATAAAGCAAACGTGATAAGCAATAAACACATTTGGAAGTTGTTTGGATTGCTGTTAGAATTTAAAACGTCGTTCCATCTGTGCATGTTTACCTCGTGCCCTCGCATAACCCGCTTTTTAAATCAAAGAGATGTATTTCTTCTTCATTCTACTCGTTCCCTGCGTCGGGTGACATCACCTGACATTCATTATCCTGGCTCATTTTTTTCAGCCCCTTCCTGCCTCCAATCCTCTTTCATAGGAGCCTGCCACATTCAATTTTGGCCAATTAGCTGCTGTAAATTTCAAGCCCGCAGCCCATCGAGTCAGCCCGGGTCTCCAGACGTGGCCATACAAAAGTCTGTGGTGATTAGACAGGAGAGAAAGCCTGGGTCGGTAAATGGGGTTTGTTTAAGGACATCTCCCTGTATGAAGCGGATTGGTATCTCTCAGGAGATAGAGATAAAAGAGGAGCGGCTTGACTCCAACCAAGCCAGTGGTTTGACTCAACCGTGACGGTGTCCATTTTTGGACTCTGAGCAGAATGCCCCGTAGACTTTGTTATGTGCCTACAAGTTGAGCGCTTTGCCAAAGAATCCAGAAGTTTGGGAAATTTTTTTTTTTTTTTTTTTTAAAAGAGCATTTGTATTCTGTGCACACTTCACATTCCCCTCAGCAGGCCTCAGCCTGGTCATAGGTCTTTTGGTGAGATTAATAGCTGCTACAGTGGTGGCTCACTAAACACGCGGTTTTATAATATGTTAAAAATGGAGGTAGGAGGCCTCAGTCCATTTGTCAGCTTGGGGAGTGAGTTTCACTCGGGTGAGTGCAAACAGTAAAGAAAGGGCTAATTCAGACAGTAGCAGGTGGTTCGTCAGAGTGCAGGGAGACGGCTAGTCTTTTTCCTTCCCTCTGTCCGATATTTGGCCTTCTCTACACTCCATAGTCTTTCATCCTTGTTCTTCTAGTTTTCTGCTTTCTTTTTTTTAATTGGCATGTGGGAGTCCGTAACATACACATTTGATGTTTCTTGCTTCTGCCCTGAAGCGGTATATCCATTTTCCCTCTGCAACATCGAGAGGCCATACAACTTTCACAGACCTTTAATAACTTTCCCGTCTATTCATCATATCTCCCCAAAGATAAAAACAACATCCTTTCATGCTGATGCATGGCAAGGTCCAAAACTTCTTGTGGATCTTTCATCTTCTTACTTTAGCAAAAAAAAAAAAAAAAACAACTGTTCTTTGATGGCTTTACTTCAAATTAATATCTTCACTTTTAATCTGAGTAAATTGTTCTTTATGTCCAGCATATGTTACCTAGTTTAATTGGAAAGGTGCTTCTTTTAACTTAACTTTCTAGCCCTGTTCTCTTATCCTGGGCTTCTACCATGACAAGACTTTCACGCATAGTTAGTGAGGTGTTGGAGGTTTAGTGGAGTCACTTGGTTGATAGTTTAGTGATTCCACCAGCAGGGATTATATCTAATATTTTTAATGATTCTCCAACAAATTTGGAAATTATGAATTATGTGCTGCTGTTTCCACAAGAAATTTAGTATCGGACAACAACCTTCAACTCCAGGCTAAAAAGCCAGTTTAAGCATCACAAACCATCAGGTTTAGGAGGTTATTATGATATATAGTTCAAAGTAAAAATTTGAAGTCAGTTTAAAAGTCCTCTCTTGTCTCTACATGGTACCATCTTGGGGCTGATTGCTCCCACAGTCTATAAATCTTCATCCAAATACCATGGGTTGCCAGGGGCAACTGCTCACCTTCCTTTCAACAGAAGCAGCATTGCATTAGGCAGGATATTATTATATATCTGAACTGTGATTGTAATAGTTTTGATTAGACAATTTTTTGAGGAAAACAAAACTATCCACAGCTCTCTCTGGATAGTCATGTAAACAAGATTATTGTGGGGAATTGACTGTTTACGCAACTCTATAAACAGCGTAAACAAATGCTTCAGTCTCAATTTTGGCAGCAGTGATGCTGCCGTTGCATATGAAAGCATGCATATCCAGTTGATTCCAATCCTATTAATCATATAAGTAACACAATGGCAGATAATTCATTTGACTACAGAGTCAGCGTGTTTTAAGGAATTATTGTTGTGAAACTTTCAACCAATTCACAAACTCAAAGAAGGTGTTTCCTCCAATGACTACCACTATCCTTTTCTGATACACCCTCAAAATGTGCCATGACTGCCTCTGCAATATACTTTTCCACCTTTTCCAGCTGTATTTATTACAAGAAGGTTAAAACTCTCTTACCAATTTTCAACATTGTATCAGTGCCGTTGGATTTGGCTATGAGACCATCCTCCCAATCTGTGCATCAAAAGCCAGACACTGCTGGGCTTTGGTGAACACATACAGTATTTCTCCTGTGAATCTGAATTTACTTTAATCCCGTTGACATTGAAAAGCATCTGCCAATATGGGTCCAGTAGACCCAAGTCATTTGTGCATTTTCAGTTTGAGACTCAGAATCAGTTACATTGTTTTTTTAACGTAATGACCTCCAGTAATTCTTTGCATCTAAAATAACTTTCATGTTTCCCTTGATTGTTGTTCTTCGTCATTTGCTGCAGATGTTGGGTCACTGACTCATTTCTTTTGTTGTGCTTTCAAGATTTAAACTCTTTGGTCTGACAAAGAGAGGACACTTCTAGCTTTCTTCTACAAATGTGTGGTCACTTTGCGTGCTTTTGTACGTATGTGAAGAAGAGTATCTTTCATCTGGCCTGGTTGCCGTTGAGCATTGCTTTAAAATGACTCATCTTTGAGAGTTAAGGCTGCAATGAGGTTCTCTTGTCCCACTGAAACGATGGATGGCTCAAAGTGCTCGGCTGAGAAAGCCTCCAGTCGTTGCTCAGCCCAGCATTACAAGGCACTTTGTACCTCTCTTAATCCTGCTATCTTCCTCTCTCACTGTCTCTCTTCCTGTCCTCTCAATTACTGTTCCACTATGAATCCCTTCTGCCCTCCTTAGAATCCCTTAGCACTCCTCTCCAAATGCCTCCATTTCTCCGATTTCACTTTAATGTTTTCTTCTTTGTGGCTTTGTCACGTCGCCCTGTTTCTAATGAGCTGACGCTGGGCATGAATGAGCAGCCGCAATCCCAAGTCCAAGTGGAAGTGGGATCTACATTCATGCCACATGCCCTGGAAACTTGGCAAGACGAAATCAAGGGAGCGAGACAAGGAGCGGTTTCACCTTGTTTCCTTCGTGACTCTCTGATGGCTGCACACGGTTAGCACCTCACAAAGACCTGTTTTATTAGCATGGTCCCCTTTACCCACAGCCAGCGCTTTCATCGGCTTCCTGCATTCCAGTTTGGCAAGAGCATAGATCTAGAATTATGTTCGGAAAGAGCCACTTAGAAATTTGGACTCCTATTTCCTTTTCATCTGATTGGATCTCAAACTAGATGTTATCAAAATATCAGTGGGGATGTTTTTTTTCTTTTCTTTGAAATGTGGTGCACTCGTAATCAGTCAAAATGGTGCAATTATCCTCCTGTTTTCTCTTCGGCTGCTGGACCCACCTGCTTGGTTAATAAGCAATGAAAAGCCAAAACAAAACGTTTGAATCTTCAAGATGAAAAACTGATGACACTCTTGTAATCAATGTTTCATTGAATAATTTCATAATTCACTTTGATCTAGCGCAAACGGCTGAATATTCATAGACTTTGCCACTTGAACTCTATACATATCCAGTAGTCCATATGGAAATATTCAGCAGGAGGCTCTATCTTTACATTCTGTTAGTTGTGCTTGACTTCCAGTGTGTTTAGAATTCATGACAATAGATGGATTTCATTCAGCATTCCTTGTGCTTTCAGTGTCACTCACTTCAGACGCGTTCTGATCATCAACATCAGGTTAATTGGCCATTTATCATCCATGATGTCCTCATTTGACGGCATGTAGAGACATTTTCATCTGTCACTTCCGAAAAATAACCTTTATCACTGGTGTAGAAGCTCTGGAGCTTCCCATATGTCTGTGCTCACCATGTTCAATAATAATGACTGAATGAATATTTGAGGGATGCGGCTGTGCAAGGCCTCATTTAGGTTTTATTGTTTATTGAATTGACTCAAGTCCAGCTGTCAAATGTGCTCTGTTCACAAAGCTAAAATGAAAGGCCAAAAATAATAGCTTTTCCTTTTTGAAAATGGAAAAATATCTGAAATACTTACTTGCAAATTTTCATATCCTATAGGCCAGCATTTCTCATCCTTTTCTGGCACGTTGTTATATTTCAAGCCTTTGACCATTTAGTAGTGTTAGGTGTTCTGGAGCTTTTGATCATATCCAGTGATCTTGATATTTTGATTTGATCATTCGTCAACTACTTCAAACCTCATTTCTTCTTATTGCATGCATGACCATCTCTAAATGGTCAGATGACCTAATGTTGGCCAGGTAGATAAATTCAGCAGTACACCTCACCCTCCCACTCCCTCATATTCAGTGGCACACACGTTCTTGTTGTTGGGTTCTGTCTGCGGCTAGAATGGCGTCCTGCTGGCCCCATGCTTGCTTGTGAAAGCTAATTATGCCGTGCTATTCTCTGACCAAGGAGCATGTCAATATTACACAGTGGGAGAGCTCTCACTCACCCCACGCTGCATTCTTATTCATGAGCCTTAATTCCATCAATGGCTTTCTCAGCTACCGGACCTTGGTTGTTCCCGACTGTGGTGTGAGTTTAAGGGAAGTGCTTGTAGCTGCCACAATAATGCTACACCATAAAGGAGTGGAACTAGTAGCCCACTCATTTGTTTAGAGTATGCTCAAAGTGCTGTGTATAAAGCAGGAGAGAGGCTTTTGTGGGTACTGACATGGACCTAAATGCACAGGGCTGCAGACTCTGTGAGCTGAATGCTTAAAGGGGCGTCAGGCACTTTGAGCAACATTGCTCTGGATTTGAAGCTGTGTATTTTTAAAGAACTAGGGCTGAAAAGCTCCAAAATATATTGCATCAATTCTAAAATCTAAGCGTGGTGACTTAATTCTTAAAACTGCAAAAAAAAAAATGGTTGAACAACATGGACAAATGTAGTTGCACTCAAACAACATTCATGGACTTTAAGTCAAACAAGTTGATGTGAATTCCTGAGTAGGTTTAATTTATTTCCATTATTCAAATTCTCATTATTTGTCGCAGTTTGAAGCTACAAAATTGTGTCAGAAAAAAGTGTTAGAGCCCCTAAAATGGGTACTAACTTATCTGTTTTTGTGTTCTGGCAAGCTCCTGGAGAGTCATAAAAATTGCTTGAATCTGTCTGTATTTTATTATAGATAGAGGAAAGCATTTTGCTTCACCATTCACTAGTAAAATATGCTTTATCTGTTATCTTTTTAGCTCACACCTCTCAACAATAAAACAACAAAAACATTGCCGAAGAATTTAAAAGTGTGGCAGTAATCTGTTTCTGTGTGATAGGACCAAAGACGTACGAAGGATACGCTGTAAAAGTTTGGAGTGAAACAGTTCACAGTGAGGGAACTTCAGAGAGGGATGCAGCAGAGAAAAATGATGTTTCATCTCCGACACCACTGCTCCCTTGTTCTTTCATGGCTGCTGATACTGTCGCTACACAATCAGCTTTTTCATATCACGTTAAAAAGTTGATGGAAGTAGAAAACGCCCACTCCTCCCTGATATTGTTCTTTAAAATACTGTTTGCTAGCAACATGGGCACCTGTTACTGTTTGATTATTGACAAGATCCAAATGTGAATTTACCTTTCCAAGAAATTACATGACAGATTAAACCACCCAGAGTGATTTTTCATGTTCTATGTATTTAAATACTTGATATGAACTCATATTACTGATACTCATGTTTGAATTACTGTTCTTTTCTCATGAAGTAATCAACGTTAACATTTATAAATTTAAGAAATACATACATGTACACTGCATTACAATGCAGAGGAATACTTGGCATATTGAATTCTAAAGAGTTTCTATTCAGGAGACTGCTGCTATGTCATTTTAGGTGCATTAATTAGGATACCATATAATAGTTTAGCAGCCATTAATAGTTGCTAATAAATTCAATGTGTTCCTGAAAATAACAACTACTCACCTGCTATTTCTCAGAAGGAGACATTGTGTGTGTACTAACTAGACTCTAAATATTAATTGTGAAATTTGTCATAAGCTTTAAAAGAATAACTTAATAACCACCAAGATGGTTTTATGAGCTACTTTGTACTTCCATGTCAATGCAGTATTTCTGTTTCTATGAGAACCACAGAAATGGTTGCGCATTTTTATCCACCAGCCTGGACAAAAACAGTCCTTCAGGGATTTGGTTTGCGGCATTAGAAACCATGGCAACAGAGCTCAGTTTGAACTTGAGAAGTCTTTGTGAGAAACAGTGAGGGTTAAGCCCAAAGTTAGCTTGCCTCCCCACTAATCCTGCACTGTGAGACAGGCCTCAGGTCATCATGGATACCAGAAATGATGGAATTAGGTGAGGATAATACATTTTACGTTCTGTACAACAGCACAACAAAATGCGCTCCAAAAAACTGTCATTTTTCAAAGTGTTTTGCAATAAATCTTCTGCTACAAACAGACGTCGACACCAAATACATGGCGGATCTGGGGAAACAAGCCGAGCAGAAACAAACAGACAGGATGACACACTCTAGACTTTGTTTTCCAGCAGAATGCAACTCCCTGCCTCCTCAGGCTGTATCTCAGGAGACCGGTTGGTATGTAAGAGAAGTTAAAAGACAGCTAAATGTCTTGACTTCCCTTGACAAATTCAATGAGACAGTGGTGCTGTGTGGGGTGAAATACAAGGAATGCCTTGTCGCCTTACGAGTACAAGAAAGGGCCAGGACAGCATCAGTATTTGCACTTCACGTTCCCTCCTCGTTCATCTTGATTGCACTCCTGGTCTGCCAAATGAAATCACACCTCATGTTCATGAAGTAGAATTAAAGCCACAGAGGGCAATGCTATATAAGTAAAGAGCCTGTTATGTTTTCACACCTTTTTCAAAACACAGAACTGACAAAAAAGTTTAAACAATGACTCAGTGAAGTGATTAGTCAATAGATAGAAGGTGGATTTGTTGTTTTTCAAGCAAAATCTGCAGAAAACATAAAATAAAGGCCATCCATAAAACACTAGGTCTTGCCTGAGAATCATCATAGTATAAGTTTTCTTCAGCATTAAAGTAATACAGTGATAACTGTCCACAGGTTAATGGGTAAACCACAAAAGGGAACTGCTAATACCTAATTTAATGTACTTTTTTGGTGCCAGTTTGCCAAAATTGAAAAATAAAATTAGCAGAAGATTAATTATATTCAGCTCTGATAAAGTGTGACATTCGCAGGTGATGTTTTATTCCTCCTTTGCAGCTTTCTGTTTGTTGTTTGCCTCTAAAATCTTCATGAAAAGCTTGCAGATGTAAAAATTGTCAACATATTCAAGGAGTATTTTGCAACTGCTGCCATCAACTTAATTGATACATCTTGTACTGAATGAGGGCCGCTGTGCCTTCACAGGCCAGTAAATTACTTTCCTCTCAGACTAAAGTCGTGACTGACAGTACCTCGGGCATATTGACACAGGAGACAGGAGAGTTCAGTCAATCCCAAGCTTTTAATCCCAACCCTGCTTCCTTCAGGACAATTCCTTAAGACCCATGGTGATTTCCTGCATGCCAATGCAAGCCTGGACCCTTGCCGAGCTATCGACGCCTGACCCCTCCTGTATCGAACGCGAAGGTTACTCATAACCCCTGCTCGTCTTTCATTATTGAGATGTGAATGAGGAAGGTCGGTGGGTGTGGGGGGGGGCTCTCATCGATCGGTCAACACAGGAATATTTGATTGTCGCTCGAGCGGCTCTGCCAAGACACTCTTCCTCATGGCAACCAAGGTGGCCATTTTGAAAGTATAAAAAGGTTGAAGTCAGCATGTAAACATACAGTTTGTTACAAACCTGCAAGGTCATGCTCACTTCTCTTTGTGCACTTGAAGGACTTGAAGGAAGTGAGCAGCTTTAAAGAGAGCTTTATTTATTGCTGAACCTTGTGGCTTGTATAGATAGAGTGGTTTGTTATTAGAGGCACCTGTTTGTCCTTTTGTCATGTGAGGTAATTAGTAGCTTAACACCGTCCTAGACGCTAAGGACTATGGGTGGCCGTTAGTGAAGCAATGCAGGCTTTGAAAAAGAGCTTTGAAGAAGGAAAGTGCTGGAAGCATATACTAGCCCAAGACGGACATTGGAAGTTACCATGGTGACAGTGACTTGAAATGAAAAATCTGTGCTTAAAGGCAGGCCTGTGTGTGTGTGTGTGTGTGTGTGTGTGTGTGTGTGTGTGAGAGAGAGAGAGAGAGAGAGAGAGAGACGGGGGGGGAGAGAGATAGATGGCGGAAGGGATCAGTGATACAGTATGCATATTGATTTGTGTGTAGATTATAAATACAGAGAATGGAGAGCTATTCTATTTGAGTGTTGCTCTGAGTAGTTTTGTATTCTTTGTTCAGACAAACCTCCATTTACCCAAAATAGAGATTGAATAACGGCACAAGGAAAGGATTAAAATCTTTTTGTTGTCACTGCACAGAGTGTGCGGCCACATAAGCTCCCCAAAGAACTTCTCTGACTGGAACCAGCAGCAGACGCCGCTCTTTGTGCGTAACAAACAGGACCAGATGCTTTAAAAAAGTCAAAGCAGTGGCATTTCTGCATCTCCGTTTTTTATTCCCCGTCCGTCAGTGTGAATGCCAGCACAGCAGTGGCTCCACTGGGTATCTGGCCAGAGAATCTGCCACTTGCAGAGATGCTCTTGGGATGGGCTCAGCATCTCTGTGGGGAAGGTTCAAAAGGCTAAACCTGGTCAGCAATTCAATGGGGCCTGTCTCTAGAATATCCCAGGATGGATTCCTTTTTGCTGTAGAGAGAATATATTGAGTGTGTGAATGCATAGATCCTTGTGCTCATACATACACAACTTCAATTTAGCCGCTGATGCTCACACGTGCACGTCTTACAGGGTGAAATCTGTACACCACATGACTGTTTTTCTTCTCTTGACACATTAATATTCACATGACTGTGTGTTGTAAGAAATAGTATGACCCACTCGTCACTGTGACACATTCCCCCTGGAATGAGGCTTTGCCTAAAAGGGGCCTACAGACTGACGTCCCATGGGCCTTTGCGAGGGAGATAAATCAAGCGTCACGGGGAAGATAGGGAGCATCATCATTTGTCGGCAAGAATAGAAAAATTCCTCCTGCAAATCGTAAATCATTAGACGGGCAGGTCCCAGTGAATAAGCCTCAGCCACCAAACAAATCGATTTGTGAAGTTATTGCACATTACAATCCTACCTCCTGCCTTCCTTCCAGGCACCTGGAGAGACCCCGTGGGCGTTATGATTTGGATACACATACCCAGAGATTTGACACTTCCTGTTTTTGACAGATATTCAAATCATACACTGGGCTTTATTTATTTGTTTACTTTTAATGGGCAGAGAGTATTGAGAAACATGTTTTTAGGCTTATGTAATGCATATCAGTGTCAGCAGGTCAGTTTCATGGTGTGGGTGCCTGTAAATGGAGTAGGAGTGAAAGTGCTTTTCCAATCAATGCCTTTTCTTCTCATTGCAGCACATTTGGAAGCATGTCTTAATCAACCATTGTCCTGATGGGAGCGGAAATACTTTTTCTTTTTCACTAATCGACTCAGTAATAATCTGTCTCAAAATAGTATGACCTCAGCCATGCAAATTACACTAGTATTAGTTTCTACAATGTTATTGTAGGTTGTTCTACTGTTCATACAATGGAAGAGTCTCAGAAATTGACATGTAACTGACTGATCATAACTGAGGGGAGCAGCTACCTCATGGGAAATGATCTAGTATCTTATGAAATGTCACAGGTCGTATGTTGATTTGTCAGTCCTCTATGATGCAAATCCCTGTCGCCTTGTTTTAAATGACAGCAGTCAGGAGGTATCGACAGACATGCTTTAATTAACCACTGTCAAAGCCATTGTATCATACAAATCATCTATCGCTGCATTTATGATGACATCATTGACATAGATACATCTCTGCTTCCCGATCATTACTCCAAACAACAGTATGGAAGCAGCCACAACGATTATGGTGATCAACTGTATGGAAAAAAGTATACTTTACATAAACATTATTTGTTGATTCAGAAGATAAAGCAAAGGAACAATGCAATATTTATTGCTCTGGCTGCGGTTCAGCGTGTGTGCGAGACAGGAAAAACATTCAAACTAATATTTGCAGAACTTGGAATCACTATCAAGTTTAAATAAAACATTGTTTTTTGCTCTCTTTTTGTGCCGTGCAATTTTCAAGATGCTTAACTCCTGACATCTGAGGAGAACGGCTGAGGAGTATTCTGCTGAGTTTATCTTTACCCTTTAGAGCGCAGACAGACACTCAGGTCTGCGCTCCATAGGACCACTTGCCTCTTTGAAAGCAGAGATAAGCTGTACACGTGAGTGCATTCATGAAGAGGGTCTAGCGTTCATGTCAAAGACGCTTCATCGTACATGCACTATTGTCTTCAGAAGAATGGTTGCATATTACCAGTGTGTGGAATAATGCAAGTAATATGAACTGATCCAAAGTAACTACCATACAAGACCAACCTTTTATTGTAGACAATACTCTTGCAATGTAAACACTAACTGTGCTCCCCTATTAAAGCACTTTCACTGGATTCACTCAGATCAGTAATTCTTTTTTTCTTCTAATGTTGAATCTGGAAGCATCTAACTCTCCCAGCAGTCTCCAGCATGTGCCAAATTCATACTTTAATGGAATTTCAGCGAGCACAGCCAGATGGATGTCGACAGCATGTGCAGAATCACGGGTTGACCTTTCAGGTGGAGAGAGAAATTGCATCACCTAGTACCTGTTGTGGCACCAAAATAGATGGATTAATTTCAAAGAGGCTAGCTGAGCAAGTTTGATCCGTCTGCAGCGGGATTACTTCTCCTCCAGAATAACAAGAGGAGGGGCTTATTTAATATTCTTGCAAAGAGATTGCAGGGCTTCTCAAATTTGATGTGTCCCAGGGCTTATATAGAGCTGCATTTTTAATGTTTACTCCTAAAAACAAGAAACAATTTAATATTCAGATTCTTTGTGTGGTTCATTACAGTCACAAATGCTGAGTCTGTATTCTCTCCACAAAAATGACCTCCATTCACTTTCAGTACACTGCAAAAAATATTTTCTTTCCCTGTGTTTTAGCTTCACTTTCACACTAGTAGAGTGTTTGGAGCAAGCTGTTAGGGCTAAAGGTGAAGTAAACATCTACCAAGGAGCTCAGAGGTTTGTCCTCTTTTCAACCACCCTGTCTTACTCATACTCGCAGAGTATTCGAGTCAAATTCAAATTTCTGGGACTCATTCAACATTCAGTGGCAGCTGTCAGTGCCGCAAAAAGAAATGTGAAATCTCAGAAGAGCGTGTTCGTTCAGTGATCAAAATGGTTGTTAATCATTTAAATTGCAAAGCGCAGCAAGTTGTTTTGAGTAACTTCTTCCCTCTTGTGATCTATTTCTGAACCCATCATAGGATTGCTCTTCCAAAACTCCAAAATGTTTCCGGAAGGGGTTAAAGGACAAAGGTTAACTCCTCATCCAAAGGAATTTGTCTCAAATCCGTTTGTTGCTTGACAACAGCCCAGAAGATTCCCTGAATCTGAGCCTTAATTTTTCCTCTTATTTGATCCAAAGGACAAAATAATGTTGCAACTGAGATGGAGAAAAGAAACAATTTAGACGTCTTTCTTCTCTAAATTGAGTAGCGATAAAAAGTACCTAAACGGTAAAAAAAAAAATAATAATAATTAATGGGCAGATTGACTTCCTGGTAAGTGAGGATATGTACAATAGAACAAATCAGAGCTGGAAAATGTTTAGATTTATCTCATCCATCATCGGGAGCGATAAACAAGCCCAGTTTCTCTTCTCAGTTACAGAATATTGTGTCAGTCATCACCTCAGTGAAAGTGCCCACTTGTCTGAAATGCACGGCAGAGCAGAAAAAGCAAGTTTTTATCAAACTGAGATGATGCTTTACTTTGTACTCTTGGTCTATCGCCAAGTAAAAGACCTCATAGAAAGCATATGTCATCCACATCCATAAATTCTCAGTATAAACTCTGACTTTTAATATACTGAAGAAGTCTGGTTAATCATCTCTTCACTTGTGCCGCTGCATTTGTCTCAGCTCGTTGCTTTGGGATGAACTGTGACTTAGCTTCTAAATACAATATTAGCGAGAGGGAAAACTGTGTGATGTAACATCTTATGAAAGCCACTAATCTGTGTGAATGGCTAAGAGGGATTATGCTTGTCAGGAAGAAAAGAAATGAGCTCAGTATGTTCATTTCTTTGAGAAATTGCATCGGAGTTATGTGGAAGTAGTTTGTGAGAGATGATCAATCTTGACCTTTGTTTGACCATCTCTAATGAAACTCTTATTCCATACCTAATAGGGCCTGATAAAGGTCATTCATATAGCTCAGGCACATAAACACTCCATCCTCTCTTGTACTAAACACTCACTTGGCACTTCATTCATTTCTGCTTAGTTCCACATAGTTAATCCCATAAAAAGGAGTATGGCTGATGTTTTGTCACCCATAGTCTTTGTACAGTACACACTGTTCGACAGAGCGTGATGCTTTTCTGTGGTTTTCTAGCGTGTTGCTACCATGTTGGACACGTTGATGCAGATGTTCATGTGTGTTTGTGCAGTGTTAAGCACTCAAGGACAGCGAGTCCTTTCAGTGCTGCACTTCAACACACACCTTCTGTATTTCCCCAATCTTCCTCTTCTGCTTTTTAATCTGTAATCAAACTTAAAGCTTTCAAATAATAAGAAAATTCCTTCTGGTTCTGCAGTACCATTATGTATTACATATGTACGTATGTACTAGTGCAGGCGTTTGAATATCTATGTAACACTAATCTATTACCATCTGATCTCACATTCAACCTGTGGGGGTTTGAAGGGTTATTTCTCACTGAAGAGGCACCAGATAGGTAAATCTGAAGCGTAAGTGAATGGAAACTTCAAAACACAGTGTTCCCCCATGTTGTCTGCAACCTTTTGACCCCTGTCTGCTATGATAGAGCTGGTCGGCAGTCAGCAACACAGTATCTACGGTAGACGTTGTGATGTATGGAGCTGCCAGTACAAACAGGTGAGAGAGATTGACTGTCAAAAAAAAGAAAACAACATACTGTATGTGCACATATGAGGGACTAAATATGCTATTGAATGTTTTTCACATGCTCTAATAACATTCGCAGTTAGATTTCTGTTCAAAACACAAAATGCTGATCGACACAGCAACAACTTTCCAGTACCTTTCCATGACAAAGTGCAATGAATTTAGCTGGAGTACTCTGAGACTGATGCTTTTTTATATAGTTGATGGCACAAAAAGGTTCTCTACACGAAATACAGAACCTTCAATATTTACTATAGACAGTAAAAATATAGAGGAGTAATATCTACTTGAGCAGAGAATGGAGTTCTCCCTCTGTGTTTGTTGAAAACTTCGGGGATCTTTGAAGTAACTCCAATAATTGGAACATATAAAATATACATTATTCCACAGCAGCTCCAACACTTGATATGTAAGACTCCTTTGCAGTTTATTCTGAACAACAAGCTTCAACAGGGACTGCTAAGTCCTCAACAAACAGCACTCAACAGTTCACTTTAAATACCTCCTGGTTTTACTCAAGAGCTAAATGCGCAGTGCTCAAGGCCATTGCTCCCCTTCTCCTACTACCATTTTCTTGAGGTTTTCAATGGTCTCTTTGAGGTTGTTGTTGTTTTTTTTTGTTGGGCTGCGCCAAGAGACAGGCAGAATGAGGAAAGATGGATGCTGCAGAGTGCAGCTGGGAAAGATAATGAATGAAGTCGACCGTGGGTGGCGAAGACCATCACTAAAGCGTAATGGGTCCCAGCAGAGGGATGGAGATATTGACCTGTCCGTCACTTTTTACCCCACTCCCCTCCCTTCTCTTTTCTTGCAAATACAAACCCTCACAAGTGTGTACACAGCTCGACGCACAGACACACATTGCAGTGTCCTCATAAAGCAAACAATACCAACATACACTTTATCTTTGCACACACACACACAAGTCCCTAAAGCACCTTTTGCATATTTTTCTCTCTTAACACAGGAAGTAATACCAATGTGTGTGGATTTCTGGTCGATGGGGCCCTGCCTGTGTTTGCTCTTTTTAACTGAAAGCAAATGGAGAGTTTGCGCTCCCTGACAGGGACTGTTTCATCAAACATATACGAACTGTGGAGGAAGTCCACGGAGAGGCGTCCCCTCAATGCAGTACACGAGCCGGAGCGTCTCTGCTCCTGTTTGACTTACTCCAGGCAAACCTCTTTGATGTGAATTCTATGGAAAATCACTCAAAGCAATTTGCTCTATTGGAAGCAGATTCTGCATTGCATTTTTTTTTCTCCTGAACTTTTAAAAGCTGGCAAACCTCTCTGTCCTTCCACTTGGTTGGTACTTTCCTCCTGATATAATCAAAGAGAACAGTGGTGAACACCAGCTCCTCTTTTATTACTCTCCGATGTGGTCAGCTTTGACAGTAGCTGCACCATCCCTGTCTTAGACTTCTGGCTGTTTCCTTTTTTCTTTCTAATTCCTCCATTGATTTCTATCATTCACCCATTCATTTGTTCATTTATTTATATTTTTTTGTCCTCTCAGTGGTCAATAGACTGAGGTGACTCAACCTACTTCCATCAGAGGCAGCAGCAGGATCAGCTAGCGATTATAGTCATTACAGTTTGTGCTTACATAGGGCTCTTGTGCTTTGTGCCACATCTCCCCTCGTCAGCTGGCAGTCTGAGCTCTAATCTGCCAGTTATAACAAACAGCAGACGAGGGAACAGGAGGAAAAAAACTACGAGGGAGGGAAAAGTCGAATGTGGATTTAAAAAAAAAAACAAAAAAAAACAGGGTGCTTGGTGGCCAAATTGCAAAGTCGAGTTCCGTGTCCTCTTTTCAACTTTTAGCCCTGATGAAGGCTTGTATCCAGATATAATCTTTCACCGTTTGTTGAAAACGGTATAGTTAGTCATAGTAATGTTTAAAGAATTGTACATGGAGGTGTGTGGATGCAGAGTAGAAACCAGGATTGTAACGAACGTCAGTCTAGATCGATGTTAAAGTTGCTTGAATTCTGATACGATTGTTCAGAATCAAAAATAGACCTGTATATAATCTAGTATCAGATCTCGACCAGGGCTTCAGCTGACTGTCATTTATATAGTGCATACTGTATGCCCACCGCATATTTCCATACATATGTGAATATGTCACTCAAAGTGGATTGATTTCCCTCTCCCACTGCCAGTTCAGAGGGCTCCATCAGAGCCAAGTGTCTGATGAAACGCTGATTATCCCTCTAATTGGTAATTGTGAAGTCGTTGTGGCACGTGGCGTGGGCAGCTTCTCCTGCTATTGATCCTCCTCCTGCTCTGCCATTGATTCACACTTGATGCATTTAATTGTGATTATTTTATTCCCCTCCAACATGCGGGTGCCTTCAGGTCACCGGCAGAAAACTGATCAGAAGATTTTTTTTTTTTTGGGAAGAAAATGCACGGCACTGATAAAGGGGATTTTGTATATGGGTCAAGATAGATGTTAGGGCCTGGATTAAGTTTGCAATCCACATTTAAATACACATTATGATGTTTAATCCCCCAAGAGGAAGTTATTACAAACTATGATTAAAATTCCAGATTTGGTCCAAGCTTAATTTCACAGATATAAATACAAAAAAGTATATTATTGTTGTCCACTGCTATGTTGATTCGTGAGAGTGTGGTTTTGCGTTTCTGCTTCCAGCTCCAGCTAGTTACATCTCTTCTATCCATCTCACATCTAATTCTATGTGACACTTAATCTTAACTTGTGTTCTCACCTGCAGATACAAACACCCCATCCTAGTTCTAAATAGAATAAGCCAGAAAGTAAGGAGGAAGGTTGTGGAGATGAGAGGGCTGCCTCTATAATTGTTTCTCACTTTCATAGGCTTGACCCCTTATTTATTTGACTGGCATTTACTGCCTGGGAATTAACTCTTCACATGCAGGGACAGGCTGCAGACAGCTGACTGAAGTGAGTGGCAGAGGGTGATGGAGGGTTCATGAACCCATAAACCTCATATGGGAGATACTCGGCAGACCATGTCTCATTACTGGGTTGCTTGAAATGAGATGGGCCCCTTTCTGCTTGTCCCTCACTGGTTCAATTGATTAGTCGGCAGCCAATCAATGTTAATTAAGGTGTAGAGAATCCTTTAATTGTGGCGTATGAATCATCGTGTCAAACCCCGCCTTGACCTTCACAAGACTTACCCTGTGAACAGCCTTGCCAGGGAATAAATACCTTTTATATATTGCGAAATAATGGTATTGTGGAAGTAAATGAGTATAGATTTGATGGGTGGTGGTCCTGTATATACTGTAGCCTGCAGCTCCTGGCCTCACGAGGACCTTGACACACAATGGATGCTCAGATAGAGACTTCCATTTCCCTCCTTCCATTTTGCAAACAGGTGCAGAGCAGAAAGAGATCAATACTTGTCAGAACGTTTAAGAGTTAATGTTGTGAGATAAGTGTGGCTATAATGTGAGGCTCTCTGTGCATATGAAGTGGGGCTCTGATTGATGACTGCCAAAAACAGAATGGCACATGAGAACACCAACGGCACAATAACCGTGTTTTTTAATGAAGACCTACATTTCATGTTAGAGCTGATTTCGCACTCAGTTGATTGTGTCTACCCAGCACGTCCACCCCCACACACCTCCACCTCTCTCTCTCCACTACCATCCATCATGCAGTAATAACAATGTGACCTGTACATGGTTTAAAGCCTGGTCTCATATGTGCATGACTCTACCAGCTCTACCCCTCAACAGAAAGATGAATTTACCCAGGGGATTGTCTCCTGAACCTGCAAGGATGAGGGAACTATCTCAACATTAAACATGTCACACCACCTTGCACCAGTATACCACACTTAATGTTTTTTAAAATGATCGTGCTTCATTTCTATGATTAAACAACAATATATCAGTTACTCTTATATATGAAATAGTTTGATAATTATGAGAAAACTACAGCTGTCCAAATGTTCAGTAGCAATGCTTCCATAGACATTTTATATTTTTTTCAGTCTGTTTGCTCTGAGCTCTTTTGATAAACCCGACTATCCTTAAAGTCAGTCTATTGTAGAGCTGACCTCATCACGTCAAACTAAAATTTGTATTATTCGTAAAGATTTCCACTAATTTCCTTCTTGTCCAACCTTCTATCCTTAAAGGGATTCTCCAACAATTTCATGTTGCACTTCTGTGACCTGCAAGAGTCATATTTCAAATAACAGTCAAGATAGCTGGGCTTTTAGTCACTGGTATAGTCTTTTCATTAAATGCCACTGATGGACAAACTCCAGATTCACAGTTTGTGCTGCGGGCTTCCAGATGTAGACATAAAACCAATGATAACATAATGACACTGAGGACACAAGTTATCTATTTTCACCGTTGAAGTAGCATTACCCATGAAAATGAAAGCGAACCTGATGTGTAAAACAGCGGTGCGCCCAAATACAGTACCACAATCCTACTCAGCTGCTTTGTATTTAAAGGAAGAGACTGTGTGAGTCATTTCCATAAACAGTGGAGCTTCATAATCTTCATAATCTCTGCTGCAGAATTAAATACTTTCAACCCCATTAACCACACACCGAACATCTGACTAATGTGCTGCAGCTACTGTATATTGTGGCCATTGAGAAGGACGAGATGGTCTTATGTTGCCATTGTTGCTCTTTCCTCTGTTTTTCAGATGTAATAACCGGACCCAGTGTGCTGTTGTGGCTGGACCAGATGTGTTTCCTGACCCTTGCCCGGGAACCTACAAATATCTGGAAGTCCAATATGAATGTGTACCTTACAGTATGTATTCCTTCATTCTCTTAAGCACCTCCTAATGCTCTTAGCCATTTCCTCTCAGCACTGACTCATCAACATGCATGTGCATAAATATCTCCAATGTGTCATCCAGTTCAGTGGAACAGATTAAGATGCAGCAGCGGCCGTGACGACAAGTGATGATTCCTGTGATCCACAAAGCCTAACACCCTGTATGAGTGCAGGAAATGCTATTGACAGTGTTGTTTACATGTGGAAAAGATATGATATATTCTTGTGGAGGAATGGTTGTAACTGACAGGAGATTAATGCTTTTCTTCATTTTCCTCATCCTGCATGGCATCAATTATGTCAACAGTGTGCCAGTTCACAGGCATTTTTTTCTCAACTACAATCCTCTGTGGGATATTGGTCGTAAGTGATCCTAGGTATATACTGTGCCCGTACAGTATTAAAGTGATACATGGGCAGATAATTTGAGACAGTTGGAGATTTGTTACACAGAATAATGCCACTGTGTGGGAATTATGTTGTCAACAACATGCTAAAAAGAAAAAAATATTGCATATCTGTTAATGCATTCAGTCAGGGGAAGCGATAGCTATATTTCATTTTGAGGTGGTGCTTGTCAGTGCCTTCCCATCAGCTCCCCCATTTCACAGCGCTTTAAAGTCTTTGAGGAAACATGTCATGCCTCTGTTAGCATAGCAGCAAGAATGGCTGTTTGACTTTCATCAAAACATACTTGTTGTTTTTGGTTCAGTTCAGCTTAGTGGATGCCAGTTAATGTTCAGATTAGTGAAGCATCTCTGAAGGGAGTGAATAAAAAGGATTTAATTAGTGCAGCAGGTGAAAAACACTGTGGAGATGTACATAACTTGAGTGGAAACATTTGGTCAGGGAAGGGAAGGACCAGCATGTGGTGACAGGATGAACACATGGAGAGGAAGTCCAGGTGAGGTGAGAGGAAGTGCCATGGATATTGCCATGTGACCTTCGGTATTGTCTTATAATGACCTTTTGAAATGGAATACCAAAAGGAAAATTACTGTAATTGTGCCTGCTAAAATCCTGACATATTGTGTGCCTTGATAGAAAACTGGAAATATTTGTTAATGGATATTTTTTGTATGGTTGTCTTCTAGGTTCAAGCAAACTGGAATAATTCAAATACAAATTAAGACCGTCTTTTTAGCATTTGATGTCCTCACACGGCTCCCTCAGTAGTCTGCCTGACAGGAGCTTTCATGTTGTGAAGTAAAAAACATTTCTACCTGTGATCCAGAGCTAGCAGGTGGTTCTTTTATACCTGACTCTTTTCATAACGCACATTTTTCGATCTCAGCAGTCAGCCTCACAGTGTCGGCATATTTCCAAGATGTCCATGTAGAAAACTGACCCAACTAAAGCTACTGCAATAGACAGTAACACGATTTTTAGTGTGATTCTGAGTTCATGTTCACGTCAATATGGACTTTTGATTGGAAATCGTTCCATAAATTTCTTCTCGACTTTGATTAATACCATAGCATGTCAGTTACTGCGTGCACAGCTTAATCGTATAATAAAAGCATTGAAAACATCAAATTCACATGCACAGGCTAAGGATCGTATAGGGACTGGATTTGCGAATACAGTAGGAAATCCTGGCTTAAGACATTGTTAATCTGCTTTGTGCCTCATGTGCACGGGATCGTATCGTATCGAAAAAGTGGAAGGAGGCGCAGACGCCATTGTAAATAGTAATGTTGTTATCGGAAAAGTCAAACGATACCATGGCTTCGAAGAAATCAATAACTCACTTTTGGACGGACGAGGAGATGGAGCAGTTGTTAAGTAGCCGTAAACCGGAAGTAGTTTAAACACACTTGTTGAAAGGGCTACAGCGCCACCTAGCGTAGTGGAGTCAGCCAGGTCGCCACAGCATTCCCAGATACTTTCTTGACTATATGAATCCTGTCTCTAGAGGGTGACACCTTATTCTCCTTTTCCCGATCAGAAATAATTCCTAACTGATCCCTTGTACACAGGCTTGGCACTGTGATGCCACTCTTTCCCAATCCCTGTGACACATTCTAACAGCTGTCCTCTCCAATAGAAATACCACAACACCAATGGCGTTCCCATCCAGTTGTCTGCTTCAACTACCCACCTTCCACCTTCTTTTTAAAAATTTACTCAACAAGCCAAGTTAGAAAACTGCTTCTGGCAGCTTTGTTCCTGGGACACGGGGATGCCTATTAGGGGTGCACCAGGGAGGAAAACAGGGGCACCTTGTCTGCTGTAACTATGGATTGTGCCCAGAACCACAGTAGGATTAAAAAAAAAAAAATCCTGCTGGCAATGCAGAAGTCATGTAGGCGTTTATTTGTATATTGAGCGGGGAAGCAAAGTGTAATCACAAACAGTCACTGGAGACGGATTTTGAGACACATTTTATTGCAGCTTGTGAACGCTTCATTTCTGACAGCCCAGTGGACTCTCTCTCTTCTTCCCTCCCAAATGAAGCAATCCCTCTGGCTGGAGTGAGCCAGAAAATTAGTCTTTTTGTTTTTGTGTCTTAAATTCATACGACCTATCTTGCCTAATCAATCATGAACCTCTTGATCAATGGATACCTGCATTGCGAAATTTACAAATAAAAATGCTTTGCTTGTTAATTTGACAAATAATTACTGCTGACATTGGCAAAGGAGTGTGGTTTGAGACATGGCAGCTCAATTGTGAATGGGCTATTAAAACAAGTCTCTTTACCGAATTCCTGAGACAGATTGATGGATTTAAGTGTCTAATAAGAGACGCAGCCACCCGTGACTCTGACTCTCCTCCAGTGGTGGAGTCCTGACTCTGTATTCTACTGACAAGCTTTCTTAAGTCCTAATACTCGTTTTCTTTCCAACTCTCCTTCACTCTCACTTAGATTTTGTCCTTTAAGTGCTCTCCTTCCCCTCCATATCCCTTTATTTGCTCCCTCAGTTGCCCCTCCTCTCTCCTTCGTCGCCACCCACACTGACAGCTTTTATCTGCATTCTGCTTGTGGAGCTTCTATTTCTTTTAGGATAAATTACCGCTCTCGACTCCATATCTTTATAAGCCGGCAAGATTGCACAATCAGATCCACCATTAATAATGGCGGAGGAGTGTGCTAAATCGATGGACACATGCCGCAGATCCAATATTGATTTTATTAATTTGCGATTTGATCCGCTCCATCAGTTGTAATGGAAAAGAAATGTTGCAACAATTACTAGTAAGAGTGCCGTCGTTTGCCTGGGTTGTGTGTCGGTGTCAGAGCACAAGGCAATCCATCATGTTTTCATATCAGATGAATAATTATTTGATATGAGATGTGTGTTTGTGTGTAGCATTGCCCTGGGTGGTAGAACTTAATACATGAAACTGAATTTGTTTATATTTACTCCAATAACTCATCATCTGCCAGAGGTCTTTGTCTCTGTTGTTCTAGTGCAGTATGTGCATGCTCCCCCATGCACTTTACAGATTAGCAAGGCTACCCCCAGGCAGAAGCAATATGCCGACCCTTTATGATGACTCATAAACATGACTCTGCTCCTATGGCAGACATATGTCTCTGCCCCGCCCACTCACCTTGACTTGAGACGTACCTCTATTCTCTCTGTGCCTTATTAAAACCTTTCTCACTCCCTTCCTCTCGGTGTAACTTTCATTTTAACAGCTCCTCCCAAAGGTCAAGCTCACAAGAGGTCAACACAACCGTGTCTACCTCGTACCTACCCGGTGTTCTTCCTCAGCAGTAATGAAGCTCTTACATCCCCTCAGTGGCCCCCCTCACATTCAGATTTCTTGTCACACAAGAAAGCGTTCAAACGTGCGTTGCCATGCCCTGTCACTGAAAACACTTCTGTTGTTGACAGCTCACTGTTACCTTTCTTGCTTTTCTCCCAAGCATCAGCCGTCTCTCTGTAGTAATTAGATGTACTTTCTGTGTGGCATTTCATGGTAAATTGATGCATTTATTTGGTCCAGGCAATCGCGTAGAAAAAAAATTAGGCATGGGATAATGACACGTCGTTTTCAGTTTCAGTTCACTTTTCAAAATTGACATTTCAGATGAGGTTTAGAAAGAGTGAAAGACAGAAAGGCACCGACAGGAAGAGAGGGGGAGAACAAAGGAGGAAAACCTGCTGGCAGTCTGTCGCTATACATAAGCCACTAGTTCCCCCCACTGTTTGTAGCTAATAAGGACAATGTAAAAATCCTGTCTGGCACAGTGGGGTCCAGCTCAGCCCTGTCAGATATTGCTAACACTTTGGAAGCTAAGCCAGATCATATAATCACGCAATCAGTTCTCTGATCTGAACAGAGCTGTGTAATCCTGAGCTCACACCTCACACAAACTTGCCATGCAATTTGTCCACTTCTTTCACGTCCAACTTGTCTAATTGTTTTTTTAATTTGTTTTGCTAATAATAACACACCTAACAAGTTCGCTGGGAAGCGGGGGGCTCGCTGAATAATGGAGTAGATTGTTTTGGCATGTTGTGCTCAGCACCTGCTACCAATCTCTGTCCTTCTGTGTTGGCAGGTGAAACCATGAAATTGATGCTCTACACATGGCTATCACGTACAGTGCAGCTTGGGTAGATTGTGGCGTGATTACTGGCCCCATTATGCAGTGGTCACACTGAAGGTAAACACCACCTGTGTGACGAGGATGGGACTTGATTGTTGCATGGACACTGCGATTGGTCGCGCGTCTCATCAGGGTCACTCATTGTTTTAGTGTCTCGACAGCGTTTTGATTATTAAAAGAAATCACGTCGACGTCGCTGATGTTGAAATGTCGCTGGGCTGTCGCTCACGCTCAATATTCAAGCATCATCAGCAGTGTACATTCCCAGCACCCGAGCACTTCTCTTTACTTTACTTTACTTTACTTCTTGTAGCAATTTTAAGCTTCTTCAAGTGTAGATCACTCGATTTGATGCTATCAGTAAATCTACTAAGCAGATTGTTTGGAAGTTCAGTGGCTTTTTGCCCTTGAGCTCTCCAATCTTGGTTCATCAGGTCTAGTGTGGGAGTCAACAACGTGACAGCAGATACATCACGCAGCCACACCCTCCTCGCTCCCTGCTGAAATGCCAGTGAGCATTAGCCGTCTTGTTCAGATAGCTTCTTTTTTTTCGTCCTCGTCCTTCCTCGTTCTTCTTCTCCCCACCTAAGCGACCAGCTCCAGTCCTCCCATGTGTGAAGGGGGCCTGTAATGTCGTCGCATCACTCAGTGACAGCTGACCACTCCTCAACCCAAACAGCAGGCTCTGATGACTGCGACTTCCTGTCACATATTTCACACACTACACTCACACTAGTGTCATGGCCTGAATTTTGCAGAGATTGATTTTGTCACAACACATTGGTTTTAAACTGTCCTTTGCAGAAATTACCTGCTTTTATTTTTTTAGGATTCACCCACACATCACCTTTTGCAGCCAGATATTATGTGATCACGATTATCTAATGTTTTGTCCGTAGTCTTTTTTATAATTGAAAGGTCTTTGGAGATATATCAGCCTTATGCCTCAAAGGGCGTGTCAGTGTCTGTGCTTGATTGAAAGTTGAGCTTGCAGGTTCATTTGCTGTAGGGATAGAGACAAAATATACAACTGTAGCTAAGAAGCCAAAGACAGCCAGTATTCTTTCAACAGTGATAGTGAGGAATAGGGACACAAGCATCAAAACTGGCTGATCTTTAGAGGTTTAAAACAGTTTAATGACTTGATGTTACATCGGATGAGTTGACATGCAGCCCACAACTCACCTGCAGTTTTCTGCAGTGGTGCAGGACAAGGTATGCCCATTTCCCGTTGGATAAGAAGGAGGCATTAGATGGAGAGCAAATGTTGGTTATTGCTTTTGAAATTCTGAGGCTCGTGATGTCTGATGGAGCAGGCTGCTGACCACTTATGACTGTACAGCGATGTTGCTTCATGAAAACAGTCTAAAACAAAATGTTTTGATTAGTTGCAACCTAAGAATTCACAGGCAGTGAGTAGTCAAATGTGTCACCATATCTTTGTTAAAAATATGATGCAATAGAATACAATACAATTTATTAATGAATTTAGGCACAAAGCCTATACATCCATATCAAAATAAAAATTCAATGTTTATTTAATAAAATATGTTGAATATATGTGAATTTAAAATACGTATGACATTAGGCACAAAGCCTATACATCCATATCAAAATAAAAATTCAATGTTCATTCAATAAAATATGTTGCGGGTCGAGGGGTCGTTCAGTAATCAATCGTCAGTAGTCAATGCAATATTCTCACACTGCCATTTATTATTCAAATAAAAAGTGGTTATTGTCCAGCAGTATTTGGTTGATGGGGAATAAAAGGTTATTCTACCTGATTTAATAGCATATAGTAATAAATAACAAACGATTCATGTACTACCACATAATGATTCCATGATCATTATAAAAGTGGGGTATTCTAAAGTAAAAAAAAAATGTGGTTTCAGAATTAACAGTGGTCCTACAGAAAAAAGGAGATTCTTTTCAGTTGAGAGGCGAGATAATTGCACAGGGATGCTGTGATTACCAGTGTGGATAAATGGCGGTGTGAAAGGGGTGAATCTGGACACACAGAAACTGTTTTTCCCCACTAATAGCTGAATAAGCTGCTGTAATCTATCAGGCTCCTGTTTTTTTTTGTTTTTTTTTTTACCACCTCCCCCTTTTTCTCAATATAACATCCATACAGGATCATCGCTGCTGTTTCTTTGATAGACAAAAATGTACACACTTCCTACATATTTCAATAAACGCTCTTGCACGCTGAACAAGCTTCATCAAATGTTCATAAACACTTCCAATTATAGAGCACAAGCAAAGCCTTTATTTCAGTTTCCTCAGCAGAAACACACACACAGGCACACATGTCGTTGGGTTGCCAAGTGTCGAGGATATAGCACTAATTAGAGACTGGTCTCTTCGGGGGGTCTCTCTTTTAATGATCACCATACTAATCAGATCTCCTTTTCCTTTCTCTTGTTGCTTTCTTTCTTTGTTCGCTGGTGCTCCACCATGTCCAGCCACACACCAGACTAAACGCCCTCTTTCTTTTCTCCCTCCCACCTCACCCACCACCTCCCATCCCTTTGTTCCGTTCCATAATTTCAAGGTCCTTGAAAATCAAGGCATATTTCAGGAGGTGCAATTAGGTTATTTCTGCTCCAGTTGCCGCTGTGTTCCACAAAAAATGTATTTAATTTTGTTTTGCCTAGGCTGCACTTGTCTTTTCTCCCTCTGTTGGTCGGTCCCACGTGGGTCGTGGGTTGGATGAGCGCCAAGTCCTTGCACCTGTCCCTCAAAAGAGAGACAAACACACATGCGTTGCACTCAGACGAAAGACGGACAAGATCACACACACTGCATCCTCCATTGTCAAGGTTATAAGATAGCTCTGCAGCTTCGCAGGAGGAGGGAGCGAGAAAGCGATGGAGACGGAAAAGGAGACACTGGGGAGGAGATTGAATACGTACGAGGAAGGAGCACAAAGAGAGCAGACAAGTGGTTGAAGGAAAACGAGGGGTGTTGAGAAATGGAACCTGTAATGATGGTGCAGGAGACTCATGAGCACCAACTGAGGGAAATGACAGGAAAGAAAAGATGAGGGAGATGAGGAGCGAACACGGAGAAAGAGGAATGGTAGCCTGCGTGTCCTCCCCCATCCTTAGGCACATGCTATTCAAGGCCCCGTAATTTGTGTCATTAATTAAAAAGCTGATGGGATGGAGTTAAGGGGTTTGCACTCTGCAACTCCTTAGTTGAGAGCGAGGGAATGGGGGAAAAAAAAGCTGGGGAAATATTGCAAAAACTATTGCAGCCATTCCACCATGAATCTCTATTAGCGGCTAATGATACCATTCTGATACCTCTCAGCCATTAGTGTGAAATTGGGAAGCGTTAATTATTCAAATGAAAATCCATACAGCTGCCGCTCACATGATGGGGTCGCGGCTCTCAGTGGCTCAGGGTTCCCATTGTTAGCTGCTCAGCATGTGTCATAGGCAGAGAGCACAATACAATGAGTATGCAGAGCGACTTCGCAGGCGAAAATGATATTTGAAATTATGCATTATCTGAACAAATACAGTATGGACTGCATTATGCTGTGGCAGTATAATTGAATTTTATAGGGCAGCATGGTGCCTCAGCACTGTTTGCCTACAGTATATTATAGACACTATCAAGGTTTTTGTATACTTATTGATTATAATGATCATTTTATAACCCTGAAAATGATATATTTTTAAAGGGAGGCCATAATGTTGTTCAGCTTATTAAATTTGGTTATGACAGCTTGACCAATTAGGTAAGCTGCAGCATCAGCCATGTTGGCTTACCCAGCTTTATGTGTTTGGCAGGGTGCATCACACAGCCGCCAGACTGTTACAAGCTGCATGCACACGCTTTAGTGAGTTATTGTTTCACACTAACCTGTTGCCAAAATTGAAGCCAATCTTGCATAACTTCATGCATAATTATGTAAATGCAAACTTACTCAAAAGATAGAAAAAATATATGTATAAAATGACCCATTGTGGATGGGTTTAATGTCGAGTTGCCTCTATATTGTGATGCACGAGCAGCGTTGAGGTGTCTTAGAGCCTTGCACTTAACCCAAAAGTGCTTCTTAGTTGCAAAAATATCAGAGCTGTTGCACTGGGCTGCTTCCAGGTGTGCCTACAGTACTGTACTGTATGTACAACTGTGTGAATATATCCTCGATAACAGAACTTTGTCAAGTGGCCATTCTGGGAGATTTGTAATTTTTATGGGATTCTCTCCTCTCCTTTCCAGTGATGACAGTTTCCTCCTTCTGCTTTGCTTTGGCGTCCAAGGAAGGGTGATTACAGCTGGTCTTTTTTTTTCCCTCTCATAAAATGTGCCAGACCCTTGTGATTGTCGATGAGACATCCAACTGTCCTGCCCATTGCAAAAGCAGAATGATGAGCTATTTTCCTCTGCCACTTTATCCGGCAGATTGGTGCAATTACTGGTAACTACTGGTAACATTTGTAGTCCCAGTAGCAGTTGAAGCCACACTTAAGTTGTTGAAATGTCAAGAGATTGCGGTGCCTTTCCACCCTTAAACTGTGACCTGGGTGCAGCCACTCCAGATCCTGCCATGAAACCAGCGTATTTTGTCATATCTGCTTTTAAATAAGTTGATGGCCACTTAATATTCATCATCTCTTATTCAAAAATTGAGCATTTTAGAGTTGATTTCATTGAATCACAATGTGTGAGAGTGGCACACTTACTACATACTAAAAACACTAAACAGCCTTTATTGTCTCATACACACACTGTACACACATGAAATTTGTCCTCTGCATTCACCCCATCCAGTGGGCTACTACAGTATACAAAGTGCCCGGTCATTACCATTAGCATCATCACACAATTCAGTTGAGTATCCATATTAATTGCATTACAGTACACCTTCAAATGATCTCTAAATAAGCAGATGAAAGCAATTGTTTTCGCCCTTGGCCGTTATGAAAAGAAGGAAAGTACATACAGCACCTGCAAAAGTGTGTGCTGTATATCATGTGTTTGAAACTGTGACCTCAATATCAGGACAAGGCTTTATCAAGTGTTTTGGAACAGAAGTGAAGATGTAGGATCACTTGTCATGTAGAGCCTATGAATGAGCTTCTCAATGGGCTCTTTGGTGTGATGGACGAGGACGTAGCCTGTTGATAGAGGTGAGGTTAGCGTGGAAAGGACCCTTATTGTTTGATTTGTATTTGTGTGCTTATAATTAATAGTTTTGGTCTTCTCAGACATCAGAGAAAAAGACAAGGAGAAGGGAGAGAAGGGGATGAGATGAGAGAGCTTTTTAGTGACTCAATGACAGCCGTGACCAAAATCGTATTAAGGTCACAATGGGGGTGGCGGGGTGGATTAAAGAAGCTTCTCAAAGGAATCAATTCTCCGTCTCACTCGTTCCTGCTGTCCTGCTCATATCTGAGATGCTGCAAACGTGGATGTTCGAGGCTCGTATCAAAGATACTTCTCAGCCTGTACTGTGTTTGTTGTGAAACATGAGTGGACGTGCCATGAACAAATTGGTTTGAGTGAACTGAGGGGTGACCTTGTTGTATCCAGCGGCATTTTCTGGTCAAACAACAGGGGCCACGTACTGTACAGAAGCCCCAGGAGTGGTGCATTTCCTTGTCGGAGTTTTCATCCAAATCCTTTACTCCCTTCTCACACCATCTCCCCCGGCGATTGCGTCGTATACCACTTCTCACATTCCCACCGCTAATGCCTTTTTCTATAGATCATTACCCTCCTCTCCCCTCACCACTGTAAGTGATCGCTCAATCAGAAACGCCGGCCTCCCTGTGGCCCCTGTTGTGTGGCCGTTGCTCATGGGAGTTGAAGAGGCTTCGATCGGCGATGTTTGGCTATTTACTTTGATTTGATCGATGGGGTCCACATGTAGTTCTGAGTTATTGGCAAATTTGAGTTGCCAGTAATGGTGATTCAGATGTAGCCCAGAGCTATTGTTGCTCAGGCTCTGCATGGACTTATTGTGTTTCAATGACAGCTGGAGTGTTTGCTGTTGATGAGGTGCTGTGCTGTACCACTGTACGATTTTATGATCTGACAAACACAGACGACTTGTTGAAAGCCTCTCCCCTCCCCATTATTTTCTCTCTTTTTGCTCTTTTCCCTCGCCCGACACTGCTCCACCTCACCCGCTGCTTTTCATTGGCTCACTGCCTCGCATTAATATTGTTCTCCTCTAATAACTTTCCCATCTTTCAAAACTTTACCCCACCCACCCCTACCCACTGACCTCCATACCTCACTCTGTTGCACTCTCCATTTGGTGGAGAGGGCTCTTGTAAGCCCTGGTAACAGAGGTTAATCCTCTCTTATTAGAACCGGGATTACTCGAAGGGAAGGGACAGGACCAGCAAAATGCCATGGCTGACATAAAAAGCTTGTCCTCAAGAGGAAGCAGGACATATAGTGTGCAGAGAGTTGAGCTGTAATAGCAACAGCAGTTTCTCAACAAGCTGTCAGTATACTTGTTGGGCTCAGAAACAGATTATATATTCCACTTACACCCGTGGCAATAAAGGCTGGGTATTGTTTCAAAAATTCAATTCAGTTAATCTTTAATGGTCCCGGAGGGGTTTGTGCAGCTTTAAAAACATCAGACAAGTAAGAAAAAGCATACAGTAAAGTGAATGTGCATGATAGTAAGGGCTGTAAATCACAAATCATGGCAACAGTTGACTTTTGGAATAAAAGAGCCTTGAGTTGTGGAGCTCCTGAGCCTCAGCACACTGCATCTAGAGGGCAGGAGCACAAGAAGAAAAGATGATAGCAGTACCAGGACCAGTAGAACAAGAGTACTTCATTTGCATCTGCATTTTCATCACGCGGAGCGTAGAGAAACTGAAGAATGTTTGTTGGCTGCAAGCAAAAATGTAAATATCAACATGACGGATGAGATCAGTACTACAGCTGTGTGGAGTGAAATGTCCCCAACCTACATGTTTTTCCTCACAGTCATAGCTTAAACTCAACTGGCCTAATGACTGAATGATTCTGTGGTTGTAGAAAAAGTCATGTACTATTAATCCGTTTTACACATTCCCATCCCACAGCTATCACTGCAAAAGAAATACAATTTAAGATCTGACTAATGTGTCTTTTCTCCTACAGGCTCATGTCTGACGCAGTATTTTTTCTCTTTCCTAAAAAGCTTTTGATTGAACGTTCTGTGTGTCTATTTCACTAACCCCACGCTCTTCTTTTAACTGTTTTGTGTGACTGTAAAAACAAATAAATTATTTTTCTGATGTTGTCACATCATTAATCTGTTCCTTCTTGTTTTCTTTCTCTCTCTTCCCCTCATGCCAAAAAAAAATAGAAGTGGAACAAAAAGGTAACTAAATGCCAACAACTTTTCTTGTTCACCTGCATTTTCACTCGAGCATAGGCTTTTCCATTTCTTTTGGTGACGGGGTGCTAAAGCAGGTCGCTGACATTTTGCAGCTTTGTGCTCATTGTATGGTTCATTGGTCAGACTGAACATGTCATTCATGGGGAAAATGAAATTTATTAGAGAAACTGTGTTCAAAATACACTCAATTAGCCAAATTCTTTCTTTCAGTTTATTTAGTACATGCTGATGACAAGCACTCTTCATTCCTTATTCATGGACAGCATCACAGATTGACAGCTCTTTTGACGTAGCAGCGCTTCATCCTTTATCATTCTTTACTGTATTGCAGACATGCTCTCCAGTGAAATCCTGTAACCCTGGGGTGTTTTTATTCCCTGTAATAACTGAAGATTATTCCAGCTCTGCTTTATCAGCTGCATAATATTAAAGGAGAGGTGATCAATAGTTTGTCCAATAAGCTGTCAGCATTTTTGATTATAGCTCTAACATGATGATGGCTATAACCTTCAGGGACACACCAGTCAATACCAGGGACGGATCATAGCAGTCATATTCTTACTTTATCAGCACTGCATGGTGCTGCAGAACCTTTATGTTAAACCTTCACTGGTGCCTCAGGAGCATTATGTTTGTAGCGTTACCTTTCTACACGAGCTGGAAATTTGTCCTTTGTGAGACATCAGCTACAAAGCTGGATTGAAGGCAAAGATGGAAATGGAATCATTAGGCAAGAGTCAAGAGTTCTGCTTTAATAGCGATGCAGAGATTTGAAGACCCATAGTAGTCATGAATTAATGACACATTACTGTGGCAAAGAGAATGAGCAATGAAGCTGAATGGAGGGTTCAAAACATTTTACAGAGATGTCTGTGCTGCTGAGGTAACAGTTTTTGTGAAATTCCCCATGAAAGCCATGATTGCTTTTGTGTCACTCTTTTAGTATATTTCATTCGCTCCTCCATGTTTGTGCTTGCATCTTTAAAAAGCATATTTTAGAGAGCCCAGCGGTGCGCTGTCAGTACAAAGCTTACCTACGCTGACCTCGTACCCCAGCACATCTCGTCTTTTCCCAACCGTAGAAACGGCCCTCTTAGCGTTTTAGTGGAGCAACTGCTGCGATATGTGCCAAGGCGCTATGTCACCGGGACACATCTCGACACATTTTTCACCTGCAGGTAGACAACATGTTTAATCTTGAGAGATTACAAGGGAAAGAAGCCTCTGTTTTCACTGTCTCTTTCTCCTCCTCCTCCTCGGAGCGTGTAGCTTTTACCTCTCTACGGATCTGCAGTGAGAAGCTGTCAGCGCTGTGTCAGGCTGCTGGCCCATTACACTGAAAGGAGCCTTGACACGCACTTTGTTTTTATGTGTGATGCACTGTGGGCTCGAACCTGTGGACAAAGGGAAAACTGTGCTGTCTAAATCCTTTATTGTGTCTTTCTATCACACTTACACTTTGGCCAGTTATCTGTTTTTCTTCTTTCATCTGCTATTTTCTTAACTAGTTAACGGAATTTTAATCATAATGTTCAGAATTTATGTTCATTGCAAATCTGAGTTCAGATGCTTTCTTTTTTAGAATGACAGAAAACTGTAATAGCCTCAGTCAAAAATAATCCATAATGAACTGGAATTAGCTTTTGCAAACGGTGTCCCACTATTGACCCGCTCCCAGCTGCATTGCCTTGGCCTGCCTTTATCAGATTTGAGTATAAACCAGTTCCCATATAATTAGTTTACTGTGTGGTGCTGTAAATCATGCCGCAGACTAAAAATGTCATGTGGATGAAATAATGGACAGGCAATCATTATATAGATGATGAAATTACTGTGTTTGTGTCTTTTGTTTTCTTTCTCCTGCCTCAGCCAATAATTACAGCATAGCTATTTATCAAAATCTTTTAACTTGGTGTTTGTCAGTTTAATAGTATTTATTAAGAACTGCCACCAGGGTGTTTCAATGAAAGAATAGAATGAAACCCTTTTTTTCTGCAGCAATTACATATAATTTAGCAGCTGTGTACTGAGAAGCCGCTTTGAAAAAGGGGAACAAACAGATAACACGGTAACATGTGTAGAAGTGCATGTGGTTGAATCTGTCTGTGGTAAGTTTTAACATCATCTTCTGGCTTGTTGCTGCTCTGCAAGTCAAAAAAATAACTCTCTCTTAATCTATTCACCTCTCCCTACAAGTCTGTTCCTTCTGTGATTTTGTGAACTAAATTGCCTTCAGGCTTAGTGACCAACTGAAAGTGCAAAGTAATTGAAACTAAAAAAAAATGCTCATTTAATCTAAGTCATGAAAAAGAAGTCATTTTAATGTACACATCATTTGTCACATCTCCTGTAATCTTTTCTGCATTTAATCTGATCACCTCAGCAGCACTGATGAAGAGGGTTTGACTTAACATCTTGATCCCTCACAGTGGAGTATATTGAGCTGCAGATTAAATAGCAGTTGCACCCAGATGCTGTTCTGACTCACTGAGGTAAAATACCTGCCAATGTAACTCTGTGCTTGTCTTTCCCCTATTTTGGCTCCTCAGTATTCCTGTGCCCAGGGCTTCTGCGCAGGGTGTACCAGAGCGAGCACCTCTTTGAGTCGGACCACCAGTCAGGAGCCTGGTGCAAAGACCCCCTCCAAGCCTCTGATAAGATTTACTACATGCCCTGGACACCCTACCGCACCGACACCTTGACCGAATATTCCTCCAAAGAAGACTTCATCGCCGGACGGCCAACGACCACCTACAAACTCCCCCATCGTGTTGACGGGACAGGCTTTGTTGTCTATGATGGGGCGCTCTTCTTCAACAAAGAGCGCACACGCAACATTGTCAAGTTTGACCTGCGGACTCGTATCAAGAGCGGCGAGGCCATCATTGCCAACGCCAACTACCATGACACGTCTCCATACCGCTGGGGAGGGAAATCAGACATTGACTTGGCTGTTGATGAAAATGGCCTGTGGGTGATTTACGCCACAGAGCAGAACAACGGGCGGATTGTCATCAGCCAGCTCAACCCCTACACATTACGTGTTGAGGGGACCTGGGACACCGCTTATGACAAGCGCTCAGCGTCCAACGCCTTCATGATCTGTGGAATCCTCTATGTAGTCAAGTCAGTGTACGAGGACGATGACAATGAGGCAACAGGGAACAAGATCGACTACATCTACAACACAGAGCTGAGTAAAGATGGCTTTCTGGACATCCCCTTCCCCAACTCCTACCAGTACATCGCTGCAGTGGATTACAATCCCAGGGACAATCTGCTGTACGTCTGGAACAATTACCATGTCGTCAAGTACTCTCTGGACTTTGGAGCGCTGGACAACAGACTTGGTAAGACAAACTTATGTCTTTACTACATTCTCATAGATAAAGTCAGAAATGACCAGTTTACGATGCACACTCTCAACCTCAAAGACCCTCCTTTAAGTTTTGGCTTACATCACTAACAGTTCCTTATGAATCCCAATATACACATAAGATTATGAAGATTATATCTGGGTAGACTTGCATAATGTTTGCCTGACACATTCATGATCCATTTCATCTACTCACACCTTGAGAACAAACTACAAGTACAGTATGTAGCTCCTCAAGACAGTGAAAGCTGATAATTGCCAGTATGAAATCATTTTCAATGTGTTCCATCTTCATTTTTAGTTAATTGGCAAAACGGAAGTGAAATAAAAAGGTTCAGCACCCAGATAGATATTTTAGATATGTAAAAATGATTAGCAGAAAGCTGCAGTCAGCGTTCATATGATGAGCAAAATATTTGTCATTCAGTACTAGTCTATGGCACATTGGGTGATTACCACAGATCACATTACATTTCCCATTTTATGTTTCAGCCACAAGCAAAGTCTTTTGCTCTCGCTGTTGCCTTTGCAAAGGAACAGGCGACTGCTCACATTAGACTTTCAAAAACTCTTTTGAAAAGTCTAATTTCTCCACTCCATTGTTCTTTTTATAAATTGCCGCTTGTTGGGAAGCATGAAACAGAAAAAAAAGAACCTGTTTTGACACACCATGGTAATTCTTTGCGCTATCTCATCAACAGCTCTAGTCAAAAATGTCACAAGTTATTTGACTGTGAAGTCCCTACCTCGGCTTGCTCCTCTGGAGCTTTCTCTACCTGCCGCTTGCCAGTTTAATTTATTTTCCTTTCACTGGCTGCTACTCTACCCCAAATCTTTTCTGTATAGTCCCGCTTCAACACACCCCATAATATATTCATTCAGTCAGTGACCATGCTCACAGCGTTTGGTTTTGATAATACACAGCTCGCTGTAACATAATTTGTTGTTGTTAAGGACGTTGAAATGTTGTTATGCGCTTCCTCTATTAAATGATTATCTATCACTTTTTAACAGTGATGCACAACATGCACAGGCATGCACACACACATGCTCATTCACTAGACACAATGAGATGATGACTTGTGTGTTTGGCTGCTGTTGTGCAGAATAAGCTGCCCTCCAAAGAGGCTGCACCATGAATATAGATAGTAAAATGCTTATATTAAGTGGATGGATGGAGTCAGAGAAGAAATATAAATGTCAGATACACAGACTGATAAGAAATGAAAGAGTGATTGAATGGATTGTAAATCCTTTCATTTGATCAACTCCTCAACTAAGTACAGACACAGAGGATGCAGACGTATTTTGGTTCCTGCAAATATGCTGTTTTGATTCAGCAGTGCTCATTTTCCACACAATTGTCTCACAAGGAGCCTAATTGTGAGACTGTAGGACAGCGACCACAAAATTGGTTAAACCAGCGTCAGTGTCGACTACTTCTCCACACACAAATGAGACACAGTGTTTGAACTGATGCACATGCCACTCCAGTGAGACTGCACAGGTTGAAGAAAATAATGGAAGTAGCAGTCACAGAATCATACAGCAACAATTGCTGCAGCAAAACAGCCACAAATGTGAGGAAGATGAGGATTTCCCAACCAAGAAAATATTTTTTTTTTTTTTTATTTAACCATAAGAGTTGTTATTATTCAAAAAGGAAACATAAAGGCTAACAGCTAGTGTATATTCCAGAGTCTTTGTAGTGTAACCTTTTGAAATTTGATCCAGTGTCAGTGATTGCTGTGCCTGTTCACACTTTCAGAAAGGTGCCATTCTGTGATCGCTCTGACTCAAGCTCATTTCCACCTCCACAAGCATGCACGACCTGCCATGCCAGTGGAGCATGGTATATGGGCAACAGAGCGGGAGAGGAATGGCCAGGCCACAGCTTGGGCTTGCTATCACATGCCCGGCAACATGGGCCAGGGCACAGCACCTGCTACAGAGCAGTAGGCAGCGACAGGGTCATGATATCTGGAGTTGCACAAAAAGCAGCATCTGGACTTCCAGATATCCTGATATATATATAATTGGTGAGGATTTGGATGTCTTTCAGCAAAGGGTGTTTTAGTGCTCCCTCGGTCTGTTGGAATATAGATGAAATTAGAGGTTGAGAGGCGTTCTTTACCTTTCCAAAAGAAAAAAAAACAACAGCGTGAAACATTTTATGATATTCATGAATAGAAACCTATTTCTCCTGCATTTAAAATTCTCTCTAAAATAATCGTGTGCTACTCTGTGCAGTCGCTGATGTCTCTTAAACAGACAAAGCAATATTTTTTGCCCAAACAGGCTGTTTTCAAGGACACCGAAGAGCGCTTCCATCTCCATCGATAATTAAATTCACTGAATTGGTGCTGCACAGACTGCTATTATAGGACAGATATAAAAGCTCTCTTAGTATTAATCCACTTACATGATCACATTCAATGTGGAATATGCAAGGGCAACTAGGCAATCGTTGTATGATCTTTTGTAAAAACAAAACAAAAAAAAAAGACACAGCACATACATTGTCCTATCAGTAAATGGACATTTTGAGAACTTATTTGCAAAGGCCAAAGGGCTGGAGTCTATCCCAGCTGTCTTAGGGTAAAAAGCAGGATACACTCTGGACAAGTCTCCAGTTCATCACAGGACACATAGAGACAGACAACCACTCACATTTACACCTACGGTCAATTTAAATTAGCCAATTAACCTAATCCCCATGCATGTTTTTGGATGGTGGGAGGAAGCTGGAGTACCCAGAGAGGCCAGGAATTGAACCCTGCTGTGAGGCGACGGTTCTAACCACTTCACCAGTGTGCTGCCGCTACTGACCAGGCGATCAAAAACCTCCTCTGTTCTATCAAAACCAGCCCATCACATCTGAACAACATCTTGCTGAAAGTCTGTCACTGTTCAACAAACCATCCGTCCATTCTCTTAACTGCTCTGTTCAGTGTCACGTCTTTCTAACCAGTTAAAAGAAAGACCTTCTTCAGACTCAAACAGTGCACTTTATGGCCTGCCTTATGATGCTAATGTATGTTCTGTTTTCCAGCCTTTGTGTTGTCCCGTCAGATTGAGATTGTGGAATTTTGCAGTGTTCATTGCCAGTTTGCTCATTAAGTCCAAAGAAAATAAGATATATATCAGCCAGTTAGACTGCTGTCAAACTATTAAATAGGAATTATTAATCGTTAAATGCACCATAGATCATCTCATAGATAATTATAATAAAACACAATAATGGCTTCTAGCTTCCACAATAATTATGACAGGAGCATTAGCGTAAGCGCATCACTGTTACATCACTACATGTTTGTGTAGTTAACAGTGACAGACTGTTGTTGTGATATTGTTGCCTGAACCTTAAGAAGACATTGTTTATCTTGAAATTGTTTCAGTTTTACAACATCTTAGAGTGTGTTGCTTTTTTATTTCACTTTCAGAACATTGTAAAATGACCAATCTCTGTTATATTGACCTAATTAATCGCCTGACAACAGTCGAATTGGGTGCAGCACAGCATATCTAGTATAGTATTTGCTGTGAGTTACATGCAGTATTGTTTCCAGCCCTCACCTTTACCAGAATAACCTCAGAGCTGTCTGCCACAGTGAACATGAGGCACTGACTGCAAAGACGAGATCAGCCACCCGAGAAAATGATCCTCACAAAATATATCCATGCTGCTTATGTAGCACACAGTATGGGTGTTAATTTAGATGCAGTCTTTTTGCTCCAACCCTCTTACATAATTTAATGATGTGTTTATGTACAGCAATTAAGATTTCCAGCGATTTCTATCATTGGAATTAACATTCAGATCCTGGTGCGTCAAGGACCGTTTCCAGATAAAGTTAATCTCTGTTCGTTCTTTAGTATCTGTGAGATGCAGCTCAGCTCACATTTCAGTGAGACGAAGCCTGAGTGATTCTTCAGCTGGTGTCATAGATACATTCACCGTCTGGCAGTCCTGTAATTTCACCACATGTTGCCATCTGGCTGAGGCACAGTGCCAGCCCCTCTAGCCAGGAGGGAGCCCACAGACGTGGTGCCCCGACCTTCGTGCCGAAACAGACGATGTTTTGGATGCTCAGGTCCGCTTTGGCTCTATGTGGAAGTGGCTGACACATGCTAAATTGATTAAGACTGTCTAAGCGGTAAATGGAGGCTGGCAGAGTCTGGTGGAGATAATGCGAGTGTGACTCAGAGTGCTGTTGTCCTTTTGGTTCCTCTGCTGATGCATCGGCCTTCCATGACATGTCATGCTGCTTTTTGATTGATATATTTTGATGTGTTGCTCCATATAGTCAGTTGACACCCTTCAGTTGGCACATATCATCATAGAACCTATTTCTTTCTTGATTACAAAGCTGTATTTAGCTCTGGAATTCAAACTAGATGTGACTATTAGAAAATCTGTGGCATGCTGCATGAAGCCTGTTTTGATGTCGGGGCTCAGAAATGTAGGCTACATGCTTATTTGCAGGCTACGCACTTATCACATGCCTTGTGCAGATCCTGCGGAGGGCAGTTTTTCTTGGAGGGAAAGGTTTATGATTATAGTTTAGCGTGATTTTTCTGACACGTGCACACATGCATGCGTACAAATGCGCAAGCCTCTTGGAAACCCTTTAATGCAACACAATGAGGCTCTGTTACTGATGCAGCTTTCAATTTTTTCGCATGGAAACAGGGAGCACTTTGTTGGTGCTTCAGAGCCTCTGCTTGTTTCAAGGCCACATTCCCTCTTGTAAGAATGAATTATAATATCTATTATAACTGTCATCATAATAATGTGCATGTGTGTCTTATTCATCTTAATATACTTCTGTTTCATTTCTGACATGGATTTTGAATGCAGCCTTTGTCAATCCAAGCAGACGAGCTCATGTTTCAAGTAGTTGAGAGTGTGCCACGTCTGTTCTTTATGTGTCATACTCCTGTTATATATCACATGATTTTGTCCATCCCTCCTCTTGACTGGTCATTTATCATGGGCCATGGCAGCTCTACCTTGATCCAGAAATCATACACATCACCTGTGTAGTGAGAGGGGTGGCAGGTAATCCCTCAATTAAGGCCAACACCCTATCCATCTCTCCTGACACATGTAGAAATAGGGAAAAAACATACTTATAGTAAAACAAACAAAAAAATGTCTTGTGTCAAAATTGTATGAGTGGGAATTCAGCTGGATTTGTCCCTACCTCTCTACATGTCTCGACATATTTTTTTTATCTCCTCCAGTACAGCCAAAGCAAGTATAATTGGACAAACTGCGTAACAATTAAAGAAGATTAAAGCAGGTCTTGAAGCAGAACTCCATTCAAAAAATCAAGGAAACTAACAACGCTGTCATAACTCAATCAAAGATGATGATAAAATTCGATTAAGCCTCTTTTTTAAATCTGTAATTCAGCAAGCAAACAGTTCACCACAGTGCATCATTAACGCATTAATTTGTAACGTGAAATGGATGAAAAGGAAAAATAAAAAGACACGTTCTTTTCATAAACGCAACTCCACGAGTCAAAAAGTTTGCCCTCCCCTGCTCTATCCTCACATCAGCTGTGCAGTGTGTGAGTTATGCGGGTAGTTGACAGCAATTTCACCCAGTGAAGATCAAACCGAGAAGACTCAGTCACACACGAGCTCAAAATTATTTATTTTGGCGGATCGGCCGAGTAAATCTGAGCATCTTTAACTCTCTTTATCACCAGGGTCAGAGTTGTTCAACAGAGCTTTGGCCTCTCCGTTTGGCCCACACTGCTGTTGGTTGACAGGCTTTTGAAATGCCTTACTTGTTTTGTTTGGGTGAGACCTTGGAGCAGTGTTCCTTTCCTCTTAGTGAGTCTGAAATCCTCTCCGCTCATGTGCTCTCACTACTTTTTACGTTTGAAGACATTTGGCCTTGTCAGTAGTCTGAGAGATTGAGGATACCGAGCAAGAAGCCCTGACGGTCTAAACGGATCCAACGTTAAACAGTTCAAATGGAAAAGATGTTGCTAAATATGGACTTCTATTTGAGTGTTTAAGTTTTAAATTCATCAGTATTACATTATCTTGTGCACTGTGTTAATAGTAGATGCATGAAAGATCTGCAGAATTTATTATTGATTTGATTTTCTGACTGTTTGAGAACAGATGGAATAAATACATACAAATCTATGAAGCTAATTTCACAAGTGCAGCTAATATGCCTGTATTGCATTTGCTGCACATCTGTGTGGTGTATTCACCCTCCAGTACCTCACTGTGGTGCATATGTGAGCAGGCCTTGCTCCTGACTCCTCTGTCATTTAGCTCGGACGCTGTGAGTGTCTCTGCGGGCCGGCGTCCATGTACGCATACATATCAGCCCAGGGCGTATGCTTCACCCAGCGTTGGGTGACCTCCATAGATGCCCTCTCAAGTCCCGGGAAGAGAGCTCCGGAATGAGAAATTAATTGCCAAACAATGCATGGCTCCCATCCATTACGGTTCTCATCATGTCAGATGATATCGAAGCATTACCGGATGTCTGGCTGCATAATTTACCGCACACCCCCACCCACCACCGCCATCCCTCCACTCACCACGTCCCAGTTGCACTCTCTGATGGATTTGTGGGCCACACCACAAAAGGCTCCATTAAATGACAGGACTTTTATCATTTCATTTGCCAGCCATTCTCCTCAGCACACAAGGACGCATGTAGTGTTTTGGTCGGATCGTATGAACATAGACATGGGGGAATTAATAAGCTAGCTAGCAATGAAGTGGTTTTCTGATTTTGTGACGTGGCTTAAAATAGATGATTATCTTTTCGTTTATTCATTAGAGATTGCATTTCATACAAATTAATGCTCAATTAGCTGATTCCTGTGAATTAATAAACTACATATTTAAGACTCGGTTATTTCTTTCTCTAGGTCTCTGCTTTTATCCTGTAAGGTTTGGGTCACACTATAATGGTCAACTAGAGTTATAGTTATGTCTGTGGTCCTGACATCACAACTAACCTAAAGGGAAGTAGGCTGTTCCAAAGGGGAAGCATCACCCTCAGACCAAACAGCCAAATGAAACAAGTATGTGGTTGTAATTTATTTCGGAGAGCTCCAGTAATAGGCACAATCACAGATTTGGGCTTCAAGTGCACTTCACTCTAAAAATACATGTCCCAGCACCCAGAAATCCCATTTTGCAGGCTTTAAAACAGACTAGTAGAAAGTTAATGGGTGACATCACACTGAGACTGTCCAATATTTCTTAGAGTCTGCGAAAGTGCCTGCTGACGATGTAACCATGCATAAAGGTTCAAAAGCTGAAATTAAGAGGTAATTGGGTTCAGTGCGAGGTTGGAAGAGTCACTTCAGCGCCTGATGCTAGTTTCATCTATACCCCTGAAAGCCCTCCACACCTTTTGATGTTGAGTCTGCAGAAGTTTCTCAGAGCCAACGAGCCCGCTCTCGTTGCGGAAATGGCAAGTCATATAAACCGGATTCATTTCATAGTGGCATGGCAGTTCTTTTTTATTTTATTTTTTTTTTTTTTCCCCTCGCCGGAGCGAAGTAGAGCAGGCTTATCTAATTGTGAAAGCCACGAGCCCTGGGATCCAGAGGGGGAGAGAGAGAGAGAGAGACAGAGAGAGAGAGAGAGGCTAATTAGTTCGAAATGAATGCTTTGAAATGAAGCACAAAGCTCGGTGTGTGGTGGAAACAGACTTCATGCGTTTGGTGTTGGGGGGAGGGTTTATGCAAAAGGAAGCGGTGCGCAAATGATGAAGTGGAGCTGGTGCTTCAATGAGAGGAAGATGGAGTGCCCACAGAAGTTTGCTCCTGTCTTTCATGAATGAAAATGTAGCGTGTTTAGGTGAAGGGAGCCGCTTAAGCCCCGAAGCTTAAGAATCATGAATATCTGATAGCTGCCTGTTGGTGTTATTCATTTTTAATCAACTTGGTAATGCCTTCGAGAATACATTGAAACTTCAACCTACAGAAGATAAATTACTTTGGAAGTTTTATTCAATTATATTATTATACTTGTATCAAATATTGAGCCATATCTGAACACATCCTCGGACCCATTTCTAATTAAAGAACACTGCAAAGCTGCGATCACTATTAAGTAAACACGGAAATAATAAATTCATAAGAGCGAGAGAAGAATTCCCATGTCTTCTTTGTGCTCAACAGTTTTTTGTTGTATTGTACAACTCTGAACCAAAAATGCTCCACACATTCAGATGTGCCTGTAAGGTCACTCCTGAGTCCCTCAGAGCATACCAAAGTCTTGTTCACCTCGTTGGTGCTCTTGAGCTTTTTTCTCTCTCTCTTCATCCCTTTTGAGAGAATGGGGAAGCTGGCAAAGCAAAACAAAATGTCCTTGTGTTGTCTCCAAGGCGATAGTGCCTGCAGACTGTGGCTGCTGTCTGCTGCTGCTGCTGGCTTCCCTTTTTTTTCCATGCTCATCTCATGGAAAAGATATACAAGTTTGCTCAAGGACACTTTCTTCTTTTCCACTGCTGCTCTCTAGCTCTTGTGTGTGTCTTTGCGGGGCGTATTTAACATGCTGCGTGTTGAAAAATAATTCAACAGTGGGCTCAACGGGATCCTCTGGAAGTATGGAATTACATTCTAGACATGGCTCCCAGTGACTTTGAATTAACCTCATGCAGTGACGGCGATTTCCTCGAGCCATATTTCTCCGTGCTGTCATATTACCCAGCATTACACAAAGTGACACGATAAGTTTTATTTTGATTATTTCAAATCTGTAAACTGAATCTAATTGTCTTTGAAACTGTGAAACAACAATAATTGAATTAAGTTTGAATGGAAAAAACAGCACATTCTTCAGTTCCTAAGTTAGTTGATAACCAATGAAATGCACTGTTGCTCATTGCTTTACACTCAAGACCTCACCACCAAAGCCAGGCTAACTTTATATTAGCAAACATAGAAAGATAGAAATTGCTGTTTAACTGACATTACTGTGTCAGTTTGAGGACTATATGACTCTGCTATTCTTAAAGAAAATGTTTGTATTTTACAGATATATATTTAAATCACTTAAAACTGATTAATTTTTGGTGGTGCCGTAGAATCGGATCCGATCACCACCAAAAATTAATCAGTTTAAGTTAGGCCACTTCTGACCAACCCTGAAAATTTCGTCAAAATCCGTCCACAACTTTTTGAGTCATTTTGCAAACTAACAAATAAACAAACCCCGGTGAAAACATAACCTCCTTGGCAGAGGTAATAAACTACCATAATACTAGTTTGTCAGTTTGTTCACCAGATTAAAAACATGACGTGCCTCTTTAAATTTGTAATCAAGAAGCAGTAAGCGTGTCTCTTGGTTTGTGTTGAAACGGACGTGCGCTCTGATGTAGGGCTGGTTACAAACAAAGCACAGAGAGAGACACTTCATCCTCTACTCAGGATGCCTTTACTCCACTGTATCCATGGATAATAAATTGTTATGTGCTGCTATATTAATGCTTAGTATTTTGAACTCAACCCCCTTATTGCACAGCGTCTCTCTGCAGTTTACTGACTTGCATCAGTCTGCATTTTGAGGAAACTCGCTCAGCAAAAAAAAGCTGTCCCAGTCAGAATTGGCCCTGTATCAGCCATCCTGACCAATACAATATTTCTCTTATCCTAATAGGGCTGTCTGCACACCTTTTTAGCCACTAGCTTATCTGAGCCAGTGCAAGGTGTCCTTTTCTGACCTCAATATGAGCCGTGAATTTCCATGCTCAGATTTCCATGAGGTCCTCTAATGGGCCCTTTTACTTAATGCAACGGCTGATTTCAATTATACTGAAATTGATGCCACATGTAACACATTTGAGGTTATCATCACTTCTCAAATACAGATGACTAAATAAGTTTGTTCATGAATAATCTAATAAGTGCACTGCTGTCCCTGAAGATATTTCACCCTCTTATTTCCATGATCCATGCAGCTGAAGGAGCCGCTGGGCTGCCATGGCGCAGATTGATGATGATGTCTAAAATGGTGGTTATAGGATGTAAATGGTGATGTCTCCGTGGCTGCTGGCATTAATGTAACTCTTTTTAAAGCCCTGAGCATGTGACTTTAGTGTTAGCTTAGTGAAGCATGCTCATCCATGTAATAGCATCTTTTCAAGGTTTTTGTGTTCTCCGTTTTACATTCACTGCTTTACACTTTACTGACTTTAGAGATAGTTTAAAGTTTTATAACCAGAATTATCAGGCAATTTGGAGTAAAAAAAAAAACAAAAAAAAAACAGTCCACTCTCTGCGTGTCTAGATTTCACATTGCAATTCTTGTTATAGTTCCACTTTACTGATGGAGTGCCTCCACAGGAGTACCTGAGATACTTGGGGATCTTAAAATCACAGCAAACTCTTTAGTTAGCAAGAGAAAACAAATACTCAATCAGCCCTGCTGCGGTGGCAACCTATTTAATCAACCTCAGCTATCGTTGAACGCTGTTAAGCATTGAATGCTCTGACTGCTGATAGTGGCCTGGTTTGTGTCATTACAGCCTCCAGGCGTCTCTGTGATTCCCAAACAGTGGCACTAATTTATGCTGTCTTATTTCACCACTTTCAAATTCACCATACAGAGAAATTGTCTGATTGCAAATTGAATCTCACCGCTGAACTGGATTTCAGCAGTGATGTCCGTTATCTCGGCTCTGTGGATGTGTGACGTCCATTACAGCTGTCAACCTAAAACCGACCCTCATTAAATTTTGTTTTGCTCCCCTTTCATACAAAGATTAGGGCCATTTGTCACTTCTGTCATTTTGATTATATCTCTGCATTAAGTGAAAAAAAACGCCGATCCCAAATTGCATTTTTGCAAAGGCCCAGATTGTGGTTGTCTGTGAGAAAGTGTGAGAACGCATTTAAAGAGTCTACAGCAAGCTGCCTTCATCCAAGCCACGCACAGTAATATGATCATGATGACATATAAAAATGTTAATATTCTATATTACAGTCTTTGTGCAAAAATCATGCAAATGTATAATAAGTGAAATAAAATAAAAGCCATCATATTCCATATGACACCATTTCTGGCTCCTTTCCGATGACATGTTATGAAGAATGCCCTCTCAGTGTGTCCTCTCACCCTTAACCAAGTCCACACATTCAGAAACAGCCTGTCACTAGATACATTTGGGTCCCTTTTTTCCAATCAGTGACACGGGGAAGATATGAAAGGGACAGAATGGATGAGTGGATGGGATGATTGATGGCAGGCAGTTTAGGAGGTGTACGTCTTGTGCGCTGGTGCGCTGGTGTGTGTGTGCTGGTGTTAGGACAGTCCTCGTCACCAACAGCTCAGGTAAACAGGGTCATTAGCATGCGCCTCCTGGAGTGTAACCACAGGAATGACTCTCATCCAAGAAACAGGTATTTCAGTTTGAAATAGCACCTACCTACAGGATCCAGCTATTGATTTGCACAGATATGCCCTCATCAACAGTTTGGACTACGTAGCTGTGTATGTGTGTATGTGTGTGTGTGCATGTGAGCTTAGCTGGGGGGGAGGGGGTCCAAATCTAAACACCATGCATGCCCATGCGAGTCACACCTGCCAGCTCCAATTGATCCTCTTTGAGCTATCTGCTCTTAAAGTGACAAATGGAAAGGAGGGAAGAATAAGAACCCCCACCCCAGCCCTCCACATGCGCCTTGTCTTTTTTTTCCACCAGCAGCAAAATATATTTCCCTCTGACGTTAATGAAATGTGACTGAAAGAGAAAGACATTTACTCTCAATCTTCGTTCTCCAACTCTACATTTTTCCTAGACTCTGTCAGTTCACTTTGTTCCTTCTCCTTTACCAGAAACGTCCTCCTCTGTAATGGTGTTCATGGACACAACGACCATGACGACGAGGACCACCACTCGGCCACCCACCGTCACTATGACTTCCACAACAGCCAGGACTACCACGACCAAGATGCCTCCCACAACAACTGCAGTGGCCCAGTGGCCACGGACCACATCCACAGCAGCGGCCCCTGTCCATACTCTGGTGGAGGGTTTGCTCCCAGAAGACGACGAAGACAGGAAGCTGCCTTCCTCCAAGCTTCCCACTGTCAGGGTGGAGTACTGCAATCCCCTGGTGATGATGGACATCTCCTGGTCCAAGACCAAGCAGGGCATGCTGGCCAAGATGCCCTGTCCACCTGGAACCATAGGTAATATCAGACATTTAAAGGGAATCTTTAAGATCTCATTTAGCCATTCATTAATACATTTTAGCTGCTGATGTTGGGATTGCATGTGTGTTTTGGCGATATTCCTTGGAATGTGCTGTGAGGTGAACATTGTTGCCCTGTGAGGGAAACATTTTATCCATTCATCCATCTATTCCTGCCTCTTTTTTCAGTCACTCAACTCAAAGTCATGAAAATAAGTGATGATTGGAATATGGCTGGTAAAAGTAAAGGTTTTGCGAATCATTTCCTTCAAACTAATAAAATAAATATGTTTTTATGAGTCAGATTTTAAATTTAAACTTGTCACTGGACTTCTCTCTACATACCTACAATCACGTCCCTCATTCCTTAGTGTTTTCTGTTGGTGTGTCATTATTAGTAGGTCTGCCACTCTGCAGCAGGTGAAGCCAATCTGATTAATTTTCCAAAACCTCAAACATTTTCCTGATTAAAAATGAAAAACACTGCTAATGAAATATATATACACATCGGTCCTTTATTCCCTCACTCTCATTAGACAGGATACTGTCAGGCTCTCCGCCCTGATGTTGGTCGCTGGTGTGTGTTTTGTTTTTGTTTGCTCTCCCCCTGCAGCTCTTGTCGTCTTGCTTCCTGTCGTCCCTCGTCACTCTCTGTTCCTGACTCACCGATGCAAGGCTAAAGATAGCTTAGCTTTGCATCTGCATGGAAACATGTTTGTGTTCGGCACTTTGAGACAGCTGTTGAGTTGTTGTTTATCAGACCATTTGTTTATCTGTAAATTGTTCCAGTCTTTGAATCAATACTAAGAGATTGAAGTCAAGTGTGCATTATGATAAAATTGATGCTGGCTGCTTTAAACATAAAAGCTTTACCATAGAAAGTATGACAATCCACATAAGTGCTGATCAGGCAGCATATTTTAATGAGACCTGGCCACTGAGTGCATCGACTCTTCAAAGTAAAGCCTCTGATTTACTTTAACGTTACTCTAGCAACAGAGTTAACCAAGTAGCCTACACGTTAAAATTACATTATAAACAACAGAGAGTTTTATCCTATGGTAGACATTTTTATATAGTACTGTGATGTAATATGGCACAGCTCTACGTAGAAACCTTGATAGTCAGACAGTATTGTTGCATAAATAAAGCAACTCAGTGATAATGCGTCGAGCTAAAATATAAAGAGTCTGTGTCTGCTGTTCATCCGATCGATTTGACATATGACAGATGTGTTGTATAGGACTCAGGAAGTGCAAAGACAATGTGTTAGTTGTGCCTTGTGTATCCACTGTGTAGTGCATGGTGATGGGATTCTTTGTTTGGCCGTTCCAAACAGGCACTTTTTGAAAAACTGTTATTTTAAATGCTAGAGATATGTTAAAATTGTAGAATGTGCCTTTGTTGAGGAATTTGCCAAACTTCCTTGCCATGTTTTTTTCTGGTAGAGCAAGATATCCTAGATTGGGGAGTGACATCACAGCCTCAAATCTGGCTCCAAGCTGCAAAAAATCTGTTTGTTTCATCAATCAGCACACAGACTCACACTCACACATATACAGGCTTCATTAATGGGCAACACCAGCACCCGTCGAGACCTCACTAACAGCCGTCATATGGCAAGATAAGAGGAACACATGTGCCACCTCCTCTCAGCGCGTTCTTCAAAGCTATTGCTCTGCAGACGACACTGCCAAGCAGAACACGACTTCGTGAGCTTCCTCTGCCACTCTTTGAAAGTTCCTCGAGCTCCCCTTCCAGCGACCTCACTTCGCTTACTGTCATTTCAGTTTCTGCCCGTCCGACTCCCCTCCTTTCTCATGCTTCTTCTCCTGTCCCTCAATATAGACGGAAATGCAGTCCCTTATCTTATAAACCCATCAAACATAAGGCTGTCCGAGGTGGACTGGAAAAGGAAATTATACGTCAATCAAAATTTATATCAGCTAATGCCGGTCGTCTCACCCTCTCTCTAAGCACAAGCAAGGGCAATTTAATGTCAGCATGTTGCCTTGCTGATGTCAGCCCTGAAAATATAGATGCAAGTTATTTGAGCTCCGAGGAAGAACAAGACACTTTTTGAATGCGTCACATTCATTGGGTCTAATGCAAAGAGTGATGACACAGTTGTTTTTTCCTATATCTTGTAATTCATATTTAATCTATTAATTATAATTGATAAAATTGTCTATGATGGTCTGAACTGTTAAATTTGACTCAAGCTCTGGAGGTGTATTTGCACTAAAGTCCAGATGGAGCATTGTCAGTCTGATGCTCCTGAACTGTCAGCAGAGACACTTTTCTCAGACCAGCTTAATTGACCTTTCGTGATGGCAGATTTAATTGGCACCTAATTTGGTGTATTTTTCTCATGCAGGAGAATTGTCACATGTAGACTTCACATGCAGACTTTTAACGATTAAATGCAGCCACTGTCTTGGCGAACTCGCCTGGCCTCCAGTGAAGCAACTTCATTTCAGTCACTGAAAGATAAAACCATCCAATTACATTTTGCTACATCCATTAATTTAATCACTTAAGAGTTGTGTTTCTTTGGGATGTCGCAGCTTTACTTGTGCAGGTTTTTCCAAATAAGTAAAGTACTTGACACAAGGAGAAACTGGGTATTAGCTGATAAAGGTGAACACATTGTGTAGTCCATAACTGTATGATGGAGAAAAAAAAAAAGAGTCAGAAAAATGAGAAACTGTGGCTAAGCTTGATCGTCTTGATGAGAACAGAACACTGTCACTGTAGCTGCTCTCTCTTTACTACCAATCCTTTTTGATCGAATACATTTGGTTTGTCATTGTTCTCACAAACCACTTTCTTTCTTCTCTCTCCAGGCGTAGCCTCGTACATGTGCATGGGTCCGGAGGGATACTGGGACCCCCAGGGACCAGATTTCAGCAACTGTACATCCCCGTGGGTCAACCTCATCAGCCAGAAGGTACAAGCTGCACATTTATAATAAGCAAAATGTGTGCTGCTTAAAGTAACATCACAGTTTGTTTGTTTGTTTGAAAGGTGCTCTTTGTAGTTTTTTCTTTCTGATCAGGAAGCATCGCACATTTCTCCTGAGAATGCAACCATACTGTAAACTGTGTGGCTTGAAGCATTTGCCACTGAGTTTGAACGGTAGTTTGATGTGCATTTGTTCAGAGATTTGTGCCCTTTTAGCGTGTACGAAGTAACCACAGCTCATGATGCAAATCAACAGTCTACATATATACAGTATATCGCTTGTACTCGGTGGACTTTCGTTCTTGTGTATTATCTCTTTTGTTCTTTCCCTTTTCCTAACCAGACAATTAATGTTGCGGATTAGCCAGAGGGTTCACTTAAAAGACGGGTTATGCTTGTATGCGTGTGCCTGTGTTTGGCGTGGGTGGTTGGAGTTCCACAGCACCAAGTGGGTTACAACTAATCCAGACCATATTTTGTGCTCTACTGCTAAATTATTCTGCAAAGCCTCATATAAGGCTTTCTATGTTAAACTCTGTGATAGAATCAAATCAAAAGAGGAGGAGGTCACTGCAAGTGAGGATCAGGGTTCCAGGTTATGAATTACAGGCACTGTTTTCCCTTAAACTCATAGAGCCCTGAGGCTTGCATGTTATAACACTCATGATCTACTCAACGGCACAAAGCTCGGCCCATTAAACAAACGGCAGTTTGCTGATATGGATGGAGAATTACTGTTGGGGAACAAAATAGAAGGCAGAGGAATTATCAGGTGCATTTCAGTGCAGCGCAGCAGCACCATTTGAACGGTGCAATAAAGCTCCACTACAGGCTACTGCAATATTTGGAAGAATTAACCTAAGCAATGCTATGGAGCCTGCTTTTCTTTGTTACAATGTAGAATATCACCTGTTTAAATCTACACAGAGGAATGACAGTCAAGTGCTGCATGAGCTTTTAACAAAACGCTATTATTATTTTTAAAGCAAGTCATACTTCAGCAGTGCGGAGACAGGACAACTTTAATGAAGGTCAACGTGTTACAGATCTGGAATGCCCATCTGGCACCATTCTTTCATATCTGGAGCCATTGTCCTGTATGTGGCACTGCTCATTACCAGATGGTTTAGGCAAATGAGAAAGGAAGATGTTGGGAATAAAAGAGGGAGACATTACATCACATAAAGAGAGAGAGAGAGAAAGAAAGGAAAGAAACAGAGCTATTTACACTGCATCCCCAGCTCCCCTCATTAAGAGACAAGAGCAAGGAGGGAAATGAGAAAAACATCTTCCAAAGACACGTTTCCCTGCATACACCTCTCTGTGAAGACCAATTTAAGCAGCATAATTGGCTTGACTAATAAACTCACAGGCGATGACAGCAGGTGATGCCAGAGTAAATCAGTATGGGCCTGTTATAGTTGGTGCCACTGAGGTTTTGAGGCTCATCTCACTGCACCAAGTCTATTAGTTAAACCTTGAAGGTAACTGACCTTTAAAAGACAACATCAGACCATTTAGGCAAGTTGACTGCAAGTTATTTACTGTTCAAAGACAGGATCAACCATTACATAATGTTTGTGTTTCAATATAAATATGTATACAACGTGTAAAAAAGCATTGGTACAGAAAGTCTGATTTCTAAGTCTATTCTATACTCATCAAAGACCTCTGTTTCCCCAAAAAAAAACATTTTAAAATGATGGATGGATTTTGACGAAATTTTCAGGATTGGCCGGAAGTGGTCTAACTTAAAACTGATTAATTTTTGGTGGGGATGTTGAATCAGATCCGATCACCACCAAAAACTAATCAGTTTTATTAGGCCACTTCAGACCAACCCTGAAAATTCTGTCAAAATCCGTCCACAACTTTTTGAGTTATTTTGCAAACCAACAAACATACAAATAAATAAATAAAGAATTAAAGTGAATAAACACACTCTTTAATCCAGTTCTTCTCATGTGTTTTTGGTTTTTGGAAGACCTTTGTCTAACTTTTTAAATGACAGATATTGTCGTTATTGTCCCTAAGCCATGATTGGACATTGGCTGTTCTGTGGTGAAGCTTTATTGAGCCCTTTTGTTTTGACGAATGCCATTATACATGAGGATAAATTGTTTCCGGAGAGCCAGTGAAATAGTAATGTGAGAGAAAAGTGTGGTAATGTTGTGTCATGAATAAATCTTTGGGAAAGAAAATAAGCAAGGCTTGTTTGTCTAATAATAAGAAAAAGGATTTTTTTTTATTTTTATCATTGATACGTTTCTTTTCGAAACAAATCTTGAGACACGCTTCAGAAAACAAAATATGAATATACAGGAGGCTTTGTCCTCTGTGTACAACATATACACTGCTTGCCCCAAGCTGCTGTGCTCCCCATTACTTTCATAAAGGTGTAAAGGCTATCTGGGGAAATTCCCTCAATAGCTGATTTCATAATTGCTTCCGGATACAATATTGGCCCCAGTGTACACTCAGCTGAGTACCGTCTCGCCACATTAATTGTGTGCAATATAGCAGCAGTTGGGGGGAAATATAAGCTAAACGGCATTCATTTTAAAGAGCTACACATTTGTATATAGCAATTTGTCATTTTTCCTATATTTTACACTGTAGAGGTAGGACAATAAGAAATAAACATATGAGGCTTATTGGGATGTTTGTCCAGCAGTAGAGGAATACATCTTTACCAGTCCAGATGTTCAAATGTTTCCATCATAATATGAAATATGTTTTTGTGTGTGAATCCGCTCCTATTTTCTGTTTTTTTCTATCTTGTTTTACAGCTGAAAGCCGGGGAGACAGCTGCAGTCATTGCCAGGGAGCTGGCAGAACAGACAAAGCGTAATCTCCAGGCAGGAGACATCACCTTCACAGTGAAGGCCATGGTTCAGCTGGTGGATCTGCTGGACGTGCAGCTGAGGAACCTCACTCCAGGCGGCAAAGATAGCGCAGCACGGAGCCTGAACAAGGTAGTGAAATGTGTCCATTATTCGCTTTACTCTCAAAGAATATCCTGACTATCTAACAGGTTGGATAAACATGACCTGCCTGTCCACACGGTTGCAAAGGAGCAGATTTAAAGTGAAAGAATTTTAGGTGTACGTTTTTACTCAAAAGTACCAATTTGTAAGTCAGCCTTTCCAAAACCATTTCCAAACTGGGGATCCACCTACCACAGTAGGTATTCTTTTAATGATCTGCTACTTGGCCTGGTGCTGTCAGATAAAATGCTATGTTGCATTTTCCTGTGGTCGAGTGCATGCTAAAGCACACTTCACTTTCAACGGAAAGCTCAGCCATATCGCTTACTCGAGTATTGATTTAACTTTGATGTAGTTTAAAAGATGGTATCCATATGTCCTGCTCGTCAAAAGCACTACACCTGCACCACTTGATTTTTATTAATACGACAGCGTGAGATTTTATTTGGCTGGATCCAAGCCATGGGAGTGCAGTTTTTTTTTCCATTCATGCCGAAAATGAAGCTAATGCATTTACTCTACAACTCACAGCAGATCACAGTAAGGTGCACTCAGCTAAAATAATACTTTCTGTCTGCTGAGCAGCAACAGAAAAGCAAACATTGGCGAAGTTCAAAATGTCAGTCATTAATTTGCTGGTACGGCTTCACTTGTAGGGGAACATGAACACCTGTTCTCAGATGGCTTTTTTTCAGCAACGCTTTTTATTTCATTGCTGCAACAGACACAGATGTCCCCATTGAGATTTTAATGGTCGTTTTCTCCAATGGAGAGGGGAGGCAGTAAAGATGGCCAAAAGGCCTCAGAAGGGAATGTGATGAGTAAATTCACATTGAGGAGCAACTAGAGTTTATAATACCGCTTGAAAATAAAAAAAAAAAAAAGAAAAAAGGTTTCTCATAAAATGCAACAGTCAAGATAGAGGCTACTGCTGTGGTCGAGATTGCTGCTCAAGTCTTTAGCTTCTCTTGTAAAGTCGAGGACTGGCGCTCAGGTTGATGGAAATGAGGAAAGCCTTTAAAGTGAAAGTAATTCAGAAGGTCACAGACTTAGGTATGATTTATATCCACTCTGTTCTCACAGTGTGATGCACCTATGGAGAACAATCACCGCGCATCTTTTCCCTTGACTTCCTTTGCCAGGGAGAGCTCACAGCACTCTGGCAGTGGCTGATGTTTACCTCCCGAGTTCAATCATTTTGACACAATCTGCAAAGAGCTAAGCGAATTAAAGATTATTTTTTTGATAACGAAGCACAATGCTCTCTGCCAGCAGACAATGAAAGGATTGAGTTGGCAAACGGTGAGATCAGTGTCGTTTTCATGATCAAAGGGTAGCTGGCTAACGGTACGGACGGGAGCTTTTCCAGAAGAGTGGGCTGTGATGTAGAGCAAGGGGCTCCTTTATGGGGAGATGCATCTCTTTGGGGCTAATCTGCATGGGATTTAGCATGCTACTAGGACCTAGCTGTTAAGCCACACAGTAGCTCTGTTGCTTGTATCATAGCTCAATTAAAATGATCCACTCCTCGTTAAGTGTTAACAGCGTTTAGCTTCCTGTCATTTTTCAGCTGTGCTAAATTGTTGTCAGCATCTCTTTCCTTCACCATGGCAGAGGTTCAAAAGATAAATAGCTCTCCTGAGCGCTCACATGAATTAAGTGAAAAATAAAAATTAAATAAAATAATAACCTTGAAATCACATTTAAGAGTGTCATCGGCGTATTCCCACATGCCTTGTATGTCTCATTTTAGTGCTAATTAACACGAGTCGCTGTTGTTTTTCGAAGGTAGTGTATAATTAATGCACTGTATTTTTTTTTTTTTTTTTTTACCTCGCACACAGTTTATTTTAAGTGATAGTTGTGTTTTTTTATTCTCACTCTCAAATCAGCTCCAGCAGAGGAAATATATGTACAGGTGGAAGTGTTTGTGTTGTTGACTCTAACTCTTGCATTTCCTTTGGGTTGCAGCTGCAGAAAAGAGAGCGCTCTTGCCGGTTTTATGTTCAGGTATTTGGACCAAATTTTCCCCCTAACCTACTCTCCATTCCCTCATTGTGCCAGTTTCCTGCCATTTTTTTGCCATCCCATTTGAAGTTTGACCTTTTGAAGTAAAAAACAAAAACAGTATCTATACAAAATATATTTACAGCTAAATGTCTATATCACATGCTGTATTTCTAGTAATGCTAATGTTCAAATCAAAGGGTCAAATTTCATCAGTATCATGTAATTAGTGTGACATCCAAGTGCCTCAAATCCACTTCATATGTCATCATTACCCCCTGCATGCATACTGTGTGTCGCGATACCTTCATTTCTAATACACTTGGCCTGAGCATGAAGCTGATAATTCCTATATTTTCAAATGCTACATATCCATTTTGGATTTCTCAGGAGTCTCCATCATTGTATAAATGCCTTTAAACCATCACATCAGCACTGCTTTCCAGTGAAATAACCCACATAAGTGGATGGCATCAGTCAAAAATAAGGCTCTCAGGCATGTAACGCACTCCCACATTTTTCAGCAACTGCTTAAGAGCCAAAAGAAGTGACCTCATTACACCAGCAACTCAACTTCTAACTACTAAGTCAGCCAAAGTCATGGCATGTTATGATTCTCCCTGATGCATAATACATGTGTGTCCTAATTTGGGGGGTTCTCTATCGCTTCTCTCAGCTATTTCTTGGGCTTGTGAGTGATTTTTTTTTGCCTGTGGGGTGACATTTTAGCTGTCATCAGAATCATTTCTACCTTGACAAGGGAACTATGGGTGAAGCTGACATCCCTGTCTCCCATACAGATGGCTGCAGTAAAGCTGCACGTTAGAGACAGATGTTGTTTTGTATGTATGCTCATGCAGCGCTCATGTTAAACGGCATGTATTTGCCTCAATTCCCCTGAGGCATGTCAGAAGGCACTTTGTTATGTATAGTCATGTGATTGTGAAAATGGACTGGAATGTACGCCTGCATGGTTGAGCATGTTCATATGAGCAGATGGGTTTGTGAGTGTGAGATGCTAATAGGATAAGACTGGCGGTATCCTGTATCCACCGATCAGGCTTAACATTATGACCACTGACAGGTGAAGTGAATAACACTGATTAGCTCTTCACCTGGGATATAAAAGGCAGCACATTTTGACCTCAAAGTCGATGTGTTGGAAGCAGGAAAAATGTTCAAGTATAATGCTCAGACTACACACTTTTTTTTTGTCGTTCAATGGTCACTCTGTTTACAGACACGATGTCATAAATATGTTCGGTGGCCACACTGTACTGCAAATTATTTCATTTCTACTGATATGAAAAAAATACATTTAGACATGTTAGATCTTATTTTAAGTGTTCAACTTTACACTATAATCTTAAACCATGCACAGCCTTTTTTTTTCTCTCAAATAGGTAGGACAATCCAAAATGAAATAAATAACAGTTAAAATGAGATATATTCATAGTCCCATCAAATAAATCTTGTTTTAAGATTCAGTAACAAACTCAAGTTGATTCAAGAGTCACACAAAAAACATCTGCAAGCAAACATCTGTATTTAGTATATTTCACATATTTTTGGTCTTTAAAAAGTTAAATTTGAAGTCATTTCATCTTAAATCCAACATTTTGAGCTTATTGTATGTGTATATTTAGTATATTTTGCTTACTTTGATCACATTTTTGTCAGTCATCTTAAGGAGTTGGCTGTAGCTTAGTTGGCAGAGTAGTCGTCCCTGAACCCCAGGGTCACGGGTTCAATCCCCACTCCTGTTCTCTGCTGCCTCAGTGTCCCTGAACCATGTTGTTCCTTACGTGATACCACTGCTTCCTGAGGGATAGCTTAAATGCAGAGAAGAAATAATGCTGATTTCACTTGTTTTGAGTACCTTTGTCCTCAGATTTTGTGTTTTTATTTTGTTTTTAGACACTTTTTTTTTTTTTTTTTACAGTGTACACTTGGAAGGTGTCAGATATAACAGCACACCCTCAGGGGTCAGGTCAGGGTTGTTATATATATATATATATATATACTCAGCCTGAAATATTACATTATTCTATTCCCTGGACTTCAGTTGTCAACCAGAAGAGTGAAAAACACAATATTATTGAGCCACACTGTTGTACAGTCTGAAATAGCTCTGCATTACAACAAACATGGACACTTTACATTCCTTTGTATCATCCACCATCTTGGTGCCACAAATACTCCGTGTATCTCACCAGGTCACTCTAAAATGTCCTCAACGATTGCACTTTTACTCTTATTTGACTAACTTTTTTTCCTGAGAACTACAATCCCCAGCTGTTTTAAGAAATGACTGACCCGGACTTATGACGATTTTTTTTCTTGTTGTTGTTAGAGCATTTGGTTTAATGATTGCTGTTGAGATATGATGAGTATTTCAACAGACATAATAAACCTACCTTGAATACTGTATGTTGAAGTTTAGCAGGTATACTGTTTACTGTATTCGCCATCTTAGTTAGCATGTCAGCATGCTAACATTTGCTAATTAGCTCTAAACACAGAGTAATTATTTCTGCAGGGATATGGTCAAAGCATTGGGCAAATCAAATGAACTGATATTGTACTGGATGCTATGACAATTTATCCTTGAGGATAAATAATCCAAAAGTTAGGTGTGCTTGCATCAGTATGCTTTTGCACCAGCATCTGGGGTCATGTTACCACAGTGTAGCACATACTGAGGATGCACTGCACATTACCATCCATGACTGCACACACCGCTGAGCTGTGCACCTCATCCGTTCCCTCGCTGGGTTGACAAATTCAAACAACAGTGAGGCGCTTTCACTTGACGAACCGGAATAATGGAGCAACATCTGTGGCTTTAGGTAAACACAAGCATTGACTGTACACGCTACCAGCCTTTGAGGGACTTCCATTGATTAGGGAAATTAGGCAATGTTTGCACCAACGGGACCCTAGTGGTTGACATAAATGGGATTAGCAGAGGAATACAAAGCAAACGAGGGGGCGCACCTGCCTCTGCTGTCCCTCTGCTCAGAGACTGGTGCTGAAAACAGACGTTGGCTTTGGGAAAAGGCAGATTGTCTGAGTGCAGGTGTGGCTGTGGTGAAGGAGGACAGTCCAAAACAAAGTACTGGGCTTGAGGTGGATGTGTAAATGAGATGAGAAGAGATGCTCCTCTTGACTGGGGGCGTCTATCTTGTGTAAGTGGTAAACAAGTATATGGCACTTAAGTTCTCGTAGTGCAGAGGTCTTCATCTCGTTAGGATCATCAGGGAATTTCAATCCTGTCGCACTCTTTCTGTCTCAGTTTAAATTCCCCCCTAACAGGATTTGACCTTGATAAAGCCACAATGAGCATCGTGATCGACTCCCTATGTTCTGCATTTCCCCTGCAGGAATGTTCCTCTGTTGTGCCCTTTGATTTCAAACAAACATGATGCCTACTTTGCCTTTTGGTCATAGTAATGGCAGCTTGTTCATAGGCAGTGACATTATGGTCCAATTACTGTGATTATGTCTATCCATGTTGTAGCTGAAGTCAAACACACTAGCTTCACATAGCCTCTACCTCAGGCATTTGTTTTGGGATTTACAGTAAATTATGCCACGCATACTGTATCTGTATCTCAACACATAAAAGATAAAAAAATACACACATTGTGCCTTAGTTGGAGGCAGGTGGGTGTGAATTTCCAGGATACAGGGAGGATATTAGGCCCTGACTCCTCATTAAAATGACACCTTTGCATGCAAAGATGACTGTGGGGAGTGTCACAGGGCAGGATGACCCTAGAGCAGGCGAAACGGAGGGAGGCTCCTCGTTCAGGAATGTAACAAGATGATAAATTCCCTGGTCGTCAGTTTGTTGAGAGATGAAGATAACCACATCCTCATAAACAGAAACCTCCTCATCTGGCCTGCAGTGCACAATTCTGCCTGAATATTCTGTGCTTTTAGATTACATTCAAAATGTATATTATACACATAAGTACATAAATACATTTGTACTCTAAATAATGACCTAAAAATAGCCCAATAAATAATTGCGTAAGCTGCTAGGTGCTACCATGCAAACTCAACAATTCCTGCACACCAAAAGATGCAGACCAGTGTGAGCTTTAAACCCCAAAACCATTTTAAAATATCATATCAATTCCTTTGCAAAATATAAAAAGGTTTCAAATTTGAAGGCTGCAGAACCCTAGAGAAGCAGGACATTGAGCTTTTCATTGAAGGAAATAGTAAATAAATGGTAGTGTCTGGAAATAATTAAGAGATAAAAAAACAGTATATCTGTTTAAAAAAGAGAGCGCTGAGTGTAACATGATTGTTATTGTACTGACTGAGTTAGTGCTGTGGAAATGGATTAAAGTGCCGTTGATAAATAAATAAAGGGCTGTTATTTGGGAATTGTACAGTAGTAAGATTAAAGCTAAGACATAAGACAGAAAGCACAAAGGTAATCCCTCAGTGATCCACATATACAGACACAACCACCCGCTTACATGAGAGAGCAGGTTTCATCAAATATTAAACAAGAAGGTTGCAGAGATTTTTAAAGAAGACAGAGGATTTGGCAAGCAGGTCAAATGAAACAGGCAAAAGAAACACAGAAAATGAGAGACATCTAGTCGGAAGAGGACAAAGATAACAATATTGTTTGTGTTTTTTCCCTCATTCTGAGATCAGCCTTTATCGTCTCTGAGAGGGAACAAGTGAGAGGAACTAACTGGTGAACAGGAGGAGGAGGGAGGAGGGAGGAGAAACGAGGGCGCACAGAAAGCAGAGCAGCGAGCCAGCCAGGAAGGGAGGAGAGGGAGATCAGCCTCGGCCAGAATCAATTTCCCAGACCCAGAGTTCATTTCATCAATCAGCACACAGATAGAAGCACACACACCACGACTTGGCTTGGACTCCTGCCGAGCTCACGCTAATGTCCACCTCTCCTTTCCTTCCTTCTGCATTGGTATAAATGGCCCGTGCACTGCAGCTTTTCACGCCCAGTCATCATCCTTGTTCCAAGTGGAACATTCCAGCAGTGAGTCCAGTTAACGATTAGCATTTCCTCATGTACAGGGAACCAGGATGTAGTTTTTTTTTTTCTTTTTGTTTTTTTCTTGCTGGCTTCCGTGCAGGAATGTAAAGTAGCTGAAAAATGGCTGGGAGGTTTCTGCACCAGTACATTTGACAGATGGAGTGGCAGTGTGCTAATGGCAGAAAAATAGCAGCAAGCCACCATCACGCCTCTACTACTCACCTGTGCAGAGTGTGATGATGGTAGCGGCGTGCTGCTCGGCTGCACATCCGAAGCTAACCGGATGCTGGCTGTGGCTTTGTATTTACCATACAGACATGAGAGTGGTGGCCATGATTGTCATCTGTCTCTCAGTAAGAAAGTGAATGCCCCAGACTGAATATTTTTACTGAATAAAAATATTGGTATTGGCCTAAAAATGTAATCACTGTGCATTTGAAACCTGAGTGATTTTTCACAGATTAATCTCATTCTTGGTTTCAGAGAAGTTCCAGGATTTGCTGTTGTTTATTTTTTTTTTGTTTGTTTTTACAAAACTAGATTTTTGAAACAGAAAAACACAAGGGGTCTTTTATCAGAATTGTAATGTAATATTTCTAACTGTGATACTAATTATTTGTCTTAGAATGAGCCCTTCATACCTACATACACAGAGAGCAGGTCCTCCTCAGTGTGCCATATTGCTCCTCATGTTTCTATGGTGACGCAGAACAGTGAAACCAGACAGTCTTTTTTTTTTTACGTCACTTGAAGGCGACCGTTGTTCTCCGCCTGTGAAACTATGTTAGCTGCAAAGTGAAAAAAAATGTGGTTCTGTCATTCTCTTCTAAATTAGTGTTATTATGGTATGGATGGAGGCGAACAGCTTCACCATGGTTTTGCACTCAGCGGCTCACATTACAGCAGTCTTGGAAAGGGAAGATCCATAGCTGGATACAGTCTGGATGCTGCAGTATCCTCCTCACTATCCCTTCAGGAAGTGATCTTAATTCATTGAGTACCAGCCCAAAGTGCCTTGTGCCAGCATTTATTGCTATTTTGAGTCATCTTTCATGATGCACATATTATTTTCTACTATGACTCTGAAAACACTGAATAGCACAAATTGAAGAAGAGACTCTATTTCATCATGAAATGAAAATGTTTTTTTTTTACACACTTCCTGCTTTGATCTCTGTGATGTATACTGTCTCTTTATGTCCCGACTACAAATCCCAGAAGCCCCAATATTACTCACAGGCTGTGTGAGAGCGCTCTTTTGTCCCTGCTGCTGAAAAAAGGAAAGACGTATGTATATGTTTTTGGCACTCAATCATTCTATTTTAAAAGATGTAAATATACATCCAACTCAAAGAGTTAAAGAGAAAAGTGCTCTTATTAGTTTTTTTGCTGAGTTAGGTTAGAAACAATATTAAATATACAGCTCACTAATTAGCACATTATGCATTGTTTACATTTAATCCATGCTAAAGTGTTTTCACTCAGCCAACTGGCTGCTGGGTTTAGCTTCAGTAGTCACTGGACAGACAGAGTGGCATCAAGCTTTCCCATCTATCTGCACGAACGTGAATCGGAGCATTTATCAAAATGAGGCTACAATATTTTGTCGTCTTTGTAAAGTGTGAAAACCCCAATGTTCCAGACAGTGTCCTCAATGATAGCTCCAATGCTGTTTGGCACGCATAGATAGCTTCACAAAACCCTCAGGGACACAAGGTAATAACACAGAGAAGGCATTCCTCATTCAGTGTCAATGTATTTTACTTGTTGATAACAGCCAGTAAAGCGTAGAAATGGTTCACTTAGATGTACGCTGTAATTGTCCCGTCCTTTGCTTCCTTGCTTTTCTTCCTTTCACACATTTTTTGTCAACAAATCGTGCCTTTTTAGTTGGTGAATACAAGCACTGAAATACTTAAGATATTTTTGCACTAGTGCCTGTGTCACGCTGTGAGGGACAAGGCGCTTCAGTCCCAATATCATAATTTCATTCTCTGGTTTGAATGGGGGAAATTGGCATGCCACCTGCATATTAATAACACTAATGAATAATTTGCATTGCAGTGATTTGGTAATCTATTGCATGTCCAAATGATGCACCATAGGCTTATTGCTTCCCCTTAGATGGTGTTATAAATGCCTGTAGGACCTCTTTTGATGCATAGCCTTTGTTGTTTTATTAGATCTGTTTTTTTTTTTTTTTATCAATGATCTATTTTACATCCCCTTCTCATTTAGTTTCTGACTCACCTCTGTGGGGGGTGGGCTATGCTTCCAACATGTTTTTTATTGTACGTCTACATGCATAAAAAAATAAGCTATTCAGCCTCATGTGCAGGTCCATCGATCCTGAAGAAGCATTATTTCAGTGTTTTAAGAAGCGCTGGGGAAAAAAAAAAAAAGAATCTTGCAGTGGTGAACAAAGGGGGAAAAATGTCAGCGCCTGAAGAAAAAGAGCTCCTTAATTGAGAGTGAGTCAACCTCTGCCTCCAGCTGAATGTCAAAAGGTGTGATTGGAGATTGGCTGCAGATAATGAATAATTACATCAAAGGTGGTAGTCTGCCGTGCACACGTTTGTGTCTGTGAGTTTGTCTGGGTTTTTGAATATGAGCAGGTGCAGAGGTGTGTGTTAACTCTTGCGTCAGTCTCACACGGTGTGTGTGTGTGTGTGTGTGTGTGTGTGTGTGTGTGTGTGTGTGTGTGTGTTTGTGTGTGCACTTAATGTGTGCAGGGTATGGTTTGAATGAGGAAAAGCCAGCTGCTACTATTTGAAATCCTCATCCAGCACCAGTGAGTTGAATACAATCAGTGCTCCTCTTGCTATCCTCATGGTTTGAAACAAATATAAAACTTAACATTATAAGGTAATCAGAGGGTTACGCTTGTGCTTGGTGACGGGTTAGTTGGTAAAGCAAGGTGTTTTTTTGTTTTTTTTTTTTCATCTTTTGATCAGGAATTAATTTGATACACTGGAGCACATGATTTTTCTTACTGCCTTTGGCTTTATCCCTGTGCTGTTTGTGAGTCATGCTAAAACTCTTATTTCCCTTCGTAATCCATTGATCAAAAAAAAAAAAAGGATCCAAGCGAAGTTCAAAGAGAAGTTCAGTGATGTTACACCCCCTGTTTTTAACACGCACCATAGCTTCTATCTTCAGGATGTCACAACTGAGCCGGCGTTTGAAGAAGTGCAAATGGAGAATCAAAAGTCAAACCAATTTTTTTATCAGATGTAAAAAATTTCCTGTTTGGAGCATGGAAATGTTGCTATTATTATCAGTGCAGGAAATTTCAGTAACACGTGTCATAGAAACATGTTTTTTATTGCTTTCATAAGTGCTCTGTTATTAATATTTTTGCTAGGCTCATTACCATAGTTAATACATACATCCTGTATTATTCCTAATCACATTATAATGCATTATAGCAGTCTTTAACACATTAAATTCCTTGTATGTGCAAGCCTATTCTGTGATAAATCTGTTTATGATTCTGTATAATTATATTATTATACAGTAAACAGTTAAAATGCATTACAATGTGATTATAATTTGATTTAAATAAAGTAATAATATTACTAGCTCTATTTAAAATCAACCTAAACATTTTCAAATTGATTTAAAAATTTCAAATTAATAATAATTTATCACAAATGTGATTATAATGAACTATAAAATATTACATTATATTAAAACAATGGGAATTATAATGCACCATGGATGTAAGCAAGTGACCATATTTTATGGAATATTATAGTACTTGACATAATCCATCATTATAACATGTTTTATAATGTGATATAAATAGTGTGCCTATAACTATAATTAGACAGTTGTGTAAGCATTTGACCTCATGCTGTGCTGTGATAGCTTTGAACCAGCAGTCACGTTCACTTTGCTCTTCGGTGCAGTGGCACTGGGAATGAATTAGTTTCCTTGACCAATTAGTATTCCATTCATAAATCTTGCCATTGGCATTTTTAAATCTTTAATGGCTCTTAATTTTTCATCTTGTCTTGAGAATGTTCCTGTTTCTTCCTTGCTTACTTGCTGTGGCATTGTTGTGCAGAGATTAAAGAAGGCATAATAGCTGCTCTCTGCTATTAATATGCATCAGGGATGTGAGCTCAGCTGAATAGTTGCGGATTGTTGCTACCAGCAGATACCTTGTACATTTCATTGGAATGTCGCAACGTTGCTCTGTTTTTTTTGTAGTGCTTTTGTGTATTGGGATTGTCTGCATGGAGGAACATTAATCACACCAATTATAGACTCTAGCCTCGAGTCATGTAGGAACTGGCCTCTAGTCTTGTAAGCACTGGTTCTGATTCATTTACATGATTAATTCTTCTTGTAGTCGAGATAAAAGGAAACGGTAACAAAAGCAACCTAACAACATATCCAACGTCATTACAGATGCAGGTGTTACTGCAGCTAGTTAGCCATGTCCAGAAACATCATTTATAAATGAGTTAGGATCACGAACTTGATCAGCAGAAAGATGATAATGGGAAATAAGCTCCATGCTTCTTTGTAGCACAGTCCCAGAAGATTGTGTGATTTGTTTTTCAGTCCTGAACTCTCGTTTGTCTTCCTTCCCTCACACCGTTTACCAAATCACCATGTCAAACAAGCGTGGTCCCAGGCCAGATTAGCCTCTCCTCGCTAAATCAATGCTTTGGACTCCCCAGGCCATGGTGGAGACGGTCAACAACCTGCTGCAGCCGCAGGCCCAGGCAGCGTGGAGGGAGCTGAGCACAGGCGAGCAGCTGAGGGCCGCCACCATGCTGCTGGACACGGTGGAACAAGGGGCCTTCGTTCTGGCTGACAACCTGCTGAAGACGGACATCGTGCAAGAGAACACTGATAACATCCGTGAGTACAAGCTATCACATGCTTATGTCATTAATGTCATGCTTATGTCATTGGATGTGACATGAAAGTTGTCAACTGGCTTTAAACGCCAAAAAAATTCCTCAGGCTTCTGTGTTTTGTTTAGGTGCCAGTCTTTCTATCCAGCTGAAAGCATGTGTGCTAGAGACTTCCCCACAGCTTCAAACTACCTAATGATGAAAGCTTGTCTATTTTTTTATTTATGGAGGGAGGGGGGACTTCAGCTGTCTGGATTTCTTTTAGTTTTCTTTTTTGCAATAAAAGCAATGGGAGTTGTACGCTAGTATGCAAATTATGCTTTAATTTGGTTGACTTTGTCTGCATGAGTAAACCATCTTGGACTGAATCAAGTTAATTTCTCCTCAAGCTGCTGAGAAGCAGATTATTGGCTCAGCTGGAAGACAGCATTGTCAGTTAATGATATTTAGAAAATTGGAGCTGGTGATATGCAAGGAGCTGAATGTTTGCTTCAGTCTTTATCGTGTTTGCTGCTGGTGTTTGTGTCATGTGCCTGAAGCTTTTCATCCTTGTCTTGCCACTTGTCCAGGGGTCACAGAGTTCAGCGTACTGCTATTGATCCAGGGTGCTCTCATATTGACAGCAGTGCTCTTGAGACTGTAGAACAAATGCGAAGGTCACTGGATTCATTCTTTCCTCCCTCACAGGAGGTTAAATTTGGTAGGGCTGCTGACGTGTGTTGGCAGTCGGCTGTCAATTGACAATTATCTCAAATGATTGTACTTGCATTCATGTTAATTATTAGCCAGAATTAACCAGTAGTCGTGCAGATCGGGGATCACTGCTCATTATTCAGTGTGTAAATACCAAGAGAGCACAGATAGTGGAAGTACTATCATCAGTCTGTCCTGTGGTTTTCAAGACTGGACGCATCAGCTGTTGAAAAGTAGAATATATTGAATGTGAAGTTTTCATTGAGAGCCATGTATAAAGCACATAATCAAATTGAATTAAATGACCCTTTTTCGCAGACGGTGGCTAGTGGGGCAGGGGGAATTAAGACAAAATAATATTATGATGTATCGCCCTCTTCTCGGAACAAGAGGGCTTTTTTTTCCAGAGTTCCTGCTGCTATGACAACTTGAAAATATAGGTCTACTGACTTAAAAAGACGCAAGTAAGGCAAATTAATAAAAATGATTTTATTATATCTGGCACACCATTCATCTGGGTATTAAGAAGACTCCGGGCTCGTTTGGAGGTGGGAACGAGACGATGCCTGCTCAACTGGAGTGAGATTTTATGGCGCTGCTAGTGCTAGTCTGGTTAATTATGTGCTGGTGACATGTTTACTAGGCCTTATCTCTCTGTTTGCTCGGCTTATTTTTTTTTTTTTTTTCTGGGCAGTTGGCTCCTGCAATCCGTCATGCCATACAGGGTAGTTAAACGAGGACTAGGAGGCCCATTTAAATGTCAGTAATCACTGCAGCAGCTAATTATTGATCTCTCACAACAGTTTTTTGTGTGCAGGTGTACCGTACCTCACACACATTTCACCTGGGGACACATTCTCATTCGTTCTCTTGCTTTAAAGTGAATTTCGAACAGTGAAAAAAACTCGTTCCAATTTTAGACCCAAGCCGGTAATGAGATCTATTTTCTTCGCTTTCAAAGAAGAAGGATATTTCCTCACGCATTGTGCCTGTGTTTGTGTTTACACGTCACAGTGCATGTGCTCGTCTAGGGCTTTGTCTGCTCAAGAGCGTGCTTCAGTCTTTCTGCATGATAATCTTATGAGCAGATTTCTGCCGATTAGCGTGTTATTTAGACAGGCTTTGAAGGTATAGCCTTTGGGTCCAACAACGACTGTGACATCAAAGGAACTCCCTAAAGCCCATCTTAAGCTCTTTTACACAACCACACAGGGAAGAGAGAGAGTTAGAGAGGGAGAAGAAAAATGCTTTCTTTATTCCAAAGGAAGGCTTGGAATCCAGGGAATGGTGAGCTATCTGGGGTATTGTCTTAGCTATGTTGAATAGGAATGTATCACCAAACCCCCTGGCCTTTGCAAACGCACAGGAGAATGTTAATACGAAGGTTTTTTTTTTAAAAAAGATAAAGTATGGGCATCCTTGGTATGAGAAAGATACAAAAGGGTGATTAAATGTGGCCACTAAGGCAGAGGTGTCATCGTGCGCTGACATCAGGCTTCACGAAGCTGATTTCTTACACATGTTTGAGATTCACCACTAATCACACTCGTCTAGCAACCAATCTTTGTGATGCTCCACAGATGACTGCAGTTTCACTGACCGTGAAATGTTTGGTCTGATGGTGGTCGGAAATCACCTTCTCCAACAGGATATAAAAATGATGTTATTTTGTCTCAAAACAGCTTTGTGGTAAAGTAGCAATACATTTCAGGGAGATACATCAAGGAATAAGTTATGGGAGCTGGTGGAAAAAGGAGTTGAGTTCAAGCAGTAATGAGGATAAATCTGGGATGGGTACAGTTGAGTTAGTGAGCGTTATAGGCCCTGGTAGGTGGCTTTTTATTATTTTTGGATCAAACTTGCAGTCTCCCCCTGTTTCCATCTGTTATCTAAGCTAACCTAATCGACTGTATAGAGAGGGGCATCAGTCTTCCTATCAACTAAGTTACTACTACTAAATACAAATAAGTGCATCTCCTTCCCTGTTGAAAGCATTTTAAACAACACTCATTTAATCTAGCATATTATTTGTGTTTTTTTTTAATCTGTACTTCCTCCTCGCAGTGAATCAGTGGATTCATCTCAGTGCTTTGGGAGTTAATGTGACATTTAGGAATGCCTAAACTTCACACAGGTCACCGGTGCTCGAGATTAGAGCACACTCCACTGCTTTATTAAACTGAATTGTGTCATACCGTAATAATAGCCGTGATGGAATGAGCTTTTTTATATTTCAGCCGGGCTCCTATCAGCATCTCATTTTCCTCTGCTGTATGACGCCGGAGTCTTTGAACCATAAAATAGGAGCTTGCTTCAGACACAACAGCTGTTGAGTTGCCGCAGAAGCGAGCTCGCCTCCCTTAGCTGGTCTTTATCTCCTTGTATCTCCTGCTCTCTCAAGAAAAAGATTCCTTGAAATGAAGACGTCGCTGCTGTTTTTTTGTTCTTCCTAAGACAACCTTACGAGGAAACAATGTCACCTGCACACTTGATAGTCACTTGATTAAGAGGCCTACAGCAAAACACAAGCATCCCCGGCTCACAGAGAGTTGAGAGAGAGGCACTCCTTCAAAGCTGCGCCAATCAAGGAAGGGTGTGTTGCATTTAGAGCTCATTGGAAATGCTTGGACTAATAAAAGCTACAGTAGTGGGAGTGGAGATGTGTTTACTTATGGCTGCTGTGGTTGTTAGGGCTTTTCCTTAACAACAATAACGATGATAAAAAAAAGCCAGGTCCAAAGCATTTTTTTTTTTTACATACTATTAGCTCTCATAGTTAAGTTGTGTTAATTTTCATTAAGAAAGCACTTTTCTTAAGTGCCGTAGCGAACATATTTTTACTGTTCGTTATTTTATAGCTATGTAAATATAAAGGCAGAAATAGGGAGAAATTCCAATGCACATCAAAAGGAAAATTGTTTACTGTCCTTTCAGACCTCAGCTGTAATATTGTGCTCTGTTGTGCCTCTGCACTGTATAGTCTGCAGCATTTTTATGTCTATAATGTCTGCCGTGCATCATAAAAATCAAACTTATTGATTTCTAACCTGCTTATATGTGCAGAGCTAGAGGTGGCAAGGATGAGTACGGATGGAAACTTGCCTGATCTGAAGTTCCCACAAGCTGGAGGACAGGGCAATGCTATCCACCTGTCAGCGAACACACTGAAGCAGCATGGAAGGAACGGTGAGTGGTGTAACCCTTTGAGTCCGCTCTCATTGTGTGATCATGATCATGATCATTGTGCACAGCTTCAGCATTAAAGAGCCACTGTAATTAATCATAAATTATTCTTTTGTTTTCAAATGTTGATGTGACATTGTATGGGTCTGCAGTGGTTTTGCAGGAATTTCATTATAGATGCATGAGAATAACAGTTTGCTTCCTAAATCCTTGTTTAGCTGCATATAAAGCACAGACTTCAAACAGGACCCTGGCTCTAGCACTGCCTCTAAACTGTAAATGAGGCAGTTAAACACTACACATAGCTATTTTCAGGACCAATACAGCCCATTTTTAGACTTTATTATCAGCCCATGTAAATCAGAATCGACTCAAGCTGCGCCCAGCGCCTGCCGGCTGGAAGACAGAGCCCATGTCCAGCCGCGTCCAGGCGGATCATTATAGCAGGGTGGCAGATATTTCCCCGTCATCCAGTGCCATAGCACCCAAATTATTTTCTTTTCATCCCAGTGAGTGATATGAGTCACGACGGGAGGGGGCTTTGTCTCATGTCATTGGTGAAAACGAGGCAGCAGGGGAGGAAAGATGCAAAGAGGAACATTATTAAAGAGAAAAAAAATGCACGCCTTTGTCAGTTTCCAGTGGAGGAGTGGGAACCACATTTCTTGAAAGCTGAATTAAAATCTCTGTTTTGTTGTTGTAGAGATTTCTCTTATTTTCTTTGACATTTTATGACCAGTATTCATCTCATTATTATATCCAGTATTTCTTGTGTTGCTGAAGCTCAATAGCATATAAGCGTATTTCCAAGCTATATAACTAGCGCATAAGCACATTGTTCTCTCATTGTAAGGGAATGGAAATCTTGCAAGTATACAAAGGTATTTTAGACATATAGTACAGTGTGTACAGTGTACATTGTCTTTTTGCAGGTGAGATCAGGATAGCGTTCGTCCTGTACAAACACATCGGGGTCTACCTTTCAACGGAGAACGCCAGCATGAAGCTGGGCAGCGAAGCCATGGCGACCAATTACTCGGTCATTGTCAACTCACCAGTTATCACGGCCGCCATCAACAAGGACTCAAACAAAGTCTACCTCTCTGACCCTGTCATTTTTACCATCAGACATCTCCAGGTAATTTTCTCTCTCTGAATGTGTGTGTCAGCTGAGGCCTGTTTTGTTTTCCCCTTTGATGTGATGTTTGATGTTCTGCATTTAATGTGCTTTTTGTCTCGCTCTCACTTACTTTCACACTAAAACACACATGCACCTCCTTAACGGAACCCTTTCATCACAATTTTCTCTGTCCCTGAAGTGCAACAAAGATGTATAAATCCCATCCCAAAACCAAGAAAATTAAGTCAACATGAAGTTTTATTCAAGGGAAAGTGTGAAAAATTGCTCACGAGGTGATGCTGGAGAGACATGTTGTTGTTTATTAGTTTGAACAAATACCAGCCTGATCTCTTCAGTCATATTGAGCCTCACTGGAGGCTGCTTAGTCATTGTGGGGTGTCGTGACTTCTCCCTCTTGACTCCATTATCTTTTCCACACTCTGCTACCCTTGAAATATCCCTGTTTTGTCTACGAATAGCGCCCTCAGCGATTATCAGGGATGTTGAACAACCAGAAGAGAATTGCAGCAGGTCTCATGTGTAGGAGGGACCTGGAAGGAAACAGCAATGGCAGAAAAAAAAACACAGCAGTGCAGAGGGATGAAGAGTAAAAGGACGATAGCGAAGGGATGTCAGAATGAAATGATGGGAAAATGTCAGGGGGCAGTGTCAGCACAGTTATTGCTATGACTCACCTGCCTTAAGTGTAATTTGTAATTTGGACTGGAGATTCAGTAGTTTTACTGTTGGGCTAATGTTGGGGCGCTGGCGCTTTCATACCCTTTTTCTTGCTCGGATCAAGTCGTTTCAATAAAACAGTGCCCTTTTGTAAATGTTCGCTCATAACACAGGAGCGCACCAAGAGAGCTGCAGCGCCAGTCATCATTTCAAAGCGTTAAAGTGACACAAACATACCGACATTTACATATAAAGTGCATTTTGTATACATTGAGAGCTGCACAATTATTCATATAATAATAATGATTGTCCAATTAATTAAACTAGATTGGATGCAATATTGGTGTTTAGCAAATAGAGCATTAGCTCTGGTGGATCAAATCAAGAGCTCCCTCTTCTCTGGTAAACTGGTACACCAGTCAGAGGTGCTGTTTAGAGAATGCACTCATTACCTGGTTGTTGCTGCAGGCTCTGGGAATAAATAATCCATTTTATTTGCTGTAGACTACACTACACTACACTACCATGGTGTTATTTCACTTTACATCAGCTTGGTTTATGGTTGGCTCAAAGAAAAATGAATAATTGTGATAATTGTATCTTTTAGCCCTAGGTAAACTGAATGCCGTCCCTGCATAGACAGCATCGTATGCATAAATTATTCTGTATACTATGCTTGCAGACAATTCAAGGTATCAATATTTATCTCAGGTATTCAACCCGTAGTTTTCTTAACCCTGCCACCTATTTCTTGGTCTTCCCACCCTTCAGTCCCAGTCTCAACCATGAGGTTTTGGATCACTTCACTTCTGGGATGATTATGTGTCCTCTAGTTATTGTTTTGCTTCCTTGCCTTGCCACTTAATGGGACCAATTAAATCCATTAATGGGACAGCGGGTCATCTTATCTCCTCACTGTGGAATATTTTACACAGGGTTTGGATGTGTGAAGGGTAAACTCAGTCAGCGGCAAATTTACATTCACAGAGGATAAACCTTATTAGGCTAATTACCCCACAGCAAGTGTGAAACTATGAAAAACTACAGCTCCTTGCTGTGTTAATAGGAAGACAGTAGACGTGTTTAACCTTGGAAGCTGCCAGTCACAAAGGGAAGGATCGCGGAGGAGTGTACTCCCCTTTGTTTCCCAGGCTACAAAAGAAATTGGGCTCGAGAGAGAAAGGCGGTGGATGTATCTCTTTATCAGCAGTTATGTTTTGTTGTGCTTGTGCGTTACCCAACCTCAGCGGCCGTGGATGACTTTTATAAAATGGCAAGCGAGATAGCGGGGAGGCGTGCTTGTCGTTAGGGCTGTAGCCTGGCGCAGACAGCGGTGGTAGCCATTAAACAGTGGGGCAGTCCATTTTCCCGCAGTGAAAGTTAAAGAGAAAGGTCAAACAACACAATGAAAAACAGGCATGGGGCCGCTTGATGCTGTATGACAGTAAAACCACCTGCTAGTCACTTTAGAAGGATACGGATTGCTGTGGAGAAAAATGAGCCTCATTTGAGGATGTTTATTCTCCAAACAAAGGAAAGTAGAAATAGTGAATCTGTGATTAACTCCAGACTGCTGTGTTTTACACATTCTCTATGTCTTCCTGTCTCACTCTACATATTTATTTATGCTTTCTCCCATCTAACAGCAATCTGAGGAGAACTTTAACCCCAACTGTTCGTTCTGGAGTTACTCCAAGAAGACCATGACTGGCTACTGGTCGACGCAGGATTGCCGCTTGCTCGGCACCAACAGGACACACACCACCTGCTCCTGTACCCATCTAACCAATTTCGCTGTCCTCATGGCCCATGTGGACGTCAAGGTAGAGCAACACTTTTACATTCTTACCAATGCACCTACAGTATTTATCCCATAAAATGCACCATTTACCAAATGCATCTGACAGAAATGAAAATGGATTGGTCCATTATGGTTTGCCAGTCCATTCCACAATGATTGGTTGACAAGAAAAGTAAGACTGCAGCAGTGTAAACCAGTAGCTGTTTGTCAATACAAGTTTCCCTTGCATTTTAGTTCAGAGGGTAAAATAGAATAAGTGTTTTCTGACCTTCACAGCACTTTGTAGACTAACATTTAAAGTGCTAATGTACACACACACACACACCCTATTCATATAGTTTTAAATGGTGGCCCTGTCAGTGTAAAGTGTGTATTGATTGCAGCCATCTTAAAACTTAAATGTGTATGATTGGCTCCAGTGTGTGGTGTGTTTTGTGCACACAGCTGTTTAAGAGCTACAGCACACAATGCTTGCTTGAAACACATTTTACACATTGGTTTTACCAATATTGACTTTTTTGGCCTTCAAAACTTTGTGAAAGTGTCCATATAGGACATCAGAACAGGCATTAGTTGAAAGATATAAATACTGTATGTCATTACCTGTTCTGTCACTGCCTCTCTTTTGTGTCACATCTAGAGGGAATAGTTTGGAGGATCCATTTTGGATCCGAAGCTCATAAAATAACTAAGTTTGTCCTAATCTAATATTTTACTGACATATAACCATGTTTGTGTTTATTGTTAGTGTACTGTAGCAGCCATTTAGCTAAGAAGCAAATATCTAAACTCTGACTATATCTTGCCAGGAATTAGTGGAGAAGATTGAGTGGAATCAGTCTTCTCCACTAATTCTCAGGAAGGAAGTGAATTAACTTTCCTTTAAAAATAAAGTTAGCCAAACCTAAATAAGTTTGTTAAATAAGTCAAATAATAAGTCATAATAATAATAAGTCTCTTAAATAAGAGACTGAATCCTAAATTCACAATGTGTTTTGAGTCTGAGCCATTTCCGTCTGGTCTTTTTATTTATTCATGGATGTGTTTTTATGTCTTTGTTTATGTAAAGACAGAAAGGAAGAAACATTTACATCGTATCACCCATATTGCAGGATTGTTTTAGTTTTTTTTGTCTAGTTTGCCTTCAGGGTAGCCAGTAAAATGAGTGCAGTAAGTGTGATGTGATGCTGGAGAGTAATTCATTGGGAGGTGCTAATGGAGGTTGAAAAAAGGAGTTGTTCGAGTAAAGAAACTGTAATTTGGTGTTTGCTGGAAGATTTGTGAGGAGCGATTATTTTGAGCAGCGCTTACAAAGCAGAAAACAAAAGGAGAGGGGATGGGTTGGGAGGAATGTTGGAAATGAAAAAATAATGGACAAAGAAAGGGAAAGAGAATTATCATTCAAGGAAGAAGTTGTCTCTCCAGACAGTGGGGAAGAAACACAGAGGACCGTCCCTGTTGGCCTTCGTCCATGAAACCACTCGACTATCCCTCGCTATTTTTTCACACACAGTCACAATGCACGGATCCAAGTGCAAAGGCATCAACACACACACACACACACACACACACACACACACACACACACACACAATCTTTCAGCATGTTTTTTGGCCCTCACACATGACTTCAGGGAGGCTGAAAAGTGGTGTGGTTTACTTTTAGCTATAGAGAGCCACCAGTTGTCAGTCAGCAGCGTGACTTTTGGACCCGCTAAGCTCTGCAGGGCCGAAGCTGAGTCTGGAATAGAGAGGGAGCCGCGAAGAATGGGATCCTTCACGCACTGAAAGCAAAGCAGCAAAAAGAAGAAGGAAAAAAGGGAAGCAGTAAAAGGAGCGCTTTCAGTCAAGCCAATCCCTGACATTTTGGAAAGCCTGGCCTGCATTCACCAGAGGAAAGTGGACTGTAGTTATGCCTCAGCTCTGAGTGACAGCGATTTTTACCCCCCTCCCTTCTTCTTTATCTTTTCCACTTGGATGTTATAAAAGACTGCTTGTTGGGAGAAGGTGCCACTGAATGGAAGATACGGAGGCTTTTTATTTGCCAAACTGTCACCGTGTTGTATCAGAGAACACAGTGAATGGAAGGAAAGTGGGAGTGTGTGTATGAGAGCGAGGCAGAGAGAAAATTCATAAATTGAAGATCTGTTTTTGTATCCATGGCAACAGAACATACCACCGCTGATCTCTGTATTGTTATTACTCATTACCCTGAGAGCAACATATTATATTCTAACCTTGTTTATTTCTCAGTGGCATCTCGGAAAGAAAAAAAAAAAAAGATAGGCAAGCTGTAATTACAATTTCCCTTTAGAGGACAGATGCTCTCTACAGTACTACAGTGTCACCATCATCTTTCATCTTGTTGTTTTAGCCAATGGATCGTATGCACACCAGTCAGGAATAATGACGGTGTTATATTCAGGGATCTTTATGTTCGACGAAATAAGCTGTCATCTGTATCACGCTTGTTACATTTTTAGCACCAAGTTATGATTGCATTCAAAGTGCCGCGTACTTCATGCAAATCAGAAGTGGCAAAATGCCTCTGCCTCTGAGACATTACGGCCACCGTTGCTTTGTCCTTGACGGTGATTTGAAGTTTGATGAGCAGGCAGCAAGCAGACGCCAATCCTTTGTAGAAAAGATGATTTGTAAAGGTTGATTTTCTCCTGTGAGATGTGATCATATGAAAATAACATCCATTATATATAATCACGCCTGCATGTAGCCTAGTTACCAACAGAAATGTTAAGATTTCCAAGGTTTTACAGGCAAAACGTTCCCTCCATTGAGACCAAACACCTGTTACACAACTATTACATGTGCAAGAATATCCTGCCTTGAAATCCTGCTCAACCTGACACTGACTGTGATTGTGGGCAAGGTGAACACATTGTCCACATATTCATATTTATAATAAACCTTTGAATTAGAACGCGCTGTATTGTTAGACACAGTCAGCTGCGGAGGATCTCCACACTGTGTCTCATTGGGATTAATTATGTTTGAAGTCAATTAGTTCCTCAGAATAATTTCTAATTCACATTATGTAGATGTTTGAAAGTGTGTGTACCCAAACAAGTTTAGAGCCTTGGTGTTTTTTTAATGCAATGTCCTTAACCAAATTATCAAATGTGAAAGTTTTTTCAAGTTGCAGCCTCACAAGAACTCATTAAAGTCAAACATCTGAAGCCAAGCCTGCTCCTTTTCAGAAGTACACCTACTCAAACGATTTCTGTCAGATACAGGGGATCAGGTAACCTCCACTTAGACGATCACACGGGCATCGAGTGCCGCCACCGCTGCCTGTGTCGCCACTCAAGCCTGTTGTTTGCTAATTTTGAGCTATCTAGCCAGAGAGCTGATGCCTTTCACTGATCGTGAAACTCGAGCTGAGAAGCGCCGTTGGCCGCATAAACAAATTAAAACTGAGCTCAAAGATAGCAGCTGTGTGTTAGAGATTATATGGCTCTTTTGTATCTTTACAGAATGATTGCAAACAGGGTTTCTGGAGCAAGGGATGTGAGAGTGGGCGTGTGACAATGCAATGAAGATGCTTAAAATATTTTGGATTTTCATTCGTTCATTCCACTCAGTATTGAACGGCAGAAATGTTTTAAATATGGGCTAAAAGCGAAGGCCCCAGCTCAAGAAATATAGACCTGCTGTGGCTCTACCTACAGGCCATTCTTTACGTAGTAGATGTGTGCGCTAAGATAGGCCCCAGGGAGGCATTGCGCTACTGGTAAGTGGCACTATTCCCGACAGACCAGTGAGTATTAAATCAATGGCACATCCCGCTGGATGATGGAGGGGGTGATATTTGGGTAACATTCATCACTGTCGTTACAGAACGTCTCCACCCTGGCACCATCAGACAGTAACTATGATGAGAAAGGACAGTCAAGGTTACTTGTGTATTTCATGGTGTTATATCAGCATGGCATTGTACAGACAGCTAGAGAGCTGGATCAGAATAAATCTATTTATATGTTTAAGGCACAGACAGAAAAGATGGAGACCATGTTAACTTCCATCGCAAACCGAAAGTCATGCTCAGGCGCTATATCATAGTTATTGTAGCTTAGAACACACTGTGACATTAGCTGCATGTGTTGAATGTCAACTCCCGCCACGCAAGCTGGAATCTCTCCCCCGGCCCTTTTAAATGTGACGAATTTGCCAGGACCCCTGATTCATGTGCCCTCACTGCAACTGCTCCTCATCCCTGTGCAGATCATAAATCCTTGGTCATACCGTAGGTGAACTTGTCACATGACTCCCTGCAGTGGGCCACTTCCCCTTAGCGCAACTGTCTGCTCCGCGTGACCGTATTTCATGAGTCAAAGCCCGGCTCTGGAGGCATATGCAAGATTTATGCATTTTAATTGGATTGGCTTCATGGCCCCATGCTGAGAGCGTTTCTTTGGGGTATAAAGGATTGACACTTCACCACTTCACACGTTTCCACATTTCAGAGGGCACATTCAGGATATTCTGCCGATTCTGGTAATTAGGTACGTATAATGTGATGCAAAGTTCAGATGGCTTGGCCGGATGGACCAGCAAAAGGCTTGTCACAACGTCTGCGCCACCTTGTCAGACTGCTGGAGTGCCCAGAAACCTTTTTTCGTGCTGCGTGCGGCCAGATCAGGGGCAAAGCCAATCTCCTCAGGCATACATCTGGAATGACAAATATGTGTGTTTAAGACATGAGAGAAAAATGCAGGAGAGAAGAATTGGATGACAAATCGAATGTGCACAAATGTGCCTTGCCGCACTAAGTAACATGGATGCTGTATGGCTCGACCGCCCTTGCGACACAGCGAGTGCATTTCAGAGCAAATTACGTCTGCTCACTTTAGAGACCCCTAGACTGATTCCCATCATTGAGGCTTGTCAGGGTGAGGTTAGGTGCAGAAGCTCTGCAGATCTCATTTGCCATCCTGCCTGGGCAGAGCCGCCAGTAAAAGGAAGCTTTTCAGCAGAGACATTGTGGCTGGCGACGTCTCGGCCATCATCCGCCTCCCAGAACAAAGAAATCATTCCTCAGTAAATCCATCACCCAGGTGTAGATATGCTCAGCGCCCCTCTCCCTCTCTGTTTCGATAGCTTTGTCTCTTTTTCTCTCTTGCTCAGTTGCCTTCTCTTTCTCTGTGACCTGGCCCCTCTCCAATTGAAGGTGAGATTGTGATGGATAGAGCCTGCAGCCACTGCACAGCTCGCTAGCGCGGGAGACCTTAGGGTCCCCCCACAATGCGCCGCAGCTAGTACCACCCACCGCATCAATACCTTTGTAATGCAGCGGACTGAAAACAGACTCATGTGTCACATGTACCACACACCTACAGAGCATGCAGACATAAACATCACATCTTCACATCTGTTGCCACCCACTGCGTATGCACCCCTCAAAGGAAAGGCTGAAATCAGCCTTACTTTCATACACACACACACACACACACACACACACACAGACACAGTCTGCTCTATATAACATCTTGGCAGCCCCCCCCCAACGTATACACAACGGCTCATCAGGCAGGAAAATCAAAAGAGCGCTCTCCCCAGACTCAAGGAGCACTGCGGCTGTTATTGTACCAGAGCCCCTTAATGATCAGCATCTGTTCCCCTCTCTGCTAGCGTTAGCTGAGCTGCCACTAAACAAGGCTTCTGTGCGATACCTCATCCCCCAAGTTTCCTCACTCTTAACTTGACTGGAGGGATGAAGACGAAAAAAAAAGAAAAGCACCCGTGGATGTTGAGAGCCTCTCCCTCCCTGCCCCCGCAGAAAATACTGCTGACTGTGGTCGAAATATGATTTAAAGAGATCCTTGTTTGAGAGACATATTAGACATATAGTGTGCTTTCGCAGTGCTATTTCTCAACGTAAGCAAATATTTTCCCAGGTTCATCCTACGCTGTTGCTCAGAGTCATACATTATTCGCCGCAAGCCAAGACAGTATACACACCTTTGATATCAAAGAGCCACACTGTCCTCTTAAGTCTATAGTTGATATCCAGTGTCAGTCCTTGATGTATACTCATTTAAATGGAGTTTAGCTTAGCTTTCCTGTGCTGTTTTTACTACCTATCAATGCTAATCAACTTTAAGTATCACATAATATTCTTCTGTGTTAAAATAATAGCTGTTTGATTTTCATTAGCATTCAGGTGTCGTCCTCATGTCAAAACTCAAAAGTTTCCTCCCAGGTAGTACCTGCAGTCCCAGCAGGGATGACAGTCAGTTTTTAAAAAAACAATGCCCAGCAGACTGAAAAAAAGAGGACAATCCCTTTGGGAAATTAAAAGCTGACCAAAGTTCTTGCGTGCAGTAATTATCTCTGTGAAGCATATCCCCACGTTTACATAGAAGACACTTATTTAATGCTCGTGTCATGTTTTGGCAAGTCTTTTCCTCCCTATTGGTAGCATGATGCAAAGCTGTCAGATGACAGTGCAGACCCTTAATATCCATGTGAATTGTACTGGGAATCTGCACATCTGTTTCACTGACGTGTGCCAGTGCAATGTAATATCTTTCAGAGTCAGATGCACCCCCCCCACAGCTGTGTCAGATTAATCAAGCACCCCTTCATCCACGCCACCTGCCATGTTCCACGTGTTCACTTGAATTTATTTTTAACTGGATGGATTTTAAACTGTTAATGACTTCAAATGGAGACTACAATAGTTTTAATGCAATTGAACTGTCTGTCTGTAGCTGGACATTTCAGCCATGTATCACCATCCATCACCTTTAAACATTAAAATTCAGGATAACTATATAGCATATATCAACTATATGCAATTTAAATATGCATTCATGTTAGTTTCTGCTTGCATGCTAATGTTACAGCTGACTTAATATGTGGATTAAAAAAAACATTATCCTCTCTATTTCATAACATTAGTTAAGATATTTTTCAGTCCTTCTGTGTACCCTGTGGGGTGTAAGAATCCACTGTTTTGGAGCATTTCTGTGAAGTCTGCTGATAAAGCAAGAGAAGCACAAGGCCTGTAATAGGTGACAAGATGCCACCTATTGTACTTCCTAATTAAGCTTCAATGCCATCAGGCCCCAGTTTTTACCCCCTGTCAGGTTCTTGGCAGAACGTCGCTCCTCATCTCTTTGTTTCTGTGTGTTTAAGGCCACAGACTCCAGTCATTGTGCAGATTCTGCTGTTTTAGGGCGTATTGCCTTTTCCCACTTCTGTCCAAGTATCCCGATGTGCACTTGGCTTTTATGGACTGATGTAAATTCTTTTTCATGGCTGCTGTGGAATCACTGTTGATCCTTATCTCTCCCGTAAAGCCCAAAATTTATTGTCAGCAAAAGGATTTTTAGTGCCCAAAACTGGCTGTGGTGGCAAATCACAATTTGAAAAGAGAAAATTATCCAAAAGCGACAGTGAAAATTATTGACCATGTTGTGGTTTGATTGTATTCCTGTTGTGTTGGTCTTAGACACCTGCTGCCCTTTGGACTGCTTGCTTTGTTCCACTTTGTTGCCCAACCAAAATGAAACACTAGGAGGGCATTTCAGATTGATTCATACTGACTAATTTATGGTTCATATCTGCCACCTGTGGCTCACTCTGCGGTGCTTTATTGGACAGCCGATTGAATGCACTTTACACCCTAAAGGAAGGAATAATAAAAATAAAAGCTTTTGGGCTTGTTGCAGGGACAGACTGGTGATTTAATTATATGGTCTTGTTTTTATTTTTGTTGTCTTTTCTTGCTTTAGAAATGAATCCCTGTACATGACACACACATTTTCCTCTCAGTCATTTAATACCAGCTAAAATAAAAAGAATAATATTTGTTTTTTCTCTTTCTTTTCTGACATGATGTCAACCAGCAGTGGACTAGTTGTTACTGACCCCTTCCTCTCATCACCTGTCTTACAGAACACAGACCCTGTTCATGACATGCTTCTTGATGTCATCACTTGGGTTGGCATCCTCCTGTCGCTCGTCTGCCTTCTCATCAGCCTCTTCACCTTCTGCTTCTTCCGCGGCCTCCAGAGTGATCGTAACACCATCCATAAGAACCTCTGCATCAGCCTGTTCATCGCAGAGTCTCTGTTCCTTGTGGGGATCAATCGTGGTGACCAGCCGGTAAGACTGATACCTACTTAAGTGTCAATATATTTAGCATCATTGTATTCAGCATGTAGCACACAGCACATGCAAAACAGTGAAGACCATTTAAGGAGATGATAGAAAAATAAACTATTAATAGACCCATCAATTGTCAATGGTATATGCTGTGATTGAAGTCAAATAAAAAAAGCATAAAGACTGGAAACATTGGGGAATAGCTCTCTGTGATATCATCTGCATACTGTTTATTGTTTTGGCACAAGAAATAGTCAGGCACATAATGACTTTTACACTTTTCATGCAAAGCTAAGCTAACTGGCTGCTAGCCCCAACCACACAGACTTTACTGTTCAAATGTGAGAGTTGACTAGAAAATAAATAAGAGTTTCTCCCCAAACTGTTTGTTTAATCCAGTATTTTTGAAGGTGCAAACAATGTAGTGAAGTTAAAAGTGCAAAACCCAATATGGATGTGATATATTTATTGCTTTTTGTCCATGTAGACTCTCAGGTGACATAATTTAACTGAGTGGTTAGTAAGATGTCTAATTAAAGTGTTGATGAAAAGCAATTAAAGAAACAAAGACATGCCCCCTCTCTTTGCACCTTGCACAGAAAGAATTTGTTGATTTTTTTTTTTTTTTTTGAATACGGGGTCCCTAGAGACTGCTAGAAGGGCTCCCTGAAAGATTTGTATTAACCTTCACTGAGGAGTATTCACCATCTTTTCGTCTCTAGATTTAAGAGCCAAGATTTTTATTTAGAGAAAGCGTAACCTTTGGTGTCCTGCTGTGCCGTGAGTGGTGCTTCCCAGAGAGTGCCAGTGGCCCTTAACTCTTTTGATTCTGCCTGGCTCACTGAGACGAAACACTGAAAGGAAAGAATTGGATGCTCTTTATTCAGCAAACACTCCCTCTTGGTCTCCTGGTTGCACAAACACAAACACATACTTGAAATTGCACTCACATACGCAGCCACAACACACACCTGCCAACCCACTGGCACATCTTCATATCTAGATCACTCACACACGCTGACATGAATTCATCCATTCACTCCCCAACCACCTCCTTGTGCAGTTTTTCCAATTTGTCAACACTTCAGATTAATGCGGATTAAGCCGTTCAATACACTGAACCGTCTTCTGGTGTAATAACATAGTTTGGATGGCGTTACGTTCCTGTAAGTGCTCAGCTGTGGTAGCAGGTGGAGGCATGCTGTCGCTGCACAGTCATCTTCAAGTGTGTGTGCTCGACACTCACACTGTAGGCAAATGTAGAGTCATTACATGTATACAGGAGGGTGGAGGGCTTTATTCCACCCACAGCTTCTAGCAATCATGACATTTCTGCTTGCTAATGAGGCAGAGTTAGCTTTGCTGGAGTGATTGTCTGAGCACAGTATGAAATGGTTTATGTGTGAGTTTATAATGGGGTCAGACATGGAATATATTTTTACGCTGGTAGTCATAGTCAATGTCAAATCTGCTTTTGAAATATATATAGCCTCATATCGACTATCAGAGCCGAAACTCACAGGCCATGGTTTAGCTGCAAAGCTGCTTCCACATGAAGTTAAAGATAATGCTCGGGCCCAACACCTTTTCCCTTCCATAACATTTTATGGGTGTGATTCACAGTCCGGATCTAAGATCACTCTCCTCGACTGCAATTAATGTCCACTCAACCTTTTAGTTATTTAATGGAATCCATTGCAGTGACAAAATATGCCAGTTATGTTCAACTGTGCCAATAATTAGATCAATCCATGTAACTATTGTGTCTTATTGTTGTGAGAAAGTGTGTGGGCATGTTCATACATGCGATTGACAGCCTGCTGTATTATTCCAGTATCGTCTACGTATAAGTGTCTCTATCAGCTCAGGGGGTGTGTAACTACACCTGGCCACGGTGTAAAATGCAACGAGCTCCAAATTGCTCTTGGACTCTTGACTTCGCTTCTTCATATCTCTCTTTTATCCATGCCAGCGACAGCAAACAAGACCACATGGGCTCCGTCACTGCAGTGCTCTCCTGCCAATCACTACAGGCAAACATCCAATCACTTCAGCCAAACAAAGCTTAGCAATGCTAATTGTTGGGAAGACACAGACATGCAGAGGTCAGAAAATGCGGCTCGGCTCTAGACTTTGCAAGTCATATTATGCCCTCCAGTAACACATTTAATCCCAAACTGATGTGATTAGAATGTTTCCTACTGTAAATTCTCCCCTCTTCTCCTCCCTCTTTATCTCTCTCATTTATGTCTGTTTCTGCCACGATAAACCTTTCCCAGATTGCTTGTGCCGTCTTCGCCGCCCTGCTCCATTTCTTCTTCCTGGCAGCGTTCACGTGGATGTTCCTGGAGGGCGTGCAGCTCTACATCATGCTGGTGGAGGTGTTTGAGAGCGAGCACTCGCGCCGCCGCTACTTCTACCTGGTGGGCTACGGTGTTCCTGCGCTAATTGTGGCCGTTTCTGCTGCAGTGGACTACCGCAGCTACGGCACCGACAGAGTGTGAGTACATGTTGGGTTTGCTTGTGAGCACACTGGCTTTCATTCTGTCTCAATGCTGCGGAAGAAACTGCTTTCCTTTCTGCATGTAATACACCAAAGATCATATGAAGGCACCGTTTTGAGTTTACATTTGCTTTGGTATTTGGCAGAATTTAAAGCTATTCATGACTGTGGATGACACAGCACCCTAGAAAAGTGCATTTGTTGGTCTCTTGCTCTGGATGGGCTTGTTTAAGCTTGCTTTAAGCTTTAAGTTGTTGTTATTTCCAGGCAGGGATTCAGATAAAGCTATGTATTCCCATTACGGGAAGTGTAGGAGCCAGTGTTTTTAGTATTTAAACCACACTAGTGACCAAAGTCTGGGATAGCTTTACCTCTCCTGTATTGATTTTGACAGTTCCTTTCTAAATCTGTCCCATATGATGTGTTAAGTTGATATGGATACCAAAGAAATCTCATGACAAGAAAAAAATACTTCCACAGTTTGGGAAAACAATGTAGAATCTGGGATGGGCTCAAAACCCTGATCTAGTGGACTTTAGAGCTGAAACCACACATTGCATGTAGACAGAGCACCGCCACTCTGTGTATGCTGTATCTACAGGCACAGAAACCCTGCTTACAACTTGACAACTTTAACAATCTTGCAGATGACGCTCCAGCAGCACAAGCTCATCATGAACTTTTAATGAAGCCGAACGGTTACTCAAGCTGCGTACATTTCCCCACTGCTGATGAGACATGGTTTTGACAGTGAAAAATGCTAACTTCTGGAGATAGTATTGCTGGATGAATGGCGGGCAGTTGCGGTTAATGTCTTCAGCATTTTATGATGCACAAATTGCAGCATGCGCATGGAGAAATCTCGAGGAAGGGAGGAGGGAGAGTTGGTTTGACCAGGGAGACGGAGAGTGAAAGAAAGAGAAAGAGACAGGAGATAAACAGAAAGATGGGCAGCGACAGAGACTGCCTTTTTGTATTTCCCACAGAAGCGACATAAGCCCTTTCCTCCAAAATACAAAGTGCTCTATAAAGCAGTGTAATGCCAAGCAGAGGACGGCTCTCCATCCCTCTCTGTTAATCTCAAAGCCATCTGAATGTAATGAAGACCAGCATCAGCAGTTTGCTTCCAAGATGTTTATCATATACGACACACACACACACACTGCCATACACAACACAACTGATAGAGAGTGCATTTGTAGATTGGCGGAGCCATAGTTCTTGGTGATGGATGAGGTGATAGCTGCCACCGCCTGAGTCTTGGCATCATGTGAATAATTAAAGCCTGCCACCGGTGGAACAATTATACGCAGCCATTGAAGGATGAGGGAAGGGACAAGGCGTGCTACACGGTGAATAGCAAAAGGTGGGCGAGGGCACGTAGTCCTGCTGCAAATTGATTTTGGGACCATAGCAGTGCTATGATGGCCGGTCTCACTTTTGAGCAAAAATATCCAAGTTGCCATCAAAAGTTACCAGGGTTTAGTAGATAAGATGGCCAAAGCTTTGCTTTGCATGTTAACCGAGCATATTATAAAGGCATAGGCAGCCTGATGGTCGGCAAGCTTTCATCAAAATCTGTGTTAGAAATCCAGGATCAAACAGGAATCTGTGAACCCAGGAAGGTAGCGTGAGCGATCACTCTAAACGTGTCCCGAAGCAAGGCCTCTCCTCGAGTCCAGCCAATGTGCCCAGTGGTCAGCAAAACAAGGGTGTGCTCCTATGTAATTTCTCCACTTTAATGAAAGTAATACATCAAACCACCTGTAAGGTCAGGAGATAGCATTACCTCAGTAATGTTTCAGTCATCCACTCTGTGTTATAGTCCACTTTGTTCCATTGAACATGCAGAATAACGGTGGCTATTTTTGAAGGTCCCTACCGGTGTTTTCTTGAAAACATATATATGCTGTACATGTATCACCAGAACAACTGACTCTATTTATGTAGATGTATATGTATTGAAACCTGTCCTGTTTACTTGGCTGACTGCAGTAAGCTAACTGTGTTAGTTATTGTTAATCTTGAGAAAACTGACTATTTTATGATTTTACTTCATTTCTTTCTTCAGGGGTGGCACAGTAAAGTTTTTTTGGCTCCACCTGCCATGTGATGCTGGCCTTCTACATTGTAGCAGCCCGTTTAGAGTCTCTCCCAACCATTTTATTTTGTTTCCTCTCTTACCTTTTGCTGGCTTCTGGCAGTGCTTTCGTTTAAAAGCACTGACAAAAATTTGTATCGCACAACAAACGCAAGATACAAACAATGTTGTGACCTGCTCATCAAAACATTGCTCCATAGCAGCAAACTTAACAAGGATACAAGGATTTGATAAATGTTACCAAACATGCACAAGGTCACAGGATGTGCTTCAAATTAAAAGGCTCCGCGTGATCTCCTTGGCTCAGTTATTTCACATTGCTTCACTTGCTCACTTGGTCATCAGCTCGCTATCACGCCATTAAGATGACTATCTCTGTAGCAAAGGCATCTTTTCAGATTGAAAGCCTGTCTCAGATCGCTGCACTGTTGGCACGAGCATGGCTTGTGTTATGACTGGCACACGTTTATGGTTTTCATTGCTTGGTTTCTAATGGAATAGTGTGCAAAGTGGCATACCAGGAGGGGAGATGAAACTAGATGTGCTCCAAAAGGCAAACTATTAGACAAGAGGAGAAGGGGAGGTAGAGGAGGCAGAACAAAAATGAGAGCCTGCAGCTCCCGCCGCCCACCACGTCTCTAAATCTTTCTATGATCTGAGGAAGGAGAAGAAGAAGGCAAATCTGAACAATAGGGGCTTCAGCATAATTTTCCAAGTGCGACATTCAGAGCATGTGCTTTGATGAGCTGCCAGGATTCTGTGCATGTTTGGTTTGTGCATGACCGTTCACTTTATGAATCCATATGCGTTTTTCTGCATTGCTTATCCATTGATATCAGTGAGGGGGAGACAGATCAAGTCTCAGGAACAACAAAAGACCAGTCAGTTTCTGTACTTTTTGTCACTTCTTTCACAATATTCTCTCTCGTTCGTCTGCGCTTTCTTTAGTGACAAAAAGCGAAACGTACAAACTTGTCTATTGCAGTTTTTTTTGTTGTATTTGTAGACTGTATTGCTGTAAATACCTCTTCTTTCATCCAGTGACTTACACACTTCAATTAGCCTTCAAATGTCATTAAATTACAGCTAATAGTCCACTTCCATCCCCCCCGTCTGAATGACAACACGCCTGTACGAACTGTAATTTTCCAGTGGCCAAAAATGGAGGCGTCTGTCTGCCGCAGAAGCGGAGATTAAAAGATTAATAATTCAACTACAGGTCATGAATCAAGTTTTTTTTTTTTGCCATTTAAAAGAAGCACTGCAACCTTCCACCATCTCTTCTGGTCCACATTTAGTTTTACTCAGAGAAGACTCATTGACTGTATTGTTTCATCTGTACTGTTTTGATATGCAGTGTTAGGTCAGGGGACCATGTTATATTTAATTCTTAACGTAATTACAGCAGTTAACATGGACATATAAGACACTTTGTTGAGTGCTAAAGGACTGTGTAGCCACGTCTGTCAGGGTCAAGGCCAATCCAATTCTTTTGGAGCGATACAGCTCTGTTTCAATTGAGAATTAACTGAATCATCCATAAATTATCATCCTTAATGGTAATTTTCTACCTTGACCCGACAAATTTAAACAGAATCGAACTAAAGTCTGGTCTCTCCCAGCCGTCAGCGTTCATCTTTTTACAGTTTTAGCTACATCCCACCCCTGTTTTTTTTTTTTCCTGCTTTATCTATGATAGTACACCTGCTCGCCCATCATTATTGCTGTCATTGACACTGAAAGCCCCCTTTCCTCCAAATTCTTACTGATGGTCATAACTCTTCAAGCCCCTGGCGGTAGTCTGTGTTGTGAAGTGCCTATTCCTCTGTGTCAGTCCAGCCTCCTACTTGATGTATATCCTCTGAGCAGGAGTATAAAGCTATAACCTCAAATCTTTGTCTCCCTCCCCTCCACCCTCACTTCCTCATCCTCTCTCTCTCACTTCATATCCCTCTTTCCTCTCTCAATCTTTTTCACTGCAGTTGCTGGCTTCGCCTGGACACCTACTTCATTTGGAGTTTCATAGGACCAGCAACCTTGATAATTATGGTAAGCGCCCCACCCAGCACCACCACTGCCACCTTCTGCTCATTAACCCTACTTAGCCTGCGGGTCGTTGCTTAAGTGGTCCACCGAGATCCCTTTTTCTAGCTCCTATCCTCCCTCTTTTCTCTGCCCTGTTGAGCATGGATGCCACCGGCGGGCCCAGAGCCGTCCAGAGAAACGAATGAGGGGTGTAGAGAATATATTGCAGTTTGTCACCACACTGCAGTTTTTTATTTATTTATTTATTTTTCTTTTGGGGGGGATGAGAGAGAGAAAGAGAGTGAACTCTGCTCTGTATGCAGTGTTGGAGTAATCTGCACTGCTATTATGATTGATTCTGTTCCCGTTCCAGCTCTGCTACCTTTTTTTCCATCTCGTCCTCACACACACACACACAGACAGCTGTGGATGCAGATCCACAACCACTATGCAAAGGAGGACACACACACTTCCTGTGCTATTCCCAACTAGGACAGCCTCTGATTCCGAATGAAATATCTCATTTATTGATCCAAGTGCTTTTAAATCTGATGTCAGGGCGATGTTCATCTAAGCATTTAAGCTCATGCCAAGCTGTAAATATTGCCTTGCCACAAGACATGTGCTCCTAATTTTCCAAGACACCGCTCAACCATCATCGTAAATATTCTGAATCAGTAAATCAACCAATAAATATCCTCAACAACTACAAATGGGACAACATTGTTGTTCCACAAGACCCAAAATGTGAAATTTCCACCCAGTTTGTTGCTAAATCCAAACAATTTGGTGCAGTCATTCACAATGGCACAGCCAGAACAGCCGAAATTACCACCTGGACGGCAACTGTATTATGATTTTTGTAGGATTTCATTTTGACAATCATAACCATTCTTATTTATTCCTTATATTCTCTTATGACCCTGGCTCAAGAGAGGCAACACAGAGGAGTCATTGGCTGGCAACAATGGTGCTGGTTAGATGGCGCTCAGATCCAACCCTGGGTGAGGGTTTGGGATATAGATGTGGTTTAAGCAGATAAAAACTCTTATTAGCTGAATGTGAACTGTGAACAGCAGTAAAGCGAAAGCTTACTAATTTCTCAGTCATTCTGAAAAGACCCCCATGCCGCCACCAGATTTGACTCATTTGAGTATTTTTATGATTACTGACTCACAGAGAAAAAGAAAATAATGGGTCTTTTTGATATCCAGCAGCCATATGACTTTTTTTTTTTATTTTTCTGACTAATTACAGTGTGTTTAGCACTTAGCACTTAGTGACAAAAGCCCAGCGCACTGAGATGCTTGACTCAACTTCATGGTTTTTGATTTTTAAATAAGAAATCTGATATATAATGCAAACAGAGTGCTTTACTTTGGGGTAATTAAAATGTAAATGCATTATAATGTCATCAGAAACATAAGTGACCATTGTTTGCTTTAAGTAAGAAAAAAATAATTAGTAAGAAAAATGTGATTAAACTAACCAATTTTACAGTGCTGTAAGCAGATTGTAACATATTGTGAGTATGTGTGAATACATCACAGACATGGGCGTCGTAGAAAGTGTTTTTTTGTTTTTTTCTAACTGTAGAAACTAAAAGCAAACAAATGGCACGGCAGCAGCTGTGCCATTTATTCCCCGTGCTTGTCTCTGAGTGTGAATATGATGAGACAAGTCTGAATAAGTCAGATGGAAAGGCTCCTTCTTGTCTTGTCTCACCGTCGAGGTTTCATGAGATTTTGTGCTCTGTTTGGCAAAGTGGGAAACCAAGTCTGGCTGCAGCGTTGCTGCAGCTCTGTGCTACAAAGTGTTCTGTTTTAAAATGAATGCAAACAGGAAACATTCAACCTCTCTCTCTCTCCCCCCCTCCCTCCCCTCTGTCTGCTGTCTCTCAGCTCAATGTGATCTTCCTGGGCATCGCTCTCTACAAGATGTTCCATCACACTGCCATCTTGAAACCAGACTCTGGTTGCCTGGACAACATCAAGTAAGAGTACTCACATCACCAAGATATCCATTAAAGTTGTCCAGAAATAGCACTCCTTGTGACGTTCCCTCACAGAATGAAAGAATGTGAGTATAACTCACTTTGAGCTGACTCCTCCTGTTTCCTTCAGTTTAATGAACCCATGGTTAAAGAGCAATGTTTGGATCATACTCTGCATTCAAGCCTGTGTTACCGAGCAATTCACTTCTTCTGTCTCCCCTTTTGATGTTTTGAAACCTTATTAAAAGTACTTAAGGTTGTGAACACCCAACCCCTTGTGTCTGAGCCTGCATGGTAAGCACCTCCTTTTAGGCAGATAGGTTGACTCAGACTGGGTTAAACCCCAACAGGTGCGTCGCCATCGTTATCTGAAGCAAACCGTTGTCTGCATGGGAAAAGGCCAGGAGACAATCTGACAAACCTGACCTGGTGTTATCTCGGTGTCAACATGCCACCAATAATATTCTTATCGTGTGTTTTCATGTGTTTTCCTGTCTGTTTATCTGCCGCTACATGTCTGCTCTCAGATAATAGAAAGTCTTTAGGGACAATTATGATGATAAAAGTCAGATTCAAACTTTATTTGGTGTTTACAAGCTTGTGAGTAAAAGTTTGAATACCTTTAACACCATACAGGTGAAATTGATTTATGGTTTACGAAAGTTTCAGCCAGTTTCTATGAATGTTTCAGCTAAAATTCCTTGAATAAAAAAATGCATATTCTCCTAAGAAGGGTGAAATTGGTGTAAATTTAAGCACCAAACAAATACTTTTGTATTGCCGTCTTTGTTCGATATACATATACTACAAGTGCAGCCCAGTCTGTTCTGCACAACATGATCAGTTGTGTTGAGAAAACTCTTGAAAATCAACCTTGCTCTGAAAAAAAAGTTATTTTCGCAGCCTAATATTTATGTTCTGGGTGAAAGTATGCATAATAAAAATAACAGGTTGTAATAACTTCTGAAAGTTTCACCCAGAAGTTTGGCTGGCTGTGGATAAAGTTGTTTTTAAGGTTCCTTTAGCCTGTAGAATGACACAGCATTTTCGCTCATTGTCTTTGACGTAAGCTCCAGCTACCTGTGTCAGGTCACACTCGTTCTGCAGATGGTGTAAAGTTGTTTTGCCGCCCGTTTGCTATGATGGATAAGGGTCTCTGCTCTGTTTTCGCTGTCTCCTTCCCTTTTTTTTTCAAACCACTCTGGACACATTAGTCTACTTTATGGCCTGCGCTCTGGCTGTTTTTTTTTTGCAGCATCACATCACTGGTTGTGTCTCAGCAGCACAGTGGCCCTGTCTGCCCCGCTCCTCTCAGCACAGTGATACACACATAAAAAAACAATCTCCTGCGAGCATGATATAGCATACTTAAGCTGCACCGTGCCACACTGCACTGTGTTTTTCCATCACAAACTCACTGCAGGATGTTCCTGGATTTGAAGTGCTGCTTTTGAGCGGGACCTACAGTAAGTGTGACCTGTACTGACATCACAGTCACCTCAAGATGACAACTTTTACCACAGCACTCACTGGATCTGTCACTTCTGAAAAACACAGAAGTTTGTTATTCTCCTGTACACTGAGTTGCATCAGCTCTTTGTAAGTTCAAACTCAGCAAGAAGTAAGTTGAGTAACACAGATGAGTTTTTATTGAAGTTTCTCACATTTACTTAGCTTCACTAAAATGAATATGGTCATCTGACTTGACATGTGTCAAAATCGTTGATTAATAGAAATGTGAACCAGAATGATTTTGCCAAAATAACCTCTAAATTATAAAATCAATTCGATGGGCTGAATAAGCCAGCAGGTAAACTTCACTGTATGAACTATTATCCATTTTCCATCCAAGCAATTGCAAATAAAACAAAAAATTCTTGCAGTTCCAAAGCTTATAAAGCTTTTTTTTGTTTTGTTTTTTGTTTTTTTTTTGCTATGGTCACTTCCAGCAAATTCTTGCTACAATTTTGTGTGTCCAAATGTGATAAATCACTGGTTTTAATCTGGAATAGCTGATGGTCTATTTTGCTAGCCTGGGCCTGCCCATACTTCCTGTGATGCTGCACAAAGTTTTGCAACCAAGTCAGTCTGGCCAAGTTGCCTATTTCTTTCAGATTCCCCCAGGAATGGGGACCAATGAAAATCTAGCATCGATTGTGGCGTGTTTAAGGCAATGACGCACTAGTTCTTTGGATCAAACAGTTTTCGTCGCTACGCAAACGTCAGAGTAAAGAGTGGTCTGATTGGTTGAAGCTTCGTCCAGTAGCGCACAGAGGCATTTGATAGACGTGGGTTAAGCCCGCCCTCTGAGAACTCGGTTTACAAAGCAGCTTGGCCAGACTACGCTCGCAGAGCAAGTAGTCGCAATAGCCAGGCTACTATTTTGCTAATGTCAGGTCTTCTTCAAAGCAGCACAATGTTCATCACAGTCACTGTGAACCACATATGTGCTGCGGTTCAAACTATGGCAGAAATACAGACACACCACCTCTAGCCACTGGATTGTCGCTCTAGTTTTTCTATTGAGGCATGGTGTGGAAATAGATTGCTGTGCTTTGATGCAGCTCCAGACCACGACTGGACAAGAACAGCAGGTATATCTAGAATATTGCAGTTCTTCTCTAGATGACATTTTCCTACTCTGTTTTCTGTCCTTTTGTCGGTACCACACTCTATTGCATAGTTTGTTCTGCAGAAAGATATTGAACGCTGGGGTTCTCAGCATCATATGATTTATTACACTGACCTCCCAGAACGCACCACACAACTGACCTCCTGACCCCAGAGACTTGCAAAGAGTCTGCAGTGTTTCAGATGACCACTGGAAAATGGTATGAAGCAGCGCAGCTTTTGTCAGGCCTCATTCATCTGACACAGTTTATAAGCCGAGACCCATTTCTCAACACACGACTGCACGTTTAGAGGAAGGCTTTAGTAACAAAACCTCTTCACCAAACATATCATAGCCTTTAACTCTGGTTTCATCATAAACACATACTAACAGGTAAGTATGATGAAACAATTATGTAGTTTAGTTTTAACATGAATTGAAATAACATTCAGTGACCAATTTGGTGCAGCAGTCATCTATTATCTTACCCTCCATGTGAGTTATCAAGGTGAACTGGTTTGATGTTGATGATGCCACGGGTTAATTAAGTCAATTTAGCCCCGTTTAATGAGGTGTGCTTTCTTTTGTGTTATCTTTCTACCATTTGACTCCTCGTTATGGTTTGATGTCACGTTTTCTGTTCAGATTTCATCATGCTGCCTTGTTTTAACATGTTTCATCTCTTTCGCTGTTAATCTTTCTCCCTCCGTTCTTTTCTTCTTTTGATTAGCACTTGCAACCTGCATTTTCTTGTGTTTATCTGGAACATCTTTTCTGTTTTTTCACCCTCCATTTCTTTTTTTCTCTCCATTTTTAGCTACCATTATTATGACGGATGTGTTATTGTAGAATGGCACTGGTAAGATGCAATGTTTCTCAATAGAGGACGTGGAATTGATATTGTGTTTGATGTGCTTTTTCCTCTCTTCACCCCATAATGGAGACAGCGGCTGCCATTGCCCTGTGATTCATGGATTACAACACAACGCTTGCACCCTTGTGATTTTATAGCAGGCTTGCTCCTGAATGCGGCATATTTAGAACATGATGGACTGAACATTTTTATCGAGACAGATGTGACTTTTAACTTGCGCAGCTTCCTCCCTGTGCAGATAAGATGCTTCAAATAAAATATTCTAACGAGGATGATTTCAAAGACACAAAACGTATATGCCGACATCAAAACCTTTTGCTCCACTGATGTCTTAAACACTTTGTGGTGATTAGCATTTTGAGCGCACCTTTGGTTAAATAATTAACACCCTGTCTGGTTGATCACAGCACTTCCTCTTTTCCTGCCAGAAACAGCCCAGAAAGTGACTTTATGTGGATTTGAAACAGGTTGAATTGACCAATTGCGGTCTCATACAGCAATGATCTGTGACGTTGCAATGAATGGCAGCTCTGCAAATTAAGTCATTTTGAAGGAAATCGGTGGCAATTTGATGCCAGGCTGAAGTAGTTCTCTGCTTAAAATTGCTCATCTTTGGCGTTTCTTTTCAACGATTAGCGCAATAAAGCTTTTCTCTCTTTTTAATGCCCCGAAAGCCTAGAAGTGCCCTGCTGCGACCCTCAGAAATGGGTAGCACATCTATATATTGCTGTTCAGTCCCCAAAGTTAAGCTAAAGTACTTCTGTTGTCTTGCTAAATAGTACACCGAACATAAACAATTTCAGGTTTAATGACGATAAATATATGAACTGCATGGTTTTGTACCTGTTGTATTAGCAGCTTTCCCAGTCCTGACAGGAGCAAATTCAGCTGAAATGCACCCTCTTCATTCAGACGCGAGCTGTTATGCTTTTCAATGACTTATGCAGTCTCTGAAGTTGTGCCTCAAGGCTCCTTCCATGCAGCTCTCAAATTCATCCTCCATATTTTTATCTGATACTTCCAGACAAAGATAAGCCATGCGCTGATATGAGTTGTAGCCTCTTCATATCCTGTCCTCTCGGATGTATTTCTTGTGACCTCATGTGTCTCTATCATAAACCATTCATCGAACAAAACCGCCACCAGTTAGAGGACAATATTTTTGTTCTCTTTGTGCCCATTGCTTGTGTTTCTGTGTCCATACCGGGGGCAGTCGCCTTGATGAAGTACCTCTCCCACCAGGTCATTAAGACAGCCCTGGGAAAATTATGTTTAATGGTTGCCCCGGTGAATTCATAAATCATTTATTTTGCCGCACACCTGGCCCATTTATAACCGCTTAAATGCGAAGGTCTGCCAGCATTTATGAGGGGAGCTGGATACTTCAGTGAACCAGGATAATTGTGGTTATCAGCTATAAATCACTTCTCAAAATGTATGAATGTCTGCCCTTGATGTTTGGATGCAGATGCTCTGAATGTTGCTTTAATCTCCACTGTCTTGGTGTGTTATTTCCCACTTAATGTCTTAATTTGTACATTGCATTTGGATTACTTTCCATCTTTTTGTCACGTGATTTAATTTATTTCTGCCTTGTGTTGTTTTGTTCTCGTCATGTCGCTCAGCTATCAGGATTATGAACCTGAGATCAAGTAAGACAAAATTGGAAGGGGACATTTTCCCATAATGCCACTTCTCATTTACTCATCGATATGACCAAACCCACAACCCCAAATCCATCTGCCTCTCTGAGTCATTATTATGATTTATTGTGGAGTACTCAGTCACATTAGTGTGCACACAGCACTCTCTGTCTTCGATATACATAGCCCACAGATGTGACAAGCAAGATGAGCTTTAAATGGCACGTGTATCACCACAGTACAGTCCATAGATATACAGTATATTAGCACTGGACTGTAGATAAGAGCACACATTTGTCAGTTGTCAGTCATTTTTTCTTTCCTATCTGCATCCACTCTGGAAAAATTCTGACATGAATCAAATGAAGCAAATTTAAAACTATCATAATAATAACCATGTTTTATAATTAATAGCAGAATAATTCCCATTTCTAGATAAATGGATGTTCAGATTGCACATAGATGGAAGCAGGAATGCTAAGATGTGACCACCCACTTTCATTTTATTCAGGTATTGTGTGCACAGTACTTAACCAGTGTTACATGATTATTTGCGTAGTTGTGCTTTGACAGCGCTTGCCACTCAAATTTGAGGCTGTAAAATGACTTAATCAGCTCAAAGGGAAGATCGTCATCATGCAGGCTGTTGCACATGACAGATGCTGGCAAGATATTAATCTGAACTCCGGCTCGTCTGTTGCAGCGCACAGGGACTCACCAAAATACCAAAGAGGGTGTAGGTGAAGAGTCACTCATCTGCACTGTGTGCCCCCCGTATGAAGATAGAGCCCTTCATTCTGTATTGACTCTGCAGTCCTCATTTATCCGAGTTCAAGCTTTCAGCTTGAGTAAGAGTTTATAAGACACTCATCCCCACCTCAGGTAATAGAAGCCAACATGTACTGTGCTCAGGTAAATAGTGTTCTGATGAAAAGGCTAGATTTGTTCCCCTTCCATTCATACACACCTCCATTATCGTATTTTTGAATCTGCAGTTTTATCATCATCCATGGCATCACTTGAGAGAGTGCAAGGAAATGGAAGCAAAGGCAGAGAGTCAGAAAATGAGGACAAAACCGTTGTCATTTTTCATCACTTTCTTTTTCTTCTTCATAGTTGTGTCTTTTCTCCCTCTCAGAGGAAAACCTTGATAACTGTGGATTAAATCATACCTTGAAGTGATTCATTTTTAACCTCATAAAATATTGGTACCACTCGCACTGCTTCCCATAAGTTTTAAAGCATTTTGAACAGACTAACTTTGTCATATTGTTTGTAAAATTCCAGATCATGGGTGATTGGGGCCATTGCCTTGCTTTGTCTGCTGGGCCTGACGTGGGCCTTTGGCCTGATGTACGTCAACGAGAGCACGGTGGTCATGGCCTACCTGTTCACCATCTTCAACTCCCTGCAAGGAATGTTCATCTTCATCTTCCACTGTGTGCTGCAGAAGAAGGTATGCCTTCAGATGTACACGATGTGCTGTGTGAAATTAAGTTAATGATGTGAAGTCATTAACTTAATTTCATGCTCTGGCAAATATGCCAGAAAAACATCTCCCAAAGTATGTGATTGCTACTGTTGGATGTTGCCTCATCGTTAGCTTCCTGTATCTGTGCTTTTATTTCATGCAGGTGCGAAAGGAGTATGGGAAATGCCTGCGTACTCACTGCTGCAGCGGCAAAAGTGTGGACAGCTCCATGGGCTCTGGAAAAGGCACGGCCTCTCGTGCACCGGGACGTTACTCTACAGCATCACAGGTGGAGCCACGTCTCTTTTTAACATTGTTGATTAACCGCACTTGACAGCATTTTCTGTCGGACAAATGAACACTCATATCATTTTGGATTACCTCTGAATTTTATCTTTAAATAGGTGGAAGAGAGTGCGCCCTACCACAACTTGAGAAACTATTTTAGAGGTGACATGATAGATTGCACAATATAGCGTTTGTCCTTGTTTGCAAGTGATAGCAGGGAAATGTAGTACTTGTGGAGCTGAACATTTCCTCAGCACATGAAGCCAGTGTGCAATTTATTTTCACTGAAGCAGACTGTGCATCAGAACCCCGACGCTGACTAAAGTATTGGCTCGATCCTTGCGAGGAATTTGTTCATGCTCGCAGATGCAGATTTGACTCTCTCTGCCAAAATATGTGAATTCTACCCCCTCGTAACTTGTTAATGGATTCCTCCCACATCGACATGAAGTATAGGATGGATTGCCATGATACACTGTAATTGAACATCATATCCATATCCTAAAGATTGTGATTTCCTTCCAGTGTTGCGTTATATAAATAGTCCTCGGAGTCAAGCATGCAGAGGCAGCCCACGATACAAGCTGGATTCTGCACACAGATCAAAGCGTTTAATTATACACAGTGCTTTGACAAGATGGCTTTAACCTCATGCTCAGTCGCTTTATGTGAGCGAGACAGGAATGGAAACATTCAGAATGACGTGCTTGTTTATTGCTTACTCCGAGGCTTCTGAATGAATGTGTAATCAGCAAAGTACATTTGAACCCGCTGGCTGTGAAGTTTTTATCTGTCCAAAAAAAAAAAACAAGACGGGAAGCAGCAGTGTCACTTCCAGCCCATCTGTGTGTTCAGCGCTGGGGACAACGTGACGTACGATATGTTAATGACATCTTCTGTGTCAGTGTGCCTTCCTGTTGGAGTGTATGAGCAGTGCGTCTCCTGACATGCCGAAAAACAACATATCCGTCTGAGAGCGCTCCACTGATCATAATACCTCTGCGTGGGTGTTTTTTTTCCCCCACATCATTTATGATTAACTTTTTATGAATATAAACATGCTCACGGTCTGAATGTCACCCTTAAATGGAAGATTTCAGGAAGTGATCCAGATTTAGTCCATGATGATGGCAGTGGCGATGACTTAGGCAAGCTGAAACCTGTCTGAGGTATTTGTAGCTTAGACCCTGACATATTTCTATTGATGTTGACAAAGACAAATAAAAAATGAGACCTCACTTGTAATAAACCTGAATTGTCCATTTCGCCTCGAAACATTTGACACATCACCAAACCTGTTATGTATCAATTTGAGCCCCTCAGGCACAGGACAGAAAGTAGTGAGCTCCGTGGTTGGATATCCAGACCCTTAGCTTGTGCAACGGCCCGTGGGACTGTATCATAATTAACCAGCATGAACCCTTTTAGATTGAGCCTTTGAAACCTGATTCAGAGAGCCTGACTGATGACTTTATTATTGACTTCACCTATCCCAGCACTCATGCTCATCTTTAATTGGAGGTTACTTATCCCCACAGCTGACATATTTCATGCCTGAAAAAGGAGATTAAAAAGTCTCTATTCTTGCTTCACATCTCAGGCTTTTTCAGAAAGTGCATGCATGTACAGGAATACACAATAACACTGGCTATGTCTTCTATTGAAATGAAGTTATCCTCCATGCGTAGACTTTTAACATTTTAGTTGTATTACTGAGTTCAGAGTGAATATTTTTTGACATTTTTGACATGTTGTTTGTCTCTGCAGAGCCGCATCCGCCGAATGTGGAATGACACAGTCAGAAAGCAGTCAGAGTCGTCTTTCATGACTGGAGACATCAACAGCTCTGCATCACTCAACAGAGGTACTTGGTCCCGTTGCAAATATCCTTCATGAATGAGTCCTCAATACGCCGGGCTTCACCTTAGGCTTCATGACGAAAGCAAAATACAGTTATTCACAAAAGCTTTTTTTTTCATCAGTTGTGGTACTGTACCAGTCGCTTTCCATTTAATGAGATACAAAGACCAAGAGAAGAGAATCATTTTTTTTCTTTCACAAACAGAGCTTTTAACCACAAACCTCAAGTCAAGGTAAAACACTCACTTCACAGTAGTTTGCCTTGATTAAATATCCAAGCAAAAGACACATTTTCTCCTCAACTGTTAATTATCTTCTCATATTAAAGCAAGGTATTAAATGTAAGAAATTAAATTCATCAGAGCTTCCATCAATAGCCAAGTAACTACTCGAATGTCCGGGCGCATAAAGAATGTGATTGTGAATATGAGACAGATTGAAAGGATAATATGCATCTTTGATGTCATGCTGCTTCACGAAATTGTTTATCATGTCTTTTATTTTGAAGCATCAACAAATCATTCCTACCACCTACTAATTTAAAGTAGTCTATATAAAGAATTTTATTTAATACAAACAATAAAAATAATAAGTTTTATTTGTTAGAGCAAAAAAAAAAATCTAGTTGTGGGGCATTTGATAAGGGTTTTAAAATGTTTTTGTTTATTATATGTCTTTGTTTTTTCCCCTTCCTGTCTACATAGTTCAACTGTGTGCCATCTAACGGCACAAGCCTTGAGAATGAAACTGGCCTTACTCTCAGGAAAAGTGCTGAAAAACAACCTAAAAATCAATTCGGTGGAATTCCCCTCCCAGGAACACGTTAATAAAAAGTATTTTACCATAATGCATTTGACAGCGGTGCAGCAAATAGAGTTAACTTCAGAGTCTCTCTCAGGTTATACAGAAAATAGACACCAGACTACATCTGACATCAAGTGGCAAAAAGCGCCCTGGCTGGCATCCATCCCTAACGCTCTCCCCACTCATTGCATCTCTTGATGGAGGGCTCCAGTTCCACACTGCTTGCTCTCTAAATTCGCTCTGGGCGCCTGCTTGCGTCGACACTAATGCATAGTTACAATGATGGATTAATGTTCGACACAGGGAGGAAGTGTCAAGATCTCAATAATTAGACACTCAGCTTAGCACCATCAACAGACACAGACTTTATCCGTTGTGGAGAGGCTGAACTGTGTTTGGAGGTGTGTCCCTAGGTCTGGAGTCAAAGAAAAACCTGCAAGGATCTTCCATAAAAGCAAAACAGGGAGCTAGAAATGGTTCATTTTATACCCCTTTCTTCTCAGCAGGCTTGATGTGTGCCATCACAGATCTGATGAGGAACATATGCAAATAGAATTGCTCTTACCCGGGCCTGCTTCCATGTTTGTTATTAAGGAATTATGAGTTAAGGAGTGAATAGTTCTTGCTGATTTGTCCTTTTGATTCGCTTCACTCGCTTCGCACCTGACAGCGAGCGTGCAGCTGACACTCGTGCTGAGCTGCTCTCAAGAGCGGAGTCACGCAATCATCTTGATAGCGTCGCATGTTCAGTGTGTCCCAGCAGTCAGGTTTATTGTGCTGCACAATCAGAGCGGTTTTGGAAATTGTCCAATTTATCAAACACAGACACAATAAGTGGGGGATCTGTCATTGAGAGAATTCAAAAGAGGGCTGGTGTTTATGGAACACACTGTAATTAGGCCATGCAGCTACAGCTACAGCAAATTACTGTTTTTTAAGATCGAAACTGATTCTGATTTCCAAGCTCAATTATGATACGTCAATACTAAACTCAAGCAAAAAAAAATGGATTAATGCTGAGAGATGGACATAAATCAGCGGCACCGTAATTATTTTTTGTTTCGTACAAATAAACATTTCTTTAATGAGAACACCCTCAAAAAGTATAAGACAAACTTTTGAAGAGATGGGGAGAGGTAACTGGTTTCAGATAAGAACATAGCTGTGCACTCATCCCTCAGAAAAAAAGCTGTCCTTTCATGCACATGCATGTATTTCCCTCATAAGTCTTGAGTTCTCTATTTAAAAATAATAGCATCATGGGCTTCTTGTAAACAGGAAATGAATGTGAATGTTTCCAGCATACTTGATATTCTGCATAATGCAGTCAAAAACTTGAAAATAAAATATTTTTATCAGCAGCAAAGAAAAACAAACATCAGGGAATCAGCACCATTCATGTTTTAGATTGCAGCCCTCAAATGTGCAGCTAATCACAGAGCTCAGACTGTGAAGGTTGCTTTGGTGTGCTGCGATGTGGCCGGAAAGTGATGAGTCACTCGAGCAAGATCCTGGCACCAAGTGTCTGAGGACAAGCATCTCATACATAGAAAAGGAGCCTCTGTTCTGTTTGTGCAAAGGAGGCGAGTTTGAAGCTAATGACCATACAGACCAAAAAGAGGACATGTCATTTTAACCAGAGGTTATTTAAGTCATGGCAATAAGGAGAATGATGAAAAATAGAACTTAGAAAATATGACACCACACAAGAGTGTTTGCATTTGAATGTCAACGTCATAAACTTTGATAGCAACTATAGCCATGATATCCTTACTCTAATCCTAACTAAACCCACTCCTGATGCCTAAACCTAACTAATCCATGAGCAAAGGTAGAGTGATAGCAATCAAATGATACAGTGAGATAAAAACACACACACACTTCACCATGCAGAGGAGTCCAAAGCTTGACAGGTCTGCCATTTCTAATCACTGCCGTCTCTGTTCAGGGAAGGTCTTTAGTGAACACTCAATTAAAATCATTTAGAGCACTCTCTTTTTTATGTCTTACCACAGCCTCAAGGACCGAACAGCGTCCTGAGGGATTACTGTATTCTGTCCTGTTTGAGTCCAGAAATGTAACAGTTGTGTGTTGTGTTGGTCATGTCGGTGCTTCTTTGTAATTTCTGTCTGTTAACACGAGTGTGCTGCCTGAATGTGGAGCGCAAAAACAGGCTTAACGCTAATGGCCGGCATTAACAATACAATTAACACATTTTCCATCGGCCCCCATTAGCCATGTCAGTTCAGCTCTGCCACTTTCATGTAGCAAAACCCCTCACATTGATGATCATGTGATCATTTGGATGTTAATGGCTGTCATTGCTCAGCTGCATCTGCCCAACTGATATGTATGTTCTCTTTCTCTCTCCGTCTCAATTATCTACCCTCCTACCTTTTTTCTGTCTCTACGCTCTTCCTCTTTTTTTCTGTCTCACTCTGTCTCTTTCTGGCTGCTCCAGGGGCTATGGCTAACCATCTTATACCTAATGCACTCCTACGTCCTCATGGCACTAACAATCCCTATAATACATTGCTTGGGGAATCGGCAGTCTATAACAACCCTCTGGGCATGTACAACACACAAGGTGTGCTGGCTTCTTTTCATTCTTTAACATTGTGACTAGGGCAGTGTTTTTCATGTCTGGTCCAGCAGAAACTGTGAGCTTGCACATCTTTGTTCCTGCCCAGGAACAGGAAGCAGCTTTATGATTGGAGAGTTAAAAGTAACAAACTTGCACAAAACTGGAAATGCCAGTGTTCACCCTTGAGGTGTGTGTTTTGTTTTGTTTTTTTATACAGGGCTTTGATTAAAAAAACACTGCTCTAGATGTTGTGTGTTAGCACTGAAGCAACTATAGCTTTGTCACAGAAATCCCACAGGTCTGTTCTGCTGTGGGGTTTTTCATTGGGGGTGTATTCTGCTTCTGGACTGGGCGTGCCGTTCGGTTACACCCAGATGTGGCTCTTTGGCCGGCATAGCACTGTGAAAATGATCAAGAATGGGTGCCTGCAGGGAGCCTGATACATCCCCAGTCATTTATTGTAAATGTGCTCAAATGTTGTCAGTGAAGCTTGTCTGCTTTGTCTTCTGTGTCTCTGTTTTTAGTCTGAGCTTTTCTTTCTTTTTATGCTGCTGGTGGATAGTCAAACGTTGTTGTTTGAAATAACTGTCACTGGCAACTCTGACATTTAAATTTCAAAAGTGATTAATTTATATTGCACAGAAAAGTATAGTCTGAAGAGCAAACATGAGGCTTGCCATTAATTCTGTTCTCGTAGTGTTTTTATATTGTTAGCATAAATAGCATTCAGTTTTTTAAAACTTTTTATAATACATAAATAATAATACATACATAATACATAATTAAGTCAACACACATTTGAGCTTCACAGTATTTAGCTTTTTTGGAGGGATGGATTTTCACTACATTAGTCTTTGACTATAACACCAATACAAATGTTAGATATGAGTATAAGAAATCATCTCTGATCAGCTAGATATCCATGTTAACATGGGCTCAGTCTAACTGCTGAAAATGTTATATTCTTTTTCTCTGTGCAGAGCTTTTATTATTTTATTCCAACTCTCGGCAGTCAGTATGAGATCATTGTAACTTTGTGAGTCTGTAAAACGGAGATACTCGTGTAAAACTGAGATAAAAACTCACAGAGAGCTTTGATCAGGGGCTAATTTATGTATGCAATACAAGTACTGCATGGGAGCTCGTGACAGAGGGCCATAATTCACTTACACTGCCGCTGATGCAAAAGAAATATCCGGAAGGATGAAAATGCTAATGCGTCAAAAGATTTACTGATGTATTTGGCACTCAAGTAGCGTTGCCATGTTTTACCCCCCAAAAGATTCTGCTCAGAAGTTTCAGCAAAATGTTCTTCCTCATATTAAATATGTCGGGGGTCATTGTATGGGTGCACAAAATTTGCATGGTGACATGAGGCGGTTGCATCCCAGCAACATTTTCTTGATGCGTCATCAGCATACTGTATGTGCACATTTCTCTTCTACCTGTCACTGTTATGCTTATTGTGTTTTCTTTTCTTCTTTCTTCCCCTCATGCTGTCCCTAAAAGAGCCCTACAGAGAGACAAGTATGGGAGTCAAACTAAACATTGCTTATCAAATGTAATTGACTTTGGCTTTACTTTCTTTTTATTCGATGCTGACAAAGGGGTAATGACAACAACACGTCATTCCCTTTGGAAGTAAAAGCTTTCTTTGATGACAAAGGCCGTCACTGTTTCAAGTAGACCTGTAAAGATCAGTTTAAGTCACCTCCTGGATTCCACTGCTTACTGTGTTTGCTATCACACTCTGAATAAGCTAATCCAATTCCAGTCAACGTTCAGACTCACCTCAACATTTCATGATGCACATCAATATACATTGATCTGTATTCTTTTCAGTGGCTATTGAGCACCCATGCCTTTGTTCATGCACTTATTCTCTTTTTCCACTCTTCACTTTGATCAAGCCAAGACATTTTTTGAAGGTCTCAGAAATGAGCCATCAGAGGACAAACTTATGGGCTTGACATTTTAACAAGCTGGATGGCCTTGTCCGATGCATTTTGAATTATTGTCAAGAATCTTGCTTTGATGCTGATGGCATAGACTTGGTCAAACTGATAAAATATGAACAGAGAGAACAGAAAGTCTCATTCCTTCCAGCGTGGGGTGATACTGAAATGTCTGAGCTGTAATTCATGTCCAGAGAGAGGTCAAGTTATGTTCACACGGACAAAGCAGACATGAATAAATTCCTTCCTTTTTCCAGTATTACAATGTTACACTGCAATGCTCACAGGGACATTATGGCTGGGGTCCAAATTTACAGCTGTTGCTCTGGTTTGTTTTCACTTTCAGTGTTAATTGCATGGCCAAGGTTCTTGTCTTTGTTCGCTTGAATGCAGTGCTTTGTGTTGCTGTGCTTTGTGTTGTTGCGTGTCGCACCACTGCCATCGAGTAGTCGAATGATAGTTATTGTAGTTATTTTCGTGACAAGGTAAGTGTACATGATGTTCATATTTGCAGTAAATAGGCTTTTAATGTTTCCACAAAGTGCACTTTACAGAATTGTGTGTGACTTAACGTGCTGAGGGCTTCGGGGTCACGACGTATTTCAGAAGAAAAGGGCTACAGTATTTGATGGGTACAACGTGTTTGTTAAAAATGGCTGACATTTAGCTGTGGCAATTACATCCCATCAGATTTCACCCTTCTCATTCGCCCATTCTACCCCCCGACCCAATCCATGTTTGTCATTCCAGAGGGAATCCTGAACAATGCCCGGGATACAAGTGTCATGGATACTCTACCACTGAATGGTAACCATGGCAACAGCTACAGCATCGCCAGCGCTGAGTACATGAGTGACTGCGTCCAGATCATTGATCGGGGTTATAACCACAAGGAGACCACCCTGGAAAAGAAGATTCTGAAAGAGCTCACCTCCAATTATATCCCCTCCTACCTCAACAATTCCCACGAGCGCTCAACCGAGCACAACCGCAACCTAATGAATAAGCTGGTCAATAACGTTAGCAACGGTGGTAAGGACAGTGGCTACGGGATGGGCTTGGGAGTGGGGATGGGCATGAATGTGGCGCTGAGCCTGGATGACCATTCCACCTTTGGGCCGCACCACGACGAAGGCCTGGGCCTGGAGTTAATCCGCGAGGAGTCCAATGCCCCGCTGTTGCCTCAGAGACCACTGCCCTCACTGCAGGCGGTGGACAACCTTAACAATCACCTCCACCAGTCGGCGCCGCCACCCCTTCCACTGCCTCACCACCCCTTCTCGTCTGCCACGGCCTCCTCCTCGTCTCGGAGGAGGATCCCCCAGGAGAACAGTGAGAGTTTCTTTCCCCTGCTTACTAACGAGCACACCGAGGATGAGGGCTCATCACCCAGCCACAACCACCAGAGAGACTCTCTCTATACCAGCATGCCCATGCTGCCCGGCCTTCCTGACGTGTCTGCAGAATCTGCTGACGGCTCCAAGGACAGCGGGGACGCCAAGAGCCCAGAGGCCAGCTCGGACGACGTTTACTACAAGAGCATGCCCAACTTGGGCTCACGTAACCACCTCCATCAGCTGCACTCCTACTACCAGCTGGGGCGGGGCAGCAGTGATGGCTTCATCGTCCCCCCAAACAAAGAGGATCTATCTCCAGAAGAGGCCCAGCCGGAGCCCTCGCACCTGGTTACCAGCCTATAGGCCCAACACCCAGCACCTGCTCCTCCAGTGTCCCTCCTATTACTGTAGTCCTCCTCCCCGTGCCCCCTTGTTCCATCAGTCGTTGGCAGTGGTAGCCTTTCTTTTTATTCTGTATCCCGAAGACTGAGGCAGAGCAGATGAGTTTGCTCTGTACTGACCACAAACAGGATAATAATTGCTCGGTATGGGGGCTAATATGTGACTATATTTGGTTAAACATTGCGGGAATCTGTTGATGTTGTGTTCCCCCCCTTCCAACCCTGTGTGGTTTGGCGTGTTTTGTCTCAGTGTGAAAAGAGACAATTGCTCACACAGGATTTTTAGGTCTCAGATATATAGTCTGACAGTCAAAATGAACTGCAGAGCCCCAAGCTATACAAGTCTAAACCATAGACTTCACCAGAATAAATGGGAGATTTAAAAAAAGGACTATTTTATTATACTTCTGTATCTATATTGACTTTTTGAAAGATTTTCTTCCTCTATGGTGAGTTGCAGCACATTTTGTTTGCTGAAGTGTTCCTTCAATGAAAAAAAAGACAAAAAAAAAACAACAACAACAACACAAACACACATTTTGAACAATGACCATGACGGAATTATTGATCGTATGCTTTCAAGCATAGCTGTTCTTTTTTCTTTCATTTTACTGTAATAACAGTTGTTAAAAGAGGGAGAAAAAAAACTAATAAGATAATTATGAGATATTTCTATGTAATTGTACAGATAACTAGCATTGCACACAATAGTGAGCTTTTTTTTGTTGCGAGCAAATCCTTTGTCTCTGTAAATGTAGTGGTTAGGAGCAATTTTGTTCTGTTGTGCTGGCCTTTCTGGATTTCTGGTACCAGTCTGTTTTTTTTTTATCACTTTCCAAGAAATGACCATCTACAGTAAATAGAAGCAAAATAACACAAAAAACATCACAACAAAACACTTAATCGTTCAGGCATTTTTGTGCTACATATTCATCTTTGTTTCCAGGTTTGTTTCCTGTTTCAGTTTGATTTCTTCTCCCTTTGCTTTTACTGTGTAGATAGCAGATCTCTGATCCACAGGTCGACAAGGCGACAGACTTAGTCCAAGTTAATCATGAGGTGTCCATTGGAAAGGCTCACAGTGCATTCTGCATCTCTATTGGCATTCAGAAAACAAAGAGAACAAATTGAACATTGATGAGCACTAGGCACTTGTACAAAACAGAAAGATGGTTGTTTTACTTATTAAAGAAAGAGCTTTTGGAGTGAGAAAAACTGGAAGTGTTTTTGTTTTTCTTCCCAGAGGAGAAAATCTATTTATTTATTTGTTTCCGTAAACAGTAATAACATGGAGAATGGAAGTAAGTTTAGTGGCACAGATAAGTTTTTATTATTGGCTATGATTATGGCTTCTTATTTATTCCTTTTTGTAATGGTTTCCAAGTTGAATGACGTCATAACTAATATTTGTTGTAACAGTGAAACTTGTTTGCCAACAAATAAATTACTGACTACGATTTCTCACTTAGCAATGACAAAGTTTTGCCTGGGTCTTGGAACTCTTTTATATGGATCTCAGCGAAGGACCTCCAAATGATGGAACGATCAGTTCATTTTTTAATTATCAGTTAATACCCCTCATTAGCCCTCTGTCCATTTTAGTGCCAAATAAATTTTGGCCCAGCAACAGTGGATGTGCTCTGTATGCTCTGGTCTGCTTTACAATAGAAGCAGTGATTTCATAAGCTGTAATAAATATTTCAATATCATTGCTGGTGTAACCAATGAATTCTTACAGATACTGTATGTTTCACATGAGTTTGAAAAGCTAAGCAGGAGACATGGAAGTCACTCGGACCATTCATCCTGCAGAGGACATGAACAGAGGTAAGTGTGCACTGTCCCATGAAGTGTTTCATGTCATAGCAACTGATAATCCACCTAATTATTGAGCAATAGCTTTTTTTATATTAAAAGAACAATGCGGAACGTTTAGGTGAAAATTCTTGCCGGCCACCTGTGCATGCTTGGCACACAGGAAAAATTTCATTTGGTTGCAATCCGCAAACTCATTGCTCGATATCGCCAAATCCTGCACACTGCACCTTTAATATGGCATCAAATGACTATGAAAAGTTGAGTTCATTGTGACAATATTTCATTCTCATCAACGTCCTCAGCCTGCCCAGCACCAAAAAACCACCCTGAGAAAGTTAGTGACCAGCTAGTTAACATCATGAGGCATTTTGCAGCTAAAGATCCCGCTTTTGGAGTTGGTGGAGACCTAAACAAAGCTAAAAGGGGAATGAATACGAGAAACACGAATACGCAGAAAGTCTGCTGGATGTGGTCACGACAACAACCTTTTAAGGTGATAGATGATACGTACAGCTTGATTTGCTGCCCCCAAGTGGTCTTTTTGATTAAAATTTACACATGAGAAAAATTAATGATGCATGTTGTCATGGTAGTTGCAGTTATTGATTGCTGATTGATGCTCATTTGAGTTGCTTTTGCCCAAATGATTTTGGCTTGCGAGAAGGATAAACCAAAATTTGCCCATCAATTTTTGTTGCAATCTTGCTGACCTGCTGACACATGATTATCCTGTCCACCTGTTGACTGTGAGCACTACATTTACTCACCTGGTCAGCCAACTCTTGAGAGAATCATTGGCGTCTTTAGCTTTCTAAATGTTCAGTGGTGTTTTGTGCTGGTCAGCTGTTTATTAGAGGGAGCTATTTACAAATGGGATCACGTTTGACATCACACTGAAAATTAAATGATGAACTCAGCACAGTATTTCAACCACAAGGGACTCAATTAAATTTGCTCAATAATACTATAAAATACGTGATTGACATTACGCTTCAATACTGAATAACTATAGATACTATATCCCTACTATACTCAGCTCATAATGTGCTTGCCTATGGACTAATAATAAATTAATTGAAATGCTGTGTAATGAGCAGTCACAGGCTTTCTGTTCTGCTCCTTCACCATGTTTGCCTGTAAAATTTCACAATATCCTGCTGTAGCATATTGTAGGGAGAAAGGGAGAATTCAGCCAATTCTCACAGAGCTGGGACTGTGATTGATGGCTGAGTCATTGTGAAAAATTGCCAGAGATGTTTGGCACCTCTTATTACAGTCAGGATCTTGCGGGCGGGTGGGTGGGTGTGGTGTGGTGGTGCTCTTCTTCCAGCCCATTTAAGCATGGATCTCCACGAAGAGATATGACTTGGGTGGACAGAGAGAGCCCTGGTCATCAGCGCTGTATCATTTTGAATGGCATTTGCAAACTAGGGCTGGTTCATGAAATGTGCTGAAAATGTGACTCTGGCCTCGTCTCCGCTTTATTAATGAGTGGTTACACAAGCTCATAAGCCGCCCCGGCCCTGATGCTGCCCAAGAACATGCTTGCACGGCACAAAATGACACAGTGAATAAGCAGTGCTGCAGCTCACTCCCCATTAGCTTTGCAGACTTATGTCATAAACATGTTTACTGGTACATAAAAGCAGCCAGTGTGTGATATTTTATCTTTTATTTTCTGACCAGCACAAGTGTGTATATTGATTTTCACCTGCAAGGCCATCAGATTTTAGACTGAAAACCTTAATTGCTGAAAGTTTTCTGCTTACATCCCTAACCACAAAGTAAGTGTTGAAACATGCTCAGTGCACTTTAAGTGGTTGAAGCACTTTGTGGATTACAAAGAAATAATCAATATATGGTGTTTTTGCTATTTTTTGGTGTTAAGATGTTTTTGGATCGAGATTTAGGAACACTCATTTTCTTTGTATTTACTTCACAGTTTATAAAAAAATAACATTTGACAAAGCTTTATTTACACTTTTAAAGCCATGCTTATGACATAAACACGTTTCATGCCCCTGAGGACACTGGCAAGCTGTTTCATCCCACCAGCCATGTGACTGGAGATATCCTTGTTGCTGACAGTTAAGGGTGATTTCCCTGCATCCTGTACCTCCAACCCTCAGTCTTTTTTTTTTTGCCTTCAGTGTAACTGAATTGTCATCTTATGTACTTTTCTATATATAATCAGTGTAATCAATACACTTAAAATGATTATTACTCTTTTGTTGTCAGTTTTTGATGAACATTTCTGGGACTGTCTTTTGCTATAATTTGATGTCACTCCTATCCAATTACACAGGAAAGCTCTGTTGAACAGTTCATTGCAGGAGGGAAAATGGAGTCGAGACACTGTGGACGTGCTGATAGGGACCATTTGTGATCTGTCAGGTCAAGGAGGTGGTATTGTGGAAAACTGCTGTATGCCATTCATGTCTTCACAAGGTTGTGCAGCTGTGAATATGTGTGTCCATGTATGGTGTGTTTGACGATGTGAAACTGAATGTATGTACACAGTGAGCGAATGAGTGTACGACCATGACTTTGCTGTGACACAAAAAAGCACATATCTTTCATATCTTTTCATATCTTGCCACTTGAAAAATCAATGGCTGAACGCCTGGCAGAATTCCAAATGAAAGGTGAATCAATGTCATCTCCAGCTTTGTGTATTGGGACAACTTGACAGCCTTAGCACATAAAAGAAAATACCTCTCTGGCTTTTTTTTAGCCAAGATAACATTGATTTAAGATGCAGCAGAGGATTTTGTCAATGTTTGCCACTTTGGGGCCCAAAGTGTCCAAGACTTTAGGTTGTGGTCGTACTTGAGATATTAAAGCTTGTTCCATACGGAGACTTAATGCTCCTCATAAAAAGAAGGTCACAGAACTTTTGTTATGATCAAACATATCAATAAATACAGGGATATCATATTCGAGGAAGAATATGACATACAGTAGAATACAGGCTAAAAATATAGGGCACAAGGACAAAAAAGAGGACAGGACAGAGTGCTGAGGAAAGGATCATGGCCTAATTTTACAGGGATACTATAATAATGCTAATAAAAATAAAAAGGAAATATCGTAGCCTATATTATGTGAGTAATTTCAGTCAGTAATATCATGAATTAAAAAGAAAATGTAATAATCTTAATATTATGTACAACATGGTCTTTATTACTTCCTAATTCTGCAGTTAAACCGAATAGTTCAGCATTATTTGACGGAAATAGCCGAAGTAGTATCGGAAGTGTTGCATTGTGGGGCGTCTGCTTCCTAATTGCAAATGTCTGGCAGGTGTGTTGTTAGCTACTGCAGTTTCAACCTGCTGAGCCTTTCCGCTCGAGTTAGCACCCCAAAAACTGTCCAGTTTAACCAACAGAAGGTATGTCAATACATAGGAAATGACAGAATTAGAAAACGTAGCACGAATGTGTAGCGGCCCAAAATACGGAAATGCAAAGTGACTTTAACGGCCGGCTAACGTTAGCGTTAGCTTAAAGCTGTAGCAGACACTTAAAGCGGATGTTCCTCTTTGCAACAGTACCTGTGGTGGTGACCTGAAAACACAATGATGGAGTACAAAACGCTTTCGAAAACATACCTGGACAAGACGCACAAAGGTGAGCCTTGACTTTATGTTTCATAAAAAACGTTTCACTTTTTCCACTTGTGTGAGAGAGGAGGCTTCAGGGTTGAAGGTCGTTGAGTTTGGTGAAATGAGAAGTTAGTGAGCATGATTAGCAGAATGTTGTTAGCTAAATATTAATACCAAAAGGGAACATTTCCTGACTGTTTACAGTGCTCTATGTTAGGCTATAGTCTGTTGAGTTTTCATTTTGTGGTCATGCCAGTTTATGTGGATGTTAAATTTGGTTTATTTACATTTTTATTAAAAATATGACTCTTATATGTGGGTGCAAAAGCTTTTATTAACAATATGGTTTATATGGTAATTTATGAATATTACAACTGGATCATTTATGGAAAATATTTAATTGCTAGCCGCAGGTCTATCTGTCAAAAGACCTAAAAACAGGCAGAAGTGTTGTATTGATTAGAGGCACAGTAGATACAACACTAGCCTCACAATTATGCGTTTGACATTGTTGGGGCTGCAACTGCTGTTGATTAAGATGATAATTGTGTTTCTTTGATCGTTTTGGTCTCTAATTTCAATGAAAATAGTGGCGTTTATCCATCATTATTTCTCAGAAACTTATCTGTGATGTCAAAATGTATGTTGTTTTTTCTGAACAGCAGTGTGAAACCAAAACATACTCAGAGAACACCGAAAGAAAACATAAACTGTTCACATTCACAACTGGAATGATGTGAATTTCTGGCATTTTTGCCAGATGACAACAAATAATTAGTTGAATGCTACATTGTACGGTGCTTCGGTTTTAGTGACGGTGATGATGAAAATACTTTCGGTGTAGTTGTGCATTTGGATAAATCACCTGAATTCTTCTCTGCATGCATCTCTCTGTATCTTAAACTCGCTCACACTCCCCCTTGTCACTTTCACTCCCTTCCCTCATAAATAGACTACACTTCATCATGTCTTATCACAGCCTTGTTTTATGACAGGAGGAACAACCAGCAAAACCCCTCGTACCTTTTTTAATGCCTGACAGTATCACAACACTTAGTCATTTGGGAGAAGCAAACAGGCCCCTCATGCCACGGGCAAACAGGTTACGTGACATTCACAAGTATCCTCTGTGAGTTAATTTAGAGGCTAATTTTCAGTGCACAGGCCACAGGAGGAGAAGGAGCATGCTACCTGGGAAAGCAGTAATTGCCATCCAGGGAATTATTGCGCGTTGCTGCAGGTCAGAGTGTGCTTCTGTATACATAACCAGCAAGACTACTGCAGTGTGATGCACTTTACCTGGTACTCAATTCTCAGTGTGGTCTCAGTGGTCTGAAAGCTCTTCAGTAAATTCAGATGTAGTCTTGTTTAGAGTCAGTTTGGACAGTTGTGAACTTGTCGTGTCTATAAATATAATGTACCTATTTTTTACCTTATTCTCCCAGACCATATATTCTGTATGCTTTGCAGTTACAAAAATCTTTTGTATTAAAACAAATCTAACACATTTCTGACATTTGGAATTAATTAAGTTTTACATGTTAATTTAAGTCAAGTGTTGTTGTTAAATGTCATTCTAATTTAGACATTTTTTTTTTCTATAAACACTTCATATAATTGGTTTGAAAAGCTGGTCATCAAATTCTGTTTTCAAGTTATGTAATTGATTCATCCCATATCTATGAGAGGAACAACTGAAATTTCAAATATTTAAAATCACGTAGATGTTTACCCAGCAGTCAGATACACATACAATTGATGATAAAGCCACCATTTTATATTGTCACTCACTTTCCGATAGAGCTGCATTGTTGCTTGATTCCTATAGAAAAATTACCTGCATCCAGCCTCTCGAATGTGATGATTTCATGTTTCTCTTTGACTTTGGACTGCTGTTTGTATAAAGCATAACACTGGGCTGTGGGGAATTTTAACAGACTGTTTAGCTACTATATTTTACAGGAAAAGTGATCAGTGAATAGATTGATGAAATAATTACGAAATCACTAATTGCCTGTCTCTCCTTGTACATTCTTAATTGGCTTTATTTCAATCATTGTCTCTCCTAAACAACATGGTGAGTCAGATATGAAGCTGGATTTTATAAAGTCTGTAAAATCAAGCAAGGAAAAATATTTTTTGTCCTTTTATTTTGCAGGTCTTTATATAGCAGGCAGATTAATTCAGAAATAAAAGAACCAGTGCTTTCAGCCTCACTTGAAAACCAATATAACAGTACTATGGTTTGGGCCCATGTGTGCCACAGTTTGTATTGTTCACTAAAGTGGATGAGTCATAACGGAGGTTTGTTGTAGGTCAAATTTTGGTGGGTCAGCGATACAAATGTTGTCGTTTCAAGGTTGTGACAGCCATAATGACACTGTAATTATGCTCTCACACACCTAGATGAATGATAAAAATGCAGCGATAAAGGTAAAATAGTTCTGTCTCTGAGCCAGATGGCGTGCAGTGATGATGTCTGGCGTGCAGTCAAGGTGGACAGCAGACGAGCCAGTATCCTGACAAGCCAATAGATTCCATATAGCACTGCCCCCATCCATCCCACCTCTATGAGCAATCAACAGAGATAATCTTTTGAATTAAGAGAAAAAATCCAGGGTGAACACTTTGATGAGATAAGTACCCTTTGTCAGTGCAGGCAATGGTATTTTAATTAAATATATGAACACATGGTCCTGCCCCAGATGCTCAAGTCTAAACAAAGATAGCATCATCTAATCAAAGCCGGGCCCAGAGTGTTTCAAGGGCAGAATTATTTTCTATTAGGGCCCCTCTCCTCTGGGATTGAGCCAATTTTCTTTATTATGATAGAATCAGCATATTGTAGATTGACTCTGGCGATAGCGTGACGGCAGGGTAGGTGGGCTGCTCCCAGATGCACCACCCGCATCTTAAAACCTTCCAACATTCAGCCTATGTCTTTTCTTTTTTTTCTCCACATGTCCAAACTGCTTCCTTGTTGATAGCCCGCAGGAAAGTGTGCACTTTATTGATGTCAGTTCACTAGATCACTGTGTGTGCCTTTAATGAGCTCACTGATCCATTAATCTCCTGACCTTGCTTGATTATAATCAGCGGTCCTTCAAAATATGCCATTGAGAGACCGAGGTAACATTTCAACATTTCGATCGTAAACCAGAACTGATCTCTATATGCAGTCCCTGCTAAAATAATATTTCCCTCTGGATTCTCTGTGGATACTGTTGATTGGACACCACTGTGATCCACCAACTTAATGAGGTCTCCTAAAGGCATGCTCTCACTAATGTGTACACATCTGCCTTCATCACAGGGGCCAGATGTAGCTGGATGCTAATATCAACATGGGTTATATCATTGATGCTAGCACGTAGCAGCACACTCACAGTTAGATGTAAATGATGAAGTTGTCTAGTGCTATGTTTTCTAATTGGGTTGCTGAGCAGCCTGGTTCAGTCTGGATTCTCTCCAGAAACTAGAGGCTCCAGTTGCAGAACAGAAACTTTACATTACCAGTTTGAATATAATAATGTATGAGTGGTATCACGTTGATGTAATCGGGGCGTAATTGTATAGAATCTACATTACGTTTGTGCATTTTAGTGTAAAGCTGTGATTGCATGCTACACATTAGAGGAGTGTTTCAGAGAGTCTGAGGATTTGTGCACAGATTAAGCTGTTTCATTTCAGGCTTTAAGCAAAGCATTGAAATCACTAATTGCCTGGCTCTCCCTCCACATTCTTAATTAGCTTAATTTCAATCAATGACTCTCTGACACAACACGGTGAGTCAAATGTTAAATCAAATTACAAGCTGATTTGTTCTGTGTGAATTTCCACATACAAATATGAAGATGAATTTTGTGAAGTCTGAAAACATGAGCGATAAAAGCAGTTTATTTGTTCTTTTAGTTTGCAAGTCTTTATATAAGTTCCATTTTTTTACACTGTCTGGAAAAAGCATTTAGCGTTTCTCTAAATCGAACCATTCTCTGTATCAACCACTTTCTAATAGAAAGAAAATGACATCCTTTATGGCATGTTGTGAAGGAAGTATGTGACCTAGAATAGTTGCATTGACATTTTCTTGCCACGTGTATGAGGATGTCAGGGTCAGCCGTGACTATTTAGCTGCATTTAACTGAGATGGTGATGAGCCAACAAAGCTGAGCTGATCTCAGGCAGATTATACAAATAATCCAGTAGGCTTTTTAGCAACCTTAAGCCTTTGTGTCACATTTACCATCGGTTCCTGTGTGTTTTCACAGCTTCTGTTGTATGTTTTTAGCCTTTCCTCTGACACAATACACTGGAAAGGGCCTTCAAGTGGCTCCATGGTCAGAGACTACTTTGGTAAACCAATTATATAATACAGGAACAAAACTTACACTGAGATCAAGTTGTCATATGCATAATATAGTGTGGCCCATGTAATGCTGAATGTTTTGTTAATGTAGGCATACAATATGAAAATGTATTTGTTTGTTGTTTATTCTTACTCTTGCCTCTGCTGTTTTTTGCAGGCCTGCACCTCCCAGTCTCCCACATTGCCACATCCAGGTATATATTAACTTCCCCTGGTCTATCACCTTCAGAGCAGCCATTGACATTCATTTCTGTACGCCATGAAAATAAACTCAAGACATGCTTTAGTTTGGTGATCCATCACAACGGTGAAAACCATGCCTTTTTATTGTTGTTCTCAAATTTGTGTTATTGTTTATCAGTAATGCAGTGGTGTTTTTTTTTTATTATGAATCTACACTGAACTGAAGCTTTGATGAAAATAAGAGCGGACATGATGTTCTCTGTGATTGAACCAACTCCAGCAGCTGTCAGGTCTCTAAATTGATTTTCAGCTGAGAATTGGAAATCACCTATTGCCAGTGATGCTGTTCATACCATATTTTGGGCAAGAATTTATTAGTTTTTTGAGCTTTCGTTGATCTTAATTAAATGGTAGTTTAATATGATACTAATATGACTTACACAAGACAAAAAGAAACAAATACCTAGGCAGCTGCAACTCATGCGTCATATCCATCCATCCTCTTTGAAATAAATGGGTTTATAGATGCTCAGTGGAAAAAAACGAGTGGGAGCAAGTCCGATAAAGACATTTTTTTTACAAGACAAAGGGCAGCGACTACAATCAGTTTATCTAAAATCTGTGGGACTTTTCTTTTGTATCAAAATGTCACGGGACTGGGAGTCAATAACTCACATTTAATGACTGTGGGAGAAGTTGTGGTTTCATTTAATGAAGCAAGAAAACAGTTTATCTGGCTAGATTGACCTTAGGCAATTACTTTAAGCGCGTTCCCCAATCAATACAACACTAGCTCTATTTCTGTGTGCATGCGTGTGTGTGTGCACGTGTGTTCATGCATGTGTGTGCACTGTGGTGTGTTTTCCAGCTTAGGTCGATGCAATTCTACGGAGTTCATTGTGTTATGCATGTGCTGCTTTTGTGCAATAATTGACCTTCATGTTTCTGCACCTTAATGCTGTTGAAGTATTTCATTTGATAAGCATTGCAGACACGTTGCTTTGTAGTTGGCAGTGATTCCCTCTGCTATCACCTGAGTGGATAAGAAGTGGTCCAATGGGACTGACAGTGTTTTCGGATGAGGTCCCTGGCCTTTAGTTGTTTGATATTTTTTGTCTGAGTGTTTTGTGTAATCATTCTGTCAGTGCTGTCCAGCAGCTGTCAGAGCTAAATGCCCATTGGCAGTTTTAGGAGAGTATAGATAAAAGTGATCCCCTGCAAATTAGCTGTGCTCTGCTCTGGGTTTGCAGTGGCACAAGGGTAAAATAAGAAATCACACTGCAGATGAATATCTGCAAGATAGCCTTTTCTTCTATATGCCTGGATGACCTTGTAAGATCTAAATTCCAGATAGAGTCTAGAGAGGATACTCCAAATTAAAGCTTTGCACAGGAAATTGAACTGTCACGTAGACAGAGAGGTAGAAAAAGACAGTTTGTAATATAGTTGACTCTCATGCCGAGGGTCTGCTGGTGCAAATGTCAGACTTAATGACAGATATTCTTAATTAAATACTGTAAAATCTTCTTGAAACTCGCAAGCTGTTTACAGGGTGATTCATTGTTGGGAGCTGCAGTTGTATACTGGTGTGACAAAGATATGTCAGTCACTGAGTTCACTGCTGATTTGAATAAAACATGATTAAAAATATGTGGTTAGAGGAAACAATGCACTGCAGGGGAAATGGAAAAGCATACATATGAGACAGTCCTTATTCCAAAAGGAACTTTTTAACTCACTGGCTAAAATAAAAATAAGAAACGAGGTTTCCGGCATTAACTCTTTGAGTGCCATTGACGAAGTTCACTGCCAAAGTATTTCTTCGGCAGCCAGTCATGGTCTCCCACAGTCTGTGAGTAATTGTGCGGTTTCTGGGAGATGTACTCGAAGCATAAGGAGACAGTATTCGCAACAGAGATTTGGTGTGCTACATTCATTGAATTAGTCAAGTATCAGTCGGTCATAGTTACAGGGAGTTTCTATAATACTTAGAATTGTTGTATATGACACCTGAACATTTTCGTTGGTCACGCTGGCGCAGTGTTGCAGAGCTTGCAGAAACTCATGTTTTTGCTGCTTTAGTGATAATTTTGCCACTAACTGTGCTACATTTTACCTCAGTATTCATCCAAGCCATTGCATTGAACAAGTGTTTTTTTTTTTCATCTGATCCCTGATTCACACTGGCAGTATTCCTCTTTCTGTGGTTTGTAAGTCTGTCAGGTCACAGAGATCCCGTTTGACAGTGCCAATAAAGTATGTTCGAAACCGAGCATGTAAACTGACAGTGACACTTTTCACGCCATGTTTGCATTTTCACACATTGAAATCAAAAGCCCAAGCCACTTGTCAAGTTTCGGGACAATAAACAGCATATTGCTGAAGTATGATAATGCTGGCTACCTACCAGACAGTTTACTTATGATGTCTTTCTCATATTATATCTTGGGCCTTCCAGTTCCTTTTTATTACATTTTGATATTGAAAAGTGAACTTTTGGGATCCATCCTTGTCTGTCCCATCTTGACAGATTTCCATGTTTCCTTGTTTTGTCATTATGTAGTCCCCAGGTATGTTGTCAATAATAAAAGAATGAACTACAAAAAGTGTCAGACATTATATTTTTCTCCAGTTGGAAACTCCAGTTTTTTTTGTTTTTTTCCCCAAAATCTATGTTTTTGTTATCAGTACATACATACATTTTAGAGTTTTATTAGTCAAATTAGTCAGTGTTACAGATGGCGCTCCTTCAGCACAAGATCCATGATCCTGCAGAACACTTGCCTTCCTGTTTTACTGCCATGACCTTACATTGTCTCTTGAGATATGAGTTTAAGTCAAAATCCCCTTTCTTGCACCTAACTTAAAGTAATGACCCCCAAAGCTTACCAAGACCTATTCCAGTTCAGACCTGCAGCTATTCATTTCGATCTGACATCATAGACAGTTGTGGTATTCTCTGGAGAGGCTAACCAAGACAAGTCTCTCAAGCCTTTGACAATACACCATTTCAAGTAGATCATACATGAGTGAACCAAATGGCTTTGTCCTGGGAGCAATTTAAGGCAACAAATGACCTACCAGGCGCAAAGTCAGCCTCACCCTTTCCAGGTATCATCATGTCTCAGAGGAAAATACAGCTGTATGTGTCTATGTAGGTTTGCTCCAAATAAAATAATTAATTTTAGTAATAAATTATACAGTCATGGTCAAAAGTTTATATACACTTGTAAAGAACATAATATTATGGCTCTCTTGGGTTTGCAGTTATTTCTACAACTCTCTATAGCCTCTCAGTCCATGGCGATGCAAAACATGCTTGACTGTGGACACTGACACCTGTGTTCCAGCAGCTTCTAATTCTTGACAGATCTGCTTTTTAGTGGTTCTCGGTTGACTCTTCACCCTCCTGACCAATTTTCTCTCAGCAGCAGGTGATATCTTGCATTTTCTTCCTGATCATGGCAGTGACAAAACAGTGCCATGCACTTTATACTTACAAACTATTGTTTGCACTGTTGCTCTTGGGACCTGCAGCTGCTTTGAAATGGCTCCAAGTGACTTTCCTGACTTGTTCAAGTCAATGATTCACTTTTTCAGATCCGTGCTGAGCTCCTTTGACTTTCCCATTGTAGCGTTTGTGGGTGTTTGTATCCAATGAGCCCTATTTAAATGGCCTCAGAGAAGTCATCAGCTGTAGTCACTCATGATCACTCACAAGAAGTTAAGAGGCCATGCTATGAAGCTCATTTCATTGACACAACTTTCTAAGTCACCAAAATTGCTAATTCATGTTGCTGTATGTATATTTTTTATGACCCAGCAGATTTGGTCACATTTTCAGTTGACCCATAATAAAGTCATAAAAGAATCATGTCATTAATATTTTTTGTGACAAAGAAGAGAGAGCCATGCCATGACATTATGTTGTTTACAGGTGTATGTTTACTTTTGACCACGACTGTAGTTGTCATTGACAGATTATTTTTTTTATTTTTTTTTTTTTTTTTACTTAATTTTTGATATTCAGCAGGGTTAAACTATATACTGTACTAATAGCATGTTAAACTGTGATTGTGCAAATTATTCTATACTGAAAAGTTCATAAACCTAAATCTAGTTTATAGCCTATGTAGAATAATCAAGTAAAACCATGTCAGCCTGAGGCAGATCATTTCTTTTTGGGAACAAACTGAATATACAACTCTGAACCTTTGTAAATGTCCCATCCGTTTGATGCAGTAGCAGTTCTGGCAGTGTCCTTTTATGTGAGTGATGACTGAAATTAGTATCTAACTAAATCTGCAATAAGCGCCTGTATTAGGATAAAGCTCCCATAGGACAAATGATGTGCCTACATTAAATTAAGTGAGCCTTCTGATGCCATCATATCACCCAGAGCATCTGTGTCTGTGTTTCCATAATTATGCATGTCCCACTAAGAGAGCTTTAAAGGCAATCTATGCCACTGCTTATGCAGTATTCCTGCACAAATAGTGTCAATTAAGCGTGCTTCCCAACAGGCCACCTAGACAGTAAGTGGATTGATTAAATTGTGCGTTTGAATGCATTTTATGATTGTTTGTTTTATGCATTGACAATGAAATTATAGGCTAATTTAGTTGGCTAATTTTAACATTTCTATTGGCAGATGGATGCCTTATAGTTTTTGTTTTTCATTTTCTGCTTAGGCTAATTCTGTGTCTTTCTGTCACAACCTTGATATTTGTGATGGACCAGATATGCCAGTGCACCATTGCAATGGAGACTCATTATACCGCACAGTAATTCCAAAAATAATATCTTTATGTTCAAGCGTGGAAGCTGTAGTGCTTTCAGTTCCGCCTTTAGAAATTTCTAATGTTTCCTCTGGTGGCAGTTTTCCCCCACTGATAAATATGTAGACAGTTTTACAGCTTCAACTAAGCAATGTTAAAACAATAAACAGATTATTCCTGCACTCATATCTGTATATATTGGATATTAATGTCAGAATGGCTGTTTTGTATTTATTTAACCAGACAAAACATAAGAATTGGGGCTTTAAGACCATTTACATTTTCAAAGTTTTACCCTTTTTCTTGGGGAAGTTTCAACTCAGTGTCTGTCATCCAGTATCACATAATAAATAATTCATTGCAGTGGTGTTCTGGGTAATTTGTCTGTGAGTTCAGGGTGGCGGCGCACAGACATTAAAAGGCAAGCATACAGCTATAATAAGTACAACTTCATTGGATTCTAATTTGTCATTCCTCCACCAAATGCGACCATTAGAGGAAATTGATGGCTATTTAATTGTCTTGCTGTGGCTATACTTCAGCACTTTCAATGACAGTAGTGTCTAAAGCCTTGCTGAATTACATTCTCTGCTTTATTTTGATCTGACATCCACATAAAAATGTCCACCTTTTCTTACCTCTCTTCCTTGGCTCATGTCTCTCCCCCTCTTCCTGTTTTTCTCTCCCAGGATCATACAAAGGATTAATGCTCTCCTTCAGGGACAACTCTCTTTGGCTGGCTCAAAGGATTTAAGGTGAGGTGAGCCATGTGCATATACTGAAACACAGGTGTATTAATAGTTAGTGGGCTGATTATTGTAGAACAGAGGCAGTCTATTTTCGTAGAAGCGCCCAGCTTCTAGCTGTTTTTTTGGATGTCTATTGATCCTTAAGCATTTAGTTTAAAATATATTTCGTCATACAGCTTGTTTGTCATTCATGTATATAATGTCATGTCTCTGTGGTGTCTGCAAGAAACAATGAATGCAATCATAAACCACCATCATCTTAATAATGAAAGCACTCTAACACATGAAGCCAGTGAAGAGTTCATCAAACTGACCAATCAGGAAAAGGAAATGACGTTTAGCAGCATGATTAATAGGGTCAATATGTTATTAACGGGGGACACTACAACTTGTATTTTAATCGCAACAATGCTTGTGGGGGAGAATTGAGGAAATTATTTAATTACCATTTTCAAGCATCTTGCTGAACTGCATTTTAAAAAAAAAATAGCCCAGCACATTTGCCTCTGTAAGGATGAGCTCAAAAAGGATGACTGTCTGTCATTTCACTTGGCTGTTCCCCCAGAGAGGACGGGCATAATGGCAGAGAGCGTAAAGTTTTTTTTTTTTATTCTGGAAACAGTATGCCTTCAATGTTGGAGCTTGTGAACTTTGCATTTTTTATGGGCAGTCATGTTTTGTCAGTGAGTCCAGGCATGTGACTTTAGTAATGTGTCTTTCTGTGTGTTGATGCGAGTTTTTGCATAGGGCACTGATTAGGCAAGCCCATGGCTAATGTAATAGCCCCATTGAAAAAATGTTTTTGTTCACAGGCCGCCTGGCAGAAATGGCAGTCCAAGCGCCAGTGTATTTGTCACAAGTAATTAATTTTTCTTCCATAAAAACGCCCACTGGGATGATGGAGAAGGTGGGTTCATTAACCTTCCGCACCCAAGCTTCCTGTGGCACTTTTACGATGTATTTGTTGCTGGTTTATCCAATCTCCCGTAGCAGAAAATGGTCAGCATTGAAACACTGTTTTTCCAAGATGGCTGTTTTGCTAAGCAACTAAAAATAATTTGCTTGGTGGGTCAGTCCAAAATTTTTTGGCGACCATGGAAATTAATTTCATTGTACAAACTACAACAAAATTTAAAATGCTACTGTTGACCAGGGCAATTAAAAGACACAAGTGAAACACCACAAAAACAAAACAACTTTGGTAAACAAGCATTCATGACAACACAGTTTCTAAAATAATAAATACATACGGTGTCATTTGTCTCTTAAACACTTGTCTTCTTCCCTTACAAAACGTACATGAGAAGACATCCTGCCATCCTTCCCCAGTTTCTCTCCATCCCTTCCCCCTCTGCCTTACTCACTGCCACCACACCACCTCCCCTCCCAAGTGTTTGGGTTGGATTTTGAATCACTTTTTTTCCCACAGTTTATTTCAAATTGACATTTCATGGAGTTTTATCTCCATGAGGGGAACAATGGGTACATTCCGTCACATAGAGTGATATGAAAAGCCCCAGACCTTGTGAATGGGAAGTGAGAGACAGAATAAAATAAATAAGTGACTATCTCACAGTGACCCAGAATACTGATGACAGGAACCACAGTGGTGGGCAACTTTGCATTTCACCTCAAACACGTTCCGTCTTCTCTCCCTTGGTCCTCTTTGTTGTCAGTCAAGGCACTCGCAGTCTGCTTACTCGAACGTGCTAAAATATTCACAGACATTATCCACAGACTGAACGAAGCATTTTAAAAGGAAAAGGAGGAGCACCTGCATGTGTGTGAGCCTTCCCATAGTGCAGGCATGTAGGTCATTGTTTGAGTGGCACCTTGACAACTCAACTTGTTCTGTAGGGAAGGAAATTGACTTGTTTGTACACTGGCAGCATTTGAATTGATGGGTTGCAACCAGTCTGAGGAGGCTTGTTGTATCCATATAATGGTGTTATGCAGCAACAAACACCTGTGCTGATGACAAATTAAATGTATATTTATTCATGTCAATATGAATATTAGGGGTGGGAATCGCTTGATTATCGATGCAACAATTCTTTCTTTTCTTCTTGTCACAAATATTACTTTCTATGAATATTCAACAATGATTACAGCCCGCATTCAAACACAATATGGAAGTATGTGGGGAAAAAATAACCAGATTTTTCTTTTCTTTCTCATATTTTTTTTCCTTTTTTTTTTCTCCAAATTTTGCAATGGATTTGGTAACCCATTTGATTCTGTCCAGCAGCTGCTCAGCTGTCCTCTGGCTGGAATCAGGAACAGGTCACTTTTCTCCCAACTCTGAGTAGTATCGCAAATGCAAAATTGTAGTTTTGTAATTTTGTAGTATTTAATTTGCTCTGCACCTTCCCCTCAACCTCATAAAATCCAAAATGCTGAGAGGAGAGTGTACTGTAGCACTCTGCAGCAGGACAACTTATTAATAAAATTCAAAATTCTGCTTATTAACTTATCTGCATTGAGACACAGTCGTTCTAGAGAGAATTTGCAATGAATCAAAGAATGAATTATTTTTAGCACCCCGAATGAGTATATTCCCTTAACTCTCTGAGTGCCAGCCAACAATTTCACATATTTTTACATCGCTGGCACTCATGCGTCAGATTTTAAATGACAAAGACTACAAAGAAGAGCTCTTAGGGAACTATAAATTGTAGATGTTTTTTTGTGATGTATTTTGAATATTTTTAGATCACAGATAAGTTCAGCTGTGTTCGACTTTTCTCTGCCTTGGATTTGTGAGGCCTTTTTTTTGCATGAGCAAATGGACTGAATGAAGAAATGCATATGTCCCTTGTTATATGTAAGGCCTAGGCAGCGTCAGAGAATATATAACAGCCTGAGGGAAAGAGTCATCAACCAACCAGACAGCAAATGTCATCTTTAACGAATGAACTTTTGAGTTGGTTGTGGCGTATGGATGATACCTCAGTGTTTTGTTCCATGTTAATTTTATTGATAGTCATAGTTTTGAGTAATATATAATAACTTATCACTACTTATATATGACACAAGGACAGTAAATGTGAAAACACTACAGTGTAAGAGTATAACGTGTAACGGAGAGTCCGTTACACGTGAAAGTGCATTCAGAGTCGCACTCATTAGTATTAATATTAATTAAAAGTAGAACTACTTGCTGTGCAAAAATAGCCCTTGTGTGTTGTATTGTTATTCTTTGATCTTTGTTAAGGTTGTTTTCATGGCTGAGCAAATTACACATTTAGCTAGTGGAGATGGAGCAAATTTGAACTACTCTATATCTTAGTTGGGTAGTTTAATGTAATGTGTAATGTAAAAATGCTTCTAATAATGTTCTACATAAAATCGCCCAGAGTAACCATAGCTGTCAAATGAATGTAGTGGAGTAGTAAGAAGATGAAGTGCAATGAAATGGAAATTGAAGTGAAGTATACACATCTCAAATTTGATCAAATTGTTGTGTTACTGTAAGACATTGATTACTGTTCCTTGTGCAGGGCTTTTTGACACAGGAATTGAATTGTTGTGTAGTTGTTCCCATTCTAACCTCGGTTGTATTTGGCTGACAGCACTTCAAATACAGAATCAAGGCTTGTTGAATAATCAATTATCAAACATACCCATCATGTTCCTCTTTACTGCTACATAGCTACCTGTGTATAGAATTATCATTTTACTTTGACTTGCTACATGCCAATGAAATATTCTGTTGTTTGTCCTTTTATTTGTCACGGAGCAGCAGGATCATTTATGTGTGTGATTAAGTTTTATAGTAGTGGGTGTCTGAATGACAGACAGAGGACAGTTAACATTAGTGTGGATTTAAGGGCATAACTGTTGTAATAGATTGCTTGGCCACCTCCGAAGCTGCAGTTCTTACTGTAATATAACTGGTATCTTTAAAGCTTCATGCTTAATTTGTTCTTGATTTGTTTCATCTATTGAAATGACAAAGAAGTTCTGAATGATACAAGCTCCATCATACGTCTGATGTTATCGTCTATAGATGATCCAATTTAAAATCCACTCTCCGACTTTACTTAATGTCATTTAAATAAATTGACTGAAGTTGACTGAGTGGTCCAAACAGTGCTCCATGAATTTCTTTGCCAGGCTGCATCTCTTTATATATCCTTATTTAACCAGGTGTTAACACTATAAAACTGTAGTCAATTTGCTCATTCCTCTTTATAAGTGTTTTCAACAACGCTGCACCTGATGGCACAATAACTGAAGCAGATGGGTTGATCTTGGCTCTTGGACTTGGGAGACATTTGAAGGTGGTGTATTAAGTCTCTGTGCCGTTCCCTGTGGCTCAGGCTTGGCTCCGCTAACAGTCATTCATCTTCACAGTCATCACTTGCATCATTCACAGTCATAGCACCACCCCCAAACCTCAAGGGTGATGAGGGAGACTTGCAGAGAGCTTCTGGAGGCTCCATGAGTGCCACCATTATCAGAGCCCAGTAATGGATAACCTCAATGGTCAGCCTGTCACAGACAATGTTTGGCCTGACATTTCATGTAAAGTTCCCTTCCCCTGGTGAAAAATCATATTGCGGCAGCCAGGCAGTGGTTGTTTTGCCAAAGTGGTTGTCACTGTGTTGGTGTTGCTAAATCCCTTCTTCTTCTGCCTGTCACTCCTTGAATCTTGCCAGTAGCATTTTTTTTTGCTCTGGTAAAGCTGAAAGGATAATACTGTAGGCAAATAGAAATTGGGCAATTGGGAAATCAATTTGATTAAATAGTTAAGAGACTGATCATTGATATTAATATGAAACAATGTTTAGTGCATGTTAAAATATTTCTTAATTCTTCTTAATCATTCAAACCTTTGTACAGACTGACTATAGCTGCTTGGAATAATGTGAGTTCTCAGTAACGATGTACAGTAGTTGTATGCAAAACAGTTATAATGACATGATACTTTACATCTGTGACATTACAGTTTCAGAGATTGCACTCTTTGAGCCAGCCATGTATTTAGCTTTTTTAAAAATTCTTCTCAATGACAGCATCATCTCCTAGAAAGCTATTGTGCTGTTCACGGTACAGAAAATCACCACAGGCAAAATGAGTTTGACATTGGTCCATAGTACAGGCAATGGAGGCTGACATATCCAATATCGAGAGAGTGGCAGGGCTAAATATTTTTGTCAGGCCGGCGGCTTTACTGTGAAGAGATGTGGATGAAGGGTTCATTTTGGTCTGGATTTGAACACTGCATTTCTGGAAACTCAGACTCCAGGTAAATGCTTCTCTTTGGCCTGCCCTTGTTGGAAGCAATCACAGGGCACAGGAGGACAAATGTGGAGGCTCTTAGTTACCAAAATACACTAAACAGCAGCAATGTCACCTGCTTCAGGATAGTCAATTATAACAGGATACATTGAGTGGACATGTAAAATATATATGTATATTAATTAAAAACTCATCATGGCTTCTAATAAAGAGCCAGTTAAATCAAACATTTTGTAAAAACAATGACCAATGTGACTTTGATGTCTGTTGTGCATAATTTAGCTTTCAAAAGCCTGCTACCAACTTAACTGTAACTAATTAAGTTAATTTTTTATAAAAAACAAAATGAAAGTGAAATGCTTTCTCGCCAAACTTTTTAAATAGTTTGATCGGTGGTCTCTATAAAGGCCGATCAGAGCATATGACCAGAAAATGTATCGTATATTGTTATGGGGATATAAACCTAACTATATCGGGATATACAATTTTGTCCATAGCTCAGCTCTAGTTAAGTTGATTTAACACTGGAACATGCAATGCTAAATATTTCCAGTGTTTAACTTTTGACATCCCTCGTTGCACTTCTAGTGGTCAACAGGGCACCTTTAACTCTGTTGTATTTAAGTAACTATTATATCTACCGTCGTACCACTGCTGCAAAAGATTACTTTGCGTATTGTGTAGCATGCCATTTGTTGCATAATGACTTGCACAAAGTTTAAACCATTTCTGTAAGCCAGCAAGTAACCAAAGATGACCCTATTGCTAAGCTATTTCTTTTTCGTCCCCCAAAACTGAGAGTAGACTAGACTGATTCCAGGCTTCATAGATAAAGTGTTGTCCATATCCTGTGGGAGATGGGACAGCGTCATTACTCACTGTTGGAAACCCTTGTGTATACCAAGGCCATACTGCCACAACAGATTTATAATCAGTCAGGGATTCCTGAAGATACACAGGCTAGGCATCACTGGTGTCTAAAGAGTTTTAAGACACAGTCATTATGTGACTTTGACATTGTGGCACTTCCTGATTTTCTTTTTCTCCTTTTGAAAAGCACCTTGATTGTTGAGCCTGTGTGTTTGTGGACAGCTTTATGGCTTTGTCAGCATCTATCCACTACTGCTGTTTTCGTTCCACCATGGATTGTATTGCTGTGATTTCAGCCAGCGCATCCTGCCTGCCCTTACACTGAGCTGCAAGTCAACTTCCTGCTGGGATAACAGCCTGGGGAGAGTGTCACAGTGGAGGAAATAACCTGAGCAAATCGATGGACTGTTTTTTGAAATGCCAATCAGACTTTGAACAGAGAGCAATTTGGACCTGCCAGAGCTGTCTGCACTCTGCACGTCTGAATCCAAGGTCACACCTTTGAGAAATCCATTGTCACCCGAGCTTTACAGTTTGAAAGAGCTAGATACACATATGTCAAGAAACATCGTAATAAACACACGTGATGACCTGTTGCTTTACACTTTATGGTAGTTTACCAACCTGCCACATATATTTTATAGCTGAGTATTAGAAAATATAATCACCTACATGAATAGTTTCATACTGTTCTGTATGTTTTTTGACCCCACTATAAATTCGTGAAAAGCTCCTCATCTGGGTGCCATAATACTTTGTCTTCTTGTGCTGGTGCAGTATCGAGCGGTGGCGCATTGCAGATATACCATATATTTACATGACAGGGAATGACTTATCTTTACCTTTGAAGACACCAGCACACTGCTAGGAAAGTACTGTCCTGTGAATTGTAGGGAAAATGCCATGCATGCAGATGCTGCAGCTCCAAACAGCATGTTCCAGTTGTTCTTTATTACGAGACGGATGCTGCTCGTGCAGATGTCCTACAGTCAGTTTATCCATCTTTTATCGACTCTTTTCCCTCATGCAGTGAGGTGAATCAGAGCAACCTCTTGTTCTCAAATACAGCATGAAAAGATGCAAGTCAATTTCCTAAATTCCCAGTTAAAGCTCAAGGCTGTAACATCACACTGAGATGAATTTATGACATCTTTGTTTGTGTTACCCCAGCCATATTGTGTAAAGAACAGGTTGGGGCACACGTTGGATGGTTGGGTTTTGTGATGAGCTAACAGCATATTTGAATTCCAGCTCTTTCACTATATTCTGAAGCCATTTTTTACACATAAGTCTTGGTTCATCTTGGCACATATTTAAGTAACATTTCTGGCTTTCATACAGTGTTGGACCCATGTATCTTATAATTTATATCTTTTCACTCACAAAATTACATGGTTAGGATAGACAAGGCTTTTTTCAGTAGCAGCAGCAATACAAAAAATGCTGCAGTACTTCATCAACAACTCCATAAAATGCCAAAAATATATAAAATTAATGTGACACACATACTGTAAGTCAGATGAGCAAGACTTCAAAATATATGGTTTTAGTTATGTAATTCCTGTATTATACTGGTATGTTCAACCTGTTTTGTGCATTTCTATCCTGTAAGCATTTGGCTTGACTTAAAGTTGGAACTTAAGGGAGACTTCGCTGACAATTGAATGACTGAGATTTGTTTGTTTGCCGTGAGTCTGTAGGGTGTGATTTTCCAAAGGAAATAGCAGGTATTATCATCTCACAGATTTATGAAGGAATGAATCTCTCGTAAACCTTACAAAATAAAGACGATAAGGCCTTAACAGTATAACAGCCAAGAATGCTTTAAAATGGTATGATTTTAAATCACTTGGCTCTGAACAGAAACTGTTTTTTTTTTTTTTTTTTAACACCTGTTTCGTCTGTCAAATATTAAAGTGATGTCGAGGCAGGGAGTGAAATTATTTCTGACGATTCCTCCTTTTTGATAGTCTTTATCATGTGGATTTTGTTGTGAACTCAAACGGTGAGTAAAAGCAAACCACAACCACTTTTTTTCTTTTTGTTGGCAGTTTTCATTTTTCTTAAGTTGTCTGTGGAACACATTCCACTTCCTTATGCACAAAAAAAATAATTTAATGCTGAAGATATTTACACTGTGATCATGTGACATGAGATGCATTCTATAATGCACTGGGTGTGCATAGATAAATATACTTTATTCATCATGACCTTATTTGAAGTGCTTTATTAAACTATTTTTAAATACACATTGTTAGTTAACATGCAGAAACCCAACTGGTTAACTGCGCCTTGTCTTTATTTGTGGCAAAATGGAAGTGTATGACCTGAACATGCGTGAAGCTACATCAGCTTTTCTGCCATTGACCTTTTCTCCTTTCAGTGTAAACAGCTAATCCAAGACAGTTCCAAAAAGTATAATAAACCTAGACGGAGCAGGCCTCATCGTAGTCACTCCAGTACTGTAGTTTTGTTATCTTTTGAAGACATTTTGGAAAAAGGTGAAACAATTTGCTTAATGAACAGCACCCCTGACAGCTGAATTTGGCGGTTGTACTAATTGACATTAATACATGTCCATTTGTGTCTGAGTTGGTGGAGTGCTTACTCTGGGAACATGGCCTACCATTAGCACTCTGCCATTTTTTTTGACGTGGATCCATAAAAAGCACTACTCACCAAATTAAAACACTTATTCACTTTGAAGGCTTTACAGTATGATAAACAATGTCAATTTCAAAGTTGTGTACAGTGTAGACGAATAAGTCCCTCAAAAGTTTTTTTTCCCTTAAAACACATCCAGATTCAATATCATGAGAATGGTGTATTATGAATCATCCACTTGAGTCCTTATATGCTGAATAATGGGAAACCTAAATTAAGGACTGACCCATATGGATTTTTTTTTTTTAGGCCAAAATTGATATTTAGCAGGAAAAACATCTGACAACATATTAAACTGCAGATAATATTTTTTTAAAGGGACACTATGAATTTTTTAAAGTTTTTTTTTTATTACCTCAAATCAACATCTTTATTCATAAATAGATCCTCGTTAGTGTAAAATAAGCTATGCCAACAATCTGACTCATTCTCCTGGGCGAAGAATCAGTTATCTCTCTTTACATAGAGCGGGTCGCTCATACGGAGGCTTCCATGTCTTTCCAGTCTATCAAAAACTACGAACTGCCGAGAGGGACATAAAGCACTACCTGCTAGTACCTATAGGACAAAATGCATTTCCACATTTCGCGTTTCGCTTTTCACAGAGAAACAAGGTGTAGATGTCGGTTTTACTTACCCGGCACTAAACTAAAACATACACTGCACTTTTGGTCATAAAACAAGACCATACTTATGCCGCGCCGAATCATCATCACCAAAAAAAGTAAAAGGGCCATAAAATGACTGCAGCCCGGGAGCGCCCCATGCCCGGCCACAGCCAGCCGGGGCCCGCTGGGAAGTCCTCCAGACCGGAGGAGGGCTGTGGAGATCCAGGGAAAAATGATTGGAGCTCCGGGCTGGGGGCTGGGGATCCGCAGTGATAGTGGCCGTCCGGGAGTTGACCCATTCCGCTTCCCGTAGTTCCAACCATGTTGCAATGCATGCAAAGTCAAATTTAACCACTAGATGGGAAAAAAAAAAATACATAGTGTCTGTTTTAACACTTGAATGATGTAAATAAGTGATGTAAATTTAAACATTAGTAACAACCAGTGTCAAATAAAGAGTGACATGACCTCATGGCGGTTACTGTAGAAGAAGAAACGACAGAGACATTATTCGTTTTAACTTTTCATGACTGCACTGAGTTGTTTCACTTCTGATACCGATAGCTGAGGTTTAGTATTGCCTGATACCGATACTGATACAAATACAGGAAAGCAGTGCTGAATTACCTGACGGCCTTTGTCTTATTGTGTGCTCAAGACTCGGATCATTCTTTTGTTCAAGGGAGTCTTCAGGATGTAGCATATCAGCTCTCCTCTCCCTGCTGAATCCTACTGCGTGTTCGAGTGTGAGGGGGCGTGGCTTTGGACCGTGCACTGAGGAGAGGGGGTGGAGCTTAGAGGAGGCTTAGAAGAGGTGCTACTTTCAAATGTTGCTAGCTTTCCATGATTGCCTACAGGCCTAGCTTTAATGTCTGTGATCTTTTATGAAAGTAATCGTTATTTAATCTGCAAAATTCTGGGCACTGTTGAATATTGAGGGCTATAATCTGCCAATTTTCGATTCGGTCAGGCCCTCACCTCAATTGTATTTGTGTGTCAGTTATCATACTATCCCCTTTTCTGCCCTCACTGTGGTGTTCCACCTTTCAAGCCCAGTACTCCTATTTATATAAGCTTTGGAGACATAATTAGATATTGAACAAAGGCACTCACACAATAGAGGGAAATAAACTAGAGGAAAGATAGTCACTACAAACGAAAGCACTCGATTCATGACGTGTCCCTAACCAATAGAAGAGTGAATTTCCATTACCTGCCCTGTTCGTCAGTGTGCACCCTTGATATTTGCTGTTTGAGAGCTTCTTGTTTTGTCTCTTATAAGCAATGTCTTCCCTCACCGACTTACATTGACAGCTGACAACATGTCAAAGTGTATTTTTTTTTTTTTTTTCATTATCCAGGTGAGCTTTATTTGAACAAAACACTGGTTGATCTCTTTGAGATACCAGACATAAGCATCACTCAGGGCATTCTCTCTCAAACTTTCAGCCGTGGGGCCATTCAGAGCAAATAATTACTTCCCCATACCAAAACTGCCTTTGTGACGGGTGTGATGTGGAAAACCTCTCTTCAGACATTGTTCAATGTGTGCTGAATGCCATTCATACTATTAATAAGGGAACTGATTGCAAAATGTCCATTGACCTCATCCTCCTTTCACATTTCTATGATTCTTTTGAAAACACCTGAAAAGGATTCAGTTATCTCTAGCAGTCACAATGAGCTCCAAGACCACTGCAGAGAGATCAAGGACAAGATGGCTTCCTCTAATTGTTGCAGTTGGCAGTAATCAATATGCAATCAGTTGTTATTTCTATTTTGCCTCATAGTAGTCCAGTGGTATAGTCACACAATAAGTGCCACCACTGTGAAGCCTCCCTATCAAATATGTATAGAACAGGGAGCTCTGTGTGCGTTTTTGTTCAGACCTTGTGTTGTGAAAAGGGGGGTTGATGATGAATTATCGTCTACTTTGATCTGATTGAATAACAGCCTCACCTTTAGTACCTTTCCAACACTGTAGCAAAATTAGAACATCATGAGCACGAGATATAAAAGGTGTTTTCTGTTGTGTTCTTCTGCATTTAGGTGGTACCGTGTTTCACATTATACGTGTTGCATATAACACTTACAAATATTTATGATATTAAGAATTCATGTATTATTAATGACTGAAAGGTACTCTGCAACATCCAGAGCATAAATATAGGAGCAAGCAACTATTTTCCATGTAATGACTTACAAGTATTGTTTCTTTCTTTCACAAACATATTTTTGTGTACTTTTAAGCTGAAAGATGACAGTGTTGAATAGTAGTTGACAGCTCTTCAGCTGTGGTTGGCTGTTTTCCTTGAAATCTTGCAAAAAAAAAAAAGCACAGGGGGGCCAAGAGAAACATTTTTTTTTCCTCCACAGGTCTGTGTCATGCATTACGGTCTAGGGCTGCAACAACGAATCGATAAAATCAGTAAAAATCGATTATTAAAAGTGTTGGCAACGAATTTCATTATTGTCGTGTCGTGTGACACAATAATTAAAGTGTCACTCACCACTGCGTCGCGGCGCTCACTGAGTGGATGGAATCACACTGCCGTAAAACACCACCGAAGAAGAGACAAGTGTGGTTCATATGGAGTGGAGCTGGAGCTTTTTAAAACATGGTGAGGCAGAGAAAACAATTCAACCGAAGTTGTCTAAAATGTTGGAGCATGCTGCATAACGCTATTTTCGCTTGCAAGCTTTGCCAAAGCGAGGCATAGCACAGAAGCAGCATGGTGATGATACAGCATGTTGGAAGTCATTGATGATGAGGAAAAGCTCAATAGCAGTCTCAACCGAATCCTGTTTATTCTGTTTTAAAGTGAGGAAACGTAACATTGCTCCCTCCTGGTGCTGTTATATACTCATTATTCAGCTGGACAAGCATGACAAGTTCATTAAACTATTGTTAGCTCGTTAATGACAATGAGAGAGCAGGGCTGCTGTAGTTTACGATTAACTTTTCAATCTGTTGTCATGTATGCATTCTGTGTGTATTGTTTATTGTTGATGTTAGAATATATTTGTGTGTGTTTTTATGCTTTATGCTGTATAAATAAACTTACACTTATTATATTGATAGTAATAACTGAATGAATAAGCTAAGTACACTTACCCTAGAATGACTTAATCACACACACATCACACAGCAGATAAGTTCTTCATCCCTGGTCTTTATTAGCCCTTTGGGTTACTCACCTTTATGTAGTGTAACTAATCACTAAAACAACAAGGCATGTGTTGAATTGATTTAAATAAACGAGCTATTATATATACTCATACTATGTCTCTGATTTCAGAAAAAAAAACAGCAAACCACGAGAGGCGGCTTGATGGAAAAATAGAGCATGTCTACTCATCACTGACATGAGGCCTCTATGGTTGAAGATGACAGCTTCACTACAATAATCCACTCTGGTTACACTCTTCCCTCCAGGACCCATTTCATGAGCTGTTTGACATCAACATTTAAACTTTTGTTTTTATAATTATTCATAATGTTTTACTGTAAGAGCTCTGGGATGTTCATGCAGCAACCGGTTGTTTGTGCACTTTTCTGCACACATTTTGAAAATGTCCTGTTTTTGAATTTAAAAAAAAAAAAAGTCTTTTTTATCCGATTCATCAAAAACTGATTGACAATTAATTGATTATTAAAATAATCGTTGGTTGCAGCCCTACTACAGTCAGGATATAGTAAGAGATACTCACTCAAAGTTACCAGATACAGGAATATAGGGAGTAAGTTCTTGTGTTGCATCTGGGATTAAGAGTTGTGGTGATTCATAATCTGATTTGCTCATTCTCTGCAGCTGGTTCAGAATGCAGCAGCCAATATTTTAACCTTTTTTTTAAATATCTGTAGTTTCTTCTTCTTTCATATGACCTCAGCTCAGCAGACATACCCGCCCATTTATAAAGCTTATTTATACCGATGTTTGGTTTTTTTTTTTTTACAAAAGCATTATAAATTAATACATTTTCCTTTTTTTAATCAACCAAAAGGGAATGGACTGTGTGCGTGCAGGTAAAAACAAACATCTGCTTTCAACCAACATAACATCCACAGCGTCACTCTGCTTAATCAGGCTGGGGAAAATTTAGGGTTCAGGTCACTTTATTACCCTCACTTGACAGATATGTTTGCACTTACTCATTTATTTTTTGCCATGCATATCTTTTTTTTTTTAAAATTTAACCAATATGTAGCTGCTCTCCAATTAAACTTGTTCACAGTAAAAAATTCTGATGTCATCATATCTGTGAATTTCCTAGATAATAATTTGTGGTTAACAGTCACGCTGGGTCTATAAATGGAAAACAAGTTTTTTTGTGGGGGCAGTCTATCAGGCTGAGATACAAGCTTTATTAAGGAAATCTTTTTATGATTTACATTTTGAAAAAAGAACACAGAGATGTGGGTCAGAGATGTGTGTGTACACACACACACACACACGTGTCAGACCTCAGTGAAACACTGAATGGACAGTTCAGATAAGCCTCAAGGTTGAGGTTCAAGGATGAGTGCGCCAAAGTTTGCAGTGTTAGTATTTATGCAATGTTATGTTATCTTTGTGAGTGATAATATATCATTCAACACATATAATCTCAATATACTGTGTGTGTGTGTGTGTGTGTCTCTATATTAGCATTCTGGAGACTGTTGGCTGAATGGGTACAGAGATTAGCAACATGCTGTTTTCACTCCTGTGAAAGCTTGATGCGTCCTGTCAGATGTTCAGGGTAACTTTTATTTATCGTGGCCTTTCTTGTTGGTTTAAACTGAGCTTTTGAGGCTGAAAAGAATGTATTTGCAGATAAAACAGACGTGCTGTTCATCAGAGAAGCATAGTTTATATTTGCATTAAAGTGCAGAAATTAAAGTGCTGCTTTTATCTTTGTTACACATGTTGGACTGTCTTTCCCCTGCTTTGATATTGAAGACTGTAAAATAACATGATGTGTTACATTTAGGAAATCCATGTCTTTGAGTTTAAAGTTTGGAACAATGTCATAGATGCACTGTAAATTATTGTCATCCCATTAACATTAGGAGATTGTGGTCGTTTTCCCAGTCCACCCAGCTGCACTCATCGTTGCTTTACATATAGAATGCATTAGTTATTAGCAGAATTATTTCCATTGTCACTAAGTAGCTGCTGGGCAGTTTAATATGTGCTGAAGTTAATGCTAGTCTCGTCCCCATTTCTGTATACTGACCAGCAGAAGCGACTAGTGCAAGATATGATCCCTCACCCACTTCCTGCCACGGACATTAGCAATAGAGGAAGTTTGCCATGGTCACTCCCATTTCAACAGATAACACTGAACAGTAAGACACATTTTAATATGATGCTAAAGGCTACAGAAATGCAATGTGAACTGATTCTGTCTAAAAGGCTGTGTGATGTTCACGTCACCCTTTAAAGACTTCTGGAATATCCTTTGAAGTCATCATGATTTTGATCAGACTGACAAATCCTGCCTTGAAATATGTCCAAGTGTCTATGCCTTGTAGGGCTGTCACCTGTCATTGAACATTTGAATATGGAAACCATAATAAATATCAGTAAGTAAACATTCTGTACTGTGTTCGAAAACAAAATAATCCCCAACTCACAGGACCACTTGTTTTTTGGTTCCTGAACGACATCAATGAAGAATGTGCTGCAGCATTCACAGATTGCACTGCTACGCTGATCTGCTGCATGTCCTGCTCCCATCAGTAAACAAGTCTTTTGCTGTTCGTATGTTAATTTCTGATCATGCCTGAATTTTGAATTCATAATTCTTGGACATAATTTTTATGTCCAAAGGAAATCTTTAGGATCTTACGGAATTGGCTAAGAAGTTTCAGTTGTTGTTTTTCCTCACACCATGTTCTCACTGCAGTCCATGCAGTGGTGATGTCAGAATAGACCACATAAGTTGAAAAAGAAAAAGTGCTCAGCTTCTGCAAAATCTGTGTGGGCTGTGCTGGCTGAAGTCAAAACAAACACAATTGTACCCATGGCCGGCAGTCAGGAAGAGGCAACAGCATCTGTCGAGGAAGGCTGTTATTTGTTTTCCTCAACTTTTCTGGTTTTCTTTCCCCAAGACAACTCAAGGTAGCTCGGAGGTAGACATAACACAGAATTGAAAACCAAAGTGTCAGCTGTGACCCTATAGGGCTGTCGAACGTATATCCCTACCCAGTGTCCATCAGCTGTCCGAACTGTCCACATGAACATGGTTAACAAGCACCTGTGTGTTTACCTCTCACCTCATCAACAGGGAGGAGAAACTGTAGAAAGTGAAGGCAGAACTACACTGCTAGCTAATTAGCACAGACTCTTGGAAATCTCTGGGGAGTGTCCCTGGTATATCAACTGTCCTTGATTATTCATCTGTGAATATTTTTTTCTTGTTCAGTTTTAGTTTTGAAATAGACTGAAATGCAAGCACGCCGGGCTCTATCCATGTAATAGTGCAAACTTGAACTTTGATGCACATAAATAAGTCAGTCAGTGTTCTGTTCTGCACTTGAGTTCCCCCCTGAGCAGGCAATAAAACCAGCAAGGATCACAAACAAGCTTGTTACTTCTTTCAGTAGTATGTGGCAGGGAATATATATATATATATTTTTTATTTCTGCAGAAGATAGCAAATATGAATGCTCTATAAAGATTTGAGTGGTGTTAAAGTTGGAGCTCCAGTGGGTACTCTTATAGCTGATTAAAGTAAGCGTAGTACATGGTGCAATAAGCTGGTCTGAGACAACTTTTCTCCCTGCTTTATTTTACTAATCTTCCTTTCTTTCCAATGGATAAAGAAAAATCATTTTGCTAGGCCTCTAGTCTGCAGGAACACTTGATCCAGTATCATGTGTACAGCTGATAAATGATACATTTTTCTACTTTCCTCTTTACTAATGAATCATTTGCCCACCGTTTAATGCAGAATCCCAAAGCTGGTAAATAGTGTTCTTATGTTGAGCTTGTCAGAGATGAACACTATTAATTTAACTATTTGCTTCACTGAATATTTGCTTTAATCATAGCTTTTTCAGTGCTTTGCTTTGCCGTATATTCATTCACGCCCTCAGTTTGTGGCCCTTTCTTCTCACAATGTTCAGGTTGTGTCCCCGTTATCATTTTGTTCCTTAAGGTATGCAAGAAACAAATTACAACATAGTGCTGCTGCAAATGTGCTTGTTTTCCATTAGTATGGCTAGACTAATACAGGGTTTACTGACCTGGGAACAGCAGGTGTACTCACTGCGCTGGCACCTTCGAGCGGCAGCACTTCATTAGTCGAGGCAATTACTTTTGGGCAGTTGAGGTTTCACCTGGACTCCATGAGTGTGACTGTGTGTTAGTAATTGAGAACGTGGAGCGATGCCTCATGGACAAATCACAGTAACCGTTCGGTGATTGAGAGGGACAGAAAAGTTTTCTCTTCAAGTTTGTAAGAGCACAGGTGAGTTTGATCGCAATCAAAAATTTGTGTACTTTTTTTTATTTTTTTTTCCTCTCCCAAATTGTATCTTCACATGAGTCAGAGGAATGCAAATGAAATGTATTTTTAATGGTTGATGATGAATTGCAGAATTTAATGTAATACACGTGCTTAAGCTTTGGTCTGAAAATGAAAAGATGTTTTAAGACATATTATGGATAGCATACTAATGAGCACGGAAATATATCCAGTGCGAGCCATCCCTGTTTATTCCCTGTCTAAACACCTATCTCATATACATAAATATGTCCTCCCTGTGCACCTGTGGTATTATTCATGATCACCTGGCCTAATAAAGTCTTAGCCCCCTTGTTGCCAAATTATATAGTTGCTATAAAACTCTACAGTTGCTGCACTTAGCTGCTTCCCCCATGTGACACATTTAGTTGATCATCAACATTTTCACACTGAATAAATACACTTCTCGTGATCCCATCTGTTCTCTGACCTTTTTTAATGAATGCTATATATATATTTCAATAAAAAAGGTTTTCGGTCTCAATTAGCTCGTGAATAATTTGCGCTAACAGGTGACTTAAGTTTCAAAGTTATCGTGAGAGACCCTGCGAGACGAACTTACACTGCCCGTAAATGCAAAAACAAGGCCAAGGAAATGTAGGGCAATGCTCCTGTTCACCCTCGTCGCCTCATCAGGTGACTCAGACAAGACTGCAAGGAGCAGACATTTGTGCTCTGTTACAGGGCTAAGCTTAAGGGAACACACTGTGCAACGTACACCACCTGTGTGCTTCGTGGCTGTGGCATGACTGTGGCTACAGTTGCCAGGACAGACTCAGCAGAGGTCATTTGCATACTTTATGACTCTTGATAAAGGAGGCAGGTAGGCAGGGAGTGTGTGTGGAAAGAGAGAGAGAGAGAGAGAGAGGAGAAGAGATGGTGAAAGTGTGGCTTTTTGCATCACTCATAAGGGCTGGCGGTTAAAACAAGTCAAATCCACCTTTAGGCTAAGATGTGCTGATGGGTGGAAACCAAGCAGCTTGGAGGTAGGTTGCTTTTGACAGTTTGTTTTGTCTAACAGGACACATGCTTTGTAGTGGAGCCCTTGTGCGATGCTGCCTGTGTTGTGCTGCTGCTGTTGTTGTTATTGTAGCTTGCTCTCTACTCCTGAGGCGAGCTCGGGCTCAGGCCTGGGTGTCTCTGTTTCCCTCCTCCTGTCTTGTCAGAAGTGGATCAAATAGATTGCCATGTGAAGTGCTTATCTTATTTCAAAGCATTTAATAAACATGTCTCCAGGTCGGCTGCTTTTAAAATGGAAATAAAGAAGCCGAGAAGGAAATAAAAAATTTCAATGAATACCTTTGTTTGACACAATACCAGGAGGAAATGAAGTTTCCAGTTGTTAGAGTTGTGTTAGACTATATATGAGGACTTGTTTGCTGAGTCACAAGAGGAAAGAGCGTGAACTTTAGCCCACACTGAGCAACATTACTCAAATGCTAATGATTTACACTGAGCCTAGACTGATGTAACGAACAGTGTGCATTTCTACCATGTATACTGTAAGTCATTTCTTCTTGAATGACATGCCTTAATAATTCATTAAGTGCTAATGTTTATCCTTTAATTTTTTTAATGTAGCATTTTCATTTGTTTCTAATGAATGAGTAATTAGCTGCTGAATGTGATTGACAGGTTGCCCCAGGGAGCACAGTTACCACAGCTTAGAGATATTACTTCTCCATAACTAATTGTTGTGTAATGACTGACTTAATATCAACGATATCATCTTGACAGACTCTCAGTATCACAGCTTGAAGTATCTGTGATTAAAGTGAGTATTTAGTGCAAAAAGGTTGAGTGACTGAATTAGAAATTCACTTAAGTTTTAATGTGGCTAATTGCTGATACTAGTGTGCAACGTGAATTCAGTCACAGTTATAGTTTGATGATTTGTGATGAAACATAGCATGCACAGGTATGTTATATGAGGATCAACTCACTTGAAGTGACAATCAACCATGTGTAAAGAAAGCTTTGGATGTGAATTACAAACCAACCTGACAAGTCAACCCATTTTAAGAGTTTGTCTTAAATATACATTTAATAAGCAAGTAATGAAACTGAACTTTTCGTTCATGCTCTAGAAAAAAAGAAAAAAAAAACCCAATTTGTTACCCTCAAAACTATCATGAGTACATCAGCTGTTCGGGATTAGGGTAGTGCAGAAGCATAATGTTGCCACTCCTCAAGCATGGCAATCGTTTTCCCGAAAAAGTCATTACAGTGTGGGTCAGTGTAGCAAATATGTGAATAGGCCCCTGGCACTAATACTAGGGGGGGTTCGCTTCCGATACAATATCCATATTGCTGCCTTGAGTACTGGCCGAAACAATATCAGCACAAATCATACAGACTTTTACAACTTATTTTGTCGTCTGAATTGTTGGAAAAGGTTTGATCAAGTGATATTATTCAAACAGGGAACAATACTCAGCAACAGGAAGGTACGAGGAAAAACTGACCCATATATTGTTAACCAATGGGTGACAACAATTTAATCTCAACATAAGAATATTCTACAATTGAATTAAATAAATAAATAAATAAATAAGTTAGAAGACCCTGAAAAATAACCTCAGTAAATTCAAAAACAAAATATATATTTTGCAAAAATCCTCTTGCTGTTTTTTGTAATGCTGCTTCAAATTAAGGTGACCTGGGCTCTGCTGCTGCATCCTGCTGCTGTGCAGAAGAGCTGGAGTGGAGTCTGGAATGGACTGATGGTATCAGAGATTTTAGATTCAGGCCAATATAATGCAATTCTGTTTTTTTTTTTGTTTTTTTTTGTGGTATCAGACTGATATCCAGTATGAATATCAGATTGAAACACCCCTAACTATTACTGCTTTTGATGTGTATTTGTTTATTTGTTGATGTGGACAGAATTAAGACAATACAGTATTTACATCAGGCACAATAGAGAGACGTGTAATACGTTATAACCACAACATTTTGTAGCAATAAATCACCACAATCTCTCATCTCCATCATCTCTATGCTGTCCCATGAGGAAGTAGGTCTGGAGAGACTTATTATTTGTGTCTGATTTCAGGTCATTAGATCATGCATGACATCTAATGGTGCGTAAGCAGCCTGGCCGTGCATTTTAAAAGCTTGCATTGCTGATGTGTATGGCTGCAGACAGCGGGGACAAGGCTGAGATATTACACAGGAGAATTCAGTGTGACGGTTTAAAATAAGATCACGGTCCTTCTAGTGGTCCTCCATGGCCTTGGCAGAGCTGGCACAGGGAGGGGAAAGGAGGTGCTGCAGGGAGGACAGGCTGCTGATAGCTGGTAGACAGTATGTTTTAGTGAATGTTTTAGTAGATTAAGTCATGAATAGATGCAGTGGAGATAATTGTACCACTGGCTGTTGGTAGGAAAAAACAATGCTGTCATGATGTGTTGAAAAGTAATCGTAAAATTGAGTTTTTGGGGAGAAACATCATCAGTGGTTCATAACAAATCTGTGAGTATAAGAGCTAACTATTGTAGGCTGCTGTTACCAGCACCACAGAAAAAGAGAGTATAATGGGTAATGAAGAAGTGTGAGTTGAAATACGGGGGATTTTTTTCTTGTGTGTGGTGTTGTGTAATTGTGTAATTTCACACGTATTTGCTTCAACCAGTAAATTTCTGCTATGGTGACATCCATCGTTCATCATGTAGCCTTGAACCTGGGCTGAACGATGCAGGCCAGTGGTTTCCTCCAATCCACACATCATGACCTGGAACTGTAGCAATGAATGGAAAAGTTAAAACTTTATGGTGTTACATAACCAGTCATGAACTGAAGGGGTGTTTTATAGTTTAGATTGTATTTGTGAAACTGGGTCACTGTTTGAATCTATTATAACTGCCTTGAATCCAACCTACAGTTGCTGTTTTTAAAATATGTTGATTTATATAATTTCTGTTGTTTCCTCCACCCATCACACTGAATTCAATATTAAAAGTGAACTGATTGACCTGAACTGAGCTCCTGCGGTTTTCATACATTTGGGTGGTTGTAATAAGCTTTTTTTTAAAATTATACAATTAAATGACCAGCATGATCATGTTGTTGCTTGAAATAATCTACAGAAAACAAGTGCTCACTTGTAACACACTTGAATATTACATGCAAAGAGGAACGTTTTTAGGTGCATCGTAGTGTACCTGTAATTATACCAGCGGTCCTGTTGTGGTGAGGTTGTAGAGCAGCGTATGATGGAGTTAGAAGGAGAAAGAAGACAGAGTGAATGAAGGAGCACAGGGACCACTCTTTGTAACGGATGTCCCAGGCATTCTCTGCCGTCTTCTGCTCTCATGCTGTATGACAAATATCAGTGTACTCTTTCAATCATCCAAGGAGCTGAGAAAATGCACTTTGCTGTCCCTGGTCCCCAAACGCCAGGCATGCATCAGCACTTATAGCCACTCAACTTTGCTTTCCTTTTTTGTATCACTGCATTCTCTCCCTTGCTGGAGCTTTCTTTGGAACTAATGATACAGTGAAAAGCTGATGCCAGTGCCTGATGGCCACACCCGTGTGAAAAACAAGCCCAAAAAGTGACGAAAAGAACGTATTACTTCAATTATTCTCTGTGCTCCTAGTCGTAGATTAAAATGATGATCTGGATAACACTTCACAGTGTATGGTTTTTGTTCTCTGGAGCACTGTATTCATTGTGTTTTTTGTAACGCTGCGGCTGCAATGCAAATCACACCGTACCCTCTCTTGTTACTTGTTATCTGTTCTTTAGATGTGGAATTGAAAAAGAGTCCTTGAGCTGGGCTTTTCCACAACACTCGCCCACACACACATACAAACACACACACCATCTTTTACAGACGCTCCTCTTTCCTCAGATACCAACACAAGTCAAGCACACACATTTTTGATGTATGGGTTGAGTATGTTCTTGGAGATGTTGTTTACCCTTCATGCTTGACGTGATTCCAGAATGGAGGTGGTACCAAGCTGTCCTTCTCTTGCTTGGGCATTACATGTTTCAAAAGACAAAGCTTAAAAGCAGTGCAAGTCAATGCAGCACGTACTCAATTATACAAGCATTTGATGGAGTCTAGTGTTCATGCATATACTAGGACCCTTTGTTAAGACCCAGGGCGTTTTACCCTTGTACAGCTCGGCAGCCACAGTCTCCTTTGAAAGACATTCACCATGAAGTGAAGGCGAAACAAAAGTGTATGGTGCACGACAAGAAAAACTACTGTGGAGGAGGTAGAGTGGTTATCGAACATTCAACCTTCACTAAGCTCTGGTAAATGTCAAAAATGTGGAATTAGATAGCTTAACAATAGGTAATGATTAATGAATAAAGCATGAATAAGCATGGCGGCCTGCACAGCAGTGCAAACTGGCATTGTCAATATAAAAGTCTGCACTTAGCCAGATGCATCTTACCAATATTCTTTTATAGATTATAGAATTGCCTTAAGCACACATCAGGGCACTTATTTGGCCATTTGGACTCAGCATGACAGTAAATAAAACATCCATGAAGTAGCGGTAAATAATGTAAACACACGGAGGGAGGATGGAACCTGTACAGAAAGAGGAAATGGAGCGTTAAAAGGTGGCACATTTGTCAGGACTACCCTTGGGCTAAAAAGCCCATCCCTACCTGACCCACCATGCAGACGTGCTCTATATAGTCTGCACAGAGCATCAGTTGAAGTGCTCTACAACATGTTTTAAACACAGTGAGGTAACACACCTTAGACATTGACTATTAACAACTGATACATCTTTGAATGCTTTGGAACATTTCAAATAAGTTGCATTTGCAATTGTTTGTGTTCAAATTCAAGCACATGCTCTCAAATGTAGCTTTCATTGCATCGAAATACCCATTTTGTGTTTTGATCACTAATGTGGGCCCAACCGATATGGATTTTTTAGACCGATGCAGATATCTGATTAATCGGCCGATCGTTTTTTCAGTCTTTTTTCAGACTTTAACGATATGATGCGATGCTGTCGGGCTGCATGCTGCGATAGTTGCGCGTTGCTCGAAAAGTTTTAGTTTTGTTTTTTTTTTACTTTTGCGACTGACCTTAAACCCCTCCCCAAACTGACCTTAAACCCCTCTGCACTATAAATGTTAGCGCTTTGCTAGGTCACATAACGTAGCAAGGCTGGCAGTGACTCGCTAGGTTGGCAAAACTTTTGTGATGCAATTTAACAAACGGAAAAGCATGACGCAAAGAAGCACATCGTCATGACTTACGGAAAACTTAAGCTGGACTGGGAGACCTGTAATTGTTTGTTACACATAGTTTATAGATTATTTGATTAGTATTATTATTATTATTGATTATTATGAAAAGGGCCATAATGGGCTGTCTGATTATTCGGTCGGGCCCTATCACTAATATATGTTTATATTTATAGATTTAGTTTTCATGAATTCAAATTGTGTCAAAGTGTGTTGCTTGTATTATATATTTTATAAGTTAAACATGAACATGAATGTGGATGATCCTCGCTATGAGTGACACCATTTACAGAGTGGATTATCTCTCGGAAGACATTTTAAATGGCAACTGTAAATTGGTAAAACTGTCAGTTGAGTGATGCGATTTAAACTGCATACATTCCTGCAGTAATAAATGGGACCTCACTGTGGGCCAATGAATGAACTGTCGTAAAGGAGAGGCTGCCAGTTGTGGAGTTTTTTCTTTATAAAGGTCATACTTGATGTAACAGTGTAAAAATGCCGCAGCAGAGCTATTTGTTTATTATCTGTGTAATCAGTGTTCAGTGGCTTGTAAACCCTGTAATAAATATTTTACAGTAATCTTTGGTCTATATGGAAAATGAGGCAGTTGACCATGTCGTTTATTTTGCTTTGATCACCAAAAAGACTGATTAATTGACAATTTGTAACACAGTGGTGGTTAATGAGACACTTTACTTTGCCTCGTCCCCCTTTAAGAGGAAAAGAAAATATGATTTTGGTTTTGACCTAATAGTTTTATATGCAGTACATTAAGTTAAAACAAGCACATGGTCTTTCATAAAAATTCATATGCTGTAGATCCAAACTGCGTGAAACCTCCACGTGAGGCATTGCCCCGTCCTGAGATTTGCTGAGTGTAGGTGATAATAATTCTTAGAACAGGTGCTGCACCGTAAGCCCCAAGGCCTGGGAAGTGAATGATTAGTGGCACTCCCCCAAGATACATTGCTTCTCTGTATTAAAACCAAACTCTGCCTTTTATTCCCTCCAGGGTTTATTAAGTGGGCCAGTTGCCATAGCGACGCTTTGGCAGGATATTGCCGGGATAAGCCGTAATGGGTCTCTTGACGCAGTTCACTCTGCTCCTGTGGAAGAACTTCACTCTCCGGAAGAGACAAAAGGTATGCACCCACCTTTGCAAATCAACGTATATTTGCTGAATTTGGTCAGCAATGGAGGGAAAGTGAGGATATGGTCCCTTGGTTGTGTTATCAAGTGCAACTCAGTTATTCATGAGAGGGGATGGTGATAGGAGGGATTTACTACGAAAATTGTCTCCTATAGAAGTAAGCAGCCTTTTACTCTCCCACCAGAGAGAACAAGAACAATCTTATCCTAATGCCAACCAATTCTAGGTGTCACCTTCAATTTTTGGAGATGTATCTCTTGTGCACATTATGTCACATTGCCTGTGTTTTAGTTCTAACAAAGCCAGTCTTTGGCCTAATAGAAAGAAATACGGAGTGACGAATGTTAAATGCTTTGTTTGAAGGGCAAATACTCTTTCTTTTTTCAAACTCACTGTCACATCCTGTCCTCAGCAATGTTATCAAGAGGTAAAGTATCATTGCAGTTTACACAAGTGTTGAAATTCCAGGTTATGAATTTTAATCTTCAACTGAATACACCAACTGACATTGAAACAGCTGTCACTACTTATGTACCGATTGACATTCTACATTTACAGTGAACTTAAAGCTCAATTTAGTGTTCTTCTTCACAAACATTTTGTTATATTTGAGGAAATTGACATTTACATCCAAACAGCCATCCATAAATCAATGGCAGGACAAAAGGATAAAAGTCCTGGAGTAACAGGTGTACTAACGTTAGCCATGTACATAACATTTGTTCATTGTTTACACTGATGATCATTTTTTCTTGCTAGATCTCAGAGACTTTTGCAGCTGGCACTGCTAGTTATTTTCATCGGAAAATAGATTGTAAGAAGTTGGATAATTTCTTGCTCGTTTCTTAAGACTACAAACCTTAATTTTTAGTATCTCTTTTGCTCGACTTAAGCTAAAATTCCAGCATAACCACTTTCATCTTTCACACACAAACTGATTTACTGCCACTTAACCTCTGTGCAGTGATTTAATTTAATTAGTTTTTCTTTAATTTTAATTTAATTCAAATGATTTTTGCGATCATAGCTCAAAACACACCTCAACTAATATTTTCACCCTCTGGTATTTTACCATAGCCACTTCCCTGAACCAGTCATGACTTCTTGTTCTCATAACAGACACTGCCTTCACTTGATCAGCCAGTGGTATATGGTGGGTTTTATTGCCTCTGATGTCCCCAACACTGGCCAAGAGGTCACATGCTATGGGATGATAGCAGTTACACCATGTGTTGCCACTGCATTTCAAGGGTCAGAGCAAGTTATCATGGGATCTAGTTCATTTTATGAGTCTTTTTGAGGCACATATAACTGTTACAAAGAGCTGCAGTGTGTTTTTTTTTGATTTCCCTGTTGCACTGATGATAGGAGTCAAATCCACCCACTTGTTTTGTTGGGGGTTCGAGCACAGCAGTGTGCCTATTGCCAGAGTAGAACAAAAGACATCTGCTTTCATCAAAGTTCCTACTTTCTCAGAATAACTCAAGGCAAAGTCATTTCCAATTTTCTAACTTTGTGTCTGAGAAACATTGCCGTTAATTTTATCAACCAGCAGAAAGAGCAGGGATATATCTGTCTGCATCAGAGAGACATTTGCACATCTCCTCATCCTAGAATATGTTTTAGGATTGTGGTGATTTTTCGCATGGAATTTAGGCTATTTGGCCCATGTCAACATGAGATATTGGTATTTGACAAAAACCAGTGGGAGTTAGCAAGGACAATGGTGCTTCTGGAGGGCTTGTGGAGGTTAATGACCAATTATATGAATGCCTCACCAAGCATTTTAAGATTTTATAACAGGCATGAAACTGATTTTATGGTCCAGTATTTCACATAATTTCATAGGAGGAGATTATCTATTCACAAAGACACTGGTGTCCAAAGGCGAATGCCTGGGGAGCCAGACATTGAGAAAGTCCCCACGATCTCTGTGTTCCTTCTCCGTGCCTTTTCTTTGGAATACATTATGATAATTCGCCCTCTCAGCAGAACTACGTCCTCTCTGACACACAGGCAGGAGGGAATTTAAGGACTTATTTGAAATTCTTTCTAGTTCCTTTGAAATATATGCAATATGATATTCTGCAATTTTCTCATCTGTGATTCATTGACGAAATTATAAAACCGATTTAGTATATACCCATATACCAAACTAAATAAAATGTGTTCCACCCCTGCCCCTCATCCCTAGTCTACTGCAGAAGCTGTACTTTAATTTATAAGGTTGCCATGGGGCAGTGGCATTATAAGCAATATGTATTATTATATTTTTCTCACCTCTGCCTGCCCTCCAGTTTAATTATGGAGACAACAACCTCAGTATGGGTGTGCTCTCTTATTATTTGTGCTAATGTGCGTCATCAGATACTCAGCCTGAACATAGCAGACACACCACCAGAGATGCTGAAAGGGATGAGCATGCAGGCAGACCAGGTCAGCTGAGGTTAGCGGCGAGGGCTCAGTGGGTGAGTGCAGGGCTGACAAGATGTGGTTTTTGAGCGATGCCGCGCCTCGATAAAAGCCTGGATGGCAGAGGCTGTGAGGTTGAGGAGTCAAAGAAGGATGAGCTGGAAGTCCTCTGCTGTTGGATGTTACTTCCTGCTAAATTATGAAGTGAAATGTTACAAATGTTTCTTGGCCCTCAGCTTTCAGAGATGTATGTTACCTTGACTTATGTATAATGAACGTGTGCTTCTTTGTTGTTTCCACAGTGCTAGCATTGGTAAAAAAAAAAAAATAAGATGTAGGTGTGTTTGGTAAATGTGGAAGCTTGAGTCTGTAATAACCCAAGGCATTTCACATATATACATATATCTTTTCACAAAACTCAGAGGTCTTGGTACTCTGTCTGTAGAATATCGCTCAAGGCCAACAGAGGAGGAATAATGGGAGCCTTGAGGTCATCAATTTGTGCTTTGTTGGTTTCTCTATGCAGCCGTTCCCTGAGGTTGAAATAAAAAGCCTGCCATGTCACATGGGCCTGCTACCTGCTGGCAGGTATTGAAGTGGATGTATTAAAGCTAGGAAGTGGTCGGTACTCTACAACCAGAAGAGGATTAAATGTATCGAGGAGGCGATAGGGAGTGTGTGATGGCTTCGGCTTGGAGAGTCACGACCCGGGGTCTCTCTCTCAGTCCAGGAAGTGCTGAGAGTAAAAGCAAGACTGTCCTGTGGCATGCACATCTACGTTGTAAACACACTCACATGAATACACACAGATTCATGATGCCATTTTAGTCACTCATTAACAGTGTCTCAACTTCTGTTTGCCCTTTTGATTTATTATTGCTTTGAGATTTGATTTGACTTCACGGGGAATGTCACATTTTTAATTGAAGAGAAAACAATGCGAATGATGTGAGCCATAACGTGTTCCGAAGATGTATTTCATTAACAAATTGTGATCATCCTTTGTCCAGGTGCGGCTGGTCGTGGAAGTGGTCTGGCCTCTGTTCCTCTTCTTCATACTGGTGTGGGTGCGGTCCACGAATAAGCCATTTTACAAAGGCCAATGTAAGTCCAAGCCTGGTTGTAATATTAAACTCTATTTCTCCATTTATGTAATGGTGCAGAACAACTCCTCAGGGTGTGTATTTCCATAGAAACTCAAAACTCATGGAAAAATATGACCTAGAATGAGCATGAAAAAATAGTAACCTCTGTTGTGACATCACTGCATAGACATACCCAAACCGCAGTGTGGTAGCAATGCAGCGGAGTTGATGAATTCTGTAAGTATTCACCTCTATTCCTGTAGGCCACTACCCAAATAAAGCCATGCCGTCAGCTGGCGTGCTGCCCTGGCTCCAAGGTATGATGTGTAACATCAACAATCCCTGTTTGAACTATCCAACGCCGGGGGAGACGCCAGGCCAAGTCAACAACTTCAACAACTCCATGTACGTACTGGCTCTCTTATAAGACATTAGGATTATATCTAAGGCAGCATTTACATTTAGTCTGTGGACTTTTTGTCTTTCTGGTAAACCAGAATCGCTGGGATATTGATAGAGCTGCAAACCCTCCTGATGAACGGATCTGTCCGCAGCAAGGCACAGATGCTGGCAGATGATCTCAGCCAGTGGGATTCTGTCCTGTCACAGTCCAACCCTGCTAATGGTAAGGGCATTTATTAATGCACTAGCCTCAGAACACTTTAATGAAAGGACCTTTTTTTAAGGTTATTATCAAGCATGATCATTGAAGTTAGTGAAAAGGAACAAAGCGCAGATTGTTGTTTTGTTAATATGCAAGTTTTATAGCTATAGAATTATTGTCCAAAAAGTAATACGTACAGAACATTTAGCCTCAGCAACAATCACTCTGCAATGTCTTTGTTAAGTACTCTCCATCAAGGAAAGTATCCCCTTCATGTGGATGACAAGTTGGAGGATTTGTTATTCCCCTTTATCCCTCAAAAACAATGGCGTGTGATTATTTATGATGCAATTTTGCTGCAGAGTGACAGATCGTTTGTCTTGATAAGTTGCTGCTTTGCATTAGGCTCATTTAGCCTGATGATATTCAGATTTTCATACGGCACCTAATTTGCAAAGAGACAAAGGGAGGGGGGGACTGCTGTTCAACAAACGGCTCGTTGGCCATTTGCATTTTGGGGTCGCTGGCTTGTAATATACAAGATTAAATCCATCAAAGATCTAAGCCTGGGCATAATTAATGGGACTCACTGTCGGGAGGCGAGAGCACAAAAGGTCATTAACAAGAACGGGGAATGGAGTACTATCAAAAGACTAGGATGGCAAAGGTGATTGTGTTGTCCTTTTTTGTTTTTACCATGGGTTAATTAAAAGACTCAGGTGGTCACTTCAATCAGGAAGGCAAGAGTGTTCAGAAAGAGCCCAGAGCATGTTCTTCCTCCCTGTAATCTAACCTTTTTCATCCCCACTGATGCTCCTGCAGTCATGAGGGGCATAATAATGTGCGTCTGGTTGGAATCAGGAGGTGTTGTATAGAGCATAAGCATTGCTTCAACCTGCATAATTCACCCAGACAATACTGAATGATTGTTGTTTTTACCAAACATTTATCTTAATTGAACCTTGAATAACCCGGTGTAAGTCATATCCTCTCCTCATCTTGATAATTGACTGACTGACTTGCATGCATTACACTTACAAGAGGGCTAATCTAATTAAATTACGTAGCCCGTTCATCATTTCAGCAGCCCATGGAGGAGTCCCAGAGAGAAGAAAAAACACATGCTGAATAGATATGGTTTGTGTATGGGTGTGTTTGTATACTGTGGTAGGATCCCTGCTATGCTATGACATTGTGATCGAGGAGGGCAGTAACAATGAACAGTCGGTTGGTTGAAGATGTTTTTGTTTTTTACCTGGTCAGCTAATCAACAGAGAATCTGATGCATGTTTAGCACCAAACTGTCTCCTCTCACTCAAGTGGACAACCTCTGCTTACACCAGTGAAGGATTTGTTTTCAACAGTCATCATGAGCGCATTATTTAAACTCAAATTCATCAGCCGTTAATGCTACTCCAAGCATGCAAGCAATGTAAAAAGGTCTGGAAAATGAGTCCCCGTGTCTCAATGAGATTACCTGTATAAATAAAGGTTTAATAATAATAAAAAAAAAAAATTAGAAAGTTGTCGAGAATCGTTGATTTTCCTTTTTTTCCAATAACATGCACACGTGAAAATGGATTTATTTTAATTCACTTCTTATTTTCATGGATTTGGTATCAATGAGGGTAATTTTGTACTCAGCAGCTGCACTGCTGTGATTTTGAAGGCATGGACTTTTTTGCTTTAACCTTTTCCTTTCCACAACAGAATAAATCCTCCAGTGCTTTTTTTAGACCAACCGTTGGCTGCAGAGGAAGGGCTGCTGTCTTATTAGTTACATGACAGGCTCTCCTCCGTGGTTGGCATAGGTGTCCATTAGGACAGAACAACAGCAGGTCTCACATATGTTATTGCATGCACCCATATTTGCAAACAGTGGTGTGGAAATCAAATGCAAGAGGATAGACAAAGGAGGGAGGCAGAGACAGAAAGGCTGCAGGGTAGGCTGCAAAATATCTGCAGTGCAGATGGCGAGTAAGGAGGATTTATGGCTAATGCTATGAAAATAATTAAAAAAAAAAAAGGCATATATTTCCCATATCTGACCTGTTGGTCATGTTCTGTGTTTCTTTGTGTTTAAGCTCAACCGGTGATCCTAAGGAGTATTCTAAGAGACAATGAAACGTTCTCCACTCATCTGAAAGCGAATTTATCGGTGCCACCAACAGTGGTCCAAAGCCTCATGACTGCTGAGCTTCAACTCAATCCAGTGAGTCGCATTTTGCCACACTGCTTGCATTTTGAAAATATAAGTAGTCTCCAGTAGGAATCCCAGCTGGCAGCGAAGCGCCTCCTTCTTTAAATAAAAGAGTTTAAGTATTCACCAAATTGTTCAAAATAAGAAATGTGCCAAGAGTGTTATGCTTGAGCCTGTAAAATGTAAAATATATTGGCCAAGAACTGCTCTGGGACTCCTTGTCTAGACAGTTATAATCAAGGCAAACTCCAGCATTTCCTTGATTTAAAGAAGAGTCTTGAAGCTACCTGCAGTGGGTAATTAGGAATGAAATGGTGCTGCAACTGCAATATGAATGTGCTGTTTAGAAAAGCTTCCTGTTTGATACTGTGGTATGTACCAAGAAATATCAGTCGAGCTGCAAAAAGATAAATTTGTTTCACTGCCACTGACAAGGGTGCTTGAATCCCACACATCCTGGAAAACTTTTTCCAGTCATGAAAAATGAGAAAAAAAGCTCAAATGTCTAGAACTGGAAACAGTTAATTTGGAAATTTTTATGTAAACTGCTTAAGGAAAGTTTAACCTGTTTGCATTTGCTCACAAGGCATGGGGAGAATAAATAATTTTCCAGGATAACGTTCCAGAACATTTTACTTTTTTTTTTTGTCGTCATTTTGTCAATTGGCCAATCATTTTCCAGGTTTTCCAGGATGTGTGTGAACACCTGATACAGTATGTACTGATTAAAAGATCCCTGCTGATGGCTGCAGTGTGAATGTACCATTGCCCAGAAGGCCATTCACTCTTTTGGGTGTTTGCACATACGTTTACAGTACGTCAGTCTTTATTAGAGGCCGAGCTAAGAAATAAGTCTATTTAAAATGAAAACACTTTATCTGATTTTAAGATGATTCAGCATACTACCCAAAGGACACAACATATGAACAAATAAAATATGGTCAGGTGCAAAGTCTTGTTTGTCAATGTTTGTGTATATTTTTTCAGATGATGGGCATCCCGAGGCCAGGCAACCTGAAGAGCATGCTGTGTGAGGGGACAGATCTGGATGAATATATCCAATTTAGCAGCCAAGCTGAAAAGGAGGCTTTTCAAAATGTCAGCTGCTCCCATGATCCACAGCAGCTGATTAACGCCCAGCAAGTATTCCTGCAAAACCTGGATGTGAGGAAAGTGCTTTCTGAGGTGAGCTTTCTCTCGCTGTTGCCCACACCACGGGATGATCTCACAACTCGTCTGATTTGAGTTTGATCAGGAATTATGACACAATTAGTCTCATTTTGACAAAAGTTGGAGAGTGAATGCTTTTGGGAACTGTTTTTATGGCCTGATTGGGATACTATATTAATACAGGTCATGAGGTCTACTTTTGAAAAGCCCTAATTCTTTCTTGACAAGGTCACCCACATCTAGCATCTTTACAAATGACATTGCCAGGACAGTTGAGGAGTAAGTTTATGCAGCTGTTGTTGGTGTGTATTTTTTCCATTTTTCAAAATGTTTTTGATCTTTTTTGTGAAAACAGTCATCTATGATTCAGGCCCCTTGCTTACCTGTCACTTGCTGGTATTGCCTTTGAACATGATTGACAAATATTTTCAATAAGCAAACAGTGCTTTGGTTATTTAAATATTTAGACATTTAACATTTAGGATGGCCTGTTGTCCTATACAGTTTTTGTCTCTGTTTTTGCAACATGTACAGATTTTTTGCATCCTTTATTTATTCCTAGTTGCTACTTTGTTATATTTTTGTTCCTATATGTGCACTTTATGTGTTTAATGTCATGCACTAAGAGTCCTTGTGCATTGATTTTTGAATAATCCACCAGGACTTTGATCCCTTAAATTTTTGAAGAGGTATTATTGGCAGTGTTATTCCAAATAGCACCTACACACAAGCAAAAATTAATGCTCAAGTACTGTAGGTGTTTTTTTTGTATGCCAACATTTCCTTGTGGCATTTCCTGTGTGGGCTTGATGATATATATTCACCCTAAACTGAGAGATTATTATTAAAAAGAAACATTGGTGCACAGGGTCATTTTCAGCATGGAAATTTTATCAGTTACACACTGTGCCGACACGTCACAGCTTCATACTGTTTAAAAGTATTCAGTGAACATTGTCTGTTCTAAGTATACTTTTCACACGGTTGGCATTAAATTGAATTTAAAGACAATGATTTTCTGTGCCAGCCAATTGAGCAGCCAATTTAAAACTTAAATGTTATGCTTGTATGGCTCTGTGACTTAGAGAGATGGCAAAATAGCTTTTAACGGAAAAACTTGCTAATGCATCCACTTTTAAGGCAAAACCTGCAGGCAACATGTTATTACTGCACCATTATCTTAATGCATCTTCATTTCTTCCATCATGAGTGAGGAATCTTTTCCTGTCCCAGAGGGTTGAAGCAGTTTTACAGTTGTCATTGCTGTGTGCACCTCTGTGTCTTCCAGTGATTTTACTAGAATGCATGCAATCAGGTGGGAATTATTTATTAGAACCAATGTTTTGTGGAGTTCTTTTAAATCTCTGAGTTCCCTTTGGGATGATGAAAGCCTGCACTTTTCTTTGAGTTTATCTTTGAGAGAAAATATATGGGACAGCAAATCCAATAAATAAGTGATAAGGCAGGAAGTTCGTGGGAGAGAGTATTTGAACAATTTAAGCCCACAGGCATTTTCAGACATAGGGGGAAAAAAAACAGAAAGCACAGACAAGATATGGTGGGAAGGCTCTTCCGCCCTGCAAGCAAATGGATGGAAAAGAACATCAGGCCTTCACACTTAAAGCTTGACGTTGCTGAATGATTGTGATAGCAACAACAACATAAAGAAAAGGACAAGGGAAGAAGTCAGGGTTTATCACTGAGGTAGTGAGTGAGGGTGATTTTTGACGGTGGGCTCACAACTTTGGGTGAAATCCTTTCAGAGCACAATGCACAGGCAAGACGGCAAACAAAAAGCTTTCGAATGTGGAACTCAACGGAGGCACAGTCTCCTTTGCGGTTTATTAACTCATCAAATCTGAACTTTTGTCCCATTAAAAACGCGTACATCATTCTTGAAGAATTACTTTTCTCATCGACTTACCTGATCAGTACAAGAAATTCTTCAGTGTAGCAAAGCGCAGTGGCAATTGAGTTCAACAAATAAGAAATGTATTTTGTGCCATGGTTCACATCTACCTCCTAATGTGACATTTCAGCTGTTTTGCTCAAAGTCTCCTCCTTAATGTCTGCTCTACACACACAAAAAGTGTGTGTAGTGATCCTAAATGAATGCTCTCAAGACTCAATCAATAGCCAGGCTGTTGACCCAACTGTGCTTGAATGGGCTTTTATTTGTGTGTTTTATTTTATTCACCAATCTTTCTACCTCTTAGCCTTCTGCTTTCTGGACCCAAGTCTCACATATTTTCCTAAGCTTTGTAATTTTCTTTGCAGAAAGACAATACGGGCTCTCCTAGTGCAGTTCTGACTTGACACTTGATGCATGAAAATGACAATGGTTAAAAGGGCATGCCATTTAGTTATTATAATTGGACTCATACTGTGTACCTTCAGAATGTCAATGTAACACACAGTAACACTCATCATTTTAGTGCAGTTTTTATTAACCAGTTCCACAGATAATGACATCAGGATACAATTTATCAGTGTGTGTGTTGCTGTTATATAATATCATTGTGCAAAGGCTGATTTAGAGCTGGTGTCTTTTAGTTAATGTTTTGGGCGGTCATAAAATCTTTGAATATAAATAAAATTTGGAGATTTCAACTGCAGCTATTGGCTGTACAATACACTCATGTTGTATTTTGTCCAGGAAATTGTGTTAAAAATAGCAAACTTTTAAAACAATTGTATTTTGTTAAAACAAGGTATAATTCCAGGTATAATTTTTGTGCTGGATTACATTCATCTGTCACTAAACTATTTTTTTTTACCCTCCTTTAGGTACCCTCAGCTTTTAGTCTGAATGCATCACTCACAGCCACGCTGATGGAGAAAACTACTCTAGATGCCTTACCGGTGATTGAGCAGGTCAGTGTTGCTGCTGTATCCTGTACACTGGGCAGGAATCAATATTTATACACTATGATGATGTGGCTATTTGTTTGTATTTTCAAAGTTCCTGACATTTACTTTCCTCTATCCAGTTGGTCAGGTTGCAGAACTCTGTGGCATTTGAGGCTGTTAGTTCACTGGATTTCCAAAAGGACATGTTTGGCAGTATCAACATGCTACTGTGTGGAAATCAGCCTGACGTCAGTTCAAGCTCACGCAGACAGACGGCTGACATTAATTTATTCCCAGTAACAGGCAACAGTTCGGGTAAGTGCTCGAGCAAATTCCTTTATAAAGCAAAAATGTCCCATTCCTTATGTCTTCATCATGTCTACATTAGTTTGACATCACTGTATGTAGTTGTAGTAGACAGGAAATGTAAGTGGTGCACAGCGTCATAGGATATGGTGATGGATTTTTGCTAATTTCACTGCCACCATAACTGAAGCAGCACCTTAAGGGGAAGAAAAGACAGGGAGTTATGCCTGATCAGACATAATTCCCAGTCCTGCCAGGAGAGGTTTGGCATGGAATATGCTGCATCAAATTACAGTTTGATGCAGTTTTTGGGGTTGTTTATGGACAAAGACTTAAAGTAATTTTATTGGATCAAGTACACAGAGAGATGCCATGCCAGCCCAAGTAATCTCCTATCAAAATATGTGTGGGTATTAAGAGCAAAAACAAAAAACAATGGTTCCTGTTTTTGTGACTTTGTGGCAACACAAAGTGTATGTGTATGCCACACTGTGTAGCATACACAATCTAGTCAACTGTACAGGATGCACAGGCTGTGACTACTTGTGCAAACACAGGAACAGGCACCTGTGGCACTCATGGCACCTGTGCCAGAGCTGAAAACTGGGTTTGATTACGGATACATTATCGGCGGCTGTGTCAGGAGCTGGCATCAATCGCAGCCAATCAAATCAGCTCTTCTCATTCCATTTAAAACCTGAGCACTCGCTCCCCACACTGACATAATGATGTTTTCTTAATGGAGAGGCAAGTCCAGAGCAACTTATCCTGGGTGGAAATTGATGCTGTTGTCTGGGTGGTGCAGTCATAAGGCGCAAATATATAACATCCTAAATAAGAACATATGGCAACCCCACCTTCCCACAGAGGACAGATGGTGTCACTAAAATGACTTTATTTGTTGCTCTAAACTGGTATTTTTGTACTATTCAGCAAGGGAATACAACCATGGCAACCATATTGTCATCATGTTGAAAATTTCCCGGTGCTGTATTGATTTCACTGAACCTGGCACAGTTGCTAAAGATTTTCGTTGATGGGCAGTCCTGATGGAGTTATTACATTCCCAGGTAGCCGACCCCATACTCCTGATCATATCCTGTGTGCAAGCATGGTAAAACATGCTACAAAGTACCCTCCACCTTTTGCAGCAGCCTGGGGTTACTTGTGATAGATTTGTACGAGGTAGCCACGTTGGAAGAATCTGTGGTAGATTCACACTACTTTGCACCACCCACATTCAATATGGTTGTTCTCATATCATTTAATAAAAGAGGGAAGATATATTCTCCTAGCATTTATGGCAGTCCTGATACAGAGTCGAGTACTGATATAAATCACCCTTTTGATCTAACCTAGTGCACACTCTGCTTTTCTGGCATTACTGCATCAAAGTGTTTTTTTTTCCTTTTGCATTAATTTGTCCAGGACTTTATATCAAAGTAAAATATGCACTCTGGACACACATTCAAGATATTTGTAATTCATGTGACTCAGATCTGTTAGAGACTAAAGTTTACTTGTTGCTTGTGTTGTGAGCTCATGGGAGCAGTCCATTACCAGTATACTACGTGCTGACATGGTCACGACCTTTATGCATCAACCTTAGAAAAGGTGTTTCCTTACTACTCTCTCACACTTGGAGTCATTTAAAGAAGTAATATAAGAACTAATCTGGCTTATTTTTGTTTGTATCCACAATTTGTTCTTATTTTTTAGCACTCAATGATTTCTTCCAGTCACCAATTTTGCTCTTCTCCTTGGTAATATAAAATTGTAAGTGGCTGAGAGCAAACTCACCAAGCTAAGAACTATTGGTCCATTGATCTCAATTAAGACAATAACAAACCTTGGATGATATTGTCTGTATTTAGCTTGTGAGTTGCTTACATAGTCGACTGGACTTCAGTGTCTTTATTGATTTTCCTTTAAGGCTAGCACCGACGCTCTAGAAAAGTTTGTTTCACAGTACTTCAGCTTCAGAGTTATAGTTGCTACTTCAGAGTAACACTGGAAACAGCTGCCTGTTTGTGTTTTGTTGCGGTGATGGGTTGAAATAGTGAAAATGATCTCTTCTAAACAGACTGTCAACAGTCCACAGACTCTCTTTATCACTCTCTCTCTATATGAAGTGTCAGTTTTTGAAAAGCCCACAGGATATTATTATTATTATTATTATTATTTCTACACACCTGAAAGTTTAAAGCAAACCCTGACTGTGTGCCTGATGTTGATGTATGGGGCTACCCTTGAATACTAACAAACATTTTATCATTTGCACCTGTTTAAGTGCACCTGATTCTATTTTTAGCCATTAAAAGGATGATATCTTGTTCCACATGGGGATAAGCATTTCTTTTAACGGCATACATAATTCATAAAACTTATTCTGCTCTAATTCTGCACATTTCACAATATATAGTTAAGATAAAGGTTTCCTGTGGAACACATGCTTTGTTGCCTTTATATGCCTCATTTTCTTGATTGAAAGGAGAACAATGGAAATGAAACCCAGATAGAACAGACAAAGGCACATTAATTGTCATATCAATACCCACAGCATCAATACATGTTGCTGCTATGCTGTCATAATACTTGATTGGCATAATAAGTAATATATAGTCAGCCATTGTTTGTATTTAAAAAAAAAAAGTACATACAGGTAGCACAACCGCTGAAAATCACTGACTATGTTCGTTCCATAAAATCCTTGAGAATTTGATCTTGAGTGAACTTCCCGCAGCCTCATGCTCATTAGAGACCATGTATTCCTGTTTCATTAAATGCCTGTTCTTTGGAGACAACGGCGCAGAATTAGATTTTAATAAGAAGCCTCTATTCCCTGGGAATAAAGTAACACTGCAAAGTGGAATTGCATGCTTGTGCCAGTGCAAATTAGCAAAAACATTGTATCATCCATACAAAACAAGCACTAACATCTTTGTTAGCATGCTAATGGCTGTTTTGGATTTGCCGTGGCATTTCATTCTGTTGGTCCGTGTACAGTTAAATGCATCTGGAATATGCAGCATGTCTGCATAATGGCCAATTACAACTCCTTTATACGTGTAAAAGTACACTCAAAGGAATAGTTGAATAGCAACAATAAAGGCCAACGCTGAGGCTTTGTTAATGGCTCAGCAATGTTCCCTTTCCAATTAATCGCTGATAGCAAAGGAAACATCTGAGTCATTATGCAGAATAGTTGGGGCGGTAACTGTTCTTCCACAACAGTAATTTCTAAGTTATTCTCAAAATTTGGCCAGTAGATTAGCATGAATAAGAAGTGCTTCCATGGCTCTGCAATGGCAACTGCTTGCATTTATGCATTTCATAATGCATGGAGAAAATGGTGAAAGATAATTTGCAAATTGTAATTAGGGGCTCTCATACACATTTAGAGGTTGTTTTTCTTGCTTTTGTTTTATTATGTATGGAGAATTCAGTTGGATCTTTACCATTTTTGCTGCATATGGAAATATGCAAAACAGTTAATGAAGTGATCTGTAAAACTGGTGATTTGACCTGAGCTCATACCAAAGTGAAATTTGTTTTTTGCTGCAGAGTTCTTGAGTATTTTGTACCTACAGCAAAACATCAACCACTCAGATGAACACATTGTCAGTGTTGATGTCTAAATAATCATTCCTCTTTCATTCAGCATTGTCCTATTTTCACCGGTGTGATTTTTTTTTCCCCTGACATTTCTCATAACATTTCCTAATTATCTCGAGACTCCTGCTGTCATGTGCTGAGTTTGCCCATGGGCATCTCTTTGAATAATTAGTAATTGGTACCTTTTATTCCTCGTTTCAAGCACATCCCTTTAATATAGAAAGGAGCCGCTGAAGACAGGATACCTGACTAGTGTGGAGTGAGAGAGACTTGTCTCATACTTCTGAATGTCAAAGAGGTCTCTCTGGCTCTTCTGAGAGTGACTTCAATGACATTTATTCAAGCTTACAGTATTTGACTCCTCTGTTTGAATTCTGCAAGGCACCGCCTGATTTGTACTGCTTACACTGAATAAGAGCCGCTTGATTGATGCATGGGGTTGGTCACTTTAGACTGCCATGTCGTATTTGGTGTATATCCACATATGTCTGTTTGTACGTGCTTATGTGCCTCACATTGTGTATTGCATGAAATACCTGGAATATGAGTACTGAGAGTAATATCCTTTTTTCAGTGTGTGTGCACGTCCATGTGATTGCCTGCGCTAGATTGTGCGTAGAAGCGGCGTTTGTAGTGTGTCGGTGGCCCTGTCTCGCCGTAGTGCTGAATTGAGCCCGTCTCCAGGGTGCAACTCAAATTGATTAAATTTGCCAGGTAAGTTGAGGGGCCGACTTGAGGCTCCAAGCAATTATTTGACTGTGGCTAAACCTGCTGTAAAAAACATATTCTCTTGTTCTTTCATAGTGCTGTTTTGGAAAAAGAAAAAGGTAACACTCTTTTGTCAAAACAGAACTACACATCTCCGTCGTTGACTAGGATTCTTTATTGTCTGTCCTGTAATTGGCCTCACAGTCCATATGCATTACAGTCTATTCTGGTAATAACTTTAATAATCAGAACATATACTTTTTTTCACAGAAGATGTGTGTTGCAGGCACGTTGAACTGCATGAAATGTGTGAACAATTTTAAGCCAATTAGATAGATTGGTTCACACAACAGGGATGCGCAGTAATGACTCACTGTCGTTCACCGTAGTCCACACAGTAGCACCCCCTGTGCAATAATAAATCAATGTAAAATAAATGTTGGGGGGCTATGTGTGTTTTGATCCGTTTGATCAAACTTTGCTATTTTCCAACATTTATTTGGCATGATTATGGCTTCATATGCAGGGTCGGCTTGGAAAGGCCTGGGGTAACGTTTGCTCACAGCTCCTCTTATGTGCTCTGCTGCACACCTGTAGAGCGTTCTGAAGATAACACTATCCTGTAAGAGCAACTTTCTAACATAAATATCTGTTTTGCTCTTAGAATTTGGATTGACAAGAGACACGTAACTGCAGAGAGCTACTGAGCTGGGTCACACACATTTTCTTTCAAGTGTTATGAATGCAGGAAGTGGCATCTGTGCAGCCTGTAGAGGGAACAGCTGGTCAGACTCAGACTACGGGTTGGCCATTAGCTGCCCACACACAGACCTCCCAGGAGCACCTGGTAAAGATGGCCAGGAGGCAGAAAGGCTAACATTTAATTGCACTGAAAATGGCCGTTAAAATCTCCCTGATGGGTGGAAATGGTCACCCTGGTGAGATGACAAGAGGTGGAGGACCGAGGTTGCGGACTGGAGAAACCCTGATGTAATGACAGGTATCTGAACAAAAGGGACAGTTTGCAACAAAAGGCAGACGGTTGTATTGACTGGCCAACAACACACACAACTGTTCAATTGTCTGCTGAACTGCAACATTCACACACAGATGCACATACTTAGGCTTCATTGCTTGCAGTGTAAGTCCTCGTGTAACCTGTTCAGCACTCACCCAAACTGGCAATAGTCACGTTGGCAGATAAGTTAAATTAGTAATGATTGTACTGCCGCTGAGCATATTGACTTTTTCCCTCTGCTCCATAGAAGCTTTACCCTATGTGCTCAAGTCTGAGCTCCTGGCTTGTGTTTGCCTCTGCCTGTGTGTGTGTGTGTGTGTGTGTGTGTGTGTGTGTGTGTGTGTGTGTGTGTGTGTGTTTTAAAGCAACAATATCAAACTTGTTGTAAATACATCCACTTTGCAACTGTCTGGTCACTGATGCCTAATAATGTAACCATAACTGACCCAATAACACTTCGTGAAACCTTTTAAATTCATAAACTCTGGTTAGAAGTTGCCTGGGAAAATCTTGCTAATACATGAAAACTTAATTCAAAGGTTAGTGTTGATGGCCGGATAATTATCAATGTTAGAATTTTCTTTCAGATTTCAGTTTTTGATTAATGCCAGTATGAAGACATAAACCCAAAGGTTTCTTTCTTAACCTAAGGGCAAAATTCTACACTGTGCAAATAACAAAACAAAATGTTGTTTTTGGGTAATCATTTTATTTTGGTGAGTCTTCCTAATTAAGGAGATGATATTAAACTTTATTCATGTAGTTCTTTTCTTAACATATTCCAACATACTGTAAAGTAGGGATGTCCTGATTCAACTTTTTTCAGTGCCAATACAATGCCGATATTGCCGCCTTGGGTATTGGCCAGTACCGATATTGTTCCGATACAGTATCAGCACTAAGCATACACACTTTTATTACTTATTTTGTTGTACTGAATGTTAGAAAAGGCTTGATCAAGTGATATTACTCAAACAGAACAACAGTCAGCGACAGTAGGTCTGAGGAAAACTGACCCATTTATTATTCACCGATGGGTTACATCACTTTTAACCTTAAACATAAGAATATTCTGTGAATTAAATAAATAAAAAATAAAGCAGAAGACCCTGAAAAATAACCTCAGTCAATTCAATAAAAACAAAAACATAATGTTTTTAAAGTGCAAAATAACCACTAGTTTAACTTAAACATAAGAATATTTCACAATTGAGTAGAATAAATAGCAAATGAATTAGAAGACCCTGAAAAATAACTTCAATAAATCCAGTAAAAGCAGCGCTGCTGGATAGAAGAGCTGAAGTCTGGAATGGACTGATGGCATCAGAGTGCAAATATCGGAGATTTTAGAGGAAATAGTAGTTCTTTAGAGGAAAAAGAAAGGAAAACATAGCAGTAAAACCAGAAGACACAATAAACATTCACAAAAGCCTTCTTCTTCAGAAGAAAAAAAAGTTAAGATGTTGCAAACTGAATAAACAGTCTTGAACGTTGAATTAAAGTGACAGGAGCTGCTGTCAGTGTTGTTGGGTCTTTTAAAAACTCTTTAGTGCACTACCACCACTACTGCTCCCACTACTACTGATACTACCTGTGAAAACACAGGATGCCATTTACTTTCTCAGTCATTTCGTTTGTTTATTTAGCATTGTACTGGTACTGTGTGTGCTTCAGTGTGTTACCTCAGCATTTGAATATTTTTTTTTGTATTAGTGCGTGAGATGTTTAATTTCTACTTTGTCCATTGATAGATATATTTAGATTCTCTAATTTCTGCTTGTGTAATGTTATTTTCCCAACACTATATGGAGAACACAAATGCAAACACTGATTTATGAAAATGTTTCATTCAGATGTTAGTTAACAGGTTATATCAGTAATGTGATATTCCTATAGACAAACATATATGTGTAAAAATCAAGGTTTCTAAATTATATTTAAAAAAATGTCTGGGTTAGTATGTAATTAAGTGATGTACGATTAATTTAATACTATGTTCATCCTCGCTCTGAGTTGAGCAAAACTATTGCAAGAGTTGTCATGGGAGCTACATATGAGTTTCAAGCTGATGTACAATATTTATCATGTTTGCTTCTTGGGTGCTGCAAACTCTATGATTTGGTGCAGATCAAACAGCTTGTTTCTCCTCTTCCCTCCTGTCCCAAGAAACAGCATATGTACTGTTTGCACACAGGATTCTGAAATTCTGAGGTATTTTTTTGGTCTCGGCTTGACTTTCCCTGTCTTCGCCCCTCTCTTCTAGATACTTTTTGTCAGACTCTTGTCGACATCCTGGAGGGCACACCTGGTCTGCACAACATTTTTAGTACCTTCAAGCCGCTATTGCAAGGGAAAGTCCTCTACACACCTGATACACCCGCTGTTCACCTCATTATAAAAGAGGTAAGACGAATGTTACATATTTTCATGTACGCTGACTTTTCATAGGCTGGAAAAGTAGCTAAATATGTTACAAGTTTAGAAAAACGGAAAAAAAATGAGTTTATCATTGTTTTGTTGCTATATGCACAATATCAGGCCAATTTCAGGTATCAGTAATTGTGGGGGAATGAAAAACACTGGATGTCACACAAAGTTACTACCTGGGGAAGAAAAAACAAATAATATACTAGTTAGTCAAGGGGCCTGTTCATAGAACGTGGTGAATGTAATGCATTTTCATGACATGACATTTCTCCAAGATATTAGCATCATTTTGATAAGTGCATGAGCAAAACAAACAACAGGCAGGGAGTGAGGGTTTTGCATTGAGAATGCATAATGAGTATGTGCGAAATCCACCAACTTCACAGCAAGTGGCCCGGTGCGAACGCAGGAGGCCCTTTTCACACCAGACATAGTCAGATTGTTTACAAGTCAATATACAGGGGTAAATAACCCCATTTACATTTGTGACCATGGGGGGTGGCAGTGTTACGTGATGAGTTCCTCCAGTGTTTAGCTGAAATGTGCAAATGCAGAGTACTTTCATGTGTGGATCAGCTCACAGCGAATAGAGGAGGCTCAGTGGGTTTACTTTCAGTCAGGGAAAGGTGAGACAACTATTGTTGTTAAGATTGATCATTGTTTTTCATTTTGTTTGTTTCAGGCAAATAGCACGTTCAGTAGCCTGGCTATGCTTAAAGAGCTTGCTGATTTGTTGGACGAGCTCATGCCACGTATCTGGGATTTCCTTCAAAATAGCCCTCAAGTCGAAGCATTCCGGGTAAGAGTGCACCACGAAACACTGCAGCAGAATCACCGCTGCCCTCATTATTTATGTATGTATTTTTATTCTTAGGTATTCATATCTATCTACTTTCTCTGCAGATTGTTTTGAAGGCTGAAAACATATTCAAATTGTAAACATGTCGAATTTTGCCTGCAAAACAACAATACGTGGTTATAGGTAACGCTACATGCTACTCTTGTGGGGTAGTCAGTCCAGAAATTATATTCCTGCCCCCCCTTCTGGAGAAAAACACACCTGCTTCCTTTCAAGATATGCACATTTTTTTCTGTAAAAATCAGTAAAAAATGAAATGATTAGCCTTTTATACTCTCTCCTGCAGTATGTACTGTATATGTTGTGTATATCAATTTGTTGCACCTTCTGTTAGATTATGGAAACCCGAGGAGCAAAGTAATTATGGATAAGTGCAGGATAATTTTCATCCTTGCAGAAAGGATTATCTAGAGAAGTAGAGGACATGGACTCTTCGCCACCACTTCTCTTCCTCCCTCATATTCTCCTCTCTCTCTCTTTGCCTCTTGCCGTATTTCTGTGACACTGACATTACTCCAGTGTCACTCCAAATGAGCTTATAGGCAGCTGCAGGGAAGCAGACATCGGGAGCTCCATATAGCCAGGGTATTCATTACCCTAGCCCTAACCTTTACACAAATGGGCCGGCAATCCTCCTTTGTCTTCATTTTCTCCCATCCGGGCTCTCTCTCTCTCTCTCTCTCTCTCACTCTCACTCACTCTCTCTCCATCCCCAGAGTTGGTGGCTTCAGAGGTTTGTCATCTTCAGAGGCTCTTCAAGGTCGCAGACACGTTTTACGCTGATGGACCAATTACCATGGCCACCACCGCTACATTTGAGATAGAAGATATAGGGTGTAGAGCAGAATAGAAGGACATATTGTGCAGTGGTTGAAAATATGTTGGACATGACTACCCATGGATTAACATAGTGTTTACACTGTAAAGCTGCACTCTTTTAGATTTGGCGACATTCGTGGTTGCTGTGGTAACAGCAAGTTCAGTTTAATACTGCAGCTCCTAGAACTCTGAAGCAGCTACTACATCAAAAATACAATAAAGTGCAGCCAGACTCACTTTGTTTTTATATATAAGTTAATAATATTTTTTTCCAGAAGTATTTTTCCACTGAACAGCAAAGCTCAGTAAAGTTGGGTTACCTTTCTGGGAAGTCATCAGACAACTCACTGTGGCTGGTACTTCTTGCTCCATTACCCCACCTGTATTATTAAGTTATCCACTCTCCAAAAATGCAAAAAATGTCTTGTCTTGCAGACAAGTTTTTGGTGATTGTGATTAGGCTCACTACAGAAGCAATTACCCATGGTTTTAATGTGAGGCAGCAGCAAGTAGGACTCACTAATACAGCTGTGACGTGGTGTAAATAAAGCAAAGTGTTAACAGTCAGGCTGTTATCAAAGAGATACATGTGCACAGGTTACATGCACGTCTCATCCCCTGGGAATCCCTTGTATATTTTGAGGCGACTTGAATCAGTGCTGGCAGGCTTCGCCACAAACAATAAAAACAACTCTATAGAGGGATGATTATATAAATGAATGAAATAGTTTCACACTAAGATGTGAACATGTAAACATTTCCTTACACACATAAGCAACAAAGTTAAAACGGCACAACAGCCAAATGCCACTGGCATTTCTGCCACATGCAGTCGTAGGCAGATGAAGATTTCAGATCCTGAGCCAGTCTAGCAGTCATGGTCATTTTGCCACTGGGAGTCTGCTACCACTATTTCAGCATTACTTACAGAATACAAACATTGTTGATGGGTCATGTCCTTAATGTAGCACCCACTAAGATGGATGTACTGATTTTTTAAAAGGTCACATGCAGCACAGAGATTACTTAATTTGACACTTTGTCCTAAGGTTAAATAGAATATCATCAGAAGTGTTGACACTGAAATGCCACCGAGCACGCTGGCCAGAATATATCTGAATCTCAACTCAGAAAATTCACACTTTAGAGGCCCACTCCTCAGCTGACGTACGGTACCCTTTCCTCTCCAAAAAGCCAGTCCATATTGTCCACTTTCAAATGGGAACCACATGCAATCAGCTACTGGAATTAAGAGGAGCTGCGATTATTTTTTTCTTCCCTAAAATGATAAATGGTTGGATGATTTAAATTACGTATTATGTCAGTGGGGTTAAGTCCCTCAGTGTTCCTCTGTGTACATGACAGGCAAATTATCACTGTTCTGTTTAATTTCAGTTTATGTTGTAACACTGTCATTACAGGAACAATGTCATATTAATAATTGGCCCTTAATTTCACAGCAGTCTGAAACTATGACCACACTGGGTGGGAGTGAAGGGAATGGTTGCGGCTACTAAATAGAGGGCAACACATTAAAACCAACGGGTGGGAGTTATTAATATCTTGTTAAGCAAGAGCTATTGTCAGAGGGTCTTTTAACCGTTTATTTAAAAATAAGTATACATAGTCACATATAGTATATGCAGTGTAAGGTTCACACACTAGCAGCGAGGTGATATTTGCTCTCAGATCAGTATATTTTACCTTCTTTTGATTGATTAATTGCATCAATTAAATAATTACAGTTTGCCCCATGATCTGAGTTTGACATGTTAGTGAAGGAGATTAACATTTACCAATGTCTCAGTTTTGTGCATTTGTTCGCGTTTTTATGTACAATTTTAATGTGCATTGATTTTCATACTCTTGTCCTTCATGTATGTTCATATAAATGTGCAGTGATGTACATGTGTGAATGAGTGTAACTGTCACTAAAGCACAGAGCTGACCTCTCATGCTTTGCCTTGTAACATAATGCACAGTGTCTAAAACACATTGTTTCTAAACCTTTTCCTGGAAAACACACTTACTGTGATTCTACCTCTTTGCATTGAAATCAGGCTTCGCTGGCGAATCCAGTGGTTGCTGCGACCCTCAACCAGCTTCTCAACAACACAGGATGGACGGCCGAGTTGCTGGCCAACTTCCTGTACAACGGCCCCCCAGAGGATCGCCCACCCGGCATGCCGCCCTACGACTGGCGAAACGCTTACAATGCCACTGCCGAAATCCTGAAGCTTCTCTCCAAATTCCTTGGCGTATGTAATTCTTTTGTCTGTGCTTTTATGAAAAGCTTAGCATCTCACGAACCTCAGGCACCTGAGGGTTGTGTTGCTTCTGCAGCAAAGTGAGCGATATGATTTAAAAAGATTGGCTGTTCTCTGGCATTTTACATTTTTATAAACCATAAGTCTCCCTGGTGAGGAAATCAGAAACGTTTGCTCCTACCATTCTATTTAGCATCTTCCTTTTGCACTTCACCTGATATTACCCATGTGAGTTATTTGGTTGGTGTTGGCTTTAGAAACGAAAGCTGTATGACCTTATAAGAGCTCAAGCAAAATGGTCCCTTGGTTAAAAAAAAACACATTTGTTAGATTCTAATGTATCTGCTTTTTTTTTCTGGGTCGTTAGTTTGATAAAAACACAATCCAGATGAGCTACCGCAGTAGCATCTTGTGCATTTATTTTTACTTTGTTTTCCAGCATTGTTTGCAGTTTCACAGTCAGATATGTAAACAATGTGTCATGCAGACTTCATGATGAGTCCTTCATAGGCAGAGGGGCCTTTTCATAGAGTTTACCACCATGTTTCTACAGCAGCAACTAACCAACCTCCACAGAGGGCTTTTGGCAGTTTTTATGGTAGTTCGTCCACAGTAGTTTCTGACACAATGGATGAGTGATTGTTGGTTGCACACAGCTAGATGCCACAAAATTCTACATACTGCTCCTTTAAGACAGTGATTTGTTCAAAAAATCTTGTGTCCCTGACATAATAGCTGCTCTTTAATTTGTTCCTGTATCTTTCTGTTGAAACTGTGACACCACTGTGGCAGAGCAGCAGGGGTGCTCCATTAAGCACAGCTCTGTATCTAAGACACAAAGTGTCCACGTTTAGTACCGTGCTTTTTCTTTCTTAGCTCTTTTGTTGCTTTGTGTGCGCTCTGCTGCTGTTGAAAACCAAAAATCAAAACTTTCCACATGACATGTCGGTGTTTATTCTAATCTTGCGCACTCTGTCATCTTTGGTGTTTTCTTTTGGAGAACAAGGGAAAAGACTTGGGTCTTTTGTTCATTAAAGTTTAATGTCCTTAAGTTGGCAAACTGTCAGATACACAGGAGGATCTGTCTCTATGTTACTTCCATGATTATCATAAAAACATTATGTACCTGACTATAGTGATATATCTGCTATGGCATCAAACAAAGCGGTTTCTCTAAGTAGGAGCATGCACACAGTTTGACAGTGATATATTGATCTGTGGCACAGTTTGCAGTGAAATCCTTCTTTCTCTGTGTGTAAAAAAAAAATAATAAATAAATAAATATAAAAACACATGTACAAAGCCTCTACACAACCCCTCACATACACACACAATCTATGGGCAGGTAACCCTTGGGGTTAGACATACATGGCCAGTGTAATTCCAACTTAATGCAATCTATTTTCTGCCCTAATATAAATTACAATGCTCACAGTGGATACCAGGATAGGGGCAGTTATCTGACAACTTTTAGTTTGGTGTCCTCTCGTCTGGGTGAATACATCTGTAGAGAAACACAGAGCTTCTTTCAGTCTTTGGCTGGAAAGAATATACTTTAGCACTGGTCAGGTGCAGTAGCCATAAAGCAAATAAAGTAATACAGTCACATAAATTAGGCACACCATCATATAATCTAGTTAGAATCTAATTTAGTGCTGGATAGAAACTGAGGATTAGGAAAGGTTGCCTGATCATGACTAATCTTACAGACATAACCTTCTTGAGAGCCTCTGTGGAAGCAAATGAATAGCTTCAGAGCAATGCCTGACAATCTGTGGTGAATTTATTATTGGCATGACTTCTCCACATGGTGCCACCACCAGCATTACCACTAAACAACCAGGCTGCATTTCTTTAATATCACACAGGACCCAATTTAGGACTGCAAATTGCTGCCCTGCTTCATTAATGAACCTTCCCCTAGTTTATCAAGATACTAATTGTGGAGTTTATAAACTAATTACTAATAGTCATGTAAAACAGGTAATTATGAATGTGTTCATAGTAGCAGATAGCATCATCTTCATTATCCTGGGAATAACACTTCATTACTTGCTGCACATGACACTGGTCTATTCAGTGTTGCATCACATTATCGTAACATTTTACTGAACCATTAAGGACATTTTTGTAATTTCTGTTGATTTGTCGCATTTGTGGATGTTTTTGTGAATTAGGCCAAGATGGAATTGACGTACAATCAGCAGGATCAGTCTCTCAGTCCAGAGCTACAGTCAGCTGCTGCCCAGTGGTCAAAAAAAATAGGAACCCTAAAATGTGTAGACACTGTTGCTGTGTCTTCTAGAAACATGATTGGTGAGGCTTGTTGACAAGAAACAGCGCTGATATTTAAAGATTAAAGAGACATGAAATGCTCTGAAGGCCATTTGTAAATGCAGTAGACTGATATGTATTCGTTAATTTAAATATAAATGTAAGAACTGTAATCTTTCTGCAGCTGGTTCTGATCTAATGTGACATGTATTAGTCATCAGATGTGGTGGTTATCATTGCTCTGTAACTCCTGTCACTTTCTTTATGTACAGTAGAGCATTTTATTACATATATTTCTCTCAGCACTCAGCCAAACTTTGGGCTCACAGAACCAATCCCGTGCTGTGATATCCTCACTATTGTGCACTGAACAAACACTGTTGCTGTGATATTTTGTTTGTCACATCATAGCTTGATAGAGAATACAGACTGGAGGATCCTGGGGGAGAAATGATAAAACTATTGCAGCATGGGGATGTGTGGACAGCTGTCAGGTGCGACTCCCTCCCAGGATGGCGAGCTCATTATCGTTTCATGAAACGGGGGACAAGGCTACAGAACGGGGAGCGCTAGAGAAGCTGTATCTCATTTGCTTGTCTCTGCTGAGGCCCAAAACATTTCCCCCCCCTTGGCGGCCCCAGATATTGGAACTACACTCTGCCATCCTGTCACTGAGTTCATGCCTGCCTCTGTTTTATTCTCTTTTTTGTAGATACTAAAGATTTATCTAAAAGAGAAATGATTCACTGCAGGTAAATAATATATAAGTAAGCTGTTTTTTTGTGATACCTGTGTATTTGTTGACAGTGTATAGACCTGGATAAGTTTGAGGCAGCCCCCACTGAAAGCCATCTGGTGAGCAGAGCGCTGAAGCTTCTGGAGAACGATACATACTGGGCCGGTGTTGTCTTTGAAAACCTCCAGCCTAACTCCAGCCACCGTCCTCCTTATGTCAAATACAAAATCCGCATGGACATCGATGAGGTAGAGCGTACCAACAAAGTGAAAGAGAGGTATGTGACTCACAGCAGGACTGATACAGTATCATACCTCCATTGAAACACTACATTAACCTCCTGAAAAACTGTGACGTCTTTGGTCCTCACTGACGTTCACACACACAGAGGAATGAGTTGACATTTTGGGGACTGTACTTATTTGCTTTCACTGAGAATTAGATGAGATGGAGACGATACATACCACACTCATATCCATATACTAAATAATAGTGTCGAGAAAAGAAACGGTTAGCCTGCTTGTTCCATGGCAAACAAGATATAGAGGGTTAATTAGTGAGCTTGCTTTTAGCACTACCAAGCTAAGTGTCTCCTTGCTCCAGCTTGAAGACTGGCTCCAAACAAAACACAAAAATGCTCTGTAAGGGAGCTGAAAAACGCATTTCCCAAAGTATTCCTTTAAGCCCAAAGATGAAGAACATTCCAGGTTTTATTATCCTTTCTGTGCACCACAAAATCTGATCTTTTTTTTTTTGTCTTTCAAAGTTTACTGTCTAAAAATATGACCTCTATAAACAGCCATGATACTTTGACAGTCTTTCTGACCATTCTGGTTGTAGTTTACTTGCCCTTTGCGAAGACAGATCATGGTGTGTCTGCTTTTAATAAGGTTATGGTCTCCCGGGGCTCGAGACAACTCCTTTAACGACATGCGCTATATATGGGGAGGCTTCTCCTACCTGCAGGACATGATGGACCATGGCATTATACGAGCGCAGACGTCCAAGACCCAACACCTCGGTGTTTTTGCCCAGCAAATGCCATACCCCTGCTTCGTGGATGACGTGTGAGTACAAAAGCTTTTATTTGTCAGTCGTGTGATTACTGAAAGAGGAAGAAGGTATTACAGCAATAAAAAGCTGCTCAATCTGGGGAATGGCTACTCACTGCTACCACACAGTTGAGTAGTGGTCTTATCAGTGACTCTGGCCTTCCAGATTTCCCTGTGGAAACTTAAAGATGCTTCCTCTTATTTGTCTATCTTAACCTTTCTTTAATATCTTTTTTTACTCTTATCATAATGCTGCATGCCGTCGCTGATGGGACAAAGGTACTGTAGGGAGCTCATCTAATGAGATCACTGTTAAAAGTCAGTACTATAAATGTAACATCCTTGAGGATCAATCATTAATTAATCAAGAAACGAGGGTCAGCAAGGGAAAAGAAATGAATGAAGGCAGCAAAATGGAAAGGATGGGTCAAAACTATCGATTTTAGGCAAACCACAGGAAACTCCTGAATAGCTGATGGATGCTAAATTATTTAAGCAACCACCATGAGTCCCTTCCTGCCTTGTATTTCTGAGGCGTTTCCTTTCGACAAAGTGTGGTCTGCGACTCACATGCTTCAGCTTCATCATGTGCGGAGATTGATAGCAAGACTCCATCTGTGTTATGTAGCTATCCATTGATAGCAGGGGCTCCTATCATGTTAGATCATTCACCTGGGGACAGACATGATGCCGTATCACTCTTAATCTTCCACAGCAAAGATTTCCTCAGAGTCTGGGAAATTACTCCCATCCACACAACATTATGATCTCCATTAATAAAGAGAAAGCCCAGTGATGCCATCAAGAGAGGAGATAATTACCAGGGAGATTTAAGTCCAACAACACAATACGCCCCTCTCACGAGACACAAAATATTCACTTCCTGTGGGAAAACACAGTTCCACAGATTAGAGATTTAATTTTAAAATATGATGTGCTTTGGATGGCACAGAATTTACAGTAAAGACAGAGAGTGTCTGGACCAACATGTATGAAGAAGCCAAAGCAAAAAGAAGCATGAAAATTATGGCTTTTATTGAAGATGCATTTGGGCTGCTTATTTTTAAATGTTTTCGGTATTAACGCACTATTTAGCACCATATCTGTCCCAGAGACATGGTAAACAAGACAACATCAGTGCCATGAAAACCATATTCAAACTAATGGCTTTATTGCTGTCGCTTTCATCATCTTGGGTATCTTTTGGTTGTTTTATGAAGTGCTTTCCTTCTGATTTATATTCACTTTGTGGCTGTAAGATTAAACGCAGCTTCATTGCTTTGCACTTTATTTTGTGGCTTCTTTAGGAAACCTGGTTTAAGATACGTATCTCATATTTGTTTTAACTGCATAAGTGGGTGCACTTGGTTTGGTATGCCAGGCAAGAGGATAGTTTCAGAAGTGCAAATTGGAAGGATGTTGAACTAAATATTACACCCAGTAGGGACACTCATCTGAGAGGGATTTTGGCATTTTGAATTAGCTAAAGAGCAAAATCTCCTCTATGCATTAGCGAGTAGAAACACTGCAGTTGGAAGAAGACCAACATTGCTGTTGCATGTTGTCACTGCAGCTGTTTATTTCAGTAGACTAACGGTTTTCCAGTGAGCACAGCCCACTCAGAGGTAGCGTGCTGAATATGGAGCGTCACTGATCAAATAGAAAGCACAGGATTCTTTGCTCTCTCATTTGCAGCCCATTGTTGTGATAATGATCTGAAATTAAACAGTCATGGTACAGCTTATTTGCTAATGCCGGTCCCATTGTCACAGTTTCATCTTCCTAACACAAAGGATTAATAATTACAGAAGATAAATTGGAGCCATAAAGCAGTGCAATACCCTCAGTCCCACCACCATTTACTCTTTCGCCTGCCTAGCCTTTTGGGCATTTCTATAAATTATTAACACTTGAAAATTATCATTTCACTCATAAATAATTGCGAGTGAAATCACACAAAAGAGAGATGTGCGACAACACAAAGAGGCATGATGTGAGGAACCTTGGCAGTAATTATTTTCATCTGGAATTGTGTTGTGTTGCCAGCAAAAAGAAGGAAGGACACTGTGCATTCAGTTTAAAATCTGCTGTATCTATTTCTCATTTAAAAAAAAACTCTAATCTGACCTTACAAAAATATATCCACCTGGGAAATATGACATGCAGTATTACTCATGCACACAGCATATCAGCTGGGAAAAAATGCCCTGTTGATATGTTTTAATGGTTCATTCATATCGTAAATTTTTGCTAAATTTTGTGTGACGATTTACTGAACAGAAAATACACTGCCCTGCCAAAAAAAAAAGTTGCCACCTGGATTTAACGAAGCAAATAGGTATGAGCCTCCTGTTTGATAATTACAGTATGTGCTCAAAGAATGAGGTCAGCTGACTACCTGAATATACTGAATAACCAGGTTATTCCATCAATGGATTTGGGCACGGGCATATTCCAAGATGACAATGCCAGGATTCATCGGGCTCAAACTGTGAAATAGTGATTCAGGGAACATGAGACATCATTTTCACCACAGAGTCCAGACCTTAACCCCATTGAGAAGCTTTGGGATGTGCTGGAGAAGACTCTACCATCATCAATGCAAGATCTTGGTGAAAAATGAATGCAACACTGGATGGAAATAAATCTTGTGACACTGCAGAAGCAAATCAAAACAATACCACAGCGAATGTGTGCTGTAAACGAAGCTAAAGGAGGTCCACAAAATATTAGTGTGTGTGAACTATTGCCTACTACATCATCCCCTTCTTTTTTCATCTTTTCTCCATTCCTTTGCGTCTCACAAAAACAGTATCTCTCTGATAAACGTCAACATGCAAGGCAGTGTTATTTGCACTGACCCCAACACTGATCAGCACACCCAGACCTGCCTTTGCAATAATATCTTCATTTCCTCCTCACTAACTGTAACGCCGCTGATGAGCGAGCAGCAGTCTGTGCCACTTCAACCACAGCTGACCCCGTTGGCATTTTGAACTGGAGATAACCAAACTGCATTGGCTCCCGCTGTGTTCATATTCACGTTGTGCAAAGCCCTGAGATGACAGTGTGGGATAAAGCTCGACCCCTGCAGGGCCTGATAAACCGCATAAACTGGCCATTTATCAGTGGCCTCTGAGCCGTCGCGCACCGCTGAATCAGAGGCATCTCTTGTTGGATACTGAGGCTGTGCTCCCCATCAGTAGGTCTTTCACATGTGCTTGAAGTGAGATCTGAGGCTGCTTTCAGCAATACATGACAGAAGGCTGCAGTGGATGTGCACGGTTTAACTTAGGATGTGAGAGGAATGCTCTTTTGTCCATCTACAGTGGCTAATTAACTCTATATGTGCTCTCTAACTGTTGGCAGTGAGCGAACTGGTTGAGCATAGTTGGGACATCTGAAGCATTTAACAAGTGAAATCAGTTCTTGATGTTTTTGTTTCATGTTTGTAGTGGCTCTGTCGTGGTCAAAGTATTCCCTGTGTGACTCCCCACAAGTTGAAAGGCGCCTTTGCAGCCACAACCGAAAAATGTTCTGTCATTAAGGCTTTCCACATACTGTATATTTTGTAAAATATTGGAAAGATAAAATGCCTTGCTTCCATCTCTCTCCAGTCTTGACCACACACCCACATAACTGAGCAAATCGTATGTTGAATTTCTCAATATCTAGTTATTAATATTTATAGAATTATTCACAAAGAATCCAGCAGGGACTAATGGAAGCATTGCACCATGATCAATGATCAGTTTCCCCTAAATGCTCTTGTAGGGCTGGATATGAAACTTAAAAATAATCTGTAAAGTTGTTTCTCAAAACTTTGCTTCACTGTCGGGTCGTGGAATTATATTTCATTTTCTAGATGTATTCTTGTTTTTATTAAAAAAAAGAAAAAAAAAAAACATGACGTATGGCTTCCTGAGTGCTCTTTATGCCATCTATGCATGCACATATTTCCTTAGGCAATAATTTGTACCAGCAATGAGATAATCCACATTGAATATTAAAGTCTGTTCCCTTCAGTGAATAGCTCATTTCCAGCCAGCCAAGGAACTCAACGGTATGTTTGCTCAAAATGAGACGGGGAGCTTTTTTTTTTTTTTTTTTTTTTGCCTTGAATGCCAACCTCTAGGGAGGCTGTGCTCTACTATCTCTCAATTTACTGAGAACTCAGTCTTGGAGCTTCCCTAAATTTAGGTCAGGCTGCCAATGTAACAGAGCCCTGTCATACAGACCTGCCAGGAGTTCTGTTACTTAAGCACCCTTGATCGATCAACGAATGTATAATTCAAGAGCATCTGGTGGCAAGGTTGTCAGTGTCAGACACAGTGTGCATGACTGATCTCTCCCCCTCCAGTGCTACAAGTCACAGAAGGAGTTAACTCACACAGGCTGCCAGCTGTTACAGAGATGTTAGGGTGGAATCGGGAGCACATAATAGCAGAATTAGTATTCAACCTGACGCCTTTGCAACTCAAGGCTGCTTACCTCCCTAGAAAAGGTGCTTATGTAACAGCTTTATTTGTTGAACTGCATTGATTTCAAGTTCATCGTGTTTGAATTTCCAGACTCAACGAGGCAGTTTTATTAATTTAATCTTGTAAAGGATCTTGGTTTCAGTTGCTCTTGCTCTGAACTTTCTAAACTTCTGTCAACCAATCCGTCCTTGCTGCTTAATAAGGCCTCGTTTGGAAGTGATCCATCCCACAGGGGGCACGGACGTGTCCTCGAAACCAAGTCGCTCTCTCATTCAAGTTTTCGTATAACTGAACTTCAGTTCAGTTCAGGTCTCTGTGGAACTAAGTTAATCTCTTTGTTGTTTTTGCAACTTGCAAGACCATCCAGAACTTTCATCATCAAATGATTTATTGACAAAGCTGTGCTGAACATAATTTTGCACAGACTGAAACTTATAAATGGCTGTACTTGTAAACATTCACCGTACAACTCAAGTTATCCAATTAAACCAAATCTCCTGCAGGTTGACAATAGAAAAAAAATAGTTTGAAAGGAAATACATTTGAAAAGAATAAGAGTTTAAAAAAACCAACGAAAAAACAACTTGCTTGTTCAAATCCACCTCCTGAGAAAAGCACTTACGCAGGGCTAACTAGCAATTAAGGAAAGTAGACGTTTGAGTGAACTGTTCTCACTTGGCGGGGATTCATTAAGGGCCTTTGAAAAAAATAAATCTCCCAGAATAAATGGAGAAATTAATTTCACAAAAAAATGGATGGATGTGATCAATTGTTAATGTTAAAGAGCTTGAAAGAAGAGAGCCAATTAGCGGGTATTCACTTTGTGCCTCGTGTGTGCATCCGTCCTGAACAGTGCTTTGCTTGCATTAAATGGCCAGCGTTTATGGAATGCAAGCATAAGTTATATGTGAAATCTATACTTTGTCAAAATATATTTGATATCTCTCCTTCACTGTCTAATAAAGCACAACAAGCACTTTGTTGTATTGGCAGAGGAGAAGATATTGACATGGCATTTTGGTGGCATTATGAAGCCACTTTAATATTGCCTTATTGTGTTGTAACAGCATTGAATCATACATCATCTCTGGCACGAGGTGCGCTGCTAAATGGCTTGATTGAGCTGATGCACCAGGTTTATGAAGGTTAGCTCAGTGTGAAAGTAAAAAAAACGCTTCAGTGGCACTGAGTCCATGAACTCAGCACAGATGCTCTTCATTGTCCCTCATGCTGATAAAATTTTCAGTATCTGCAAAAGACTTTCCCTTTCCTTGGAACAAATACAGATTAAAAAAGGCCAGGCTTTAGAGAATCTTTTTTGTTGTTGTTATACATCATTCAGGCATTTATCTTTATTGACAATTCAACTTCATTTCTCTCTAATATCATGAAATAGTTCAAAACACCCATCACACTCTCCTGAAGCCAAAGTTGATTTTGATTATCAATTTGCTGGTTTTTTTTGACCCACAGTTCAAACACAATGATCTTATTCACTGTCGCAGTGCAACATTTTGATTTGACGTCAAAGACAACCTTGCCCGTGTGCAAACACCTTTTTCAGTGTGCACTCCTGACCTTATTGATGCTTTCTTTTACAACCAGCTTCATCCAGAGTATTGGAGGCATCCTCCCTGTGTTCCTGTTGCTGGCCTTCATGTATACCGTGTGCATGACCATCAAAGACCTCGTTCTGGAGAAGGAGCTCCGGCTCAAGGAAGTGCTGCGTGTTGTTGGCATTCAGAACGGTGCCCTGTGGGCCGCAAGGTTCACAGAGAACATGGTTCTGCTCGCTGTTCCCTGTGCGCTCTTAAGTGTCATGGTTAAGGTCAGTAGGAAAGAGTCGCTCAACAGAATGGCATCAAAACACAAAGCATACAGTATGAATCCAGTGCATGGATGTACAGTGAGGATTTCTCAGTCATATTTTCACTCCAAATAGCAACGTAGTTTTCATGCAAAATGAAGATCTGTTTGGGAGAATTGTAGCATCCTCAAAGTGGCTGCAACATTATGTATTAAATGAGATTCATGAAGGCGATAGCTCGAGCCCAAATTTCACCTAAAAATGAGAAACATGACATAGATAACCATACTGCTCATCAGATACAGCAGAGCCAAAAAAATATGCATGTGACCAAATAATGTGATGCTCTGGCAGGTCGTGCAGGTCAGGGGATTGTCCATGCTTTGTGTTTTGGTGTTTTTGTTGTTATTAATCATATCTCATTAATGAGCACAGATTCCAATCATCATCTGTGATTCCTCAGATCAGCTTCCTAATTAATTGAGCATGCAACAGAAGCTGCAGTGGTGTTGGCCCTTTATTCCCTGTAATGCCATCACCTCTCTGTGCCTTCAATGTAAGGAAAGCTTCCATTATGTAATTTGAGAAATGAATGACTGCTGCCGTATATTTCCATGATTGCCGTAGAAATTTATTATCTTTGGCCACTGGAACGCAGTGCACTATGTTACATTATGTCAAATCGAATTTGCGGGGCAATAACAGTAAGTGGGAGGAATAGAAGTGCACCAAAGAACTCAAGTTAAGAGAGTGTGGACTAAAATACCCTTTATAGCCCTGAAGTTTATATTTTAACATACACCTTTCTAATTTGTTTGAAAATGTAGCATAAATTAACTACAGGGAGACAAATATGACTAAACAAGATTAATATTTGGCTTGTTGTAATTTACTGTGCTGACTAAAATAAAAGCTAACCCCTCAGAAGTAATTTGAAATTCCACCAGCCTTTGAACCTGTGCATAAATGTACACAGGTATGAAAGAACAATACTTAATACTTAATCTCAGCATCATCACGCTCATGATGCATACTACACTGTAAGTACTATCATCTAACAGGTCGGTCATCATCAGTCTCTAGGGGGGAAAAACATTGTAATGCAAAAATGGAGAGGATGTTATGCCCAGAAAAGAGGTGAAAGGAAATTTGACCAACGGTGTGTTGTACTTATGCAGCAGGTTGTGAGTGTGTTTTATGATGAATGATTCGTGGGATATAATGGACTTGCTTATCTGTTGGAATGATCCAGCTTTAGGATCAATGAGAAAAGCTGCACAGAGCACAGTTTTCACATCAGGGAGAGAACAAAGCCTGAGGTGACATCCTATGCAGCAGCGTTATTATCAGCCTCCTTTAGATCGAGCCCATCGCTCAACGGCTCCTTGTTTTGAGGGCGTTGTTCGAGAAATTAAAAAGGATGATTATTTTAGATGGACCTAATCAATTTTTGCAGTTTAATTGGGAAATGCGGCTGGTAAATAAAAAGTGATATTTGAACAGCTGGGTGAAATGTAATTTCCCATCAGCCTAATGTGTTTGCGAGCTATCAACAATTTGTAAACATTAATAACAATAAATTGAGTTAGTTGAGTGCCTTGGAGGAACAACTGCAGACACGATGTGTATTCAGATCACAGGCCCATTCTAAATGATAATTTCACAGCCATTTTCAGCACATTAATAATAATAGCAAATCAAATGCTAATTATCATGAGGCTGTATCTGGATCAGGGATGACAACAACCAGTTCTGTCATCTGCACCTGAGTCCTCTGTCATTTTACACTTGTTTTCTCTCCCATTACGGAAGAGGTCATGCATTTATTATCTGGCATCCAGACTGGTAGGTTTGTACTGTACCTGCGCTTGGTTCCATTCTCAAACAAGCTGAATTGAAGTGTTATTTTCCATGAAGACTAACGCTGGTTAGCAACGATCAATGCACCTTCCCTCTCCCGAGCAGTACGTCCTTGTTTTGACAACATGAGGCCAATTTCCAAATGCTAGGTCATTTTTGCACTCAGTCATTAAAATCTGATTAATTTCTCGTGCACAACAACTGAGTGCTGAGAAAAGAATGCAAATGACAGCTTCAGGGACCACCTTCACAGTTGGAAGGCACCTATTGACATGCCATCGATCACTCGTGTACACAAGACTCATATATATGAATAAATGAGACATTATTGATCCAGAAATGGATAGTGGTGAAGCATTACCTTAGTGCTAAAGTCTTCAAAATAGAAATGTCCATATGAAGCTGATATATATTTGCACTGCATTCAAGCTTCTGGTATGAAATATGATTCATTGTTAGAAAGTAAACTACTTGTTTTAATTAAAACTGCCTTAAAGAGCTAAAACATGAAAATGTGTGGTACCTATTCAGTGGACCTGTGTGCTTGTGTATGAATAGGTCATACCTGTAGTGAACACACACAGGGAATGTTCAATATTACTGTCACGTGCAAGTGTTTATTTTTTTTTTTCATCCCCACTGTAACATGGCTGACAGACAGTCTGCATTTACTCCAGACACTAAGAGGAACCCTGTATGTGACCATGTCGTCTGGAAAAGGCAAATAGCACGATAATCAAGATGTAAATGCAGGCAGAGCACATTGCAATCCGAATGCTCATGAGCTGAAGTGTTATAAGATCTCAGCGGAAATGCAGTCTGCACAGTTTGGCCACATTTTGAAAGTATTAATGATCAATATTTAAATTTAACAATAGATCTAATGGCTATGTGCATGGGAAAGGTGTTGCTTATAGTCATGAACCCACAAAGAGTCACCACCTACCTATTTATTCTCATCATAAATTGTGTTTATAGTCTGCTGTGTTACTACCTGTGAAGCGCCACAGGGGACATTGCTTACATGTGTCCAGATAGAGCTTATACAGTATGTTAATACCAGATAAACTGGAGTCATTATCTTGTGTTGTCTGGGCTCCTCCATCCCTCAGGTTCCTCCGCTCTCTGGCCCGCTCCCTCCCCTTATACATGACTTTAGCTTGGATCTACTCAGTGGCTATGATCGTTAAGGGCATCGTCGCAGAGAAAGAGGCGAGGCTCAAGGAGACAGTGAGGATCATGGGTCTGAGAGGAGCCATCTATTGGCTGAGTTGGGCAGCATCCAGTGTGCTGCCGCTCGCCCTCAGCGCTGCTCTGCTTGCCCTTATACTCAAGGTGGTTTCACAATGATTGAACAACGATTCAAGGAGGACCCAACACCACTTTTGGCGAGTTTACTCTACTATGTCTAACAGACCAGTAAGACTTTTGTTTAGAAATACTGATGTTAATCTCAAGACAAACTTGAGCACTTAAAGTGAGCTCATTCAGTCCATACAAATTTCTATAATGAACATTCATACAGCTCCATGCAACAGCGTCCTCCATAAAGTTTTTAATTATAATTGCACCCATTACAATAGCACCATTACCCCAACAGTTCAAGTGCCTCTTTGAATTAGGCTTGAAGAGGACATGGGCATTATGGTGTAATGTGAGAGAATGATTGGACTCATGAGTAGCTCACTAAAATTAAAGCAGGGTCCTCCTTCATACGGCAAAGTAAAAGAGTGACATTTAATGACTTTCAGATTATGAGATGTAATATCAGTCAGCTGGAAAAATATTCAGGTGACACATTTTAACCATGTCAACACTCTTTTACTCTGTTGTGAAAATCCATATTAATCACATTTTCTGAATCTCTTTGTCTTTGACAAATATTCTGCGAGACATTCGACTCTTGTGACATCAATTTCACTTTTATTTATTTATTTTTTTTCCCCCTCTGACACAGTATGGCAAAGTGCTGCAATACAGCGATCCGTCAGTAATCTTTGTCTTCCTCCTGGTGTTCTGCCTGGCCACCATCACCCAGTGCTTCTTCATTAGCGTCTTCTTCTCTAAGGCCAACTTAGCAGCGGCGTGCGGCGGCCTCATCTACTTTGTCCTCTACCTGCCGCACATCCTTTGCTACGCCTGGAGGGACGTCATAGGTTTCCAGGCCAAGGTTGTTGTGGTAAGTCCGTCTTTAGCTCTGACATGGTTTTTAATATCTCCCCCTGCTGACTCTATTTTGAGTTATATTTCTAGTTTTTTGTTTTTGCCGCTATTATCACACCATGGCAATTAGACGTTTATTCCTTATCCTTTTAAATCCAAACAGCCATAAGTTTGATTTATTATGAAAGGAAGCACATTGACTCCCAGCGTCAATAATCTGTAAGAGATTTCCATTTATCCTCCCAGCAGAACTCTCCTGATAATGAGGTGTGTCTGCTGGATGAATTTAGAGGTCCGGAGATATTTAAAGACAAATGCATTTACAAATCATTTTAAACATTCATACTGTCACTGTGTATTGGTTCCCGTTTTGTTCTGGCAGATTTTTGGCACAAACCAAAGAAGTTTTTGAAAAACTGGACATGGCCAAGTGACAGAGACATGAAACATTTACATAAAAGGAGAGACTAGACAGACACAGCGAGGAAGTTTGGGGATTTTCTCCTATCCTCTAGGAGATAAAGATAAATAGTGCACCATTGCTCAACTTTCAGTGTAGCCTTTCTGCCTGACCTTTATGGCGGTGCTGGTATCATTTGTCCTCCAGCCGTCCTTTCTGCAGACAAAGACACAAAATCTTGAATCTCTGTTGCCGTGTGTGTGAGTGCATCTTCCCAGAATTTCAATCAGGTCATGTTTTCTTATTTGTCAGTTTCAACAACGGGGTATCAGGTGTGGGTGGCCAAGGCAAACAGGCTCATGTGTCTTATTTATTAAACTGAGATAGCCGCGGTCAATAATACCTTACATTGGCACCTGACAGCTTTCATCTTTCATCTCCAGACACTTCAAAACACTTTTAAACCATGCTTTTGCCATCATTGAGCTGAAATTGCTTCTGCTTTTGAAATTATGTCATTCTTTTCATTGAAAAAGTCCATTTTCTTTTACAGACTGCATGCAGATTATGTAGGCATTTTACACATAAAGCTCTGCAAACCTTATTTAATCTCTACATAAAGTGCCATTGCTGGGTCCTCCCCTGGTGCTCCCCTGCTCCGACTAGATGGATAGCCCTCTAGCCCTCTAATTAGCATGAGCAATGTTCCTCTGATCAAACCACTATCCAGTTCATCCTTGTACTTTATCAGAGATGTGTGTGTGTGTGTGTGCGCGCACAGAAGTTTCTCTTTCTCTTCAGATGAAACTACATCGTGCCAAGGCATACAAATTCTCTCCCACATTGTCCCTGATAATGAAGTCTTTAATCGGAACAGAATTTCAAAAGATCACCTGGATTTATATGAGGAGATTTTGATTGCAGCCATGTGCCAAAGAAGAGCTGTAGGCAGCGTATCAGAGGGCCACTATAAGACACGCGTCTTATTATAGTCACAATCCAACTATACTGTACTTTGACTATTTCTCCCTCTTTTACCTCCACTTTTTAATGAAATAGAAACAAGAGAGAGCCCAGAGTTCTTTTATGTCCTGAAAAAGCTGATGTATTCTCAATTAATCTCTCAAAGATCCTGAGAAAAATGGAAATACTGTAAAATTATTTAGAACATCTTTGCTTTTACTGTGTTAAAATCACTTAATTGATCTACAGTTTTGCAACATGTGGCAGCCCACTTCCTCATATGATTTTTCTTCAAACTCCTCTGTCAGTAATGGGACTCCACAGACATTTTAATATCCAGAATACTTTTTTTTGTTTAATGCATGTATTCAGCAACAGACTGTTTAGAAGCAGACAGGAAATAGGGGGGAGAAGGGGAAAGACTGCTATCACAATTCCCTGCTAATCATTCACTCAATTAACTGGTGAGTGGTCTGGTCTGTAAAATGTTATCAAATTGTGAATAATGCTCATATAATTTCTTGGAGAACAGGATGTCTTCAAATTTGTCGGAGCAGTAAGAGGCCAGAAATGTTCAAGCTGCTAATGCTCTCATTTGACAAACTGCAACAAGGAAATCTGTAATATTTCTCCTTGAACAATGACTTCAACAGTTGCCCTTTTAAAAAAATAATTGCCCATTTTCCATCAATAGACTAATTGACATCGGGTATGGTTCTTGCAGCTCTTGCCTTTGATTTTCAAATAGAAATCACTGTGAGAAACATTTTTCGAGCAGACTTTGTATTCTGACTCTTACAGTTTTTCAAGGAAACGCTTTCAGGACAGGAACTTAGATGTCTGTTGTGATCCTGTCCATCATTCCTGTTCCAGTTTTTGAAAAAACGTCCTTGAAAATGACTTCCCAGAGGGAGCTGGAATGGTGATTACTCGTCCTCTTAAAGCTGTCTGTCTGCAGCCAGCTGAATGGTGAATCTGCAGTGTTGACATATTTTCAATAGAGGGGGCTTATTCTGTCTGCCTCCCAACTCAAGCCCTTTTCTCAAAAGCCAAATAAATGGCTCCTGTTGTTTTGTCAGCCGTGCATACTGAGGTCAAGGATGGCTGCCTGCTGGCCCTGCTGTCACCCCTCATCTACTGACTCATTGTTGATTGCTTGTCACAAGATGGGCAACGCAGGACAAAACAGGAAGTTGCCAGCAGCGTTAGCAGCCAGGCTAGAGCTTTGGTGTCACTGCAGGGTTTCCCAGATTCTCTGCCTGCTAATATAACGTTGGGTAGACAGTATCCATGATTGTTCATCTCTGAAGCTTCAGCAAACGCTGCTTCCGCCGGAGTGAAAATGCTGTGAGCAAATGAGGCGTGATGAAAACAGCTGGCAGGCAACATGGCAAAGCAGAGTGATAGGCTATGGCAGATGATGTCTCACGGGCAATGCATCATTTGCAATTTCCTACTGTACGAAAGCTCCAACAAATCTTCATTTTCAGAACACACATTTTAGTCTCCAGTTTTGTTCTCGTCTAAAATGATGTCCTTAGAGATGCTCACAAAGGTGAGGCGGCCAGTGAAGCAGCTGATGCATGTGTGGATATCGTTCCTCTGTCTGCAGCACTAGTTTATTGATCAGTTCAGTGTTATCTTGGCTGAGATTATGTCATCACCTGAATTATTTAACGAAATATTCTTTGAGAACATACTTAAATATTGTTGGGGTTGTGGCAGACCTTTTATTGGCGTTGACCAGTTGCCAGGCAACCAGGGAGTTGGAGACTAGCTGTGGATAACAAAGTGTTGTCGGTCTTCTCCTCAGTGAAAGCAAACGAGCATATTCCCCAAACTACTTCCTTAACTGTGGATGTTTCAATCTTTCATTCCCAGAGTTTACTGTCATGTGTGGCCTTTGGCTATGGCTGTGAGAACTTTGCCAAATACGAGGAGCAAGGCATCGGCATTCAGTGGTACAACATCAACCAGAGTCCAGAAGAGGGAGACCGCTACACCTTCATTGTGTCCATCATCATGATGCTCTTTGATGCTACTGTTTACTGGCTGCTCACCTGGTACATTGAGAATGTCTTTCCAGGTATTCCTTTTTAAGCAGATTAATTAGTATGATATTCGTACGCAGTGTATTTTACTCTTCTTGCATGAGATCCCTCTTTGAGTCAACTTAAATCAATAACCAGTGCAGCCATCTTTAATGCTTTTCTCACTGACTCTAATTAAAAGAAGATTGGATCAGTGCCCAGCTGTCAAGAGGAAACATATACACTGTAAAGAACCATGTTCCCATCAAGACAGGCAGTTCTTTTAATGTTCTTTATGCTTGATCCCAGGCCAGTATGGAATCCCTAGGCCATGGTACTTCCCTTTCACCGGGTCTTACTGGTGTGGGACAGCCTCAGTGACTAACGGTGACCCCGACTTGCTGAAGGACCCTGTACATAACGGTAAAAACATTCTCAATCCTCACCTGGGCTGTGTACCCATGCTGTAACCACCACAGTTATTATGTATGTGTCACATTCGGAACAGCTCAGCCACTCACAATGGGGAACAAAGTTTTTATAAGAAATGTAAGTTAACTGGGATAGATCGCAAAGAAACATTAGCACCTTTCTTGTAACTGTGGGTGATAATGGAGCTTGGCACTTTGCTGAACATAGGTGAGTTTCAAGTCTGGAACTTGATAACAAAACAATTAACAATACGCAGAATGAACTAAGGTCGGGTATTTCTTTCTTTCTGTGCTCAATACATTTAATTTTCAACTTTGTGTCTCATTTTAATGTGTTTTTGTGCATGCATGTGTTTCTAAAGAGTATCTGGAGAAACCACCGCCCGATATGAAAGCAGGGGTCTCAGTCCGTAATCTTGTAAAAATCTACAAGACTGGAAAGAAGCTGGCTGTGGATGGGCTCACTATGGACTTCTATGAGAATCAGATCACATCATTTCTTGGCCACAATGGAGCTGGAAAAACGACCACAATGTGAGTTTCGTTATCTTTTTCTCCCAAGCTTTGCCACTTGGCTCAATGACCATGTATTTTCACAGGTTGTAACAAATCTAACTTGCAAACACAATGCAGACTGTACTGTTGCTGCATTAATTCGGCAGTTCCTGCTTTCAAAGAGTGACATCATCTGAGAAGACATCACACCAAGTCAGCTGCTGTGTTGATAGTGGGACTTGTCTAATTGCTATTTGAAAAAGAAAAAAAAATTTGATGAAAGGTTGGAAGGGCTTTAGGATGACAGCAAGTAACTGAAACTCAACAGTCCAGAAAGAATGAGAGAGAGAGCAAGTGATGCAAGACTAAGGGCTGAAGGGAAGACATCCACTCTGAGCAACTGTAACGAAACATAACAGAGCTCAGTAACAGAGAGGACAGAGGAAGGACTCTGTCACACTCCGAAATTCCATGTGGATTCATTTCCACAGCACAGTATCTATCTATCTATCTATCTATCTGTGAGAGGTGGCATTACAGTTGAGTTTGTGCACACGCACAAAAAAACATCATGCAGCTTTTTAGGGAATATGCAGAAATCTTGTCACATCCCACGTATCATCCCACTTTCTTTTACCAAAAACATTCAATAACAAATGCTGCTGAAGTGTTATTTTGTTACCATTTTGTTGTTTGGAAATTGCCTGCCCATGCCAGTAAGTAATTTATACATAATTAATGATCTGAGAATACAAGTTAATGGAGATGATATGGATAGTTGCTCTTCATATTCTGACACAACAGTGCAGCACTGGTGCCATATTTCAGCACTTTTTTTTCCTATAAGTACTATTAAAGGGTAGTTTTCCAAACTGGACCTCGTTTTCCCATGTTTTCTTCCCCATTAGTCACCCAGACTAATGGGGAAGCAGTTTTTGGAAAAGGTTCAGTATTAAGTGAGAACACTTCAGCCTGTAGGTTAATTTTCTACAGTCTTGTTCGGTTTCTCAATACACATATTAAAGAGGGCCAATTAAGAAAAAATAGCTGGCCGAGGTATGTGTGAAGTGGCTACTTTATCTTTTTCGACGTGACAGCTGCCACATCTGTACAGAGGCAAAGGTTCATATCTTGCAGTTGAAGTGTTTTCACTGTAACTTTTAGCCCTATTAAACACATAAGCATGGAGAAATAGAGCCCAGAATGGGTAAGCCTGAAGTTATTTTCAATTAGAACCTATTGAACCTTTTTTCCTCTTCTCCTCAGGTCAATCCTGACAGGCCTGTTCCCGCCTACATCAGGGACTGCTCTCATCAACGGATATGACATCCTCCGTGACATGGATAGCATCCGAAAGTACTTGGGAATGTGCCCACAACACAATGTCTTATTCAACGAGTGAGTGACTTTATCAGATCATCCATGTTCTCCTCTGGTTATTGGTTTAATCATGTTAATGTGCCTCTGGTGTTTTTTTTAAACAGGAACAAAGGAAAATGATCATTACAGTGCAGTTTAATAACACTCATAATGAGCCCTTAGTCTCGGCTTATGTTTCACATCAACACATCATTATCTCTTTCCCTTTTCTCCTAAAAAAAAATGAAAGAACTTTGTTCAGTCCGTCCACTAAATTTCTCCTAATGGCATCATTGCCGACCGTTTTTCAGGTTTTATTTCACCTTTAGAGTCCCCTCTATTCCTCTCGCTCCACAAACTGATTACCTGCAACTCGACACAAGTCCTACATCATAATTATGGCTAAGCACCTGGAAATTACTTTCATCAATATTAATCCCAGACATTCAAAGCATCTATATTAAGTAGGGAGTTAAAATATTCATGCAAACATAGACATAGACGTTACGACATATTATGGTCCTCCTACCTGTGAGGCAGTCATTATGAAACTCAAGAAATTTTCCTCTAATATAGAATATAGAATATCAAATCATCTTTCACGATTTTCACACACTTACATATGAATAAGTGGCAGGTGATGGCCTCTTTTTTCACTTGTGGTGCCTCATGTCAATCAAATGGGCCTTGGGATATTATTTTCACCTTAACAGGCTGACAGTGGAGGAGCATATCTACTTCTACGCCAGACTGAAAGGACGCAGCCGCCACGAGGTGCAAAGTGAGATGGACCAGATGATCGAGGATGTTGGTTTACCACATAAGCGGAAGGAGCTGGCTAAGAACCTGTCAGGTGTGTCTGTATGTGTTGTATGACATGTCTCTGATGTGTATATTTCAGTCTCTGAAATTATTCAGAGATGTAAATTTCAGGGTTTTTTTTTTTTTTTTTTTTTTAACATGCTCAGTTTCTGCATTCATTTCCCCTGGGAAGGAATATCATCACTAGATTATCCTTTCTACTCAGGATAAAGCTGCCCTGTTAAATGCACACATGCGTGCAGCTGTCCACACACACACACACACACACACACACACACCGTACCTGTGTGTCACAGGTTGTAATTCATTGTCTGGGGGGCACGAGCAAGTCCTGCTTGATAAATTGTCCCCAGTCACGGATTGCTTGTGTGCAAAATCACTGAAATATGACTTTCAAGGTTGATCTATGCTGACATTTCCACTACATTAGCACTACATTGGATGCATTTTGAAGCGCTCGCTATGAGAGTGGAGACTGGAATAACCTGAGGAAGGTGTATGTACTTCCCTGCCATCAATCATTTTACAGCATCATGCAAAAGACAATAAAACCTGTCGACGAACAGCTTGACACATTTACTCCAATAATAGTTTCCAATATTGTGTCCATTTTGTATCGAACCCTAATGTTGACAGATGTTTGTGTCAGAGTTTTCACTGATTACAGGCAGAATACCCAGGGCAAAGATGAGTGTCTATTTCATGTCTACTGTTTTAAAAAGAAATGTCCTGAAAGCAAGATAGAAATGCTGCAGTTGATGGAGAGTGTTCTATGTTGCAGGTGGGATGCAGAGGAAGCTGTCTGTTGCTATAGCATTTGTTGGCGGCTCAAAAATCGTCATCTTAGATGAACCCACAGCGGGAGTTGACCCTTATGCCCGCAGGGGTATCTGGGAACTGCTGTTAAAGTACAAACAAGGTAAGGAAGCAGTGGTAAGAACCAAGCCGTCACTTAAGGCTTTGAAATCCTCCATGCTTGCAGAATTGACTGAAATGCACCAAGAGCATGTTTGATCTGTTTCAAACTGGGAAACTTTCCAACCTAGCTGAGCTCAAAGTAAACTTTTAATGCACCCAGTATGAAAGTGGTTAATGTAATGAACTATCTGGAGTAGCCAAGTCAGTTTTTTTTCTTGTTTTTCCTTGCCCTCTGTGATAATAACTGTGGGTGGTGAGAAATTAGTATTTGTACTGGAGCACATTGAAGTGGAAGTCAAGACAAGTGACTCTAAGAAGCTTTAATTGACGTTACTATTTAACAGAGTCCCTAATTGTCTGTGCCATCAGTCAGCTTGTCACTCTGTGGCCTCATACACTTTGTGGTTGCTAGTGTTTCAAGCAGGACATGGACATTATGGTGGCACATAGCTCTGAACAGATGTCTGAATGTTTAATGCACATTTAGTGACGCTCCACCCTCACTGTGTCATTAGCTTCTCTGTCTAATCAAGTCCTTTCACTCCAATTGGGAGGTGGAGATTACACCTTTATAATGAGAACACCCACATCCTGGCTGCTTGAATGGCTCATGTTTTGTGCCTCCAGTCTTATTTGCACTACAGGGTTACTAAAGTTTGTCATTAAGGAAAAAAGGCTGCAGGCAGTCGTTTTGTACAAGAAAGCTGAAGGCTGAAATTAGACTTAATATTGTGGTTATCCATTGCTAATTAAGCGTGCAGGGTTTTTTTTTATACAGACTGGTCGACCGGATTGCCCTAAGTGTCCTTGTTTTGATTAAATACAGCAGGGGCTTATTTGCTCTTACAATGTAAGATTTAAGAATGCCTAATCTATCAGGTAGTAAATTGGTAAATGGTCACCACACTTTTTTTAACTGGATTTTGTATTTAGTTCTTGCCTTAGATCTTTAAATTTAAGTTTGCTTTTGTTATGTGACATTAGAAATTACTGTAGAAGGTGAAGTAAAAATTAGTGAATTATGGATTACAAATCTCTAATTATTATCCATTACTGCTAGTATTATATTACACCACTCATTATGTCATAAAATGGGCACTGAGGATGATATTTATGTAATGGATTTTATACATTCAGCATCACATATTTCTGTTGCATTAACCAAAAAAAAAAAAAGGATGTTGTATCACCTGATATATTGACATGCTGTGCACTGATGACATGGTTATTTACTGTTACTTGTATGTGGCATACACACCACATTTTTAAACTGCATGACTAATGAAACTTGTTATCCAGTGATTTATCCTGCTGACTTTCTGAATTTCTTATTTGAACGACTTGTATCAGCAGCCATATAATCAGTGGAAATAAAACATTAGCAACCCTCAAGTTAACTTATTAGGATTTAATTAGTACTTATACTGTTAAATAACCTAAAGCTGCTCCTCCAAAATGCCATAAACAGCATATTACAGCTTTGAGATTACACCTGACAAATGTAGGAATGTGATGCAGTTGGCGAGAGAAGGGGAAAATGCTTCTTATTGATTGGATTTATTGCAGTTGCATGTGTTTCTGTAGATTTTCTCGAGCCTTCGTGAAAAGTTAAAATGACACGCATAATGCATTTTTCCCAGGAATACAAATGAATTAGTAGTACAAATGACATAAAAGTGCTACAAGCCTTTTTATTGTCTGCCATCCTATGTAAGTCACTTTCATGAGGAGTTTTCAGGTAAAGATATTTTAAACGTCAAACATCTTAATGAAAATGTTTTGCCAGAGTTTGGAGCTGAAGACTGGTGTGGACTCTAAATATCATATAACATTTAACTGTGTACTCACGGAGTAAAGTATTTTATAATACTCTGCATAACCTTCTGCAAACAGTTACAGATAGCAGTTTCCACAGTGTCTCACTCTTAATCTTTAAATTCCAACTGTGAACAAGACATATTTAACATGCGGCTGCATTTCTCCCAGTCTGTTTTTATCATATGTGGTTATATATAATGGAAACAACAGGCCCATCTGTTTATTTATATTATGTCTAGGCCATTTTATAATTGATAGAAATTGATCGCAGGGTTCGAACCTTCCACCTGTGACCTTCCACACATCTGCACGGGTTTTGCTTGGGTTTTCTCAGACGGTCCAGAAACATGCAGGCTGAGTTAATAGGCAACTTTAAATTGCCCATAGGTGAGAATGTGAGCATGACTGGTCTTCTTTTGGCATCCTGGACAGGATGTACCCTGCGTCTCACCCAGATTTGGGATCAGCTCCAGTCCCTCAGCTTCCCTTTGAAAGAAAACCAGGTTTGGCTAATGGGTGGATGATTGCCACAAACAGCACTTAATACAGTTTTGGCCAATAATTCATACTGCCGCTGTACATAATATCTGCCCAGACTTACTCACCCACTGTGAAATCCATTTCCATCAACTTGATTTAGAGGAAAGGAAGCTAAATAACAGAAACCAGATTTCCAGCCTGACTTTGCTGTATGTTGTGCGAGTACTACCAATTTACCTGAACACAGAACTCCATTTGATATATCACTTTGGGCTGTAATGCACCACAACACACTATAAATCAGAATACCTTTGTGGGCCATCTGCAGTCCAAACACATTTATTTTACTCCCATCTTACGGATGATGCAGTGCGATTTGAATTTTTTTTTTCCCCCTTTGTAAAGCACAACAAATCCACAGGAAAATCATCTGTGAGTTTAAAGCGTCTCATACAAAATGAGCTGGCACAGTCAAAATAAACATCAAGCGATATGCCCAACTCACCCCCTCCCAATAAGAAGAGCTTTTCCCCCACATATGTGAAATTGACTGGGTTGTGGGCATTTGTTCAACTTGGGCACTTTCTTGGAGTTTGTATTTAGAAGGATCTAGACTTGCTTGGAGTAACATAAGGCAGCACTAAATAACTGAGAAGGGGCGGATTTAGCCGCTCAGCTGGTGGCACGGCACTAAAAGTGGGGGAGGTTGGGAAATAGTTGGCCAAGAGAAATAGCTGCATTGGGCCGCTATTAATGACCTCTGAGTGTGTCCTTGTCCCTGGAATAATGTGACCTGCAAGGATACAAATTTAAGTTTAAAAAAAAGCAAGCTGCCAAGTGCAGCAGAGCACCTGACCTTTAGCAGTGATCACTAAATTCATGAGGAAGTGAGACAACTCCATCCAGTCAGCTGCTTACTGAGAGAGCATCTCCCTCAGATAGTTAATGTTTTATGAAGCGCACCTGTTATCTGATCTGATCTAAATCTTGCATTTCAAAATGATGTCTTCGCACTAGTCTGTGGAGACGCTATCAACACTGTGAGGCTGTACTTATGCACAAAACAAGGACTGAAGATGACCTGCATCACTTACATTGAGAGTGCATTAAATGGACTCCTGTAATGGCCAGTATGAACATGTTGCTTTACTTAGCGTGTTAGCATGATGACAGTACATGAGTACAGTAGCATAAAGTGCAACAGAGGTTGATGGAATACCATTAGTTTTGCAACCAACACCTCTATAGTGAACAAAGAATTAAAAAAAAATTAAATTTCTCTGGTGAATTTTAAAATGTGGTTTTATCCATCCAATCATATGCTCACTACTTTACATCTCTTTTGTGCAAGTATTGCTTGTGAAAAAGGGTTTGTAAATGATATACATGACATAATTTGGGCTGAAATGTGTGTTTAATGGTACAACAATCTAATTTCCATTACACATGGTGGTGTTACAAGAAAGGCTTGACCTGTAAAACTGTAATTCTCTTGAGCTAACAGTCTTTCCAACATCACTTTTCTGTCTTTGTCACTTAATGATAAAGGTATCACGTTCAAAGTTTTCTGATGTAAAAACGACTGGAGAAGTCAAAAGTTCCCCAGTACTCTGTGATACTGCTTTCACACTGACTACAGAGACATGACCATGCTGTGACTTCATTACAGATCTGGTGCTTTTTTTCCCTGATTTCTAGGGTATGTGATAATTAATGTGTTCTCTGATACAGCATGATGTTAAAGCATTACAACGCCTGTGAATAACCTTGCAACACATGCTGTAGTTGTCACTGCAATTGTGCTCAGTTTGATGCCTCTCCAATCAAAGAACTTGCAGCCCAAAAGAGAGTGAGCTGAAATAGAATGTGGCCTCATAGAAAGGCTGGAAAGTAGGCTTAGGGTGGCCTTTATCACAATTTTAATTTTGTCCCAGATTCAAGCCCACGCAGTCCTCTGGAGTTTGCTTTGTCGCCATGCGGATAAGCGTTAGTAAAAAAAAAACAAAAAACTGTGGATTTGGCAATAAGGAGATAAGTGAGTACCGTGCAGAGACAGACTGTCATATTGGCTTGATTTTGAACACTTTTGATCTGTGGTGTCTTTTCTTGTCAGGCTTCTTTTTTTCATAACGACAATTGTCAAAACAAACAACTTCCAAAGAGGAAAAAAATGCCTCAGTAGTGTTGTTTATTTTATTTTTTTTAATATATCCAATCTGTACCTTAACTTTTTATGTTTGCAATCCTGTGCAATTATTCTTTACTTCATATGTAACGCACAAACCTACACATTCAGTCAGACACTGAGCATTCTTAATTGGTGACAATGATCGAGTCTGTCTTCCCATCTCTCTTCAGGACGCACCATCATTTTGTCCACACACCACATGGACGAGGCAGACATCTTAGGTGATCGCATTGCCATCATCTCCCACGGCAAGATGCGCTGCTGCGGCTCGTCACTCTTCCTGAAGAAACGCTTTGGCAGCGGCTACTATCTCACTCTGGTCCGAGACGGGTCTGAAAAGATGACGGCTCAGCGCAGTGGTATCATACGCAGTGTGGACGAAGAGGTACGAACAGAGAGCAGGGTAGTCTCTGGTCACTGATTAGCTTTTGAAAACATGCTAATAATCCTGATAATAAGTTATCATAAAACACTGATTTTGTCAGGGATCTATTACCAGACAACATTGGCTGTGTGTGTCTCATTATCCTCAGATAACCACAAATTTGGTGATTAAGGCCCTTGTCTAGTCGTTCAATTACCCTTCTGTTTTATCCCTACTGAAATGACTTCACATAAAACTGCTGTAATTGGAAGAGGATCATTCTTTTTGACTTCATGCATCAAGAAAAGAACTTGAGCTGCATTCCCCTTTGACACTCCAGTAACCTCTCTCTAGTCTATTATTGAGCTCAGCTCCCTCTGTCTTTCCAGAGTGCTCGCTTTCTGTCTTGCTGCCCTCCCCCTATAATGATCTGTGTTTAGTCTCTCCCAGCATGAGAATTGGCAAACACCTACGTGCTGGATGATACTAATTGTCACCGGGGAGAGGGGTGATTCTCGCTTTCGCTCGCCAATGGTGCCTCACACACTTAGTTTTAATCAATAGGAGCAAATGAACAAGATGCACTGATGCCAGCAGGGCTAGAGCAATTACCATTAGTCTGCAGGCTCTTTGAGGTGAGCCGAGTCATTTGTTTGATATAAATAAATAAATAAACGTGCAAACACCTTTTGTGGGCAAGGTAGAGCAATACACACTTTCCTAGATGACAACTTTGTAATTTAGTGGAAGATTTTGTAATTACACAGCCAGTATAACTCAGAGACAGAGCTGGACAAAGTTTGATTGTCCTGATCTCATTCAGTGTGATGAAACTCCATTTAATAAGTGTCATTAAGTTCTTGCAGTCAACCTTTTGGAATTAAAATGTAATTTTCCTTTGGATGTGTTGTCTTGGGCTGAAAATGGTTTTTGCATTGCAGGCTGACACATTGTCTTATGCATGCAGTTTTGTTTAGAGCAATTAAGTAGAAACTTGCGGATAGCATCAATTATTACATTAATATAGGAAAGTGGTTGTGGAAGAGTCACTGTTCATCAGTCTAAGTGGTAAGGCATAATAAGGCCTTTCTAATCCAATTCTGATTAACAGGAGAAAGGCCGTCCTTCGACGAGCACCAGCCTGGATGATGGCATCGGCAGCCAAAGCTGGAGCTGCTCTGATCCCTCAGGTAGAAAGTTTATCTCTACTGCCAGCTATGTTTTTGGATTAGCACCTAACCTGTCTATATCAAAATGCTATATATTGGTTCAGTGTACATTTGAATATTGTGTGAATATTTGTGAAAATATTTCAAAATTGAAAATTTTGACATTCAGCTGCAGTAAAATAAGTATAATGTAATGTCTGGGAACTGTTCCAAAACAGGCAAACTGTAACCGTAAAACTTCTCAAAATAGCCTTGTCCATGTGTGCTTGAAGATCCATTTGCTCATAGATTTTTTTTCAGCTTTTCAATAATAGACCAACAGGCACCACATGAGTGGTAAAGTAGCTGTTGCCTTTGAGATGCTGTTGAAATGGTGTAACTACCGGTAGAGTGCACTTAAATGTCCCACTGGTAGGTGGGTACAAATAGGAGGGTAGGATTTTAGTCACAGAGAAAGAGTTCGGAGAGCTTTGTGAGTGCAGCATAAACTAGGAGACAATATGGACAATTATGGACATTTGAACATAATATACAAAAATCATGACATATTTCCTGCCACTGAGTCATCCTGATCAGACGCTCTTCCTTAGCAGTATCTTTATGTTGTGCCGACAGCCATGGTCAGAAGCATTATTTTTTTGGTACAGAAGTGTCCAAAAAGTGAAGCTGTTTGCTAATTAGTCAGACATCACCTTAAAAGTCAAGGTTTTGTTCACTACTTGTCCACGCTGCCCTCCAGTGACCAGTTTTTTTCTCAGTTAGCTGTGGCAAATTCACATCCATGTCCTTTTTCCAGCACTATACCGTAGTGTTAGAAGGTATATATATATATATATATATATATATATATATATATATTTAATCTTGCAGGTGTTGCAACCGTTTAAAAGATGTCACTGGCCAAAGTCCTCATTCTCAAGCTGTCAACCAATTACTTACTAATCTTACAGTGGAGTTACATAAGAACAAAGAAATGTAGAGACACAGCAGAAGCAGAATGTATATCACCCAGCAAAAAGAAAAAAAAACAAGCGTTGCTGCTGATTTGATTTGTTTTGATCATATTCAGCCATGATCAAGTAAACAAAATTTCTCACGCAAGACATGATCAGTAGGTAGGATACTGAAATCTTAGGTAGGATCCAGTTTATTATGCATGAAAAATCAATCAATGCTCATACCTTCAAAATGATTATCCACATGACGGTTAACTATACGATAGAAAATGTCATAAAAAGAATCATATTTCCACAAGTGACAGCACATTTCTCTTTATTACCCCATCCACACCCACACACACACCAGTAAACAGACTGAAACACACACACATTTTCACAAATAATTCAGTCTGATGTGTGAGGCAGATCCATTTACTTCTTCATAAAACGCCAAGCCACTTGTTGTTAAGCTGCAATAATTATGTATGAGAGGTTCTGGATCAATAATGGATGCGATGCGTTCTGCAACACTGTCCTGATTGATTCTCACTAAGACCCATCTTCAGAATGGATGAGACAGGAAAATTATGTCCACTGATCTGTTTCAGTGTGTTTAAAGGTCACAGCATCAGGTATGTTGTGATCTCCATACATTACACAGCGTTATTTACTTCAAATGATTTTAAAGGTTACATTTCTCCGATGGTATTTTCGATCAACATTGAGTTTAAACACTTTCAAAGTTTCTGTCGGTGACTGTTTTCTTTTGTAGTCAGTAGTCCGTTATATCACTCCAACAACATCTTCATCAAAAAGGGTGAAGGAGACATGAATTGTTGTTTTCTTTGTGTGTGTAATTTTAGCATCCTTTGGTGCTTGTTAATTTTTGCAGCTATTCATTCAGCAGATTTGACAGCTGTGGGTCAAATTGTGCGGCGCCACGTCCCCGAAGCCGTCTTCTTGGAGAGCATCGGTCAGGAGATCACCTACATACTGCCTTATGCTGGAGCCAGAGATGGGACCTTTGCCCCGCTGTTTCAAGAGCTCGACCTGACCATGGCTGACCTCGGCCTGACCAGCTACGGCATCTCTGACACCACGCTGGAGGAGGTATACCAAACGTCAGATTGACAGCCTCGCTCATAGAGAGACACTGCCTACATCCACACAGGAAAATAAAAGTGATCGATACACTGATAATGTTGGCCATGATTTTCCTGTTATTACTGCTACAGTTACACATTTTCTGCTTCTCCTCCTCCTTCCACGCCTGTTTTCTTGTCTTTTTCTGCTTCTTAGAGTCTGTAAGTGAGGAATCAAAATATTGGTGGACACTTTTCAAATCCACCCTTCAATATAACAAGCAAATTTACATTTTTGCCAGTAATTGAAATAGGAGTCTAGGATCCTTTTCCCCTCAGATTTAGTCTCAAAGTTGTGGAACGTACATAGAGTTGCTCAGTTCCTCATACATACTGAATAGCTTTAGCCTAAAGACAAAAGGTGCCTCTTACTCTTGCAGTGTGTGAGTACTGTGTTTTATTATTATTACACATAGTCTTCTTTTTCCTGAACAAATGACTCACGCAGTATTTTGGCTTTCAGACTAGTTTTGGATGGTGAAGCTGAGTGACGGTTGGTTAATGCTCCTCATGTAACTCAAACATGAATCAGACACTCGTGGCCTTCAGGCAATGTAAATAATTCCTTTTGCATTTCTGAAATTCAGACATGCCAAGGTTATTTCAACCGTCCATGTTTTCTTTTGAAGTCCGTCTGCACTTCAGTTGAAATATGCAGTGGTTTTCAATATTCTGCACTAATAAACAAGGGCTGATAGATGGGATGTTTCATGGACGTTAGTCCTATAATAACATTTACACTGGTTATTGCCATGAATAGTCCTTAGTACTTTTTTCACCATTTTATGATGTCAGTATTTCTAGTTTAGTTTTTGACAGATATAATTCACGACAGCAGAATGACAACAGAGAAGGTCACTTTTTCCTTTTCAATATTTTCTTTGACCAAGGACAGGTACTCAATTTAAGGCTAGGATAGGATTTTCGATAGGTTAGGTGAAGGCATTTAGAGTTTTGGAAAAAAACAAAAAAAAACAACTACATGAACAGCTTAGTAAACACTCATACACTGCAGTAGTATTAGGATTGTGGTAGGTGTCTAGAAACACGTGGCTTTTGTATTAACGCATGATTTGTCGTTTCACAGATATTTCTTAAAGTGGCAGAAGATACTGGAGTGGATGCAAAAATACCAAGTAAGATGACAAAATGTATGCATGCTAACACCTGTCAGGAGGATAAACAGTAGAATGTGTAACATCTCTCAGGAAACACTGATACAGCTTAATCCATATCACAAACACTGGCAACAGATCAACTACTAATGTACTTTGTGTCTGTCTTCATATAATACATTTAGTCACTGCTACAGAACCAGAGTGGACAGCCACAGATTAGCGTGACAGACTACAAGGCCTCAAGTTATCACTTCTACAAGCTAATTTCACCTTAAGCCTTGAACGTTTTCTCGATGGAACAAGAACTTTGCCTCCACTGCTGACAGCCTTTTTACACCCTGAATGTGTTTCAGAACAAAAAACTCCATGTCTCCATTTCACTGGTACAGTTATGGCAGACACACAAGGCACTTGCATACATGCACCTCATTTTTCTTAGGTGCTTTTCTTACCCCTGTTCATTCCCATTCTACTGACTGACATTGTGTTTCCCCACCAATTCTTATTGCTCATCGATCGATATCAGTGGATAAATCTCCCATCCATCACCAAACAACTCCGCTCTTCAGTTTAATCTCAAAATCGGATTTGCTCACGTTCATAAAGCACCTGGGTTTGTGCTTTTACAGGGAATAATACAGTGTCTTGCAGGGCAGGTAGCTATTCTTATTGTTATTTATAACCCTAAATTGGGTCAGGCCAAAACAACATATCTTATTTGTATTCCCACAGCAACAAAGGAGGTGTTGGTGAGAGACTGCAAAAGAGGCTCCCGCACATCCAAGCGGAACAGCATCGCCAGCGCCCACATGAAAACCGAGCAGGACTCTGGTATGAGTGGCAAGTCCCTCCAAATGTATCCTACAGTTATTTTTTTAATGACAGAAGCTCAATTAAACATGACTTTATTTAATGCAGAAAGTTGTCTGATCAAATAGAAACTTCATAATTAAATTAAATGACCTTGCTCTCTGTTTCTCATGAATTAAAGGAATAGAGTTGAAGGAAAGATTCACAAGTAAAGTGGAAGGTAGGTTCTACATTTCGTCGTTACTGCTGACTTAATTTTATCACACCGGGAAATGTCTGTTTTATCCACACGCCTTTCATTCTTCAATTATGAAATCATTTTAGTTCGACTCCAATTTGACTGTTTCACCTCAGTGGTCATTTTGAAAAGAGGGCATAAACAAGAGCTCCGTCCTCAGAATAAGTAATTTTCTACACTTCCAATCCATACAACATTATCTAACCTGTCTCTTCAGCTTTTCAGTGTTTGCCCTTTTGAAAGAAATTCACTTTCATACCATGTCTTTCATCATGAAAATGGTTTTCAATAAGAATATGCATTATTATCTAAATGACTGCTATGATTTTTTTTTTTTACAACAAAGATATTTTGGAAAATGTGAGACGTAAAGCGAAGGTGTCTGCTTATCACCTTTTCCTCTTTGCCTCTTAATGCCTAAGTACTATTCAGGCAAATTCACAATATAATGAAAAAGTAGTTGCAGCACTGTGTCTGTAGCTCTGCTAGAATGTGTGCTGAGCAGGTGTTTAACATATGCAGAGATGATCAATAACAGCGTTTTCATGTCGACTCCAGACTTAAACAGGAACACCAGTGTCAGTGGGAAGGGATCCACGGTCATCACCGGATTGAAGCTGATCAGGAGGCAGTTCCTGGCGCTTTTTATCAAGCGCTTCCACCATGCCCGAAGGAGCCGCAAGGGACTCATTGCCCAGGTAATGGCCTCAGTCTGTCACAGTGATGAATAGAAGGGTAATACAAGGAGGGCTGCACGGGAGGATCAAGGTAGGATTGTATGACAAACATGTTGGATTTCAAAATCAGTTAATGACAAATATGATAGAGTACGCTCATTTGAAAAGTCACATCATCCATCTTGATTTAATCGTCGAATTTGAGTTGATTGGGAAAAAATCAACACAGAGGGTAGTATATAGAGGAAAAAGTGTGAATAGCGGCACAAAGAGTGATGTAACGTCATCAGCAAACTGCACGTACAATAATCATCATTACTCCCAAAGGAGTACAAGAGGGACTGCAGAGGCATGAACAGAGTGTTTATTGCTGCTAAATCACTTTCTGTGAGCGGAAAAGTGTCGACACCTGGGACCAGAACTGTTCGAGCCCAAGCAAGGCCAATTTATGAGGTCTCACCTTCGCATTTTCAACAAAAGTTATGCCAGGAATCTGTTAATAAAATTGCCTGCAGAGGTAGTCGTTTGAAGGTGTTATCTTCAGTTAGAGCGCCATCACTTTCACCTGATGGCTGTGATTGTCACCAGAAAGGCAAAGTGACACCCATGATTTGTTTTTCCATCACTTTCACTGCGTGCTAATCATGTGTTTTGGTTAGCCGTGTATTAAATGTGATCGCATAACAATTACAGACATGACAGACTGCCATTAGCCTATTAAGTGTACGTCTATATCATTTTATTCCCCCTAAACACAATCTCAAAAGTCAAAACCAATAAACAGACATAATTTAAACAAGTCAAAACCAATTTTGTGTTGCAATTTCCATGAAGCTAAAATGATTTTTGTCCCCTGAAGTTCTGACTCTGAAGTGTTCTGACTTAAATTATATTGACACACAGTCCATTCAGATTCATAGTATGTTTGTGGTTATCCTGTAATGCCATCAGTTATGACAGCTGCCATGATGTTGGAATTATCAGAACTGAAAAAGCTCATGCAGCTCCCTTCTTTGTGTTCCTGTGTGAGAGAGAGCGAGAGCAGTGTTTCACCTTTGCAAGGTGTACAGGTTCTTCTTGTAATTTGCTGCAGTACCAGTCCCCATTAGTCACTGTCAATCTTGGATGTCCCTCTTTAGTGAGGACGTAGAGCAGGATAGAGGGATAAGTGTGCGAGTGTGCACATACAAAGGTGCATATTGTCTGCAAGGGTGCACCTCCTACCTCTCCCCCTTTATTCATTTGGCATTTTTTCTTCTTGCCCATCATGTCAACAGCTCCCATTGTCAGCAGATATGATTGTGTGGTGAGGTAATCTCCTCCCATACAAGCGGTTAGAGGGGATATAAAAGAGATTATGGCATGCAACACAAAAGCAGTGATTTATGGGGATGAAAGTTGGGGACAGGCAAGTGTTGGCAATGTCAGAATCAGGGGGGAAGCAGTTAGCGCCTGTGTTCCAGTGGATGAGTTGAAGGCTTCTGGTGTGTGGAGCTCAAACCAAACTGTCTGCAGCAATCCTTTCCAGCTGCAGCGCAAAGCAGCACATGATTTGTGCTGTGTTTTTTTTTTTTTTTTTTTTTTTTTTTTGTGAATTTACGATATTTGCTGTTTTGTAATCTAATTATCACTACACCAAGTGTTCAATTGTATTGAAGATTCTTTATTCTCTTTGTTTACCATTGTGGGTATAATTTTCCTGCTGGAAATAATATGTTGATGAACTATTTGTCTGTGAAAACAAAAGGCTACATTAACACATCAGTAGAAATATCCGAGGCTATTATCCACTTTTAACCAAGCTGCAGCAATAAATTCACAAATGAAAAATAATAGACATAAATGTTTGCCGAGAAAACAAACTCAATCTAATGAGCCATTTGACTTTGCAGGGAATAAAACACATCTTAATTGTGTTTTTGTGTTTATACCCAGTTTGCATATAATCCTATCCCCCTCTTTAAATCCCCACTGAACTTGAGAATGTGCTAAACTCATGCATTGTTCATGGGAGTGCCTTGGCTTTGTGAGCATAATGACTTCTCCCCGTTTTCTTTCTTGCCCATCTCTCTCAATGGCGGAAGTACCAGCTGTCACCTGCAATTACTGTTGAGAGAGAGCAACAGAAAAAATACTTCTTTCTTTTGCGGTCTGCCATTAAGCTTTTCAGTCTCATTGCTGCTCTTTATCTTTCTTCCTAGCACATTTCCACGGCCATAGCTCCGTGCCATAAATTTAGGATTTTCAATTGTAGCATCTTGAATTGGCCTGGCAAATTGCATGCCCTGCAATTAATCAAGTGTACGCAAACCTCCCCATGCTGCCCAACCTACAAGTAATTAAACATTAAAGATAGCTTGCATTTTTCCCACTGACCTTTTTGTCAGCTCTAACAATGAAGTGAAAAGAGAATTACATGATGGAGAAAAGAGGATGGTGGTGTTGTTGTGCAGGATAGGGGAAGCGTGGCAGCGTCTGGTTTAAAAAAAAAAACAAAACACACACACACACAAAAGACAAGAGAATGGTGAGAAACTAATTATATCTGAGTGGCCAGATGATGGTGGCAGTGTTGGAAGTGTTTAATCAAACTCATAAAGCGTGCAGAAGAGCCCAAACAAGTTGGTGAGGAGCATATTAATGTGCACACATTATTGCAGCGGCCCCGCGTTATTGTTGATTGCATCAGTCATTTTGTAGCATGTAATGGCATCAGGGAGGGGAGTGATGAAATAGATCTCCTTGTGTGAATCTTGTGCTATTGTGCATGCACATAAACATCTGTATCACCCATCAAGATAGTCTCTGTTAAAGGAAGCCATCTCTAATTTTGTCACGCAGGGCTGTGTCATTATATGTTGTAATTACATGGTTATGAAATTACTGCATTCAAAATGATACACATTCTGCTGTGCTTGTGGACTGCACAATGGCACCGTGATCAAATGAAGCTCTCAGGCACACTTTAAGCTGAAAGTGTTTCAGTCAAATTTAGTTTGTTGCATTCTGTTGTTTTGTTTTTAATCATTGATAAATGTTTTATTAATTTTGTAGGTATACTGCATTGAAATCAGCCTGTAACTTTCCTGGAAAATACATATGATTTTATTGAAAATAAAGTATTTCTGTAACATTTTACTTCAAGGATACTCTGATGTAGCAGGATAAACGTCTGAAGCAGATTTTGACCTTGACCCCATCCTCCCAGGTGGTCTTGCCTGCTGTGTTCGTGTGCCTTTCTCTGATCTTCACGCTCATTGTCCCGCCATTCGCTGAATATCCGAGTCTGGAGCTGCAGCCTTGGATGTATGGTCTGCCTCAAACCACCTTTTACAGGTAACCACATTATGATATAGCCTAGAACGAATATTTTTTTCTTTGTTAATATGCAATTTCAACCCACTCTAGCACATATTTTAAATTAGTTTTGAATGATGTAATACACTCATTAATATTAGAAGCAATCAGATTTTTCCAGGGTAGAATCCTCTAGTAAATTATGTTTACTGTTATCAAAAGCAGAGTGTGTGGGAATAATTACAAGAAGGACTAGTTAGTGACAGCAGCAAGAGTGGGCAAGCAATAGGCTGTAAGAAACTGAGATGACAGAAAATCAAAGGAAAAAGATGTCACCGTGCTGCTCACTCTGTGTGATCGCCCAGGGATTTTTACACTGCTGAGGTCATCAATCTGGACACTGTCCTCTCCTTGGTGGCAGCTCGCTATTCTGTCATTGAGAAGACACACGCTTGGTGACAAGGTCCGGCCTTGGTAGACTTCAACACCCACTGAATACAAACTTGACTTATTGCAGAGGATGTGGGTACATATCATAAAAAAACAACATTCATATGTTCACCACTGTATATGGCATTTTATAAGAATCTCTCCTAATGAAGTATCATACTTCTCTCTTCTATTCACACCAGTGAGCCCAAAATTGCCGCAAGATTCATGCTTCAATGTGACAACAAACTGTAAAAGTAGGATTCTAGTACAGTATGTGTTACTCACATGCATCCGTCCAAACCATCAAAGCGATCTTGACACTGCGTTCATACTGTGTGCTTCTGACATGAAGCTGTCATTGCTTTTCCACCCTGCAGATGTTTCATTTCCCCTGGCAGCACTTTGTAGAAATCCACTTTGAAGATGTCAAGACACAATCAGCTGTAACCTGATACTGATTTGTTTATTTAGCTTGGATGCTACTTTTTTTTATTTTGATGTATTTATACACTTCCCTTTAACATTTTTAATTTATATATTTGGTTCTACGCACATAATGTCAGTCCAATGCATCGATAACTGACAGTGCTTGCTGGGTACTGTGTTCAGTTTTATTATTTTTAAACTTCATTACTTTCCACAATTTTGGCATCACAACAGTTATTACCATGCAGTGTGTGGCATTATCATTAATTAAAACAAAAAAAAAACAAAACAAAATGTGAAGTAAGAATGTGTTTGTCTTTTGATTGCATCATGGAACAATTCACAGCACTCAAAACTGAAATGTACTGAGGGAAAATTTCATTGTTGGTAACTTTGTTGAAAGAATATAGTTGTTTCAAGTAGTCTAAAAGTACAATTGTGCTTTTCTTCCTGACTTTTACCTTTGTCAGAGATGGAAATGAAACATGAAATGCAGTTGACTGTCTATGTGCACGGTGCTGAAACCTTGAAAGTACTTTTTCCTCTCTCCATGGTGCTGAAACAATCAAACCCAGTCTATCTGCTGTTAGTATTAATACCACAATCATTATTTCCTCTATGTCCATTGAATGGTGTACATTTAGTGTTTAGTCATTAGCATTTAGTAAAAAGCATCTGGTACTGCAGCCGCGTGCCACCAGAAACAACCAGTGACACCCTAGCAACCTAACACTAAGGATCTTCAGCAGACACATATCTATCCATGTACTATAATGTCATTGTAGTGGCACAGTGTTGCTGGGCTTTTTCAATAGACTGACAAGGCCTTTACATGATACTGTGATAATGTACCTCATTCTCTGGTTATTCTCTTCTTTATGTCAACACAATGTGGCAAGTGGGAATGAGAGCTTGGCTCACAGGCAAAAGGTCATTCATGGTTTTCCAGAGCCTGCTTTGCCTGTGTTGTCACATAGTCTCTTGTGATGAAACTGAACCTGCACGTTTGCTTTTCTTGGGAATTCCTGGCAGCGGTTCTTGCACGATACATTATGAAACTGGAGTGTTCTTAATTTTTCTGACATTCCCTCAGGCAAATTAGTAAATATTGTCTTTTCTGGTAAGTGACTTTAACCTGCCTGATGATGACAGTGTGATTAAAAGTAGTGTGCCTTTTTCATCCCAACAGTTCGTTCACAGGAGCATTGCAGCATGATGCACTTCATGAATGTCAATGATCCTTTTCAGGCAGTGATTGAGGATAACGATTGATCTAATTTAGAAGCTGAACTTAGAATTTAGAGCTTTGAACACTGCTCACTAACATTTCATGTGTAACTGTGACAATAATATGGATTAGTTACCTCTGTCATTCTTGTTTTTGGTTTGTTAATATTTTTGTTTTAGATATTGGAAAAAGATACCAGAATACATAAAGTAATATACTCTCAAGAACATTCTCCAAAGGGGATATTGCTGTAATATAATGTAGCCTTCATTTGACTTTCTTCTAATATTGTCTCAGTTCTTACTTCGATGATGTTTGACTAGATGAACTATTCATTAGTTCCACTCTTTGTGTGTATATGCACAAGTCTTCATTTTTGGAACTGTCCAATAGTTTTATTACCTCAAATAACGTGGTAACCCAGCCATTGTTAATTGTACAACAGATGGCTGCACATAATCCATTTTTACAATCGGGCCACTTCAATTGCACTCACTGGTGGCCAAGGAAATGACCGTATGACCTTCATGGAGACGCCTCTAAATGAGACAATGAACACTGTATTAATCCAAATGGTTGGCTGGGCTGTGGCCACCATTGGCAGAAAGCCATCATGATGGTCTTTTATGAAATGCTGTGTTTTAACTCCCACGGTACCTTTAAGATAAAGGGCAGAGTGTGTGTGGTTGGTAATGAGAATGAAATTGGAATGGGGAGATTGTTTAACTGAGATGTAGATATGCACAGGACCCTCAAATGATAATGAAAGGCTGTGAAGAGCCCATACTGTACACAGAATTTTGAACAGGCTCATATTGCTACGTGCTCACACACACATCATTTCTCAAACTCTGGAGAAAAAGTGAACATCGCTATTCAGTCAGTGGTGTTTTAGGAATTAATATTTTTACTCTTGGCCCCAAGGAAAAATTTCTCTTTCACTCACTTGATTAAGTTGCATGCAGATATCGACTGTTGACTTGCAATCACATCGGATTCCCCAGTGTGTGTCTCATTTCCTGTCAGGCCCTCTTCGACGTCAAGATACGTTTAAGATTAATGACCATCTAAACTCTTGTGCTTTGTGGGGAAGACTGATTAGATGACTTTTAAAATCTTAATCAGTGGTGACAGGAAACAGATTACAAAATGTATAAAATCCTAACTAATCCTATTTTGAAGACTTGTAAAACCCTGTTTATTGGTGACAATTCACTTTGTCCCACACCTTTTATATGGGAAAACCATGTCAACCAAATCCTATATAACAAGTACTTTTTCATATATTAATAAAAAGTATCTGAAGGGGAACTTGACCTGACATTGTGCTTATACCTCCATATTTCAAAGCTTGTGATCTCAAATGATCCCTGCTGTCCGATGTGACAAAGGTAAAACCCACAATATTGTGTGAGACAGAGTGGGACTTTCTGTAAACTCAGCTCTTATTGACTGTTGTCAGGCCTCTCTTTTTCAAGTCAATCTTTGATCTCAACATGGCGCAGAACCACGCGTTTGGTTGCAATTATCAATCTGAAACCACATTCAGATTTGATCAAGGCTGCACAGGTCATTCTGTAAATCACTTCAGCTGTTTGTCGATACTGAGTCATCCAATGGAATGACAGATGTGAGGTGCTTGGTGACGTCCACCAAGACCATGATTAGTACTTCCATTTATTCAGGTTTAAATCAGCGTAGACATTGTCCTCTCAAGCCGTCTTCAAACCAATCAGTGCTGCAGCACTGTCCGGAAGCCATGCCAAGTGTCACTTAACAATTTAGCCTGTAAATTCATGTTTTTCTAATTCCAATCTCTCGTTATACCATGGCTCCAACTGAAGGGGCTTTTTGTTGTACTCATGTCAGAACATCAGATATGATATTTTCTGCTGTTTTGTGACACATTCGCTCACGCTCATCTATTGCGGTAATGTGAACCTGCTGTGACAGGTGAAATTGAAACCCCTGGTTCTATTGTTTGTGTTATTGATATTTTACAGCAATGATGGGCCAAATAATACAGAGGTGTCTCGGGTGGTGGAAACCTTGGTGAACAACCCTGGCTTCGGGACTCGCTGCATGAGTGGAGACCTAATACCGTGAGTGTTTATACACAAGAGTCCAAACGAATTATGTTAGTGTATGTGCATACATTCATGCCAGAATGTTTGTTTCATGAGGGGCTAGTTTTCATATGAATGCAAACATGGAATCATACGTGTCAGAGCATGCATCTCTGCTGGAGAAACAAGCTGTAAAAATAAGCCAAGTAACCCATGTCATTTGAATGGAGTGCTCTTCATGATTTTGCATGATTTTGAAATGACATTTCTTCGAACCCATTTGATAAATAAATAATTAGCTGTTCACATGCTCTCCAGATCATTGTGGTTCGAATAAGTTGAATAATTAATGACTTTTTAAACATAAAAATGAATTGCATGCATAGTTCAGCCATGCTTGTGCGTCATCTGCGTCTCTGCTGAAGTTCACACATCTTTTTATTCAGAGGAATTATCCATGTATGTGTGTGTGTGTGTATATGTATATATATATATATATATATATATATATATATATATATATATATATATATATATATATATATATATATATACGTATATACACACGTATATATACACACGTGTGTGTATACACTTGTATATACGTATATACGTGTATATATATATATATACATATGTATGTATATATATATATATATATATATATATATATATATACACACATATATATATAAAATACATTACTTTTGTCTCATTGAAACATATTGTGTGTTTCTCACCAGATGTGATCAGTTAAACACTCATATTCCCTTCTCTCTTAGGAAGTTACCGTGTTCTTCCAGTGGCTCTGATTGGTTCACTCCACCCGTGGATCAGTCCATCATCGACATCTTCCTCAACGGGAACTGGAGCATGTCTAATCCCTCCCCCTCCTGCCAGTGCAGCACGCCGAATCGGACCACCATGTTACCTGACTGTCCACCTGGTGCAGGAGGGCTCCCTCCACCTCAGGTTAGTCTCTTACAGGAGGGGTTTGTGCATTTGCGTAAGAGGTGGTGTGAACAGTGACTTTAACGGCCAGTGTGCTGGTCTCTATCTGAGGTCCCTTGAGGTCCCAACCGAACTAGGGATACTGCTCCTGGCTTCCTGCTCCTCGTGTGTGTGTCACAGTGGGATTTACTGCAGCAAGAGGGTGGAACAGTGGAAGTGTAAAAAATAAAAATAAATAAATAAATCAATGACACAACAGGACAATAAAAAATGCTTATCATGGAGACTGTTGGCTTACAGCCTGAAAGTCCCAGTCAGCATCATTTTGATTTGAAAATGTAAAGGTACTTACGAACAACGGATTTGCATTGCATTGCAAAATGTAAATCAGCCTTTTGTGCTACCGCCTTTTTCTGAGCGAGCATGTGTGCATGAAAATAGGGCCAAAATTAATTCCAAGGAAAATCTACTGAATTGGCCATTGCCATGGTTCGGCTTGTTCTCCATACCTGCTAAAAAAATTCACTTGAAATATATCCCTTTACTTTTTCAGCTATATGCCAACCTTTCACCTTGTAGCATCTTTTAGGACATTGTGTTGCATCCACTGCTGGTATAGACTTTGCAAAGCTCACCTTTACCACTCCCATCTCGAGTCCTGGAAGGTCTGTGTGTCTCGTTCTGCAGCAGTCAATACCAATCCTTTATAGGCCATTATTTGAACAACATATACATGGCCAAATGCAGTGAGAGCGAATGTTGCAGTCTGATCCGAAGAGACTTGATCCAGGACGAGATCAATGGGCAAGTTAGAGACTCCGCATCCCTGCCTACCAGCCACCACCTGCTGACTGAACCAATCATGATGCAGAGGAGAAAGAAGCTCATTTGGGGCTAAATGGTTTGCGCTGCTGTCTCCCAATGATAATGAGAAATCTAAGCTTGAGAGAGAGTAGAAGGAGAAGCTGCCACCTCCACTTCAATGTCATTTTATTAGAGATGGCTCTGTCTGTTTACTCAGGCTTTGTGGCATGCACCTGCATTTTAAGAGATTTAAATTTGAATGTCCCATTCCTAACTCCACCAAAATCTGTTTTCTTCCTCTTGGAGTCTTATAATAGTTAGGAATTTGTGGTAGTTTGTCCCAGATGGGTGGAGGGAGTTGACTGCAAACAACATAGCATTGACAAGATGAATAACTGACAAAGTGCTATTTTGCATCAGTTTGAAAATCATACCATTATCACAGCATATATTTATTAACTCACATATGTCTAAAGAAGGCCTACATATGTGGATGTACAGTGTGTGTCTAGTGTTTTTGGACATGCCCATTCACAGTAGTGCTTTTATCACGCTTGACAAAAAAAAAATCCTCCTCAGTGAATGAACAATGACAGCAATGACCTTTATTGTGAGATATAAATTCCACCATCTGATGATGATTGGCTACATGGTTTGTAGTTGTCATCAGCACTTAGTGTAAACTATATGAAGGTGAACATTTATCTTTCAACTGTATATTAAGAAGAGACAGCCTTAAAGCTTCCCACTCACACTTAACCTACACATAATTCCCCTGTTTCACATCTGACATTATGATGGTTTGATTAAACACAATTCAGAGCCTTTATTGCACACCTACATGTCTATCATAAGAGTCATATAGTGTTGATTGTGTTTCCTGTCACCGTGTTCTTCACTCACTTTAGCTACTTTAGAAACTACATCATACAGTAAAACTGGGAATATTATCTGCTTTCATTTGGGCTTTAAAGTCAAAGGGTTAATTACTTACTTTGAGTCTTAACCACTCAAAGTAAGATGTTGCTTCACTTTTTCCACTCACAGTAATATAAATCTATACTGATATAGATATATAGTTCACTGTTTGAGAAACTGAATCTTTTCTAACATAATTAAAATAAAAATACAATGATGTGGCATAAAGCCTTTTCAGTTAATGTAGTTTTATTTATAGTTTTAAAACACCGGAGTTGTGCCACTGTGATCTGATGACACAACAGTCATAAAGTCATGCCTCTCTGTGGTTGAAAATGCCTCACAGTTTTAACAGTCATTGTAAGTTCAATTTGCAAATGGCTATGAAGCAGCAAAGCTCCAGCCTCAGTTCTTAAGGGAAGTGAGGGAGTGTTAAAAAGAGATAGTCTGGCCCAGTTTGGAAAGCACTCACAGTCACATACAGATATATCTAAAATGATTTTGTCTCATAATTGCCATGGCATTCCCACCCTCAGTATTTGACGTACTTGGGAGATGCCATCTGCGAAGGACAAATGAGACATCCGTAAAAAAGGAGAAACTCTGTAAAGTCAATGACATCCGACAAGCAGGACATAAAATGACACCATTTGAAGCCTCTGGACTCGTCCGCCACTCCTTTATTTTCCTTCCAGCCCTCTAAACCTCCCCTATACAATACCTCACGCTATGTAATGTGCCATTTCCCACTCTCCACAGATCTGTAATGCCTCATTGAACTTGTGCGCTATGTGTGCTCCTGTCTGTGACAAGGCCACCCAGGGCCACTTTAAAGGAGCAACTGTCCAGATATCATGTTATAGGATGATTGTTGAGACAGTCAAACAAGAGAGGTGCCCTTTGTGTAACCTTTTCCTTCCCCAGACGTTCAGGCCTAGTTTATGACAGCATTTGTTTAGGTGTTATTTGTATCTTTGTCTGTACCGTGCAAGGCCATCAAGGTCTTTCTTTTTTATTCTCATCTCTCTTCCTCCTCGCCGTCTGTCTTTTTTCATTCAAACAACCTCTCTCATTCTTCCATTTAGGTATTCATTCCTCAGCCTGACTCAGTTTCTGTTATTTCATGAATTGCCGCCACATTGCTACTTTACTGGATTTCTGCTTTTATTGTGTCATTTTATATGTCGCTGGCACTTTTAGTACACTTAGCCTCAATAAAAGGACCATTTCCAAAGGCCAATTCTTGCCTTCTTCATGTTACATTCACTTGCATCATTTCTCCTTTACTTACAGCATCCAGTCCAGATCCTGTAAAAGGATATTAAATGTACTCTGATTTTGCATGGTAACAACCTTGAGGACATTGAGTTATTATCAAGCAGGAAAATTATTACCATTCATCCCCCGCTGTGCGCTGAAGGAACTAAAGAAAGCTGCTGCAAGAGGAGAATATAGCAAAAGACAAGTGAGGAGAGGGAACATTCATATGCTGGTAACGGTCTTATTTCTCTGTTCATCACTTTGTTTTGCATAATGAAACTTTATTTATTTGGCAGGGGTCATCCTCTGTAACACAGTAAAAGCCAGCAAGCTTTGCAGGCTTTTTATTTCATCAGCTAAAATATTGAAGGATTTACACCACAGGGGAAGTATGTGAGTTCATGTGGTGGAAGCATACAGTAATACAGTGTCATGATGAGGTGAAATGGTTGATTGTGGTCGTTTTTTCAATGTTAGTGAAAATACCTCAGCATATTAGTCTACTTTAGTGTGTAACTGTATCCCATAACCCTCCACGCCTCTCCAACTCTCTTTGCCTCCCTGCTGTTAAGTGCAGTCCACTGGAGGGCCATAACCCATGGTTTACAGTCTGAAATGTAGTGTAGTGCGTAAGGTCATGGGATTGAGATATATAGTGTGGCTGAAGGGAGCATCATTTTTGCAGATTGAGAGAGCCGTTGCTTGTGTCAGATATTAATATGAATTTGATATCTGAACATATGCACTTCTCATCGTTGCTGCTTTGCTGTCCTGGGCGCTATAAGGTGGGTGCTATAATTGAATGCAAGTTGAAGGCAGAGACCACCCACAGAAGCTGAGCACATTGTGACGATGTATTCCCTTTGACCTGAAAGCTCCCACTGCTGAATAAATCACAACAAAGTGTACCAAGCTCACACTAGTTTTCTTTTTTATCATTTCATCCTGCCCTTCCTCGGAATATGCCCTTGAGAAACCACAGAAGAGACGGAAAAAGAGAGGGGAAAAAAAACGTGGACACATCACTACAGGAGGTAGCACCGAATCATTGTTTCCATGGAAATGGCAGGAAACAGTTAGCCCATCATCAATTCCTGAGTATTGACTCTCATTCGCTGGTGATATTTAACCTTCATAGATGAATAGGCCGTCATGCGTGCAGAGGAATTGATAATGCCGCCACGTTCACCTGAATTACGATTGATGTCTTTATCATTTGGGGACTGGCCTAACAAGAGCTTGCTTGCAAATTACTCTCTGTGGCCTCATCTATCAGAGTATTGAAGATGTGCATTGGTTGACCATTTGTGTGGTGGAGAAAAAAAGAGATTTTCTGCTTGGAAAATAGGAATAGCATCTACTTTCCTCTGTTGGTTTGAGGAAAAAAAATGCCTTAAAAGTAAGCACATCTTTGTTTCGACTTTTGTGATGATTGTGTAGCGCAGAATAATCCTGAAGCTTTTCGTTGTTAACTGAGTGGCCTATTCGTTTGAACACAAAATCTGCAGGGCGAATGCGTTATTGCTACTTTATGTGATCATTTATTCATTGAAAGTATAACAAATCAGTAAACTTTACATCTGAAGGCAGTTTTTTTTAACCAACAGCAGCTGTTGGCAAATCCATCCATCCATCCATTTTCTCCCGCTTATCCTCATAGGGTCACGGGGGGCTGGAGCCTATTCCAACTGTCTTAGGGTGAAAGGCAGGGTACACCCTGGACAAGTCTCCAGTTCATCACAGGACACATAGAGACAGACAACCACTCACACTCACATTCACACCTACGGGCAATTTAAATTAGCCAATTAACCTAATCCCCATGCATGTTTTTGGATGGTGGGAGGAAGCCGGAGTACCCGGAGAGAACCCACGCAGACACGGGGAGAACATGCAAACTCCACACAGAAAGGCCCCGGGCCGGGAATGGAACCCGGTACCTTCTTGCTGTGAGGCAACAGTGCTAACCACTACACCACCGTGCCGCCCTTGACAAAAACTAATCACAAATCAGCTCCAATCCCCCACAAGGTCAGACTCAACCCAAACACAACAAGCCGACACGTCCTTTCTCTGCTGGGCTCTGTTGATTTGTCACTTTGACTTCCAACACTCACAGCTCCATTTTAGTATGAAACTACCCATCCAGAGCCACCTCTCATCAGAAGATAAGAGATGCTCGAAAACAACAGCAGTTCATTGAATTGCGAGGCGAGGCAAATGGTGGATAAGGCAGCGTTTTCCCTTTTGTTGTGGCTAAACAGAACAGAAGGGGTCCAGGTGAAAATCTTTCACCAGGGCGTTGATTGTTGTCTGAATCTCTCGTGATCCAGGACAGAGTAGCCACAGCAGCTTTTTCTTGCAGGTAGTAACGGCATGTGCGAGTGCTTCCCACACCACTCCAGCTATTATCTAATACTACTGTTTGGCTCAGTTTAAAGTGCTGTGTTGTGATGCGATCAAAGTGGACATAATCACACTGAAATGCACGGATATTAACTGCTCCTGAAATACACATGACAGCGCCCATACACACAATTACACAATAGGCCACCTGTCACTTCGACGACAAACGCATCACGTTATAATGAGTTAAGTGGCAGAAACAACTTCACACATACAAAAACGTGTTAACCTGATCATCACTCACAAAACTTCTACCCAGAGGACAAGTGACATGTCAACACAGCATGTTAATTGTAGAAAACTCTGCTTTCCTGAGATAGTTTTTCAAATTGGAACTTCACCTTACAGGTGCAGCACGATACAAACAGTGCCAACATTAATATGGACACAGCGCGGTCTCGTATCTCTCCGGTGCTCCAGTATGCCAACTCATTCAACAGATTTGATTACGCCTTAGTTTACATTTCCCTCACCCCTGTTTGCTTCCCCAGCTATCAAGCTACCACTGTGCTGTGTAGAGCTGATGTCATGCACAGAATGCCAAGCACACTGATGCTGTTCCCAGACAATGAACAAGAGACGCAGAGGCAGGTATTGAACCATCATGCAATGTTCCCATTTCAGTCTTTTTTGATGGGGGATATGGACCGAGGCCAGAATAATTAGACCCACACTGACTGCATGCTCATTGTACACACAGTAGAATGTAAAAGCTCGTATTTTTGGTTTTGTTTGTTTCCCAGTTCCTGTGGCTTTTTAGAAAGAGAAGCATGTTTGTTCAGAGATAAGCCAAGGTGGCTGTGCCGTTCGTCCTCCTTATCTCTGATTCATAAGCCAGATGGGTCCTCTTCTTCCTCCTCTCTCTCCTTCTGTTTGTTCTTTGCCTTGTTATTCAAGTTCTCCTCCTCCTTGTACTCTCTTCTCCAATTTTGAACTTATGTTTCTATCCTCTATCCACTCCTGCTCTGCTTTATTTTTTATCCTATTTTAATGTGGCTTGTAATCTCTCTTTAGTCTCCTCCTTCTCATTTTGCCCCAACATATCGTTATCTCTTCTGACACTGCCATGTACTATAAAACCCATCCAAATAGTTATCACTAAACAGAGTTTTCGACCCAAGAATGATAGAGACGCAGAGAAAACGGTCCCTCCAGCTGATACCTGGACACCTACTCCTTTATAGACCTCTACTGTATGTTATAAGTGATAAAGAGTGGGTATACACACAGAGGTAAGTGAGTAAACAACACACTGTGTGTATCCAAAGCTTACACATCAAACTGTGTGCACAGAGGGATAGATAACCAGCATAACTAGAGGGTACGTTGGTGAAATGCGTTCCAGTCGGAGGGCTCAATTGCACTTTTATCTAGGATCACTCTGCTAATTAGCATAGCATTACCTCTCTAAATAAGCAAGGCTAAAGCAGCTGGGAGTGTGTGTGTTTACTGGGGAGTATCAGTCTGTGCATCGTGGAGTGCATTCATGGTGGTGTGATGCACCCTCCCTTAATTGGATGTTTCAATGTACCCATTCATCCTCAGAAGGGCATCTAATTAGGGTTCTTTGACATTAGACACAGCATTCACAGCTTTAGCTGAGGGTCGAGGTTTCAGCCAGGCTTCCCATAGCTAGGCTTAATTGACTCCTATGGTAAGGGTCGAGAGAGCGTGGTCCACGGTGCTCTGAACAGATATCACCTGCAAAATGTTCTTAAGTGCTTATGTGCTTAAGTTTTAAGTTGATTTTTGCCTCTACTGGATTGGGTGTTAATGGGTGGCTGAGCAGTTTGGCCTGCGGTCAGCCTTTCTGTCCCTGACGCTAAGCTACACACAGTATATGCAAAAGTTTCCTATCCTTAATACCCGTAAGTAAAAGAAAAAGTGCTGCGCCTCTCTCAACTAATGAGTAAACAAAGTGTGTTTTTGTGCTGCCCACAAGTGCCCCAAAAAAATCTATTATGCAGTATTGTTTTTATTATTATTATTTTATTCTCTTTTTAACAGAGGATCCAGAACACAACAGACACATTGTTGAATTTAACTGGACGGAACATGACAGACTTCTTGATCAAGACATTTGAACGCTCTGGGAAAACAAGGTAATTCATGTCGGAGTAAATACTGTGGGTTTTTGTTTTTTAAGAAGCTGCAGCATTTGAGTTTTTTTTCCACTCAGAGTATCACAGTGCATTCATATATCTTTTATCACGATTGAGAGTAGTAGCTTTCCTCAGGCATGTTAGATCAAGGTTGTTTTTTTTTACACAAAGAGAGTAAATTACTACCTGATCATATTTGTCCATATTTCCACTGTAATGTAAGCTTTATCTGTTTGTCCGTATCTCCCGTGTCTTTGTGTTTGTAGCTTCGTAGAGCGAACATGTTTGCTATTACTCTCATGCTTGGAGCTCCACTTGAACTTTTCTCTCTTTCTGCTTTTATTTGTGCCACTCCAGGTATGGAGGCATCTCTGTTGGAGAGGTCAACTCCCAAGTCCTTCTGACCGAGGCAGAAGTCGAAGCCGCAATCAGGGATCTAAAAGACCTATTCAGTTCATTTCAGGTATGCACTTTATGAATGTTCACACTGACAAATTAAAGTCTGTTGATGTCATGGCATCATTTGAATAGCGGTAGAATTTGTTCATCTGCAACTTGTAAAGCCAAACATGAAGACATCCCCTTTCCAATAGCTGGTATGTTGTCAGAAACCACTGACAAATGTTGAATTTTGTATATAAAACAATCCACCTTTGACTTTTTCAGTATCAAGTTAAATGCATCTATATCCAGAGTTGGCACTGGCATTTGGTTCTGTTGGCTTAAACTAGTTTTTCGGTTGAAGAAGTGGTTCAGAAGCTGCTTTTCTCCTCTCAAGGCTGCACTTCTGTTATTTTTTTCATGTGACCTCCTCCTAATTGGAGCACAGAGTTTGTTCGGTTAGCTTTGTATCTTCAGTAAAGGTGATGTTATTTGTGGCGGACTTTTGGACCATGCTGTATTCTTGGACAATTGAGGGAGAAGAATGAAAGCAAAGATGAGTGGACGGTTAGAGTCTTCAAATCCATTCTGTTGAGTGTCCATGGCAACAGGCTATGATTGCCTGTGCATTGCTTTGAATGCATCGAGGAATCTGGGTCTTCACTGCACAGGAACACACACGCTCACACAATCCTGCAAACCTTTCTCCTTTCACGTCTGTTTAATTTTATCTTCTTCCATTCCCTCAGTTCAATTCATGTACGTGCATTCATGCGTTTTCACTCCAGCACAGTGTTCCTTGAACTACATACCAACTCACTTGTCCCCTCCTTGTAGCTCCCTCTATCTTTCTCTTGCACACACACAGTCTCTCATTAACATTTCAAATTTTTTGGATGCTCAAACTACTTTGAGATCAGCACATTTCTTTGCCCTCGAGCGTCTCTGGTCTCATCCCTACCCAGGCTCCATTCTCTGTCTCCCGGATCTCGACGCTAATGTGACTTTAATTCGTGCAGCAGCGATGATGTAACCCAAATGGCCGGGCATTAGCCATCCCAGCTCTGCATCCCGTGTTATTAAAGTGCTACACCGTCCTTGGGAAATGTCTGGCTCTCTTCTGCTCGGCAGGCATTGTGATGAGAGACGGTAACGGGAAGCAGCAGTGTGTTTTTGCTCTCTGAGCCACCTGTGCAGGCTGGGAAGTGGGCTCAGAAAATTCACTTTAATTGCGTTCCTGTGTCTTGCAGTTGGAAATAGATTTCAGAGAGGTGACGGGAACGATGAGAACAAGAAAGCCTGTGTGCTGGAAGTTGTATAATTAAGCCTGAAATGTGGAAGAGGTTGCTATTAATGTCACTGCTGTTCCCTGAAATGTTTTGTAACCTTCTTTCGACAAGATTTGTTTTAATTATTTTTATGATTCAGAGAAATAAGCTACTAATTTAACACACACACACACACACACACACACAGAAATGCATACAGACACGTGAACACACTGTCCCACAGACCATATGACCACTCTGTCACACAGAGCACTTGACCACTGAACTGTGCAGGCCACTTTGGAATAAAAGCCAAGAAAGTCACCACACACTCGAGTGGCTTTATTGCTGTGTCGTTAGCCGTGGCACGGGCAGGTCCGCTGGCCAAACCAGCCTTGTCATTGTCCTTGAGCAGGGAGGAGTTTGTCAAGGATTAGACCCAGGCAGCTGCTGGCCCACTTCTCATCTCGTTTCAGCCGCCGCTAATCCTCAGTAAGGCCGTCTAATGGCACTGCCCGTTGCTGCTTGGCACAACACGAACCAGGGCAAAGGAAAATGTGGAGATTCCCTTTTCTTTGGCTGGAGGAAGCAATACAGACGAGAGTAGGAGTGTTGTTCTGTGCTTGGTTTAAGAACAGGGGATGTATGAGGAGTTCATGCTGCGCTACTGAAATTACATGTAAACATTTTTTATGCAAAAAGAGCAGATTATTTGGATATATTGCAGGACAAAAAAGCAGTGACTACGCTCTGAATACATTTTTAAAATGTCCAAATTTCTGATTCAGTGAAGGGTTGTGGGTTTGAAAAAGTGCCAACAGAAGTGCCGTGATGGCATGATCTCCTCAGTCCCTCGTCCTCAGGTAACTGTCGAGGGGGCTTGAGCTCTCTTGATTTTTCTCCTCTTGTTTATGTCCAACCCCCACCACCACCTCTCTCCCAAGATGTCTTAACCAACCTCTCCTTACTCCACACCACATCCACTCTATCCCCTATGAAGGAAGGATCCAACAGGAGGCCCATTTGCATTTATATCACACATGTAATGTGCTCAGTGCTCTTATGTTCAGGCTGAACAGCATGGTATCAACATGACACTTTGGAAATCGCATGCTTGTCATCTGGAGCCCTCATCCCAAGGCTCATCTCACATGAAACATGAGAGCAGATTTTTAATGCAACCTGACTAGTCTAGCTTCTTCTCTGCCCTTTTCATATCTTCACCACCTAGCAGACACTTTGTACTTTATGGGAAACATTTTTTTATTTTTATTTCTATCTGTATATGAACACTTGGAGACTTGGATTTCTTACCCTGTGTAATAAAACAGAAAATGTCAAAAGAGGAAGTAACTCACATGCAGCCGAAACAAACGGGGAACACATTCCCAAGTCTGTGGAAAAGAAGTGGCTCAGCACACCCAAGTGCTCCCTGGAAGTCTTAATTCTTGTCTCCCTCTGCTTCATGTTTTGCATTTCAAAGGGCAGTGGTGTTTTTCCAAGTGTGTCCAATTAAGTCTCCAACTCTATTTTTTTTTTTGTCTTGTTTTTCTCATCTTCATTAGGATAATGTGACTGATCAGATCTTCCAGAAAGCAGAGGAAGTGCTGAAGAGACTGGGAACCAGGGATAATGTAAAGGTACAGTATGATGTCACTCTGCTGTTTGATTTGATTGTTAGAACTGGACATTGGCAGACACAGTGAAGGTCCAAACCCAGCTAAAACTGGTCTGCTCACCTTTTCACTTGTGTAATTTACTTTATTATACATTAAGATATAATGAATGATTTTGTAGCATCAGGAGCAGAGGTCTAATGACACCTTGGCTCATGAGTAGATTGCTATAAAGTTAGAATATGGCACGATGGTCTATTAATGCAAATACTATTCCCCTGCCCTCTGTGAGAATGTAAAAAGGTGTGCAATGACTTAAATGTTGTCTCAGAGCTTAGTTAAAGTTGACTGCATCAGTGGTGGAGGAAGTACACAGATTCTTTACCCAAACTAAAGTACCAATACAACAAGAGACTCTGTGTTCCAGTTTGTATGTAAGTAAAAGTACAGAAGTATTGTCTCACATGTCCAGCAGATGTCTATGGGGACACACACTACTGTTAGAACACCTTTATAAAGTGAAATTTGCATAATAGGTGACCTTTAAATGCAAAAGTAGTAGAAAAGTGAATGATATACTATTATTTATAACATTATTAGATTGATGCATCAGTGTTGAAGCAGCGTTTTACTGCTGCAGCTGGTCGAGATAGATCAGAGTTGAACTACTTTGTATACAGTCATGTAGTTTACTGCAGTAGTGGCATAACTAACTCCAGTGAATAAAAGTGTTGGGCACCTCAACATGATTATTTAGGTACAATTCTTTAGATCCCATCTATGGACTACATGTGTTTTCAGTCAAGTTAATATCTCTTACAAATACCTCAGACTTATGTATCTCATACTTAGACTAGAGTTGCGCTCCTCCCAAAAACAAGTTGATGTTTGAAGAAGTTGGAGAAGTGCTAATGTGGCCATCTTACTGTGTCCACTCCCACCCTCTTGTGCTCTTCACTCTACACTCTACTTATCTTGAATACATCAAATGAAATTTAGCTGCAGACCTTTCAGAAACTACAGGCTGAAGACAATATAATAGTGGAAATAACATCAATTATTATCGATGTGTGTATCTGAGATTCAGTGAGAACAGAGAAGGAAGTAGACAAGAGTGTGTGTGTGTGTGTGTGTGTGTGTGTGTGTGCGTGCGCACGTGTGTGTGTACACATCTATGTGTACTCATATCTTCCTCTGTGATGCAGTGTTATGTTAGGCTGACACTCAACCACCATCCACTCTTAATTAGCGCTGCACTAACAGCAGGGAGTCCTCCCTTACTCCCACTCTCTTTCATCCATTCTTTTTTCTTCTACGCCCCGGCAGCCACAGACTCAGAGAATCACTTACATTATAAAGAAAGTGTGCAGAAATGTTTTTAGCCTGTCTCTGCAGCAAACGTGCAACACCACATTGGGATTTGGCATTCATCGCAAGCCTTTTTATCTTCTGTTAAATGAAAAGGAAATGTTTGTCTGCTCTGTTGCCTATTCTTACAGATCAGCACAATGCCCTCAAATGTGTTTGAAAGTTTACTTGACCCCTCTCTCCTCAGAGCGCCTTTTGTGCACTAAGTGGACAAAAATCGATTTTATCTCTCAAGTCCAATCATCACAAGGCATAATGACATACACGAACAAAAATACAGAATAAAATGGATATGCAACAGTAGCCTGACAGTAACACAGTGCTGTATTGCTGCATGAATGCATAAGCACCTCGCTGCATCTTCAAATGATGGCTTATGGTCAGTGGCAATGCCTTTCTTCAGCTGTGGTATAGTTTCTGTTAGCCATAATGGTGCTCTTATGACCCCTTCTAATCCCTTTTGTCCCTTTTTTGGTAATTTACTATCTAGTTGGCCTTCCAACAAAGCCAGAAAAACATTTTATTACTGCGATGATGTGTTGGTAACCTTTTTGAAAAACTACCGTAATCTCAGAATATATTCTTTCATAACCTTAACTTAAATCTTTCTCGAGCATTTGTCCATGGCCAGATGAATCAGTGCCAGATGTAGTTGCTAGGAGACATCTGAAGCCCCGACGGCGCATGCTGTTCTCATCTTTAATGCTTGTCTTCACCTCGGCAGGTATGGTTCTATAACCAGGCATGGCACGGCATGGCGTCCTTCCTCAGTGTGGCCAACAACGCCATCCTGAGGGGAAATCTGCCAGCAGGACAGGATCCCCGTCACTACGGCATCTCTGTGTCCAATCACCCCCTCAACCTCACCAAGCAGCAGCTCTCCTATGCAGCTATGTGAGTCTTCAGACCAAACAAGGGGGTTAAGGGGAAGATGCTGTTGTGATTTCGCTATGTGGAGCAAAGCATTGTACAACATTTTAAATCTAAATGGATTACATATGTGCACAGGGTCCTCGCATGTTAAAAGCCATGCTCTATAGTGCTCACAGTGTATACTGCAATTATTTTATTTTATTTATTAAATCTGCATCTGCTCATTTTTCCTTAGAATTCAACACTAGTGTTGCTATTTATGTTATGTTTTCCTCTTTGGGAGACAGATTTTTAGATTTTCTGACAATGAGAAAGAGAGAGAGAGAGCGAGAGAGAGAGAGAGAGTGATGGTGGCTGGGAGAACTGAGAGATAAAACCGAGTGGGAGAAAGAAAAGCAGAGACAGCATAGACAAAGGCAGAACAGATGAGTAAGAGACAATACAATAGAAAGTGCAAAACAGATAGATAGATGGGGATTTGTATGAGTATGCACAGATTTGGAGGCCCATGGGAGCCCCTTATGAGGATATACCATATTTTTCTCCTGCTCTATGCCAGGGCTAGCAGGAGAGCAGCTCCCCATGAGAGTCAGAGATTAATGACGTGCTAAATCACAACATATGGGTCTAACTGCTCTGTATGTACTGTGCACTGTTTTGTGATTTTTACCAGTTATTGTGTTCTGGAGTATTATATTATGCATTTAAGCCTGTACAGAGATCGTGATCAACACTTTTAATGCAAAGAAGTTGGAATACTTCTGACTGCAGCAAATTGCAGTGCAGTGCCATAACCACAACTCCTGACATTATAAAGGCAATCCAGTGGCTGCAACCAATCACCATATAGTAGCAGTTTTATTCCGTGCTCACACCATCGCTTCAGCCCAATCCTCAGTCAGGTATTTATGTAGTGATCAGTGCCTGACGACAGCCCTGAGTTAGAGAGGGAGACTGCGCCAGGGTTAGGAGATAATTACGATGGCCTGCCTCGGGTAGATTCAGGATGAGCCTCTTCTCCTCTCCACCTCTCTGTGCAGAGTGTGATGACTACAATTTATGAACTACGATTTCCAGATAAGCTCGGACACTTCTTCATTGTTGAATAAGTGCGCAGGTTGCAGACAAGAATGGGAAGAGACTTCATGAGCAGATGACTAAGCACTATGGAATCAGGTTGCATAGCTCCATTCAGTACTTAGATCAGCTGATAATGTGTAATGTGGAAAAATGGAAACCCATGAAGGATTGTCATCCTACTCTCCAGTTCCTATCAGCCTTTTAGCCTGTTGTTTTGGTTTTAACGTCAACAAATATCTTGCCAATTCCATTTTTGGCTGCAGCAATCCTCTTTTTTTGTGAAAGTCTTCTGTTAAATAATCTATGCTGCTTACCCTGCAGATACACAGTCTGTAGCTAGCTACTGAAGAAAGTCACCAGGCACCTAAAGACCCTTTTTACAGAAGTTGATAAAGCGCAAAACTCTGCTAAAGGGAGAGTTAATGTTGAATTTTGCTCATCAGGAGGACAGAAACAGGGCTCCAACTGCGACTGTGAAGAGGAACTAACTTAACTAAAAAAACAGTATATTTCTAATTGACATGTAGTCATGGAGAGACAATCCCTAGAGCTGATCTATGTACAATAAATTCAATGTTCTCATGCCAGATTTTGCACTGCACCATCTAATGTAAAGTGACACTCCCCTCTAGTGCACTTTCAAGGGAAGTGATGTGACGAGCCACTCAGATAGTGAAAGGTGATGCACACACCCACTTGCGCAAGAACTTCATCTGCATTGGCATGAAAATAGAACCGTGCGATTCTCTATCATTTTCACAAATGTCACTCCTTGGCACCATTTCATTATGGAGATATATGTATCATGTCTTAATTGCTCAGGCATATCATTCTGGCAACTGACAAAACTTCTGCTCCTCCACCCTGTTGAATTTGATGTGTAATTTGATGACACTCAGCGAATTAATATTGTTTCTGATTTGTGTGTGCCATCTGCAAAAATATCCCATTTAAAAACTATATTTGCTTGAGCTACCAAATTAATTGTAATATGCTTCTATCAAAATTGAAATGGTTCTCCACATTATCTACATAATATAAATGGCAACCTGGATGTTGTGCCAGGAACTGCATATTTGATAATTATCTCATGCTTTCAGCCCTCCTACACTTTAACGCTTAAGGCTGAGCCCTGTAGCTCTTGTCATTAAAAAAACCTAAAGGAAAGCAATAGATCCTGTGAAGCTGTACTCCCACTGCTCATCTTTCTTGCTCTTCCATTATTAGTTAATTAGCAGATTGCTTGTCCTCTTCTTCACAGCAATTAGCCAGCTTTAAGCATCCAGGGTTAGATCATTCACGGCTTTGTCCCCTACATTATCTCCCCACCCAACCAGAGCACACAGCCCTTGAAACCTGTTGAAATGTGCGTCGGCTCCCACTGCAGTAAATGATTTCATATTTCTATGTTCTAATTGCATCTGGTTGGCGATGATAAATGCAGGCATGTAGCCACACAGGGTAACTTATTTAATATGCTAATCACACAGTAGGAAATCATGTGAGAGATTATGGTGGGCCGAGGGTGACTGTGGGGGTTTAAAGCATGCACAACTGTAATATCCAGTGCTAATTGGGTGGATGCTACGTAGGACATTCTCAATGCTGGGATGGCATAAATGAAGATATATGACAGTGAAGCAAAGTCTTTGAGGAGAAACGGACAATTTGTTTCTAACATGAATGGAGGAGACTGTTCCATATGAGAAGTGTGGTCAAGAGTTTACACTGTGCTCCTGTGTCTATTCATCAGTTGACTGCTATGAATTGAAGGTGAACCTAGCATGTTAATCATGTTTTCAGCAGGTTAATGACCATCAAATGTTTTTTTTTTATTGTATGCAAACAGCATTGTCAATGCCTCCCATTCATGTAATGCCTAATTAAGTCATCAATACTAGCACATGCCTGAAATATTATTTTTTTTTTAGGTGTGACCAAATTTGTTTCAATGCATTCTAACATTGCAAAGTAATGAATGTAATGTATTTATTGCATTAAAGGAAATGAGCCAAATTGTACTTCAGTGTTGTTCCTGTCATCTGGCTCATTTCCTGGTAATGAGAACCAACCATATAGCACTGCCTCTGCCATTTCTAACCTTTTCTATTATTCTCACTGACACCAGTGTGGTGGATATTAATATTTTTGGCCTTATGGGTGATGGCAAATGAAGTAAATGCGACTGCGTCAGTGTAAAGCGGTAACTAGCGCCCACTGAAATTGAAAATGAAATGAGCCAGCATTCCACAAGAAATACATTATAACGCAGCAAATATCACGCTAGAGCTTTAATCACTTTCATTGAAAGTGTGAGACCATTTAATTTAGATTTCGATTGAGTTGAAGTGCTGTATTTCATAAAGATATTTCATATTCTAACTCATGTGGGGAATTTGATCCAAAGCAACCTTAAAGCACGGTGCCCTGCGGTGAGGATATGCAAGTTGTGGTAACAGTGTGATCATCCGGTTTGTCTGTGTTGTAATGAAATAATTTCCTTCTTTGTGGCAATATTTTGTTAGCATAAAAAAATGGTGTTTTCAGAGCCAATAATCATCCGCTGTTATTGTGGTGTTTCTTTTTTCAGGCACACACTAATAGCTCTCTGGTCAACTTCCTGTTTACTGTGCTCTATTCAATCACAGGGCCACAACCTCCACTGATGTGGTGGTGTCCATCTGCGTTATCTTTGCCATGTCCTTCATCCCTGCCAGCTTTGTCCTCTTCCTCATCCAAGAAAGGGTGAACAAAGCCAAGCATCTGCAATTTGTCAGCGGAGTAAACCCAGCTGTCTACTGGTTGGCTAATTTTGCCTGGGACATGGTGAGTATCAGCTCCATCAGGCTGCTTGAGGTTCTGTGGTGCTGTATAAAATCTATGAGACATGCATGATGGTATTACTCATTCAACTCTGGTTTCAGTGCCATAGGCCTCATTTACACGTGTTATCTTCTGTACTATCCTGAAACACTTTTCATCCACCTAAGGCTTTATGTATAAAAAATGAAAACAAGAAAAAAATATTTATCCTTGGTAAGTGATAATGTTGCTTTGACACTGCTGGCGTCTGGGAAAAAGCCTCTCTGGAGCAGCAGTTATTGGCTGAGGCGTAATTATTGACACTGGCTACCCCCGCTGGTTGCACTCAACAGGCATACCAACAGCTTCCCTGAGGCATAATGGAAGTAAACATTTTATCAGCTACAGAAATGGCGTCAGGACGCTCATCATTGTGGCAGATAAATGCTGTCTGAGTGGAAGACAAATGTACCTAAGGTGCCACTCTAATGACTGTAGCCTGAAGCTCACTGCATTAGTAAACATACTGTAGAAATCACTGGGGAACCAGTGTGGTAAATTTCTTAATATTTCAGTGCATATTTCTTTTCAGTGAATTGATACTGCACAAGTATACTGACTTTATATTTAATTTATTTATATTACGTAATTTATTCACCAGGGAAAAGGTTTAAAAAAGCTGAAGGGAACCTTTCAGCAACAAGTTAAAGTTTTTTTGATGTTGATGTTGACTAGATTTAAACAAATGTGTTATGATACATGTTAGCTTCTTATTTGAAAAATCATTGTTCAGTTGATGGTGTCACTGCGACCACTTGCCTTAAACACAACACAATTTGATGGGTCTCACACGTTAGTTATTCATGAAAGGTGGGTGTATTTGTGTACTATATGTATCCATCCATCCATTATCTACCGCTTATCCTCACAGGGTCACGGGGGGGGGGCTAGAGCCTATCCCAGCAGTCTTAGGGTGAAAGGCAGGGTACACCCTGGACAAGTCTCCAGTTCATCACAGGACACATAGAGACAGACAACCACTCATATTCACACCTACGGTCAATTTAAATTAGCCAATTAACCTAATCCCCATGCATGTTTTTGGATGGTGGGAGGAAGCCAGAGTACCTGGAGAGAACCCACACAGACACAGGGAGAACATGCAAACTCCACACAGAATATATATATATATATATATATATATATATATATATATATATATATATTACATGTGAATTTTATAATAAAATGTTAAAAGTGAGCCTTCTTTTTGCATTGAAAATCTATTTCTGAATAATGCACTGACCTCTACTCTGATAGGGCATAGCTAAGCTTATTTTTCCTTTGCTCTTTTTCTGACAGTGTAACTACATCGTCCCATGCTTGATTGTGATCGTGATCTTCCTCTGCTTCCAACAAAAGGCCTACGTTTCACCTCCTAACCTGCCTGCTTTGATTCTACTGCTCATTTTATATGGGTAAGCTATGTACAAACTCAGTACTTAACATTAATAACTGCTTAAATTTCCTGTGGGAAGTTAAATTTACAGTCAACTTCATAAGCGATGGCAGGTTCCAAAAAGTTGTTGGTCATTGTTTGTCCTTTTTTTTAACATGGGGATAAATTGTAAGCCTTCAAATGCTAATAGGAAGACTTTATCACACTTTGACAGAGACATTTTGGCTGTAATAGTGCAAAGTATAGTGGTAAGAAGTGATGGGTCGCACAATTAAAAAAAAAAAAAAAAAAAATTCAAATAAATAAGCCACATCAAAGACGTTTGGAGGCTGACCTTTAAATACAGTACCTACAGTTAAACCATTATTAGACACTTAAATTTTTGTGGTCCATTAGATTTTTTTTTTATTTCCACCTATGTGCCCATAATGACTCTGAACTCATTCATAAAATGTAATTTGAGATATTGAACTGTTGTTTTACTACTTCAGTGATCAATTTCAGAAAAAGCTCGCCTCCACTCGCTCTCACACTGAACCTGAACTACTGCAGGCCAAGTGTGGGTGGCATTTATTGTTCAGCAGCGTTTTATGGGTCACTTACTGAACATGCAAATGATCACAGGAGGATGGTGGGGGATTCCATGAAACCTTACACCTGACCTGATGATCTGCATTTATTAAATTCAAAATGGCATGAAGTCCACTAATATTTAATTGCCCACTACTGTCACATAAACCCTTGTGTAGTGTTTAATGAGTGTTAAACCTCAGGCTAAGTCCTTTTTTATGCTGTCCTTGTCTATACACTAGTATTGCTAAAACTGACCAGGGGATCCTTGATCTGTGGTGTCTTATTTTCTGCAGGTGGGCCATCACTCCCATGATGTACCCCGCCTCCTTCATCTTCAGCGTGCCCAGCACAGCCTATGTGGTGCTGACCTGCATCAACCTCTTCATTGGTATTAACGGCAGCATAGCAACCTTTGTTATGGAGCTCTTTGATGACGATGTAAGTGGCAGCCACAAACAAACACACTTATTGTGAAGTGGATGAGACTGGCATACATATATGCACCACTCAGTGGAAGACAGATCCTGTACAAGAGTAGGCACAGACATCCAGGCTCCCATAGCTGCATACAAAATCTATTTGGCTTTAGCAGCGAATGGCTAATTGATTTGAATCATTGATAAGCTCAGTGTTTGTTTTTTTTGTGTGAGTATCCACCTGGTATAACTTTAAATATATTTCCTTTATCCTCTCAGGGATTTTTCAAAGGAGTTATTTTCCCTATTCTCTTTAATGTTTAATTGTTTGGAGAGAATTGGCTCTTCGGAGAACTTTCCTCATCCACCTTTCAGCAAGTGTTCATTTTAACTGCAAGCTGCTTCGCTTTCACAGGAGTCGAAAGACAAGGATACCAAAAAAAGATCTGCAGAAGAAATGCATGGAGAGGGAGAGGGATGTTGACTGTCAGTCATTTTTACTTTTGATTAGAATTTAAATGACATTTCATTAAAAAAAGAAAAAGAAATTGGCCTTCTCTGACAATACAATTTGTGTCACAGCCAGAGCTCTCAACAGGACCCCAGTGCCATACAGGTTGTAATAACTGAGAAGATGATCTACGTCTCTTGGTGGCATTTTTTTTTTGCCTTCTAATTTGATTTGTAGATGTAATTGTTATTTGCATGATTAGCATACGTCAGCCATTTTTGGATTTTCTTTCACTTCACATTTTTCGCCCGCCGCTGATCATCATCGTTCCTTGTCAACAGACACAATGTCGTCTCCCTCTCTGACAAGCTGCTTATCCATCTGATGCTTCATCAGAACGTCTCCCACGGCTCTGATGCCACACTTCAGACTGAGCGTACTGTCTGGAAGAGTTTGCCTCTGCACGCTCACACACACAAGCCTGCCTCTGTTTTCTGTGGCGCCGCTCGTCTATGGCACGGGATGTCTCCCATCTCCTTACGAGGCTGCCTCATTTGCATTGTGATTTCATTATCACCAACATCCATTATCAATTTGTGTTTTTTTTTTGTTTTTTTTTTTCGGCTGGCAAGTGTTGTCTGTCATTGTCTGTCATTGTCTGTCATCGTTGCCATTTTGTTGTCTCCGTTTCCACTTTATTTATTGATGTTGTGTTTGAGGAGCATATTACTCATGAAGGCTGCCATTGGTAATAATTTAATGGGCAGCATGTTGCCCACTGGCAGAGCAAAAGGATGGATTTATTGCGCTCTTCTCTTGTCCAAGGCGTTAGGGACAGAGATAGTGTTTCTCTGAGACTTGACAGGGACAGAGGTGCACGGTAATTCTGCTAATCTGACTTGATTTCACAGCTGATAAGAGGACCTGATGGGTCGACATCAATCAGCAAACGTCACAACTCTCCAGGTTTCTGCCGTTCAGAACGCGTATCTCTAGGGAGCAGACTCTTCACAGAATCGCTAACATAGATACGACAGTGCCCCGGTGTGCCCCAGTTAGGCAGACAGGGTAGATCCTCCACCTGACAGCTCAATCCAGTCTTTCCCTTTTTACGACTTCTACCGTTCAAAGCCTCGTCTCATCATTTTTAGACTCCTCAGCGGTGGCATTAGTTAAACAACGTCGCTCAAAAGTAAAAGCCACAGGCTTTAGTCTGTTCTGTGTTTTCAAGCACAGGGTGAATCTAGATCCCTTTTGGGCATAGTACTATTTTTTTTCTCCAAGACAGGAAGCAGAGCTGCAGAATTTCAGACTCGATGCCCCAGTTTTGTCTTGAGACCAATGGGAGATTTTTCTTCCCCTCAAGACTGTCCAACTCCCCGTGGATTGCATCAATCCAAGCCTGCCTTGTATGCTCCAAGCAGTGTCTGAGTCAATACCTCCACCACGTGCCACTCACAGATAACCACAGCAGCACACAGGTTTTCCAGGACAAATAAACGCGTGGCAGTATGTTCAGGTATTACCTCCCTCATGTAGTGGAACATTACATTGTGTGAACTCCAGCTTTCTTTATTAACAGAATGTTTAAACAGGCATCAAAGTCAGTCATTTTATACGAACATTACAGAAGCAAAGGCTCCCGGGAAGTCTAGTTCTCTCCATATCAACCCTTTATGACAGAACATTTTGCTAAAATTCTTGAACTTGGTGGTTGAGAGTGTCTTTCCACAGCAAGCACAGTAAGTCATAAACCATGAATATCATCAGCAGAAAATATCTATCTGGAATGTTGGAGCCATATATTGTGTCTGTCTGCACTCATTGTGATTCCCAGCATTATGAATGAAGCTGCGCTGCGGGAATAAGCACAAGTAGCGATATGGGTCAGATAAGAGCCTCGCAGACTATACCACCTTCAAAACCATTTGAAAATGATTTATGGGCATATAGCACAAACGAAAGGAGGAAAATTGTCCGGCATTTCATCATCCAGGACTAAGAGCCTCTTAGATCTCCTTGATGAACACCCAGTCAAGAGAAGATGTGTTATTTCATGTATTGATCTCAAATTAGGGCTCACATTCCTCTGCCAGACAGATGGGCCGCTATCAGCCAAGGTCACAGCACTTTGTTTATTCCACTTTCTTTATCTCCGAATAAGTGTTGAATGCAAATATGAACAGAGGTGCCTTCAACAAATTCCAATGTGTGTGAAGTTGAACATGAACATTTGTTTGCAAGCAACCTGGGATAAAAATAGGTTTGACATTAAATGTTTGCACACAGCAAGAGAAGCTAGAAGAGTCTTTAGGTTTAAATCCTTTCACTACACTCATCTGCATGATCTAAGATCTGCTTCCATATTCAAATCCAGCTAGCTTATTGAAGTGAAAGGACAAATTCGTATCAACTGGATAAAAGTCAAACAAAACAAACCAGTTGATAATACACTTAAAGTAGGATTAGTAGTGTTCAGATTTTAATATATTTGGTGACTTTCTCATCACACACTGAAAGCAATCAATAAAACAATTGCTCTGACTAGAAAAAAACATCTGGAATCTGTGGTTGTCACAAGACTGTCATAAATATTTCTTATTTGATCCTTGTCGATAGAAATTATTGGATTCTCTACCTGTGTGTCCATCTGAAGGCTTGCCTGTGTGCACTCTGCCACAAACTGTTAAATGGAATTGCTGATGTTAATGTTCCTGACTTCAAAAATAATGTCTGTATTTTGCTTTATTGGCACGACATACACTGAATGTTCTGAATACTGGTGGATTTATGAATTGTGATTGCAGTCCTTTGTACCCTTTAGTCTTTAAACAGATGTGTAAATGCAGATAACATGAGTGAATTATTGACATAGACACCGGCGGACATCTGAAGGTTTGATTTGACATCATGAGCAATGAGGTCTTTTTATCACACTCCAGGCCAGTGACCACATACTCATGCAGAGAAAATCCTCTCACCATATACATGTGGCTCCTTTATATCTTGAACATTACTGTATGTTTATTTTCCACAAGGGGAGAAGATTTTATGCTAAGCTAAGCTTTTCAGCTGCAGCCTCTGACTACATAGAAACATAATAGTGGTATCAATCTTCTCTTCTACCTCTCTGCCAGAAAGCAAATAAGCATATTTCTACAATGTTCAACTGTTCATTTGATAATGTAGACAGAGATCCAGTAAACTTACATGACAGAAATATATTTAAATCCGGCAGTTGGATTTTTTTTATTTATTTTTTTTAAGGCCCACAGGCCTCATCCTCAATTGAAGATGCACTCAGTGAAACTCATCAATCACAGAGGGGTTACACACACCCATGAATAAATTGTGTGGCAACAAAGGCCATCATCTAGAAATCTGAAAATGTACGGCCACCCCTACCCCGCCTACTCTTTGCTTGGGCTCGCCCAAAAACAGATATGATGAATTCATGGTCTTCCTGGATGTATGCAAGAGCTTTGAAGACTATGCTGCAATGAAGCAGTATGCATAATGCATGAAGTTGCTTTTGAATGCCATGCCGAACATAGTCATATTTTGTCTTCCCTTTTGTTGCCTTTTCCTCCCTGTTCCCTTCTTTGCTCCCTTTACTTACTTCTTTATTCAAACCAGTGTGTTAAAAGGCAGTCTTTTGTGTCTTCATTGAATTAATTATTCACTCTAGCATATCATATCACTCCTGAGGATCTTCTATGACTCTGCGGTGGCGTCAGCCGTCTTTTATAGAGCAGCCTCACATCCAGGGACAGGAAGAGACTGGACAGACTGGTGAAGGAGGCCAGCTCTGTACTGGGATGTCCTCTGGTCTCAGTGGAGGAGGTGGGAGACAGGAGGATGGTGGCTAAGCTATTGCCCCTGACAACGGACAGCATACAAATAAACTCATGCAATATGAATACTCATATTCAATAACACTTTTGAGAGAGTGCTGCAACTCTATCATAATTTACATAATGTACTTTACATGTGTAATATTTTTATATATATATTTTATCTATTAATGTGCACTATAGCTCCTATTCATTTATGCCACTCACTGTGCAATACTTTCTATAATATCTTTATTACACCACTTGGTCCATTTTGTTCATTAATTTTATCCACTGAGTCTTGTTCTCAGGGAGGAGAAAGGGACAGTATGGTTTTAATAAGAAAGACAAGTTGTATGTCTGTTTTATGTCTTGTAAAACAATGAAACTATATGCTTTGACTTTGTGTTTGTATGTAAACGCCTCTTTGCTTTTCTTCACTGTATCAGAGAGAGAGTCTGTAATTGTATTTTTTTTGGTGTCTGGGTGCTCCTTCTCCCCTTTGTTATGATTTTAAGGATGAACATCTGCTAAACCGAGCACCACCTCATCAATTTGTGTTTACACGCACTGTCTGTGCGCCGCCTCGCAGATCACACAGTATGTTGCCTAACTTTTGCTCAATTTTAACATCAAGAAGGTAGATGAACGTAGAGCTTCCTCAGCATCCCATTCAGAGGCCTCCTCACACTGCAACGCTCAGCATGCAAATGGAGAGCAGGATGTTTTTTTAATTATCCATGCCTGGCGCTATTACTCACTGCTTTCAAAACTTCTCATGCCTCTGGCCCTGCTGATTCAAGGCAACACATTGGACTTGTGCTGGTTAATTGGTGTGCTAAGTCGAGGCTTAAACATTAAAAGTTTTTACACGTTCCTAATTTGTAATTTGTGTGTGCAATTGTGTGACTCTATGTTTTCCTCAACAGAACATCTCCCGCATCAACGACATAGTGAAGCAGGTGCTGCTGATATTCCCACATTTCTGTCTGGGCAGAGGGCTCATTGACATGGCCAAGAACCAGGTGATGGCCACCCTTTTCAGCAATTTTGGTAAGAGCCCATGTACCTCTATTATAACTGCATTACTGAAAATATTGTGATGTTTTCCTCATATGAAGCTCAGTTCTGTGCTGTTTACACCCATGTATGCTTGTTAACTGTATCTGTCTTCTTCCTGGCTACTAATCATAGTCTATGTCACTGTGGTGGGAATGTGTATTTGGGATTGTTCACATACAGGAGAACAAATAAACTGGCTACCTACTCTCAAAAACATTATTACACAGCACTACTAACGAATTTTCACAGGAGATGGGGAGAAAAGGGGAACAAGGTTGTAGAGGTGGAGGCGGGGTTTGAAGGGGCCATCAAGAGGCACACGAAAGAGGAAGAGGAGTGTTATCTGTAGAGAGATGGAGCAGGAAATAGCGGCTTGAGGAATCATTTGCAACGGTGGCAGAGTGCAGGACGAGAAAAGCAATCACACCATAAAAGGGCTAGTGTGGAGAGGGGCTATTTACCAGAGAATGAGACTGAAAGCGCTTTCGTTTTTCTCGTCTACTTACTCTGCTTCTCGGGCTCAAGGGTTGTAGAATCTGAGAGAGAAAGAGCAGAGTGATGAGAGAGGGGGGCTGTCACTGGTTTACTTATGTGTTCATTAGCCAAAACAGGCTTCAACATGAAAAACACAGGACATCATTGATTCCCTCATGACATAAGTGACAGCACTTTTTTTTTAGATTTTATTTTTAAGGCTAAGTGGCATTTTAAAGGGCTGGCTTTGTGTCTCAAAAACACTTCAAAGAGCTGACAAATTCCAGCTCTCCTCTAACTTTTGACAAAGACATATTTGGCTGTCCATGAAAGAAAACACACATCTGGTAATGCCGGATGTAATGCCTTTTTTTGGGAAGATGTCTGTTAAATCATGTTCTGAACTTGTAGATAAGGGCTGCTATTAACATGAAATGACACAGTAATAATGTGTTTAATTACTTGGCTTTTTCCCTGTCTGTGTTGAATATTATGAGCTCGTTTCTTTGAGTTTTTCACTGTTTTTCCTTCATCAGGCGAAGACCGGTTCGAGGACCCACTCAGCTGGGAAATGGTGGGAAAGAACCTTTGTGCCATGTCCATCCAGGGAGCTGTCATGTTTGCCGTTACAATCCTCATCCAGTACAAGTTCTTCTGCAAACCCAGGTAAACACCAGTGTTTTAAAGTAGTTGCCTTTCTTATTGCTGTAGTTCTTTTCCATGTTTTCAGTACAGGTGTGTATTTCCATCCCCCTTTTCCACCCATTTAAATTAGTGATGTACTTCATGTTCATTTTATTTAAAACATCTGTTGCACTGTGAATCTGTTTGGCAAATACAACCCTTTTTTTCTTTTTTGCATTTACTTACTCCAAATGGGTGGTTGCCATGGAAACTAATGCCTGTGGCTTCCGCTATTTATGAAAATTGCCGAGATTGTTTCACTAAGCTTAAACTTTGACCGAGATAATTTGTCATGCGAGTTCATGTTAATTTTAATGAAGGGTGTCACGCCAGCTGCGGTTAACTTCTCTCTGCCAGGCTGATTTCGGGGAAGTCATTATCTGCAGAGGAAGAGGATATTGATGTTGCTCGAGAACGTGAGCGGGTGTGTGGAGGCAAGGCCCAGGACGACCTTCTGAGGATCTGCAACCTCACTAAGGTATTATGCAGGGAGTCTTTTTAGCTCGTAGACTGTAGTGCACACTTTGTCATTCAGTCACGTCTCTTGAGTTTTTTTGTCTGAGGTTGATCGATTGCTTCATTTATGTTTGTCCCCACTCTTTTATAAAATGTGAGATTATTTGTGATTAATGTATAAAAAGTTCAACACAGAGAGACACAGAATATTTCTTCCCTCAGGCTGTCAGGGTGGTGAACTCTGACCTCTGACCTCTGGTTATTCTTGACCTCTTCTTGCCCTCTGTGAATACTTTTTTTTATTTTTGTACATTTTTACATACCAGCAGTCCATCTTTCTGTTCTCTTCATGAGATATATATATATATATATATATATATATATATATATATATATATATATATATACATAAAATCTTATTTTTACTCTTTGCATTTCACTGCTCAGATTTTATGAACATGATAAATCACCTCATTTTTCTCCTGCAGTTAACCTCTAATTTGAAATGTATTTATAACTTTTTAAATAACAGTAATCCACGTGAATTTGTAAAGGTGGGAGGACTTTTGTAAGTTTTTTTTTCCCTCCACTTGCACCTGCATTATTCAGTTTGCAAGGCAAATGGGAAAGACGGGTCATGAGTGTGCAGCTGTGAACATTCACAAACATCATAAGTGGGCATGAGAACCGAACAGGATTGCATTTCAGGGGTGTGAAGGTCTGCGCTCCTGTACGGCTCTGGCTCCTTCCCTCCATGCAATAGGTGAAGTCGAGCATGCCGTGACAGTGCGTGCCTCAACAGCGCCGAGATTAACGCTTCATCCTTTGGCAGATGTTCCTTCCCTGTGGGCGCCGTGGCAGCAGGAAATGTCACCACAGCAGCTTGCTTTGCAGCTCCAGTTACGACAGCTGGACGATCTAACAGCCTTTTGCTTCTTGCCACCCCTCTTCACTCCTCTGCTCCCTCTGTCTTCACAGTCTCACTATACTTAATCTTTCACTCATTGCTCACGGACACAGACGTGCACCACTCTCCCTGGGGTAATTACCGAACAAGCGCTGGGTAAAAACACTTAGAATGGTAATGTCTCACAAATTATCTCATAAGGTGAAAAGGTGTGGAAAGGTGTTTCTTTAGCAGCTAAAACTACTGATAACTTTTAATGTACTGCAAACTTGTCAAGACACCTAATTTCTACTGTGAATACAGCTTTAGCGCAGCACCAGAAAGCTTACGATATTAGCTTAGTCTACTGTTGACAAGCAGCCATTGTTCACACCGAGGCCCATCACCACACAAAAAACAGCAGTGCAGTGGCAGAAGGCATCAGGATTCCTCCTGTCGTGCCCTCATTGACTCCCACCACAGCTGTGCCCCATCCATTTGGGATGTAGATAACAAATTGATCAATGGGCGCATGGCTTCCATGGTGTCCATGCGCCACAGACTGAGCCCTGTCATAAATCTAAGCATGCCTCTGAAGCGATCGACAGGCCATCAATCATGTGTCACATCCCTGCTCCTCCCCTTCCTTTTCCCGCAGCTCTAAACAGGAGTGCTTTGCTATGCGCCCCACCTGCTAGCCTCCACTTAGCTGCTGTATTAGCGTCTGCACTGTAATCGATGGAGACTGTAATGGAAGTGTGTCCGTCTGCGAGTATTTTGCAGGCCCAGTGCTGTCAGTTTAACCTTCCAGTCCCTCACTAAGTTGACAGAGAAAGTTTTGAAGAACCTGTGACAGCTGTTTCTAATGAATGAGGAGTGGAACCTCAGTATTCAGTGGTGATTGACCTTGTTTTTTCTTTTCTTTTTTGTATGTATTCCCAAAAATTATTTTTTTTATTCATGACTTTTACCTTCTCACAATGTAGTTTGTATTTTATGTATTTCTGCCCTTTCATTCCCCTTTGAAAATATTCTTTCTCTAAGTGATGAATTAATTGAGGTACTCATGCAGAAAGATTTGGGGAGTGGTTCAGTTTATTTAATAGAGTATTTTGACAATTATGACATTTTTTGAAATAGTGGGAAAGATAAACTAAGATAAACCGTACACTGTTACCATTGTCATAATAACCAATAAAATTTTACTCTGGTAATCTGCTTATTCTGCAAGTTCGACCCCAAATTTGAATAGGAACAGTTTAGGATCATATGATTCAAAACTAGTCAGGGAGTGAACAGAGAACTTTGATTACAGAGTTAAAAATAATGAATAAATAGTTGAAAGAACCTGTTTCCTGAGCCATAGCATTCTGCTCTTGAAGCTTGCGATTTTCCAACCTAAATCTATAGTTTAGGTTTGCACACCTGCCGCCATCCCATCCTCTCAACTGTCTCATCTGATTAGATGTCAGCCTGCTTATCATGACAGCTGCTGTGGTGCTCCAGTCAGAGGGGAATTATCCTTTAATTGCCTTCCTCCATACATGTATCTGCTGCTTTGATGTGGCTTTAGCACTGCAAACTGTCACTAAAAAGTAGTATGCGTAATCCAGGTTGATGAGTACTGAGTGCAGCTGCCAGATGGCGCTGAAAGAAGGGTGGATCTATGCAACTCCTGCTTTTATCCAATGCTTTTGATGTGCCAACTGTGTAATAAATGCAATGTCATTGTTTGTCAGGCTTGGAGTGGCAGTTCTAAATTTACATTTGCCTGTTAGCACTCTGAACGTGGCTGCGACAGAACGCTTTTTAGTGATGGCTAATATTTGGTCTCCAGATATTATACAGGAAGTGTGTCCTTCATATTGAGAGACAGATGTTGTCACATCTGTGTGTTAATGAACCATTTCAGTCACATACAGGCACGTAAACATACTGCACTCTTTGAAAACTATATTTTCAACTCTTAAAAAACTTACAAATGTAGTCATTCCCTACCTGTTCAAAGGGGAATGGTGCTGTCCTTGATTTTGAGTTTTAAATGTCTTAACTGTCACACTCAGCAACAACAGTAAAGGCCTTGTCTTGTCTTGTCTTTTTGTGCTGGAGTGTGACAACGCTGCATTCAAACCGCTTTGAAAACGTCAAACCTGAACATACCAGTAGTGTTGGATGCTGGAAAAACAGCCAGTGCACTAAATAGCTAATTTTATTGAATGTTCGTTGTAAAATCCACTTCAATTACATTCTTTACCTCTTCTGGTGAGATTTTCAAATCATGCAGTCTTGAATGCAAATACACATAGCTGAGGCAGTTCAGTGGAGGATGCAGTGTGGGAAGTTTTCATATAAGATGTGGAAAAATATCAACCACCGTCTCATTTCCAGCACCTCCACATGAGCTTAGCAGGATACTGACTCACAGTCACAATGTGACTCATTTCATTCTCCTCTGTCTTTTCTTGGAGATGGGATTCTGCATCTCATGTGGTCTGGTTTTCTTTTTTAGCAGTGGAAGGAGTTTTAGCGATGGAGATGCTGATAGGACCAGTTAATCTTCTTTCGGCTCTTTGTTTTGGCCTTAATGTTGAAACGACTGGTTTTAACGTTCATCCTACCAACCAGGCTCCTCACAGAGGGGTCGACTTTTTGTCAAATCTCACAGGTGCTTTATTTTATCACTCAATATTTACTTGAATTCATTAAGCAATTTGTTCGGAGTGACTTATATATATATATATATATATATATATATATATATATATATAATTTTTTACTGTTTGTTTGAATTTGTCATTTTTAAAAGGACCTCGAAGAAAAAGAACACTCAATTGCAGCCTATGCAGTTAAAATATTTAAAATATCATAGACAGATATATTGTTTAGAAGGAATGGTTTTTATTTATTCACCCATTGGAGGAAATTCACCTGCCACAGCAGCATAGATGAAATGACAGTCATAAATAAACAAATAACAGCAATTAAATGACAGAATAAGTAAAAATGTTTGTAATAAATATTTACAAATATGTACTAAATAAAAAGCAAGGAAATATATTTTAATTACAAATGAAATTTCAAGTAAACTTATTAGATAAATAAAATGTATTTTTACAATTTGTCAAATGTGTATGTGTGGATTTTTTACCTCAAGTCTTGCGTTTATATGTGACACACTACCAGGGATAGGAGCTCTTGTCATGAAATAAGTAACATTTTACTGTGATAGTTGTTACTTACAGTGGTTTATGCTTGCACCCAGGACCCCATTCAGAAGTCCACGCACAGTGAGGTGGTAGGATGAAGGTTAAAGTATTTGTTCAGATTAAGGACAGAATGCTTTTCACTGAAGTCATTTCTGAATAGTGACGCCAGTAAATGCAGCGATGGTAAAGCTGGGCTGCTTCATGAAGTGACTTGTGAGTGTGTTGAAGGTTATTGAGGGTGCTGAAGTGGTGCTCAAAGTGGAGACAGATTTCCTCATGAATGCTGTCACAGCAGTCACAAATCCTAATGTTCATGTCCCCCCTTCCCCATTCCACTTTTTTTTTTTACTACCTTTTTCCCATCTGGCTGGCTCTAAATGTTGCAAATGATCCCTTCTTGATAATTTTCTCTGTTTCTCTCTCCCACCTGCTTCTTTCATCTCTCCTCTTCCCTGCTGCTCTGGTCTATCGCTCCATATTTCGTCATGCTCTCCTCTCTGGTGTCTTCCTCACTGTCTGCTCCCTACCCGTCCATGCCTTCTCGTCCTCATTCTCTCTCTTTCTCTGGCTGGTTGATTCATTTTATTGTCTGCTCCCTGCAGGTATACTCTAGGAAGAGACCCCCGGCCGTGGACAGGCTATGTGTGGGAGTACCTGCCGCAGAGGTGAGCCAAATGCTGCTGAATTGCACAAGCACCTCTTCAAGCCTTTTTCCATGTTCTCGCATCGATTACTTTTCATAATCCACCAGTAACACCCATATCTCTCTCAGAATTTGGATATTAATACGTATCGCAGGTAAAAAGTTTAATATTAATGATAATATTTACCAAATATTGACGCAGAGAGCGATGAGCAGATATTCCCTGTCTGGGCTTTGATTTATTTCTTGAAGATTTGAATTGGCGTTTGGCTTCGTCTTTCTTTTTACTGAGTCGAATGAAAATATATTCCAAATGCTGCTCAGAGAAGGCGTTAGGAGGAACACTAATCTCCTTATCAGGCTTGTTTTCTGCCATTGTGCTGCTGCCAAGCGTGTGCTAAAAACGCTCACAAGCAGGCTAGTAGAAGAGCATTGCCAGAGCAACGGAGCTTGTGAAGCGAAGGCATGAGGACCCAGCGATGTTTCGTTCAGCACGCTGCCAAATTAGCAGTGGGAAACCACATCAACCAAATACAACAAAGTCAACTTTTACACAGTTTTCGACTGGGGGAACCTCTGTGTGAATTGATGTACTGTCAGTGTAAAGCATCCTTACTCATTATGTGTTAGACATCATGCATATCCACGCACAGCGACAGTCGCACACACACCCCGTACGACTGGAAGCTTGATTTAAGACGTAATCTCAAATGCTGACAGGCAGTCGTGCTCGATGGGCTTTCTGGTGGCATCCGTCCTCTCTGCCACTGTTTACTCAAAGCCCAATGTAAATGCCAGTGGAATATAGTGATTCGCGGGGCTCTGCTGATCACACACTGCATTTCCATGCATTATTTACATCGAGCTTAGCCCTTGTCTGTGCATTCACAAGCACAGGTCACAAACGAGCAGGGATCAATGAATGACACGAATGAAAAATGCATGCAGGATCCTGAACACTGAAGGCAGGTCATGTGACTGGGATGCTCCACGGAGATGACTTCCTGCTGTGATCCCTCCAGAGGGAAGTCCAAATCAGCCGCATCAGGGAGAAAAGACAGAGAGGATAGTGTTTGTTGTGATAAAGGCTGTTGGGAGTGCATCGTTTGTCACAGTATTTGTTCCTGTGTGCCCACCGTGTTGATTTAGTGTTGTTTTGTTTGTGTACAGAAATACAGCTGTTTGTTATTTTGCTAAACATTGAACCAGTCAGGCATGCTCTATAAATTGTACTTTCAATTATACTGTATGTTGTGAACAAATATGGACACACTTCATTATGTTGGACAGTGTTTATTCAAAACTCCTCTACATACAGAATATTTGAAATGTCATCCAGCACCAGCTTGTATCCACAAAACGTTGTTTTCCTAACGGAGGCCGCCTCATTGTCTCATCAGTGCTTCGGTTTGCTGGGAATCAACGGAGCTGGGAAAACCACCACGTTCAAGATGCTGACAGGAGACATCCCAGTCTCTGGTGGAGAGGCCTTCCTAAATGGATACAGGTGAGGCTGCAGCTCCCACTAGTGCACCAACTAACCCATCATAATTAGCCACCCAAGATGGCTGCTCTTATGGGGATCGAGCTGAGCTGTGTGTTTTTATAGCTCCCACCATTTCTCAGCTTCTCTTGTTCTGTGTAACTCAGCTTTCTATTTCTCCATCCCTCTCACTCTTTGTTTTTTTTTTTTTTCTTGGCTAGGTAGTTTCAATATCTTTTATACATTCTGCCATCTCTGCCTTTTCAACTCTGCTTCTCTCATGACTCCTCACTGCGATATTCTTAGAATTGCTGAAAACTCTGCTTTCCCTTTCTTCCTGTCTCTTGCACATATCTCATTCCTTTTCACATCCTAGCCCTGTACCTTGCTGTTTTTGTCTCTTCTTTACAGAATTGCTCATCGGATGTCTTTGTACATGCCATAAAGCACCTTGACACCAGCAATATGAGACTCAAGCACTTGAGTGTGTGAAGGCTTGCTCTTCCTTATTTTTAGGAACAAACAACTGTGTTTATTTGCTTCTGTATGCATCTTGAAGTCAGCAGATCCCACTGTGGTTTTCTGCAAGCTGTTGGTTCTGCCTCTCAACGGTTTCTATAGTTGTTCATTTATACATCTGGTAATTGACCTTGTGTTGAACAAAGAAAGCCACCTGAATAGAGCAAAGGCCTAACACAGCAATGTTAATGTTGATTAACGGGGGTCACAGAGTTCAAAGAAAAATCCCAGAGACCTTTAGGAGAAACAAAATCTGACAAAAGAGGAAAGCAAATGTTTTCACCTCATTATGCTGTCTGCTTTTTGGTAGAACGACAGATCGACAGAAGAGAGAAAGCAACATCACTTCAGTAGAAGCTCTGGCTCTCTTGACAACTGTCTCTCTATTCTGTGATCATGTGCTCACAAAGAATAGCTGCTCATACCTGCACATGACGTCTTTCACCACCTAACGAATGCTGAAGAAGACTAAAGCTAGCCTTTGTTGTTATATTGTTGTGTTTGATCAGTTTTAACCTTTTGAATATTTGTTAAAAAAATCCCACAGATAAAGTTTAATGGCAGGTTTAGGGTCTGTTGTATGACACGAAGAACATGGCTGCCTCTACTCTGCATTTTTACTTCTTCATTATAATTTTTATCCATAAAATGGAGTCTTTGTTTGCTTGTGCCAGCAGACTAACAAGGTGAAGCTGCTTAAAGGCTGTGGGCAGACAGGGATAACCTGAGCCAGCTAATGGCTACATAACCTTCTGTTCTGTTATCACGATCCTTTATCAACGCTCAAAGAAAACATAATATTAGATCAGTAAAGCTTTCAGTTCACTATGGTCTTGTTGAGATCCAGTAGCCTCTTGACACATCAAATCTCATTTCGCCTCCCTCAGGCTGACCATCGCTCCTGGAAAATAACATTTTAGGGGAAAAATGGGTCCAATATTTTTTTAAAGGCAGCTGTAAAAAGAAGCGTGAAAAACAACTGTAACATTTGTTGTCTGCAGGAGTTGAATGTATTAATACTGTTTTGTAGACTGTGAAAAGGGCATGTCTGCATCATGAACTGCTGCTGTCATAAAGTTACTCACCTCTAGAGGGAGCATGTTGGCATCCCTGGATCACATAGAGACAGACGAACACTCACATTCACATTCACACCTACGGTCAATTTAAATTAGCCAATTAACCTAATCCCCATGCATGTTTTTGGATGGTGGGAGGAAGCCGGAGTACCCGGAGAGAACCCACGCAGACTCGGGGAGAACATGCAAACGCCACACAGAAAGGCCCCGGGCTGGTAATCGATCCCAGTACCTTCTTGCTGTGAGGCGACAGTGCTAACCACTACACCACCATGCTGACCCTTTGAAATACAATATGCAGCATAAATGACATGTATTCTGCTGGCCTTGTATATTTGATATCATACTCTCTGTCTCCCTAAGGCGTTTACTGTAACCTTTAGATCTGGGATCTCAAATGTTAATGGCACCCGCTGTCTAATCTCTAATATGTTTCGTTCCTAGCATACGGACAGAAATGAGGGACGTGCACCAGAACCTGGGCTACTGCCCCCAGTTCGATGCCATTGATGACCTGCTAACTGGACGTGAGCATCTGGAGTTTTACGCCAGGTTACGAGGGGTACCAGAAAAAGAGGTCGCCATGGTAACCGTTTCATCCTTTCATACACCTATCCTTGTCTGTTTTAAAAGTCATTGATGATGCTTTGAAGCACCTTGTCTAACATGTCTAACAGCGTGTCTAACATTAATAGCCATGTAGATTCTTTTTCGAGCTGTTCTAAATAGAATATCAAAAGAGTGAAAAAACTGTTACAAGACATATTTATTTGCTTTCAGCATGTTTTTATTATCTTTTTAGCATCAAAATGCTTGAACTAGAATGCATGCAGGGCAAGCTGAAGTACATGTCGAAGTGATAGATAACCTCAATGGGAGAAGCCATACATAATGAAAAATGGCTGGTGGTGGGAAGGCAGCAGCTGTGGGTTATGGCTCTACATTATTCACCATGCCCCGTGGTGTGGCCGGCCCGATGCGGCCTCCCTGCACTCCTCTCCCACCGCCGGCTTCCACAACAAGAACATCAAAAGCGGAAGAGGCTGGCGCCGACCATAGGCCTCAGACCTGGTGCCAGGGCTTTCATCTCTTAGCTGCAGTGTAAAAGGGACCCGGTTCTGCTCTGCTAGCATAACTCTTAATGTGTCCGGCCTGTTGTCATGTGACATTTCTCGATCCAAATTTAGCTCCTAGATATACAGTACATATAGATGCCACAGCTTGCATTTGACTTCCAGTACATTTTATTTAAACATGCCCTTTGAGACCTTATGCTATTGTGTATTTTGGCAACATTGCTGCTTGCTGTTGTTTGGTGAGATGTCATTTAAACAGCAAGGAGAACAGTACTTTAGCAGCCTGTGATTAAGGGTGAACCAGATATTAAATACGATAGAGATTTAAGTCAATCCATCATGATGAACATGTGAACACCCAGCTTGACACCATAATGTGTTTCTGTTATCAAAAGGTGGCTGAGTGGGGGATCCAGAAATTGGGGCTGGTCAAATATTCCAACAAGTCAGCAGGAACCTACAGCGGAGGGAACAAACGTAAACTTTCTACAGCGATGGCTCTAATCGGTTGCCCTCCAGTTATCTTCCTGGTGAGATACGTCTTGATTGATGCGTTGTACACGGTGGAAATGTGATATGCTGCTGTTTTATTAAGACTTGAGAGTGTAATACTGAAAGTCAATATTGATGCTGTGCAGATGTTTGGATTACAGCAGATCAGCTCTTTTTTCCCCTAACAAGCACACAGAGACTGGATGTGGTAAGAAGATAATGAGAAGATGGAATCGGAATTTGGGAGAACATTTCAAAAATTAGTAGGAATCGGCCCAATTTGGTAAATTATCCTTCAGAATTTCCCCAAAGGATTGTAAGTTACTTGGGGATGAGAGGTGTTTTTTTTTATTCTTTAGGGGTCACTCACTGGTGATGTTTTAATTCCAAAAAGGCAGAGCACACAGATCAGTATTTGCACACATTAAATTCCTATTCATCAGGACTTAAAGCTGAGGGCAAAAGCATTTTCTCACTGATGGGAGATTAATGAAGGCGTGACTCCGAATACACTGCATCACATGCTTTCAATTAAACGGCTTTAATGTGCATTAGGAAGTTGTGTCCGTGTTATTACAGGGGACAAACTTTAATGACCTTAAGTCACTCTTGGCCCCCAATGAGGGTAACCAAAGTATAAATTTCCATTGATTTTATTGCAAATTTGACTTGTTATTCCATGTCCCACTCACCACATAAATGGTCTAATAAAGCAGAAATATTATATTATATCAATAGATTTTAATACCCACTATTTCTTGAAATATGCAACATTATTGCTGTTTGATTTGCTGTCTGTGAACTATAATAAATGCATTACTTTTCATGATTTAAAGCAGTCGCATGCTGCTCATAACAATTTTAGTCAGGTAATGAGTAATCCATAATAAATTACATGGACTGAATAATCTTTCCAACAGTGTCTGCTGTCTGGCTCAATGCTTAGCTTCTCATGCACTCGCCTGAGCCAGACTGGCCTCCACGTTGAGGCAGAGGGAGAGTGTGGTCTGTGTCACTTTCAGCATTGTATGCTATAGCCCAGGGAGTCGAGGTGGCCTTGAGGCAGCACCACGTAGGGTTTGCACAGGGACACATTGGGCACGGTGATGGAAATACCCCATGGGATTTGTAGGATTCTGCTAGTGAGAGAGGAGGAGCAGACCTGGAACGAAACCCAGCCAATGGACTGGGTACTGTCACTCTCTAATCATGCACAAACAGACTAGCCCTGAGGAAAAAGAAACAGCAAGTGACTGAGATTGTGTGTGTGTGTGTGTGTGTGTGTGTGTGTGTGTGTGTACCCAGAATTTACACAGACTTTACCTCTATTTGTCTCCATGCCTCCTTTAGTTTCTTTACACTTCTGCCTCTCTCATATTTAAAGTAAACACACACACACACAAGTGTGACAACATACAATAAGTGTCTTATTAATGGGTTGGGTCAGTATGAGCTGGCAGAACAGCTTCAATGCACTGTGCCATATATTGGACAAGTCTGGGCTTTTACTAGACAGATGGGCCACCGTTCTCCAAGAAATGTTCCTTCTTTTGATGTTTTGTTGAGAGCGCTGTCTCACACGTCAGTCCAAAAGTCTATAATTGCTCAGTTGGGTTGAGATGAGATGTGTCGCCCATCTGAATGTCTATTCAAACACGCACATCATTAAATGATCTGTTCAAAGTGTTTGGTTTTTTTTTCCCCATGCTCTGACATCCCACTGTACATGCTTAAATGATGTGCTCAGACAGAATATAATAGAAACTGTTTTTGTAAAGAGGTTCCATATATTGCAGGACGAGCCGACCACTGGGATGGACCCCAAAGCCCGGCGCTTCCTGTGGGACTGCATCCTGAGCGTCATCAGAGAGGGACGCTCAGTCATCCTCACATCACACAGGTGAGACAATGCTCTCTGATGGATTCACATTTCACCCGCCAAGATGAAATCAAAATGTGTTGACTCTTCACCAGTAGCAGAGCAGACAAACATAAAATGAATGTGAGTTTGAAATATTGTAGTTCTAATTAGAGTTACACCTTAGATTTGAGCTGCTGTTTCCTGTGTGACAGTTAATGTTGGCTGTTAGAAACACACTGCTTTCACTGCTTTAAAGCTTTCATGAAGTATGAGGCTATATTGACTGGCTCCTGCTTTTTTTTCTCTATGAAAGGAGAAACTGTCAATATCAGTCCTGGAGTCTTTTCATTATCCAAGTCTTCCTGGAGCAAAGTTAGTCCCAACTTTTTCTTCTGCAGTGTTGGCCAGTTCTGGTCATGATTTGAGTGAGCACAGAAAACGATTAAATGTCTGATTTTTTTTGTAAACGCTAAAACTTGATGACCCAAGATGATATGGAACATTTAACAATTAACATGCCTCTTCATTTTACCATTCCTCAAATTGCCTGGGTTCTTGAATCATTCGTGCCTCTGGCAGTGCATGTGAATAATCTGTGCTGAGTGTTTTTTTTATTACATGCTTTCCCTTCATGGAGAGATAAAAGCATTTGTTGTCGTCCAAAGCAATGTGGCTGAGCTGCATCCAGTCGTCCATGGCATGACCAGGTGGTTCTGTTTTGTTAAGTGGCAGATTCACCAGGTTTTACAAAGTCATAATCCTAATTGGATCATTCCTCAGAAAGGCTTCACAGGTTTTGCCTCGGCTACAAATGACTCCAGCCTAGTGCCGGAAGAGGAAAAAAATTAGATAATAACAACTACAGATGGTCCCTTCCTTTTTCTCTAATTACCAAATTTGTTGTCCATTGAAGGTGTCAAAGTTGACATGTGAAAATGCTCTAATATCCAAGTCCAAGTCCAAGTGTAAATGAGAAGAAAAAGTCTCAGTAAGTGAGTGGAGATGACAAAATAATGAGTTGACACAGTCAAACATTGACTGAGTCTGAACCTCAGGGTAGTGGGTTCAATCCCCTGCTCCTACTGTTGTATCCTTATGTGTGTGTGTGTCTGTGTGTGTGTATATATATATATATGTATATATATATACACACACACACACACACACATATACATAAATGGAGTATTGGTAAATACTCCAGCATCATATGGTATCATTGCTTCTTCTCATTTGTGCTACCCTATCTCTCAATAGTATGGAGGAGTGTGAAGCACTGTGCACACGCATGGCTATCATGGTTAATGGTCACTTCAAATGCCTCGGGAGCATCCAGCACCTGAAGAGCAGGTAAGGGTCCTTCTTTTTATGACTGGGTTTGTGAATAAACAGAGCTGAAGCTCCTTGAATTGAGATGAAATAAATCTCCTGTATATTGATTATAAAATAATATGAAGGTTTTTCAAAGGAAACAAAGGAAGCAATTTAATTTCCATGTTTATCATTTATTTCTGCAGCTGAGGCAGACTTGATGGAAGATACATAAGGGAGAACACAATTTATGAAAACTTTGCTATTGTGGAACCTCATGTAAACTCCAATGTCATTATTTCACTTGTCCAGAGTATTCAGCAGAAGCTAGTTAGCTTTTCTTGGCATCATGAGGTTTCTACACATTTTGTATGGATGAAACGATCATGATATAATGTGCTCATCACTGTTTTAGTGGGGATGACATGACAAAGTTATCAATCATCTTGTCTCACTCTCAAGATAACAAAAAAGTGTATGTCCTGAAATGAAAGTCTATCCTTTTAATATTCTATACACCTCCCATTTCTGTATGTCTTGGAGTTTTAGATGTCCATGTGATGATAATATATCCATTTATTTTGCTTACTAGGAAGCTTCTTGTCTTAATAAACCCACATACATATGTGCCTCATATATTTCAATGCACTTTTAGTGTAGACTCATTAACATGATTGTATTGATTTCACATGAAAAGATTCATCAGTGAAGCAAATGTGCAGACAGTCAGGTCTATGGGCCTCGGGTTAGTGTGCCAAGTCTTTCACCATTACCTCGATTTCACATTTGTTTCCCCATAGCCCCATAAATTCTATTTCCACCATCCATGTCATTATGCACACCCTTAATAGGCTTTGTGCATGTCTCTTAATGTTACGTCTCCATCACAGATATCCCCTAGTCCCTAACTCTTATCACCAGGGCCTGCTCTCTGATTTTCATCTGACATTTCCCAAGGCCACCACTTATGCCCCGAGTCCTCCATGTAACAGTGAGACCGATCCATTACCTTAGATACAGACTGGTGACATTATTACCTCTCCATTGTGTGATCTTGTAAGAGGAAGGACAATCCACACACACACAAGGGCTCCAAACACGACAGGAATATGTGGCTGCGATCGTTGGATGGTGAGAGAGATCAATACACATGGGATGAGGGGATGGAGCAGACCATTTTTAAAAGTTGTGCCGAGGATTAGGGAAACGCCCTGAACAGCAAGGAGGGGGCAAAAGTGTCAAGGGTGTTTCACATCACAAGTGTTAATGTCACCTCATTGGCCACTGTGGAGAGAGAAGGGCTGGAAAAAAAAGCTCTGGAACGAGGGACAGAGGAGGGGAGAAGGGCTAAAATGGTAGAGCGATGTACCAATCAGTCCGTCCCAGATGTTAGGGTACTGTAATTGACAGATCCACTGTGTCAATTACATCCTGTCTGTAGGGGGAAGAGCGGGGTGGTGTGAATAATTTATGAACCACGCAGGAGGTATAGGGTAGGTAAAAAAAACATGGGAGCGAGGGAGGGGGGAAGGGAAGAGGTAGCAAACAAGGAGGAGAGCACAGGGTTAACATGTCCTACTTCACTCAGCATGCTATCAGGTAAAAGGGAATCACACTTCACAAGACAGTCAAGTGAGAGGAAGCCAGATAAGCATGACAACGACACAGATTTTTGCCTTTGCTTATTTTACATCTTGCACGGACAATTTACATGCTGCTGAAACACTATCGCTCAGTTGTTGCCACGCGGTGAATGATTTCTAATTAAGCTTCCCTATCTTTGCGGCGCTCTGTGTAATTAATGTTTCATGAGGTGTGGGACCCCGTTAATGACTGAAAAGGCAATTAAGAGCCGTCGTCTCTGTTTTTTTTTTCTTGTCACTATCCCGCCACATGTTTGTGCTGCCATGTTGCCCCACCACACACACACTACCACCCCTGGTTTAGCTTGTGATGCAACATCGTTTAAATCTCATCTCTCTGTCAGTGAAGGGTAAAACACCGAACATCCAGCCTTTCGTGTTTGTCTCCACATCTGAGCCCATAATGTGGGAATGGAGAATGCACAAGCTGTTGCCGGTTTGCAGATGGGAAGAGTTCCATCAGGCAGCAGGGGTTGAAGTAGAGGGAGAGGCATGCCGATGGAGGCAGGTGGTGTACGCCATCGTCACACGACATGAGCGGTTGACCTGCGAGGATGGGGGCTGCTGCTTCTTGCCCCCCGTCCTCAACATCTCCATCTCTTTTCCATCACAAGTCCCTGAAAGGAGTGTGGAATCTCACCACAGGGGGAAGCTCTCACATATTGACCCCCTATTGCTCACCCTCCCAATATTCGTTGCCCGCACTCCCCCATCGCCTCTCTCCTTCAAAAACCTCTCACCATACTACTCTTATTTATTCCTCCCTCTGCTACTCTCAGGTGGCAGTGTTTCCAACCCAGCCATCCAAGTGCTTGTTAGTGCTGCCCCCTTTAGTTCAGTGGTGACCCTGTCTTTATCACTGAGATGCCCTTCTACCACTTTAACAACCCTACCTCTGTATATTAATCAAGCCCCAAATGAGCCTAAATAGCCCATTTAAACTGCTGGAGAGGTGGTCAGCATGTGAGAGAGGCTGAAGAATTGGTTGGGGTGGTAAATTCTGAACAGTAGGGCAGCCGTTTTAAGAAGCCCCTTCGTTATCGTCATCCATGGCTGTTAAAAACATCCTCCTTACCCATCCTGACATTGAGAGGCTCCAATAAATCAATCTTTTATGAATTAATGAAAGGCTGAGAGTGAAGGGGAAAATAAATAAGTTAAAAAATGTGGAAGAGGCTGTAAATAGTGCTTTAGTACAGCAGTGTGCTGGTAGGAAAGCTCCCAGGTGTTATGGAAACCCAAATGAAGTGAAGGAGCCAATAAAAGCAGCTTCAAAGCTCCCCCATAATCTTGTCAGTTAGAAAGGACACCCGCTAGCCGATGCAGGATTTTCCACTGATTGATATCATTCATATCCCCTCTTCATAGAGTACCTGCAGTAAGCACACACACCAACAGCCTGGAGTCCTATTTTCTCCTTGCTTAAAGCACGTCACAGTATAAAAGTGGAGGGTAAAAGTGCCTTTAATACATTAAGGTAATGCAGTGTGGGCACTGGAGAGTTTTTACAAGAGTGGTGTCTAAAAGTTTGGATCAATCCCCTGAAGACGACATGGAGAAGTCCAATAAACTCCTCCATACTTAACTCTTTGTCAGCTCTGCAGGTGTGCCAGTAACTGAATAGTTTACAGCTTTTAAGTGCGTGTCACCGGCGGAGATGGATGACAAAATAATTCTCTTTACGGTTTACGATGCATCAGTGGCGTAGGTGTAATTAAGACTGCGAACAGTGACGGACGCAGATGGTGCGCTGTGTATGTACAGTACATATCTGAGAGGTGTCTCCACTCAAACTGTACAAGATATTTACCCTTGATAGGTGGTGAGACTCTTTAATGTGCTCTAGGCTTTTTTATGAGGACTATGCATGCATGTTTGAAATCTTTGTCGTTATATGTTTACAGGACAGATAATGGCCTTCATGTGAGCTTACTTTTAAAACCTAATATGAAAACTAACAGGTCCTTTTATCTGAATATTCCTCTCCAGCTAACGTGCCTCATACTCTGTCCATGCAGGGACTTGAACTGACAACCCACCAAGTCTCTACAGACTGCGATACTCCCAGTCACCAAGCATATGATCACCACTAGCTGTCACATAATCATTTTAGAAGAATCAAAGCTACTGTATATGATCGATTGTTTTCAAATTGGACAAAGATTACCTATCCATCAGTCCCTTTTTCCATCCGTCCCTCTGTCCCCACACTGCCCAGAGTGCCGTTAGCTCCCCCTCCAGGAACTAAGGAAGTTGTTTGGATGGCTTCCTGGCAGATCAAAGCATCAGACCACCCAAGCCACACTGTGACCTCTTGCCCCACGTCCGCCTGCCCCCCCAACGGACACAAATACAAGGTCTGGCAGTGGCGAGAGGTGACCTTTCTAGACTCCCTCAGATGAAGTAAGGCAGCAGAATTATTTTCTGCCTGTCATGCCCTTATCTGTGTCTGGCTCTTGTTTGTTTTAAATTACATGGAAGAACGACTTTCCAGCAGACCAGGGTGGAGGAGAGGATTGAGGCAGAATAATGAAAATGAAGGAGAGAGAACTGCAGCGCAGACGTTACACTGCCTCTGCCACGCTGTGTTCAGCTGCTGTATCATTTCTGTCATGTAAAATATTATGAAAGGATTAGTTGTGACAATGGGATGCAGTCGTGATTCATACATAACCAGTTAGTTATTTTCTCTATGCTATATGCAAACCCAAAGATCTAGCTTTTAACTCTAAAATCACCAGTCACAGGTTAACTGCTAAGTAATTGCTGTGCTGCACTATTGTTTAAAGATATCTAAGTCTACCTTTCCCAATACAGGCAGTTCATTTGAGGTGAGCCCAGACAGACAGTGTGTCATAGACAGATGAAAGAACTTGTTTTGTTTTAAATACAGAGGCAGAGTAAAAATTATAAATATGAAAGGAAGATATTTTTTCCAAAGTGAATCCCCTGAGTAGCAGCAGACAGAAGGGAAATAAAAGTAAGGTAAACAGGGAGAGGGAGAGTGAGGGGGAGCTAATTGATAAGCCCTTTTACTGTCACTGACGAGCGGCATTTCATTACCCACGTATGCCCCAAGCCATTTTGCCAAACCCTTTAGCCACAATGCCTCCTGGCCTTATTGGATTTTTGCAAAAATGTTTTTACATCTTGGCTGAGCTTGCAGTCCTTGGACAAAGCACATCTCCTGAGCCAGCAGCTACAATAAACACAGGGGGATTATGGTCATAGTCTTGATTGGATGATGAATTAAGCTTGACGTGTGAGGATGGCTGTGTTGTGGTGTTGGCGGTGTCTGATTACACACTGCGCTTTCTGTTGCATCTTATGAAAATCATCAGAAATTATGCGGCTTTGCACATTGAGAGATGTGCCCTGACAATACTTAATATAAAATGTGTTACTCATGGAAGATGGTGCTGCGTGTGCAAATCAAAGCAGATGAGATACTGTAGTAGTCTTTTGGTGACGGTACAGCCATGGTGATCATATTTGACATCATGTGGGTGAAGCCACGCATTTTTGAGAATAGTAATTCATTTTTGTATTGTTTGCACTCAACGATTGTGGCTTCTTTTGTCAAAACAAAATACAAAAGAAATAGATTCAATACAAATGATTTAACTTTTAGCTCTCAGATGGCTCTTTATTCCCACGGGCTCCTTTGTACCCTACAAAGCCAATTTTGACAATTGATTTTGAACAGGAGATTTGGAGGATAAATTCAGTCTTTTCAGCTGAATGCCACACCAAGATGTGCATGTTTTCCCAATGAAAGCAAAATACACATATTCCGTAACAAGTAAGTCCTGTTGTATAATACCCCTGATTATTATCGTCATTTCATGACTTTTATGAATCATAGTTATCAGCATAGAATGTAGTTATGAAAATGACAGAACACTAACTGAATGAATGGAGCTTCTTAAAGGACAAAGCAGTGCTTCTATGCTATCATTTCTGTTATGCTATAATACCAGAGGTGTTGAGACCCTTGCACCTCTGATGATTGTGATATTTCTGCTTTTCTATTTGCACTTTGAGCTGATGATGTGTTACTCTTTTTTTTACAAGGAACGCCTCACAAAAGCACAGTATTTCACAGCATGGTTGAGCAGGGCTCAGGTCAGTGTGGAGAATAATTTGGAATGGTTGACGGGCCATCTAAAGGCCAGCTGTTTAATGAAGCGCTAACATGCTGATACCTGCAGGGCATCCATAGTTTTATCCACATCAGGTGTTCTACATAATGTGTCTTGGAGGTTCATGAGGCTGCTTTTGATCACCCATGGTGGACGGACCATGAGGAAATCACAGAGCAGGTACAATTCCCAGATCCTCCCTCTGTAGTCGTGGTTGTGGATGGCATGCCATTCTGTCGATTGCATTGCATTGTGTGACATTTTGATGCTTTATAACATTGCAGTCAATTTAATTGAGTGCTTATTTTATTTTTTTTTAAAAAAAAATCAGTTTTATTTTTGAACATTTGCTCACTGTGGTATCAGACCACAGGCAGTAGCAGTTGAAGGGAGGAGTGGGAGGAGACAGAGGTCGTACAGCACAAGTCTAATTATCTAGCAGGTGATTTGGTCTGGCTTGTCCAATCATAACGCAAGAAAATTCCAGTTCATCGGGCTTGCCAGTCATTCTTGGCACTATTTCAAAAGTAGCATTAAAAAGACACTTGTACATTCTTAATGAAAATGAATATTAGATAGGCATTTCCATATAATTTATGCAAAGTTACACTATTATTGCACTGTGACTCTTCAACTTCAAGCAGTCATGTTTAACTGAAGGGACTCTGCTACCCATGGGCTCCATTCATTGTGCTTCTCAGTAGCAGCACAGAGCTTCACTTCCTCTCTCACTCCCTCAGGGATCGTGTGGGCTTGCAGTTTAGTCACCATATCTCTAATTGCCACTAAGGGAGCCTCCGACTCTCGTTGCTTGTTGCTCTGCACTAGCCCACAATAGACGTTTCCATGAGTAAATCCAACATTAGGGAATTAATTAGGCAGAAAACAATGGGTCATAAGAGTGCTAACGACAGAATAACAAGACACAGAGTCTTATTTGGTGCTCACCAGACGTAGCATACAACCGGGAAGATTCAGAATGCTAATTAGCTTTAGAGCTTAGCGGTGGCATATTTTCATCTGTGACAGTATTTTATGTCCAGTAATAATGTTCATGTTGTAAAGTCATACCAATAGAGCATGTTGACATAATTCCGCTCTGCATTACTTTGCATATACTACCGATAATGTAGGATTTTTGTAAAATGTTCCTCAGGTAAAGTTTTTATGTTCAGATTGTTAAAATTTTAGAAAAAGCTGCAAATGCAACACATATTATTGCCTTATTTTTAGGAAACATGCTTTCACATCCTTCAGACACTGGGGAACACTACACAACCTTGTCAATCCAACATATGCTCTCCTTTTAGATCATTTTTGGTCTCCACCAACTTCTGATGGAAATGTCTCTTTAATCTCTTTAACAGCTAAATGTTCCAATCTGTTCACCATCTAATCGCTTACAGTTCAGTTCAAAGAGGCTTTAATGGTGTGGAAGTTAAAAAGTGAAAAACAATGTTGCCAAAGCAACAAAATACAAATACACACGTGGCTAAAACTGCACAGCCTGTTTGTTTGTCCCTGCTTGTGCACTTTTTCACACCACACATAATCATTTGATGCAGTATGAAGTCTAAAAATCTTCATGAGTGTAGCTTTAAAGCAGAAAATAATACGTTTTTAGGTTGTCTGCCCTCAGAGGCTCTGCTAGCGTAACTTACAGTACAGGACATTTTGCTTCAGCACAGTGTTCAAAGTGGATTCTCCAGCACAATAGCAATCTGCTTAGTAATCTCAAGTTAGTAATTGGTTGTCAGATGAAGCGGGTAGCGTGTCTAATTAACAATTGCATTTGCTATCCCCAAAAAGTTTTTTCTTTGGTAGATTTCACCATGAAAAGGCTTCTTCACTAATACCCACCCTTGTCTCTTTTTTGTTTTTTTGCTTGACTCAAATTGATGCTTTCTTTTACATTTGATGCAGTAGAATGTGTTGAAACCTGCTATTACTTGAGAGAGTTGAAAAGTTTACCCATCACTTGGCAACATTGTTGTGCTGTTGAAGTCAAGCTGCTTTTGCTTGCAGCTGCTTGTGACTCACCTGCTTCGAGCTCGACACGTCCAGGAAGTTTGAAATGATGGGGAATACGAGACCAATTATATTTTGTCATTTCTTTTGCTTCCTGTCTTGTCTCTATCTTCCAGTACACCACCCTATTATTCATCACACTATGCCTTGGCCACAGGAGAAAAGAAAAGTTCATTATTTCGATGACCAGCCGTGAGCAATTTTGCACTGGCATGCTTGTCTGCTTATCATTTTTTTCTTGGGAAAACTTAACCCTTTTGAATCCCTTTAAAATAATGTGCCAAATAAACTGCTGCTATTCGTTAAATCTTTAAAACAGCGTCAATTCACAATGCCAGTTTGTTTACATAATGCCACTTTAGTTTTTATCAAAAACTAAAACTAAATATTTTCTGTATTTTTTTGTACGGTTTGGCATATGTCTATGATTAGCAGCTACACCGAGAGAAAAACCTGAAATGTGAAAAATTGCACCTCAGGGCAAATATCAGAAAATGGCTCCATGAGCTGAAAAATAATAAAAACTTAATTTTGAAGCCTGGTATAATAGAATGCAGGATTGTGTGCTGTAATGGCTGCAGGATGGAAATCGTTTTGGTTGTAATGGCAACATTTTTTGGCGATGCAGTTTACAGATTTTTTTTAGAACATGTCAAGAATGCCCCCAGTGATGCTTTAGAGTTAATTGTGGCCTCTTGTTCTAGGTTTGGTGATGGCTACACAGTGATAGTGAGGGTTGGGGGCTCTCCTCCTGCACTGAAGCCAGTTGAGGACTTCGTCCAGCAGTCCTTCCCGGGCAGCGTCCTGAAGGAGAAGCATCACAACACACTGCAGTATCAGCTGCCGTACACACAGGGAGCTTTGGCCAACATCTTCAGCCAGTTCACCAACCATCAGCAGAGGCTGGGTGTGGAGGACTACTCTGTCTCCCAGACCACACTGGATCAGGTAAAGCCCGAACAATGTCATAATGACTGAGTAGCAATTTAGAGTTTAGAAAGATCCATTATAAGGCATGTGTTCATGCTCAGATAAACCTGTGACATTTCTAGAGGTGAATAACCTGTCCCTTTAATCAATATTCCATAGTATCACTCTCCAAGGCAACGGTGAAAAATCAATCAGCGGGCATCATTTCGTCTCCATCCGTCGTTGCTACGATACAAAGCGATACATTGCACAACCGTCTTCATCTCTGCCATCAGAAATGGAAGCAATATATTTACAAAACAAAAACACGTTCACAAGGCTTCACCTACGCAGAGTCTTTTCTTCATGTGTACACATGCGTTGCACAGATGTGGCCATACATTAAGAACCTGACAGGCTCAAAAAGAGCAGAAACAGGCTCCATAATGCTCTTTTCCACATTTCCTTGGGTGATGTTAACAGACTTGGATGACACGTTTTCCATTTTCCTTTATCCTGTTCATATATATATACGTATATATATATATATATATACGTATATATATACGTATATATATATATATATATATATACACACACATACACACACACACACACACATATACGTATGTATATATCATTGCTGGAGAGCATTTTGACAAAAAAGTTGAGCTGAGAATGGAAGTGTGGAGTTCTTCAATAATTTACTCTTGAGAGCAAAACATCAGTTTTAGCAGGTTTCAGCAGCACAGTAGCAGGTGGTGCACGATTTGCCTGAGATTTTACTTCTCATATGACTGAAGAGTATCCTGAGCCGTTTTCGATTCTCACTGTAATTTTGTGGAGAGCCATCACAGTTTAACAGATCAAAACGTCATGATTCAGTGCCTGCAGCATTTTAAGTGCTCTCAGTTAATGCAAGTGTGCTCAGTCGAGGGAAAGATTTAAAGGATCTATCTTCGCCTTCATATTGTTCTCTCCCATTTAGGCTGTCAGACTGACCATTGAGGGCGACACTGAGTTTGTGTAGCCAAGATACTTCAGCTGGCAGCTCCCAGTATTCATCAAGAATCTGGACTGTTTTAAATGCGCCTTCTAGTTATTTTTTTCAATTTATCATAGCTAGAGCACCCGATAGGTGAGATAAACTGAGACAGGTGGGAGGTGAGGATGACCTCTGACTGGTCCAGACAGGTCAGAGGTCCATGAAGGTGAATGAAGGCAGTTTTATGTGGATGAACTCTCTTTTAGATAAAACCATCTTATGCATTGTTATTTAAGTAGACTATGATCTTTAGGGGATGATTAGCCAAAGCAGGAATTTATGAATTAAACTAAATCCTTGGCTTACAGTCAGTTTGGTTTCTTTTGGATTTTTAGCAGAGCCCTGCTTCTTCTTCACAGATCATTGGTGCTCAGCCACTTTACGTCAAGCCTTGCTTAATTTCAGTTTTAACTTTTGCGCCAACTCACCCCACATTCTGCACTGGTCAATATTTACCAGATAAAAGGCAGTAAATAAATCATAATTTGAGCAGGAGGTCACCATATTGAAACACAGAGGACTGGAGAACCTGTCGAGACCCAGACTGTCACCTTTCAGCATGTGATTTATAGAGAGGAGCCTTGACCTATAGTTGAACACCAGACTAGCACCACAATTAATATTGATCCACACAGCCTGGAGCTCAGGCGTTAAACCCGATGGCCAAGACTGTGCTGAGCAGATGGAGCATTTGAAAGGAAAAGGTAACTTTCCACACTGTCTCTTAGAAGCAGGTTGTGTGGTAGGAATGTGAAGTATTTGCACTTTATTTGTGCACAATGGTCCACATTTAACCTTTCCATTCTGCACCACTGAAGCAAGATGACCTTTCGTTACATATATTTGTATGTGGTCTTAATTATCACCCTTAACTCAAATGTTCTTGAACATAAATATATTTTTTAAACGTTCTAGTTTCTTTACCACAATCTGATTTAAAAAATAAAATAAAATAAGAAGGAACACTTCTCAGTTAATGTAACAGAAACCCTTTCCCTTTCTGTCTATAACTAACTAATAAACACATTACTTTATCATTTAAAAACCCATCCAGTTACCTCATAATTATAATAAAATTAGATGCAGCCTCATATATAGATGCCTAAATAATATATTTTCCAGAGAAAATGAATTATAAAAATGTCAATTATAGGTCAATGACAATATGCAATGATGCTTACAAGCCAATGTGAATGTCTGTTGATGCTTTAAGTATTTATAAAAGCATTTTAACTCTTTATTATGCATCAGTTGCAACTTTGAGAGTCAAACTGTGTTAATTATTTAGTAGTTTGCTGTAAAATAATGTAAATCTGCAGCGGCTCAATTGACTGTTGAATGGATGATGTTGGAACAAACCTACGGATGATTATCACCAGACTCTGCTGTTCGCCTCAGCTCTACAGGTCATTGTTTTTAGTTCACTTCACTGTTATGGTTCACTCTCAGTACTAATGAGACAGATGTTTTGCTCAGGAGACCAATTCAATTATTGACTATCTGACTTTGCCAGATGTCCAATGAAGTTAGATTTTTTGCATGGAAAAGGCAACTGTTTGCTAATGTGTTAGCCTTCTCTAATGTTTAAAGTGATAAGTTGTATTACAGTTTGTCTCACGGCTCCCTAAAGTGCCAGAAAAACAATTATTGCAGGATGAATTTGCGCGTTAGAACTTAAATTCCTCGTAAGTGATGCCTGATGGCATTCAAAGCATGTGCTCATGCGGGATAATGCATAGTGGGGTGCTTTTGTTCACTCTTAGACGAAAAGACCAAACAAGATCTTCCACAGGAGAACATTTCAAAGTCGATGTCTCAGGGCAGAGAATGAGCATGCGGATGACATGTTTGTAAAAATAGCTCCTTTGATATACAGGAGAGGTTAATTAGGTAATTCACGTCTCTCTCCTCCTCTGTTCTGCCTCGACGGGCATCAAATAAACACCCAAACGTACCCTCTGCAATGTAATTAATGCCTGTATCCATCTGTTATTAAGGAAATGCCACTCAGCAGCACTGGTGCATGACATGCAGGACATGAATGGATGGTTGACTAAATACACAAAGTGAACATTATGAGGGAAGTCGCATCACAAAGCAGGGGATGGATTCACCATGGTCATCTCAGTCAGATGTGCTGTCGTCTGCACCACTGAAGCACTGAACCACCACTGTACTTTGCTTACGGAAAGTTAAAAACAAAGAGTGCTCGGGAATTCTGTTGCAAAACCATACAGCCTTGACTGTGAATATGTAAGGTGAGCATGCCTCAGCACATCAAGCCAATATGAGCCAGCGGCAGGGTCAGAGGCCGACAGATGGGCGGAGGCTGTATTTGTTGCTGCTGTCATTCTTATCCTCTTACTCATCCTCCCCTGATAAGATGCCTTGACAACTGTGACCTTGATGCACACTGCTGATGGGCTAACATCACACACAGAAGCTTACTTTAGCCTCAGGCGTAGCTTGCTCCTCAGTTACGAGGTAGTCTGCTATTTTACTTTTTCTCCACCCATTTAGCCACTCGCTCTGTGAGCTTTAAGGTCAGAAAACCTCACATAGGTTGGTATAAATCAACACTATAATGATAACCGAGCAAACAGCGTCTGAATAAAACATTTTGCTAAAGCTCTGGAGAGAGTATACGAAGTGTTTTACCTTGGAGAGAACAAAGCGCCATAATCCGCTCTTGTAGAAATTCTAATTCTGACTGGAAGCAGAACAATTTGATTCCATGAAATCCCTAGTTTAAACAATCTGACTCCTGACTAAAAACTGGGTCGGAACACTGAAAGAGCAGAATTTGCCACCGTTCATTACTACTGCTAAGCTGCCCTTGAGCAAGGCATTTAACTCACAACCGCTTCAGCTGTTCAGCCGCTCTGAAGCCAACAAATACAGTTAGGCTTTGTCTGTACTGGGTTGCTTCCAAGAGTGACTTTGGAGCAATGTTTTCCAGGAAACGTCTATTTGTGCTTAGAAGAAGAAAAAAAGAGACATTTAGGAGCTGTGATAGTGCTTTGTTTTCTGAAGGAAGTGAGGAAAATGAAAGCTGTTAGCCAAACTTTATCTGAGGATCAGTACTTAAAATGGAAACAGTCCTATTCACTCAACATGTCCTTTACAATTCCATTTTCTTTAAAATGTATGCCTTTCACAGAGTTAGATAAGGAGATCAATACCATCTGTGTGTTAAATATGGAGCTAGAAAGTAAGTAAGAAAATGCACAGATATTTTGAATCTTTTTTTGTTGCAGTACGTTTATTTTTGTGTTTTATTGATTATTGCTTCAAGGATCAAATTCACATCCTAAGGACTTAAGGGAAAACCTCTCCTTTCTTGTTTTTCTCTTCATCATTAACATTACATTATAAGGCAACAGATTATATACAGTATTTATGGACTAATTAAAAACAGAGCCTGATAGGATAGGTCATTATTACCCTGCCTCCATTATCTGAGCTACTGAAAAATAAAAGCCTGAGAGGCCTCTGTTGTTTATTTCTGCTCTTTCACATGAATTCACTCACCATCCCATTTCATTTATTGGTAATGTAGCAATGAAAAGGGATTAATTTACAGGGAGCCTGAGTAGTTTCTGATGGAATTGGTCTGGATGGTTTTTTATTTATTTTTCTTCTGTTGATATTTTAAATACGGTCTAATAATAAGTCACATCATTTTTATGGCCACGCAGCCCCTGAAAATCTGTGAATGAAAAAGCATTGCTCTTATCATTTTATGTGATCCTCTTTGTAGCTTTTTCCTGTGGAGTAAAAAAAAGTCTTTGTGTGGCTTTATCGCAACAGACAGCTAATGCTGAGAAAATAAAAAGCCCAGAGTACAGGGATGTTTACGGCACAATGAAATACACACAGCCTTTTATGAACGCAGTAGGATTGATTTCTTCTGACATTAAATGGGCATCACAGAGAGAAGAATGATTGTTTTATTCTCTTTCTCAGCTGGTCAAAGATGTCAAACTGACATTCACTGTGTGGGGCTAGACGCTTACTCGATGCTTCATAGCCCTTGTCTGGCAACTCATTCACATGCGCCCCGTCATCTGTACTGCTATTTCTGTTTGCTTTAGAGACACAGGGTGGGGGGGGGGTAGAGAAATGTCCACAGACCCTTCAGTGCTGTGTCTCTATGTATTTTTTTATCTTGCATTTTCCTGTAAGCCTCTTCTCCTCATTCATATTCCAGGTCTTTGTGAACTTTGCGAGGCTCCAGCACTCAGAGGAGGACTCTCAGGCCTACGACAACACAGTGGACACCTCAGATGAGCTGCCAATGGTGTCTTTGAAGACCACCAAAGACACAGAGGTGTAACACACATAAGACTGTAGTTTACACCTGAACCAGGTTTGACCAATGGGTGGTCACTGTCCATGATGACTGAATGTAATTCTTTATGTCTTCCATAACCGTTTCTCCCTGAGCTCAATCATTTCCAACATAACTAATATCTTACTAAATCAAACCAGGACCAATGCACAGCTTTAAGGATACCTCAGGAGTGAATTATATTTGTTTACATTTTATGTTTCACTGTAAAACTGCTACTACTGCAAAAAACTCTTGTTGATATCTATACACACACATAAATTAATATCAGCATTGAGCTTATTTAAGAATATTTTGTCGCTAAACACATCAAACCACAGCTACTTCCTACCTCGCATTGTGATTTTTCTGACATGTACTTTCATCATTGCCGTTAGTAAGAAATGAATGATAACAGCTCTGAGATGTGCCAGTTCTGAATGTCTGAATGATCAGTGGATGGTGTTCAGAGGAAGACAGTCAGCTTACAGCAGCCGAACAATGCACAGTCAGTCAGAGTCAAACAGCTGTTAAACATGTTGGGTCTGCAAGAAAGACCACACATATCCCAGAATGCACCCACCACAGCTAACAGACTACTACTATTCAGAGCCTTTGTGTAACAGCTCAAGAATATCCAATGAATGTATGAGCAGCAACAGATTTATATTTTATGAGATTTTTAATGCATTTTCTTGTGGAATCTGTTTTATTTATCACGTCTTCTTTGCAGAATCTAAGCAAAAATATTGCTGAGTTTTTTTTTGTTGAAGGGCATGCAGGTGTGGGCACTGCTGACCACCAGAGACCCAGGTCATTATGTTTGAATATAGCACTCCCCCTCCTGCACAGTGCTCTGCATTGCTGTCACAGTGTGCCTTTTAAGCACCCTGGGTGTCTTATTTGCAATGTTAAGATGTGTAAACTACGTTATATCATGCACTTATGTTTTATATCAACCCAAGTTCCCGTGAAATCACAATAGAGCTACTAGCCGCTGTCAGACTGAACGTTGGTGAGGGCCGTAACGCACGCTCAGCACCGTTGGCTACCAATTTACAAATTGTAAGTGGTTTCATGGGAACTTTAAGTTACTGTTGCTGTTAAGTTTACAGCTTGAAAAACAAAGCAAACTTCTCAATTTCGGTCATTCCTAATTACATTTAAATTACACAACGTAGCTATGATATATTGTGTCGCAAATGTTGGGCAAAAATTAAAAAAAACTTTAAATTGGTCATTGCTGTGTATGTCAGACAAAATGTCACTCAGGGATGTTTTATGTGCAATATTTTTCCTCAGGAGCATCAACATGTAAATGTGAAGAGCATTGTTTTCAACACTGTTCTCTACATCACTGAGAGATTGTCAGTGTCCCAATGATGATTAAAAACCTGAAAGCTCTTTTTTTTTTATGCTGCTTACAATATTTGGCACTTCCTTGAGAATTTAAATACGTCCTCACTTCACCCTTCACAGGCACTCCAGTTGACTTTGACAGCTTGACACAATTTGTATGCTGTGTAAAGTCCTCACTTTACCATCATACCCGTTCCAGAGTATGATGAATCCTATTTGCACTGTTTCATGCCAAGACAAGTGATCAAACATTTGCACAAATTGCTGTGTGACTCTTGACTGTAATGTTTGCATGTTGCTGTATTTGATGCAGTGGATCCCAGTTTGAAAGTCTCTTCAGTTCACTCCTTCACATCTTTCACTTTGAATGCCACGTTAAGGTGTGTTGAGTCTCTCATGCGTCCATCCTTCGAGACCATGGGATGCCAGAATACAGGTTGCACCAGAGTGGGTAAGGCATTTTTATTTGACTAATGAGAAAGAATCTCCGCACACTGTCCTCAAAGCTCCCAAAAATGTATAAATTTATCAGTAAAAATGTATTAATATGACGGATATTCTGTCTCGTTTTTCAACTATTTTTTTGTCCTGCACCTGTCAAAGATTTTTTTTTGTTGGATGTGCATGCACTCCAACTACTTTAAGGCATTTTTTTTCACATTTACTGGAGTGGGAGATGCACAAATGAATTCATTTCCTTGTCAAACTATCACACAGACACTTTTAGTGTGTTTCTTTATTATATATTTTCCTTTTTTCCCCTCAGCAAACTCATTCCTAGTGTGCCTTAAGGTTAAACCAATTGTTTTCTCAATTTTATTTCTATATCACAAAAATATGTGGCTCATGTTTTGGAACAGCCTGTCCCCTCAATAATTCATGAAGACATATCCTGTTAATTTTTTTTTTTTTTTTAAACATGTTCAATACCAATTTCCTGTTTTTTCCCATCTGGATTAGACCATCAAAGCTCGACTGATCTAGTTAAGTGTCTGCTCTACTTTCCAGTCTAAATTATAGAGATACATGTATATGGATTTTCTGTTTCCTCTCAGCAGCGCATGCACTTGTTTCAGCTTGGGAGTGGCAGTCAGATGGAGATGTGTCTTTCACCTGCCTAAAGTGTTCACTGTTTGTCTTCTTGGCCTGCAGACATCTGGAAAAAAGGTCCACAATGAGTTTAATTCTGGGAGTATCTGTCTCATACTGGTGTCTTAAAGTTTTAGTGATTTACCCAGTTGTGTCATAATGTACAATATGTACTGTTTGGTGTTAATTGTGTCATATAAATACACTTAAATACATCTTCATGTACAGTATAATTGAAATACGATTGATTTGTTTAAGGTCTTTATAGCTGGGTTTCATATGGGCCATTAACCGTCTATAAGAGCGAGCAAATCTTTTGACAATTCATGTGAGTTTTAATGACTCTAATGTAAGTTTTTTTCCAGCACTCACATTTCTCAAGCATCTTGAGTTAGTGTTAGGACTTTCTTCTTGAATCTCACCTCTTGTCTTTCTTTGCTCATTAGATCGCCGAGCTCTGGGGCTCGCTGCCAGAAGCAATCAGTCAGGTGGGAACTTCACGGAGGCGATAAAACGCACGTCTTAAGGTAAGATTACTTGTCACATTCCCCCATTATTCCCTCACACTTTCCGTCCCGGTGTAATACAGCGGAGGTTTATGGGCAGAGGTTGAATTAAAGAGCAGGAGGTGTGGAGGCTGTGAATTCATTTGAGCCATTGATTCTCTGAATGTTGCTCCAGCATATGCATTAAAACAGGCCTCCAACATGGTGACCATTTATAAAAGAAAATGCCCTCTTTCTGTCCTGTAGTAAGCATTATTTTGTATGAAATGATAGAGAGTGAAAAAATACTCCCAGGAGGAGGTTAGAGTTCATATTCATGATTTCTCTGGCAATGTTTCCTCATTTTGAATCAAATTATTTGGCTTATTTGGTTTAGTTTGCATATTACACCAATACTATTTTATAACTGTACATAGAATATTTTTTCCCATGACTCAACATTTTGACAGTGTCAGTGTCAGGCTACAAGAATACAATGAAGGGCATTGTCAGCCAGAATGAGAAGATTACAGGAGTTAGAGGAGATGATCTGTGATCAATGGTCTGCTCGACAGGCAAGCTTTACACAAAGCTCCTGCCATGCTTTCACACTGCACTCAGCCTCTGTGCTCTCAGCTCACTGTTCGTGCTTCAGGCTACCTGTTATTATATCTGCTGCCTAGAACAGGTAGCAATCTGCCCAATGTCTCTGTTTATCTCACTGACATCTTCACTTGCTCGTGCCACAGTGTGTAAGTCGAGACCGTGGACAAGGTTGCAAAGCGAGCGGTAAGCTGAGTTACTGAGGAGAGTCATCATGTGTTTAAATGAAATGATTAAAACAGGCATTTTAGATCAGGTTCTGTTTGTGTGTTCATATTTTAAAGTACGCCTGTTGATGGTGAGAATTTAAGTTGTTTTTTTTTGTTTTTGTTTTTTTTCTCTGAAGGTTCAACTTAATGTCCGTCATCTCTGGGCTGATCTTACTCATCCTCTCTTCTTTTTTTTTGGTTTGGGATTATTGTAATCCATAAACTCAACTGAATTTAGTCAGCTCATCAGACAGTTCGATCACGATCTTGTAGAATTCTAAAATGTTTTGTTTCACAATTCCAACATGGAGAACCAAAATGTTAACATAAATAAATTAGACATTATGAAAGAAAATATATGACTAAATACAGGCGGAAAGCTGTGAAATTGTGAACAAAATCCATGTTTTCAAAGCCTAATTCATCATTTTGAACTTTTCATATTAAAAACATTATTTCATTCAGGATGTTTTTTTTTTTTTAAAGAGGACCCTGGACTTTGTAACTGTGCTGACTTTTTACCTCTTACCCAAAAAAGAAAACTATAGAAGAGAAAATATATCAAAGCACAAGAGTATCAATAAGGTATTATTCCACAACATGATTTTTCATAATAACCTTTTTTATTTCGTAATGCCACATTCTCACTTGATTTATTTATTTTGTGACAAACATCATCGAGCCAGTGACTGTTTGTAATTTTTGGTCCACTCTTTCTGCGCTGTATAATAGACCGGCAGGGACATGAAAATGCCTTTCATTTGGTGCTTTGAACTTTGAACGAAAGCAATCCTTAGCATTGAAAAACACATGGTAAACTTAAAAAAAAACACCTTGACTCTCAGTCTGACAGGCCTTGAACTGATTGCATTTGCAAACGTTTAAAAAAATGAGAAAAACTGTATTCAGTTCAATAATTGAACGGTCTCAGCAGTGGGCTGATCATCTTTCAACAGGCTTCATGCTGTCAAGGTGATCAAGTTTGATTTGATATTATCCTCGCTGATATTGTTAGAGGACATTTGACAGATTCATTACTGCTCGCTTGAAACAACAGGTTTGATTTTGACTTTTAATTTACTGTTTTTCACTGAATTAAAGCACAAAACACCTTCATGTGGCCTGCAGCTTTAACAGCTGCTCCTTACTTAAAAGAGAGGCTGACATTTGGGGATTGCTCCCACATTTTTTTTTTTTTTTTTAATTGCCCCTTTAAAGTCTTCGTTGTGAATGGAAAACTATTTTTGAGACCCAATTGAGGTTTTGAGTTGCTTTAGTTGTTAACTTTGAACTTACTCTCAGTATTGGTTTGTTTGATGTTTTGTTATTTATATATGAACATATTTTTTATACTTTATACTGCGGAGGGCAGGATGGCCTGTTCAAACAATGTATTTAGTAAATGATTTGTAAATGTGTTTTGACATGAAACAGGATGCTTGGATGAAATTAAACACCAGGAGGGATTTGATTTGAATATTAAATAGTTTACTTATTTAGATTATTTCAGATGTGAGTACATTTTGACTGCAGTCTGATCAAGCTTTAAAGAGACGGCTGCAGCTCGGTGTTTGTTGGATGGAGGAAAATCACTGAAGAGATCATAGTTAGGATGCTACAGGCCTGTTGGGTTTTTCCATCATGCTGGTGGACTCAGCTCTGTTTTCTAAACTGTTTCTCCAAACTTCACACTCACAGACAGACGAAAAAGTCCTGTTTACCCCCCCTGCAGTCAGACTAAGGTCAAACCCACTTTCTATCCGACGTAAATGAAAAGTATTTCAGAGGAACACAAAGAATCGATCGAGTTAGAGAAAAGTGAAAATGGTTCAGAAACACCTGTAGAGCATGCAGCACTTCCAAAATCTGCATGCAGGAACTAGATATTTATATAGTTTCTATGGAAGTGGATGTCAGCGGCTTCTCGCAGACAAAAGAAAAGGGAAATAAATTCTGTCTTGGACTGTTGGCTGCATTTCACTCAGGACTCAGTATGAGGTATAAAATATAACATTAGCTTTTGCTGCCTTTTTGTGTAAAAAAAAGAAGCTTCTTCTCCAGTTAATTGCCTCTGCAGACATTTTTATGCATCCATGTCATGCGAAGCTCTCCATCCTGTCACTGGGTTTGATTTAGAGGAAAAAAATAGCATCATGTTTTTACAGCCTCTCTTTTATGGCAACTGTTACAGTGTTACTGATATTTTTGGTTTTATTAAATTGGGGTGATTTCTTTCATCCCCATGTTCCCCTCTCCCCCTCTGAATGGGAGTTCATTTGAATGCAGCATTGCTTTGGACTGTTCTGGGCTTCATACAGTCCACAGCTGTATACGACCGACCCCTGAGGAAGTCGGCGCTGAGCTACCAGGCATGTGACGACAACACTCTGTGACAGGATTCAGTTTGATCAAATCTTAAATCCTTAACAAGGCAAGACGTGTCATAAATAGCCACGGTGATCGAGTATCATCGCACTTTTAGTCCAGGGCTATTGAAGTTAGGCCAGATGCCTTTTTCCTCAGCCTGCACCCACCTCTGTGGGGCTTCACGCTGAGGCATGATGAGGGTCTCCAGCTCGCTGTGTGGGCCTCGACTCCCTTTTGATTTGTGTTCATTTAGGATCTCCTGCAGCGATGAATGCTGCAACACCGCTGTGCTGTCAGAGACATTTCTCAGCACCCTCGAGTGATTCCTTTTCCCGTCCAGCCTCCACTTCCAAAGTGCTGCACATGTTTAAAGGCGGGGTTCACTGTCACGGCACCGTCAGGCATGAACTGTCTGCAGCGCTGACTGATTATGGCCATTTTAATAATTTAGCTTTCTTTAAGTCACCTTTGCAATCAGCAGTGAATTACTTCCCTTCCGAAGTCATTACATCATGTCTCCTTTGGACTTGCTTAGCTTATGCAAATTATAATTGTCTTTTTTGGGGGGAGTTTGATTATTACACCTCCACAATTACATGAATGGAGAATGAATCATCCACAGGCACCTTGAGGACAAACCTGATCAGCAGTTGAATCAAGTATTTAACTCATCTGTCTTGGATACAAGTAAATATGATTCAGTAATCTTTTCCTGCTGTCGCCGTTCCCTCCATTTTCTGTCATATGTCTTCATAATAAAATAACAACATAACATAACATGCCCCCTACATACAGTGTAGGAAGTGAAATTTGCTCTTGCAATACAGCATTGTGGCCTTCACATGCTTTGGTTTCATTCGAGCTCTCAGTGAAAGCTACAAAACGTTGTTGAAGATGTTTCATGAAATTTTTCAGCTTATTCTCAGTTGATGAGCGGAGCTGCATTTCTTTTGACTGAATATACGCCCCCACCCGTCATGATGTAGCTAAAAATCAGATTTAATGTCAAAAGGAAACCTTTAATTAAAGGAACTTTTCAGATGGTCAATGACAGCATATTCATATTTTATTTTCCCTGCAGTTCAGATGTAATGATTCATTTTAGGTGTTCAGCTCAGTTAAAGTTAAAACTATTGTTGTCTTTGTTGAAGGTGCGTCAAATTTAGGGGGATCTATTGGCAGGAATTGAACGTAACATTAATACACGTGTTTTCTTAAGTGTATGAAGCTAACCTGAGAATAAGCTATTTTATTTATTTACATGAACAAACATTTTTATTTTATTTTGTCAGAGCCTTTTTTTCCATTCTCAGCTACAAATCTCTGCTGGACAGAGTTTGTGTAGCGGGTTGTCCTGAAACGTTGGAGGGTTTGCCCGTTAGATGACCACATTTTAATGTGATCGTATCTGTAACATTAGAAATGCACATTGGACCTTTTTAGCACAGTATTTCCAGCTTGGACGAGTCTTCTTCCAGCCCAGTCTCTGTTTCCCCTCCCAGAATCCTCCTCTATCATCTAGTTGGGCTTCTCTTATCATTTGGTATTGTCCACTAAAGGGTGAAGTGTTGAAGTCTCAGTGGTGGCCGTGACTTTGTATGCCATCTTGTCAGGAAAATGATGCATTTGCTCGAATGGGCACCAGTGATCTCGTTGACAATAGAAGCGAAATAACAAGCAGGCTCTCACCGCCTCTTGCCACTTCAAAACCTCGCTGTCTAATGGGTTGGTGAAGAGGCTCGGTTTGCCAACAAGGTTTGCTAGAGGAGGGGAAAGGGATTAAAAGAAGACTGAAGGAGAGTCAACTGCCCAGACACTCTTTGTTTTCTCTCTCTCTTCCTAACGCCTCCCAGCGCTTTCCAATCTGTTTTGTAGCCGGGCATGCTACTCCACTGCCAGCGTTTATCTGACATCATGAAGGGCTTCGGCTTCCCCTAAACCGTTGACAGCCCAAACCCTTCAGAGTGAGCGCATAAGCCAAGTCGGCAGATGACAAAGCGCCGCTGAGCCTGTCGGCAGAACCACACAGCTCCCAGCATGCTTTGCCCCCAGCATGTCACCTACCTGGTCTGGCACAGCCTCAGCCTCGTAGACCACCTCATTATTCACTTTGACAGGGTTGTACGACCCAGCAGCTACGCCCAGCCTTGTTGTGGGAGCATGAGCAGATGCTAGAAACTGTAGCAGGAAGCATCTTCTGCCGAACTTCTAAATAAACTGAGAGACAGACTGGCTGCTCGGGGTTGTGATCTGTGTTTATCTGAACAGATTCAGAGTTGGTGGGATGACACAATAATGACTAATAACTAGAATTAAAAAATGGGCTGAGTTTTTCTAACAATTATAATAAATCCTACAAATCATGAAGTTGAATTTCAATACAGTGAGCGCAGGGTTAAAAAGAAAGCCAGGAAAGAAGCTATTAATGCTCTGCACACATCTGCCTGCAGGTGCATACTGATCAGCAGAGTGTCATTGAGCTCAGGGTGATTCACCCAGCCCTTTATTTTGATGGAGCGATTCAGGGCCGCACTAGAAGAGCCACCTCGGTCCCTTTGGTCGCCAGTCTCCCCATGAAATGCCAGGGGGATTTTTTTTGTATATACATACATACATACATATATATATCCTTTTCCCTTTAAATCAAATGAGGTTTGACCTTACCGTCATCTGAATACAAAGTGAGCGAGACAGAGGGGACCCTGTTTAAAGTCATATCTGAATAGGGTGCCACAGCTTGGAAAGTAACAGTATCAGCACCCTGCACTCTCACAGATAAGCGCAGTCGGCTAAAAAAGAAAGAGATACATATGTTTACCATCACTATACTTCGCTGCATCAGGGAAAAAAAAATTAAGGACACACAAAATGGCTGACCTTCAAAATGCTGCAGCAGCTGGACAAACTCCTTCAAATAATCCTTGTTTTCTGATGAAAGGCAGAGCCTGCATTGATATTCTAATAAAACACAGCAAGAGTGTAGTTTGTCATAAAGAATATCTTGCATAATGTTTAACCCTCAGTGTTGTTTTAGTGGATTTACCTAATGATACATAGTGTCTTCTGGCTTCTTGATTGAAAATTAAAAAAAAAAAAAAGAAAGAAGTCATGATGATATGTACGTGCCCTTCTTCTCATCAGTGGTGTTTTTTTTACATGTAGAGGTGTGGAGCTATTTTCAACATCGCCGTGCCAACACCTTTCAGGAAGCAGTCAAGCTGTGTGGACTCACAGTATATGACACATTTGTTCCTTGTGAAATTCATCTACAAAATCACGCTGTTTCCCCCCTGAAGAGCGCCTGAACAGAGGAATAAATTGTGACTTATGTTAACCATTAAGCTCCATACATTACAGTCTCTCTGCTGCTTGTGCAGCGTTCGTCAACAGATCCTACTGAGATGACTTGAACGTGAGATTAGATGAGGTGGTGACAGTGTTGAGTAGTATCCATAGCAACAGGTGCTACTAGGTCGGGTCCATGAGCAAAGCAGGTGAGGAAGTCATGATATTTTGACATGTGCGTGCTCACATCTGGGTCTGTTAATGCAGGTATGGGCGAGAGAGAAAAATGTCCTACTGTGTGTGTGTGTGTGTGTGTGTGTGTGTGTGTGTGTGTGTGTGTGTGATCGATCAGCAGGAGCTTAGCAGCTTTAGTCAAAGAACACATCTGGGCTTGCTGCTCTACGCTCTGTCTTGTGTCGACTTGATATTTTCGGGAGTCTGACAATGATTGAAGTGCTCATCGTGACTACATGAGTTTGCAGGGAAGCGAAGCTGAATGGGACAAACATGGCCTTGATGACGGTGACGAGTTTATAGAGCAGCTCACTGATGAACGAATTAATGGAAACATCCCACACATTCAACTCGCCAGACCAACCCCAGATGGAAGTCACTAACTCCCTGACATTTTCAGCAGGAATTGGAAAGATTTTGTTCCAAAGAGGAGAACAACCCTCCGTTACCTGATGTCTTTTATGATCACATCAGCAGAGCAGTGAACTGTGAGCAAATAGTGCTAGTACTGTCTACAGGCTAGCAGACTCTGCACAGTCCACACAAAGAGCCCACACCAAATATCCGCATGAGAGCCCTCGCAGACCAAATGCATTTTGGCAAAGTCCTGCCCTAACCCCTCTGCAGAGCCCACAAGTCAGCAAGTCTGGGCAAGTGTGGACTTTTGGATTCAGCACATCTTCTCTCTTCACCGCCTCGAGTTGTCGTACTGCATCTGAAGGCTGTGAGGAAACAAGAGACTTTAGCTTCGTGGCCCAAATCCCAGCATTCGTCCGAGTGACGAGCTTAATGTTTTATTTGTTGACACTTTGTGCTTGAGCGACTGATTTATTTACAGAATCTAAAAAAAAAAAAAATCAGCATCTACTCACTCTGCCACCTGAAATCTCACATCTCATGAACTGTTTTAGGGCAGAGAGTCGGTTATCTGGACAAAATTACTTTTTCTCTGCACAGAAATAGAATAAATAAACTAGAAACTGCAATTAGCAACAAATTGCTTTTCAATTATCACCAGTAATTGATTTCCTCTCAAAGTCGGGTCATTCGTTATCAGACGAAACCACATTTTTGAAGTCATTCACTGAGTGTTACAACCTGTGCATGTTCTTATCTTAACCCCGATGTTCGACAGTCAATCAGACCACTTTACTTATCAAATGGATCGGCTGAAAGCGACACAATGGCTCTGAGCTCTGGGGGGAAGAGAAGCCCTGCGACGCCTGCATGCGTTTGGTCTCAGCCTCGCAGCTGGTTGTTTGTATTTCCAGCAGCTTTGATTACTGCGCTCCAGCCCACTTGGTGTCCCGACAGTATTCACAGGAATACATTGACAGTGGAGACGAGGAGGAGGAGGCAGCGATGCTGCTCTGCGTGCAGCCATCTTGGAGGATAGGGCCCACTGAAGGGAAATATGTAGCACTGATACCACCGTCTAAAAATAGACACGCTTGTGACATCATGTGAGGCGTGAGTCAACCTTCTTGTTAAGCAGTTTAACCAATCCATGTCTGCCGATACTTGTGTAAATGTTGAGTTTCAATATTTATTTTAATTTTGAAATGTCTTATTAAGGTCTGATTTGCAGATAATTAAATATGAGTCAAGCTGTGGATGAAAAGCATTTTCAGACAAAAAGTTCAAGTTTGCTTCTCGCAAAAAATACAGTTATATTTTTCATTTTACTCTTTCAGTTAGAGGTTAGTGCCAGTTTGCACAAAATTGCATGTGTGTTTTCTTTCTTGATACCAGCCACACAGTGAAAGCAGCATTAGATGGATAAAAGGAGATAAATGACGCTCATTAGAGGATACATACAGATGAAAAATAGGAGCAAAAGCCTCTTGAGAGCAGGAAGTCAGTCAGCATCGGTCAGTCTGAACACTGGAGTCATTACGTCAGGCAGTAATGAGCCCCAATCCTGCTTCACTAGACCAGGATGTTTTCATTTTGTTTATTATGATTGGAGAGCAAAATCCACCAAAAAAGGAAAAGCATCACAGGGAAATAATTTTCCAGGACATTTCCTGTACATTTTCAACAGCCTCAGGCTCGTATCGCAAACAGGAACCACTATGTTGCTCTCAGAAGAAGAAAAAAAAAAGACTGATTTGTTCGTGGTCAGAATCATAATATGTTTTATTGCCAAGTAGATTATTCACTCAGCAAGATTTCTACAGAAAAGTTACTGCTAAAATCTAGAATGTAAATATAGAATAGAAAAATGACTATACACATAAAATTAATACCACAAATATAGTACAATAGAACAGTAGAGTGAGAGCTGTACACTTCTGTGTTATTGATCAGAGGTTAGAAACGAGAAGAGGTTCTATATTTAGAAAAAATATTATGGAAGATATAAATGCTGAGATAATGAGACAATCATTGACAGCAGTTCTTACATAGAATAGAATAGAAAAATAGAACAGAATAGTTTTTGATTTATCCCCCACTGGCAGAAATTCACCTGCCACAGCAGCATAGAAAAACTACAGACACATTAACAAAGTAATAGGAAACAATAGACAACAGCAGTGACATAATAGAATAAAATAAATATTTACATTATGTCCTAAATAAAAAGGAAGAAAAATATATTATTATTTGCAAATTAACTGTTAATTAAATACAATTATCAGATGAATAAAATGTATTTTTACTATTTGTTATGTTGATGTTGACCTATAGAATGAAATGAAAGAGCCAGAGCAAATTTCTCGGTGCAAAAAGGTTTGAAAACAATAGCAATGAGTCCAGATTGTATTAACATCAGCCAGTGATGCTAATTTTGTAAAGTCTTATTGCTGAGATGATATATATATATATATATATATATATATATAAAGGAATTCATGTTCATTCATGTTTGGTGTCATTAATGGTCTGTATCGTGATCATCCTGTCACTCACTTGTTTGAATGGATCTACCCATTCTTGTTGAGACGTCTGGCAGTTTTCTTTTTTCACAAGGGGAAAATGTGAGAATTATGTCCCAGGATAATGTTTGTCAGGAAGAAGATGAGTTGTCACAGCAAAGCAGTTAAAGTTTGTAATTGCATGTATACCAATAAGATGCAGGGGTCTTCAAATCAATGTGAGTTTTAATCTTCTCTGTAGGCGACAGTGATGTTGGAGGTTGGATTTGGTGCCTTTCTGATGGACTTGAACCACATAAAACTCCTTCAGACAGAAATGATTGTCATGAAGATGGACACTTGAATATTTCCAGGGTGAAAAGTTCACCATGACTTGCACCCTCAGAAGCTTCCAGTCACCCCTCAGTGGCGTCACATGGCGATTATCCCGCTCTGCCCGTTGCTCATTCCCGCACTCTTGCTGGACAGAAGGGGACATCTGGGATGACATTCTGAAGCAGATGCAAAGAGTCCATTACGGTTGCCCCCCCAGCTCCGGCGCCATATTTCCTCTGTCAGCGTAACCACGGCAATGAGATTCTAAGGGAGGTGACCAAGAGCTTGGCCTCGTCTACAGTGCAATCTGCTTTCAGGCCGGCAGATCAGACGTGGTGGCGCGGGCATACGCACTCACATGCTCGCCATATGGCCACGCTACATAATGAGGGTCATTAATGTGTCGGTGAAACGTGTGATTGACAGGTGGCGGGGGTGCTCTGAGTGGCAGGTCCATCCACAATCGAGAGAAGATAGAAATGAGGGAGTCACAGCCGCACAGGCAGAAGCACATCGGCACAGTTTATATGTGCCGGTGGCAATGTCAAAGCTTTTTACCTGGCATGACCGAGCCATCCGAATGAGACTCCTGATGAAATTGTTTGGATATTTATGTAAAAGTCTAAGAAGCTTTCCTGTCCTCCTTGCACTGCAATATTATTGATGCCATTTTAGTCCCGTCTGTTCTGCTTGGTTTGAAGTACTGTCATGGCTCAATATGATTATATTAGGCTTTTTTCCCCTGGCAAGAGCAGGGAGCGCTCTCTGAAGGCAGATACCTAGAAATATAGCCGATTTTCAAGGGACTTCAGTCTGTGCACCCAAACAGCTACGACTGAGAACAATCAGGAAGATGAATGGCAAACTAAGCCTCCTTCTGAACTACAGTTTTTACTAATGGAGTTCTTTGACAGCAACTCATACATTATAAGGACTGTTCCTACATTAGTAAACAGGTGGGGTAACAGAGCATAAATATATTGACTTTTGAGTCAAACTCTAAGCAAAAATATTGAACAGTTTAAAAGTGGCAATGGAGGCTCATTTAATCCTCGCAGACAAACTGAAAGGCTTATGACTCTTTAAATTAGAATCCATTCATTGTCAGATAGGAAAGCTTTGTTGCCACTGAGGCGACAGTTTCTTTGTTTCTTTTCTGACTCTAAGGACAAAGGAGAAAATAACAATTCATGAGGTGGCTGAAATATCTTCAGAAAAAGCTTTCGGATGGTGAGATTACATGTCGTTAGTGATGTGGGGATGAACTCAGCCTTTGTTTGGAGAGAACGAGTGTTGAAAAGAGAAGCCTTGAGTTGAACTTAAAGGAACTGCATTAAACAGCCTCTCTATTGATGGACAAATATTCAAATAAGTTTTTGCTGAAAGTTTAAACATTCCTGGCTCTGTCTTGTTCACAGTCGTTGCTCAACATTGTTATTACTTCTACAACATTTCCCTGGTTAAACCTCCTATATTAAAAAATGTGTCTCATATTGAATGCTTGTATTTCCGACTCTCAGCATACCAAGCACTGATAACTTTCCCTTAAATATTAGCCTCGCTGTTTATTGGAACGGCGAATCAATGCCTGTGCGAGTGTCTGGCTCGTGTTCCTGAACTTATTAGGCTGCATCTGTTATGGCAAGTGGCAGACTGATGTTTTAAAACGTTTACAGACGCAGAAAAAAATGATTGAGCTGTAATAAATCATATTACTTAAGGCTATGTGGGAAATAAATAGCTGCTTCAGTGATTATACACAGCCAAATTCATGTTTCTTCTTGTCAATTTGCAGAAAAATTGGACGGCTCTTAAAAAAATAAACAGGAGGGAAAAAAAAAATCAATACCCCAACAAATATTGGGCTGCACTTGAATTATTGGACCATTTCAATCTGGCAGCCACTTTTCTCAAGTTTTACAGTGTTTTTAACTTTATTTTATGACAGAGGAATGCTTTAAAAGCGCTGACTTCTCTCCTCTAACATGTGGTTGTAGTGGAGAGGCTTTCCTCATAATATAATGACATCCTTAGAGGTGTGTTTTTAGGTTGTCAGTCATCCAGATTGAGGTGAATCAAAAGAGCAAAAAATAGTCAAATGTACTTAGTTTAGGTTTTTTGAAGATGTTTCACCTTGTTCTGTTGAACTGAAGATCCTTTTGGTCTTTTTGATAAAGTCAGAGTTTTTTATTTATAGAAAAGAACAACAACTATTAATTTGATAAACTTAACTGATCACTACCTCTATGTTATCAAGTATATAGTTCAGAAAATTAAATTATTCGGAATTTACGGATGGTAAAGCATCACCTATTTAATCCTGATAATTAATGCAGAAACAATCTGAATTTATTTTAAAGGAATAGTTTCTCTACTAGATGAAAAGATCAAATCCACTCTTACAACTGGAGACGTGTAGTTAATATGAAGCTACAATTAGCTTAGCACAAAGACTGGGAACAGCAACTTGTCGTAGTTGTGAGGTTGCCAGGCAACCAGTAGAGATTCCAGGAAGTCACACTTTTGGTTTTCGTATGCAAGTTGCGTGCTAATTAATGAGCTTCTGAGATGCTGGCAGGCATATTTTTGTTACCTTCTGACAGACCCATGCTAGCTGTCTTCATGCCAAGTTCAGCTACCTCCATGTAGCGTCATAATTAACCAACAAGTGTGAGAATTGTTTCAATCCTCTCATTTAATCTTCTCAATTTTCTGCAAGAAAGCAAATACATAGGTTTCACAAAAGGTCTGACTATTTCTTTAAATGACCAGATTGTAGCATTTGACCAGATTGTAGGGGATCTATGGGCATAATGAAATATAATCTTAATAAGTATAATGACATGAAAATATGAATTGTGTGTTTTCACTGCCGTAGAATAAGCTAGTTATCTACATACAGATGTGCTGTTTCCACCATAGAGCAGACAAACTAAACACTGGCTGTAGATGGGGCCATTAGCATCTCAACCTCACTGCTAGGTGCAGCCAAATCTTACACACTGCACCTTTAAGAACTGTATTTAAAAAATCAGCAAAGTCTTGAAAGTTACTTTTCAAAATGGCTTCCCAGATTATTTTTATGCCAGGGTCTTCACTGGAAGGTCATATCAAGGTGGCAGGTTTTCAAGATCATCAAAATGATTCTAATTTAACTTAAATTCCATTTGCCCCCAAGTAGAAGTGGCCTGTTGAGGTGTTTATTGATTGCCAGACAATTGCAGGGCCGAGTTAAGTTGCAAAGCTCAGGTCCCAGCATGTGGGGGAGCATGATTGACATTTCCAAAGAACTCTAGAGCCGCAGCCAGAGCCTAAAAGCTGCCGGATTTCCAGCTGTGCATGCGACCCCCTTGAATGCCCATCAATGATGAGGCTGCGTGTGTTCCACCCACATTAGGTGTCCCCTGCTGTCGTGGAGATATTAACAAGGCAGGGTGTGCCCCGTCCTCTGCCCTCAAACTCTTGTTGACTGCTTACTACGCCCTCTCCTTGCACTTCCTGCAAAGAGGTGATGGGTATTTGTGGCGTTGTTGCCTCGAGGCTCCGAACAGTAACAAATCCCTAACACGTGCTTTCCAATCTTACAGTGATTGCAGACTTTGTTTTTCCTGCTGTGATTTTTTAAAAGTAGAAAGTTAAAAGGTGTATTTATATGTAGCTACCTGGTGACAACAAGTATGCTCTCACACTCTCACTGGTTCCCACTGAATACAGTTCAGTGTAGACTGTCATTTAGCTGATTGAACACATGAAATGAGTTCAAGACACAGACCTCACCCCCACAAAGTCAACCTGATGCCCAAAGTCTTTTTGTTTTTCACTTTGTCTGACTGCCTGTGGGGAAATTAACTGATGAGATCATGCTGGCAACAGGGTTGCTATAGAAACTTCACATGTAAGACTTAGGCTGAAGTTTGTCACCAGAGAGAAAACAGGAGACAAAGAGATTGTCTGGACTGAATGCTCACAAATACTCTGCTCATATTGATCAGATGTTCTGTTACTGGCCCCTTGTGGTTCAGGTCAGGAATAATACTGCAGTATCACAAGTGTGGATATACTGTATGACACCGCTCTACTATGCTGTATATAGTGTGGAGGAAAGATTATGTGAAAGTTGTAGCAGTTTTTTTTGTTTTTTTTTTCTTTTACTAGTCCAGCTTTGGGAACATAAACTTTTATTCTGCTGGGAAATCTATACGATGATTCTGTGACATAACCAATGCATTAAGGTTTATGTGGAACTCTTAAATGTAGTTTATATTGCTGGTGATTTAGCAGGACATGCTGTACTTACTGCACATGCCAACAAAGCAGAGATACACTTCCCATAAGGACAGATTGTTTTTTTTCCCCCCTACTTTAAAGACAGGAGCGTTTAAATCCTTCATTACTGTGATTGAAAACAAATGGATAACTCTATCACATTTAATGGAGCAAGGAAAAGAAATTGGACTATTCTTTAACAGCCTTCCTTTAAATTACATTACTTACATTCTTTATAAAAATCTATTTTCAGTTTAAGACCAGTTGAGGAGAAGATGTACCTGTAGAGAGGGGAGATTAAAAGTGATTAAGTGGCGAAATTCATTTATAGCTGCAACAGTTGCGCAGGCTCTGGCCCTGATTTATGACTGTCAGAGCCCATCTTAATTTCAGTCTGGGACACATGAGATGAGCGTCAGCGCTAGTCAGGCTCCGGGCTCTGACAGGAGAGTTGCTGCACCGTCTCCCATCTCTCACTCTTGCCTCCCACCACTCTTGATCGTCCTCTTTCTTACCTCCCTCTGTCTTCCTGTGTGACGTTTAGAGGAGAGGAGTGAGTGTTGTCATGCTGAGCCAGTCTTGCACATCTATATCAAGCATCAATGCCCTCTGGAAAGGTGTTTTAGGGAGAAGAGAGAGTTTTTCAGCATGTTTCTGCCCATCCTCATCTTCCCATGTAGACGCTGCCAGTGGGTACAAGTAACTGTGCATAGGGAGTGCATGTTCACAGGAATACATCGTGACATTTTCAAAGCCAGATGCTGCCAATTTGAGACTGTCATGGAGACGCACTCTCCCCTGCTCCTTTCTTCACATCGTAAACAACTGCGCCAAACTCTCTCCACCTCTGTTTGTAGTCGGTGCCTCACTTGGATTCAGGCTTTCTCAGAATAAACTGAACCCAGAGTTGTGTGGAGTTGAAGTTGAGCGCGAGAGACAGAAAGTTGGAATGTCACCTTCTGCTCCTTGGCATCTCGACTGGGAGGGCAATGGAAAGTGCAATGGGGCACAGTGGGGGCCCCTCTGAACCTTAGCCTCAGGACAGATGGCAGGTTTGGACCCTTGGACCTGCTAATGAGCGGGTCGTGCCAAGCAGTGTAGGACACGGGGACATAGGTTAGGTTGCTCCATCAAAGCCGTGACCTGCCATGTCAGAGGGTGATGCCACGCCCATCCGCCTGGCTGTTAATATGCAGTACAGCAGCTAATTCTGAAAAAAAATAACACTACTTTCTAAAGCAATACATGGGACTGCCAGACTGTTGGAAGTAGTAATGTCGCCTCATAGATCGGGCACATCCTGAAAACAGGAGCTTAGTTGGTGGCATTAGAGGATGTGAGCGAAACTGCAGATTATTTATAATAGAGAAAACATTGGCTAAGTACACCTCACACTATGCCGTACATCATCAAAGTGCAGATATTTATGTTTTACGACAGTCGGAAATAATTTATTTTGCATGAAAATGGCCCCTTGATTTGTCTAACTCAATTGCTGAAGCCTCTGATTTGTTTCAGCAGCATTTCTGATGAGATGTTTGCATGTGGATTTTGTCCCACACCTTAGAAAATAGTCCCTTCAGGGACGGCAGGAGGAATGATCACATCCCCCACTGACTCTTCAATAAGTATGTGAGTAGTGTATCAGCATGGGCTTCACAGCCTGTCCTCTGAGGCACTGAAAGCTACAGTAAGGAAAAGGAATAGCTCAGCGAATATATATATTTTCTTTGAGAGAAGCTTTGCAGAAAGCAATCCCTAAATGGACAGTCAGAAGAAAACTGGCCACAGACTGTTGGTATTTCACAGAATTACTGTTTTCCCATTCTGAACTTTACCTGCTACTGATCTGGATATATACTTGATTTTGCCATTTTGTACCATTTCTGTGTGAAAAGCAGAAAAGTGTGTAAACACCACAGGGAATATCTCTACAAGAAATCATCTTCACACCTTGGACATCTGCATTTTACACTTTTGATGGGCCTCAAAATTGAAACTATGATTAGGTGCAGAATCACATTATTTCTTAGTGACCTTCATTTTGACCCATGTAATCTGTCAATATGTTATACTGTAAATATGCAGATTTATTGTGTTTTTCTGTCAGCTACATATGCAAATTTCTAATCTGCAATTCTGATTGGTAAAAAAAAAATCAAGATGGGCTATTTCAGGTCCAACTAGAGACAAAATCCTCTTTGCTTGCCTTCGTTTTCGAGGCCTTTTATTTTCACTGTGAAGCGAATTCATGATCTGCATTCATATCCGCCCCAGATATTGATCTGAGTGTTGGGCTCAGATATAGAGCTGTTTTATCTGAGCTAACACTTCAGCTCCACTGTGAAGAATAGTGTGAAACAGCTAATATTGGTGGGAATAGACAGGCTGCATCCTGGGAGCTCATTTGTAAAGAGTACAGGTGTAAGGCGGGAGAGAAGAGACAGGTAGGAACTTGTGATGGATGATGAGGGTACACAGTGGACCAGTGACAGGAGAACATCAATAGTTAAAGCATCAGTGATGTATTGCGTTTTGTAGTTCTACAGTTGAAGTTGAAAGTAGTTTGGGGATTGCAGCAGCCCACACCCAGCGCTTTGCTTTGTCATATTTAGGAGGCGTGATGCTTTTGAAACGTTATTGTCAGGAATAATCAGTCATCACCCTGCTCACTGGAGGGTTTTTTTTTTTCGTTCCTCCAACCAAACAGCTGAAGGGCGGCTGATAGACAGTGCATGACAGACCCAGACCCTGTCTATTTGATATTCCTCTATGTGAGTTTATGTGTGTGTCCTGTTTCATTTTTGCAGAGCATGCAAACTCCTTCAGCACCAATGACCTGCTTTACCTTTCCAGCCATTATTAAGGGTGGGGACAAATATGTGCTCCATCCTCCATCTTAATATGTAAGCTTTATATATTTATTCCCTTGTTGACAAAATCGTGATTGTACCAACTGCCTGTCATATTCACTGATATTTGTCTGTAAAGATTCTCAGTTGACCAGGTCAAAGTCCTCCTCAGTTCAGAAGAAGAGAGCAAAAAACTTCAAGCAAAGTCCAGCTGACTCTTTTTTTGCTCTTTGGATTCATAATATTATTTTTCTAATTCTATATGAGGGCAGCTGTTGTGTTTTCCTTTTTATGAAATGAAAGAATCAAACAATACATGCCACGTGAATTTCTGCTTTTTTAATGTCTCAGCATATATAACAGTCAGATGATACATATCATGTTCATATGTGCTTATTTGTCTATGTTTTTTTTTATGTCAACTAACCCATGGAATAAAAGTGTTACTGAATCTAGTATTTAATGACAGAAATACCACCACTGCTACCACTGTAGACAGCAGTGAGATGGTATGGTGCTTTGAGCTCAATGCTAAATATCAGCATGCTATCATGCTCACAGTGACAATGCTGATGTTTAGCAGCTATAATACACCGTTTAGTTTAGCATGGTAGCAACATTTGCACTAAACACACACACTGAAGCTGAAGACATCCATGATGTAAGCCAAATAATTTACACAAATATCTGCTTTCTGTTAAAAATGTTTCAGTTCAAACTTCAGTGATGATTGAAGTCATGTCAGGCTCAGTTTTAAAGAACAGCAAATCGTCCCCTGTGAGGTTTATTTGTCATTCCATGAGTCAGCCACAGTCAGTACAGAAATTCAATTACAGTTACATTTTGCTTGAAATTGTTCTCCAGTCGTTTTGTGTGAACAAAAAAAAAAAGATTGGGAAGTTAATATTGAGCACAGAGGGACTTTAATATCCACCCCATCGACCTCCTTCTGCAGAGCATCATTTGATAAAAATAATCATTCTCTTCTCCTCTAAAAGAGGAATCATAACATCTGTGTGATTCAGGTTTTTAACATACACACAATCACCTATGTTTACCATTTTAAATTCATTTAAACAACACCTATCGTAGCGGTCCATGATTGTCACAACATGACATCATACTCAGGCTGAACTCAAGTCAGCCGCTGCATCACTGTTTCTGGGCAGCAGAAACTCTCTCTCTCTCTCTCTCTCTCTCTCTCTCTCTCTCTCTCTCTCTCTTCTGCGATGAAACAGTGCCATCTATGGTAATGCTTTGTGTAATAATCCAGGCAAACACCTCTTAATCCATATTTCCCTCTATAGGGAAAGGATATATATATATATATATATATATAGTGCATCATGACAAATGTGACCAGATTCAGATTTCCTTCTAGAAAGCCTTTAAGAGATAGAGTGAGGGGAGAAAATGCTCCAAAAATTAGTCATGGGTAAATCCAGGGCTTATGTGACTGTAAATATCCTTCTGACAGTTGGGAATGGTGCTAATATGTCAGGCTTGGCTGCTGTCATTCATACTTAAAGGTTGCTACAAAGACTTGTCCCTTCAGATCTGCCTTTGGATGCATCAAACTTCGGTTTTCTCCAGCGTTCCTGCTTGTGAATTTTTAGACTACACATTATATTTGATGGTCCATGTTTTATCAAGTAAATCCTGATGATGTTTTTAGGCAGATATGTTGTGATATATCCTAACAACTACCATTAACCGTTACAGCAAGGATTTACTGAGTATATTATTTTACGAAGAGAAGAACATATTTGTCTGTGTGTTGTTGCTATTTTACAGGACAGTGAGCCAAGTTACACAGAACATTTTTTATTCCATTGGCATTTAAAAACATATTTTTCTTCCTTTGTTATTTAGTACATAATGTAAATATTTATTCTGTTATTATTACTTATTCTATTATGTCTTTGCTGTTGTCATTACTGTAGTTTTACTTTATGCTGCTGCGGCGGGTGAATTTCCCCCAGTGGGGGATCAATAAAAAAAGTCTTCTATTTTATTCTGATATATGCATGCTTAGCACATGGAAATATTCCTTTACAGTTTATAATACATTTCCCTTGACATATTTCGAGAATTGAACGCAGTCACTGACTACATCGCTGAATGGAGTATCTTGTAACAGTGGTGAAAACAAATTATATCCCATCAGCCTCAGCTGTACTCTGTGTTTAGTGATAATTAGCAAATTAACATGTTGGCATGCTAATCTGAGGTGATGGACATGGTAAATATAGAAACATCAGTATACTGTATATTAGCATTGTGTACAGTCATTGTGGTAGTGTGCAGATGTAGCAGAACAACCAGTATGGCTGCGCACACTAATTCTGTTGCACTGGCCATTTAACAAACAAAGGCCTTCATTTGACAGGAAATGTGTCATATTGATGCATTGAGGTGTCTCTACTCTCAAACAAGTTTTGTCCTTCATTTCAGGTAACCTCACTTTTGTTCCGGTAACATTGCTCTGATTTGGGTGAAGAAGAAGAAGACAGCCAGGTGGTAAGTATAGCCTCAGACAATCCCAGAGCAAGCAGATAGATCTCATCTCTCTTTATTTCTTTTCTCCATTAAATGAGAAATGTATGGGCCCAACCTAGACCGCGTGTCCTGGGAATGAACCAGTGCCCGAGGATTGTGGGAGGCTAAGGGTTGGCCCTCGAGGGCCAAGAGCCTGTCAGTTTCCTTCCCAGTCTTAGCCCTCAATTACTGAATCAAAGGCGAGAGGAAGACCAAATCCCATCCTGTGCCTGGTCCTCACCTCACCCTGTTAGACCCGACAGGCTCTCTCTCCCTTCTTGTTCGCTCTCTCTAACTCGAATGCACACGGAGCTGCGCTCCTGGGAACTTTGCAAGCGAGCTGCTGGCTGTTCTTCAAAGTTCATTGCTCTTTCTCAGCAGGAGTGCAGACGGGGTGACTTTCCGATATCCTTTTACCCACACACTCCTTTACATGTTGCTTATTTCCTAAGCTGCTCCCACGTGAAAGTGTGCAGATGAGACGTGTCAGTGTCGTTTTCATCCCTCTGCCGCCGCGTTATCTCACCGCCTGTCCTGTGAAGAAATGCAATTTTTTATCTTATTATTTAGTAAACAATTTCAAGGCTTATAGCATGAGTAGTGAGAGGCTTATCCCAGTAGAAAACTACTGCAGTGACAGCTGGAATATGAATATGACTGACATCACTTGACTGGCTTATGGAAAATGCACACCAGCTGTGAAAAAAAGCCTTTTTTTTTCTATTTCTGGGGTACACCATAGACTCAAGACGGATGTTCTCCAGATGATTTGATGAAGTGTGGATTTTTCTCCAACTCGGTTAAATTTTTAAAAGTCGTGTTTTTCTAAAAGTTAACATTAACCTTCATCAAGAATAAAATCTGTTAATGTGTATTAATTAATACCAGTAAAAATCCATGAATTTTAATGAGTAGTATTTCCTGTGAAGTAAATGAGGAGGAAATAATGACAACATGAAACAACACTCTAGCAAAACTATGCTTCAGTATTGAGCTTGACAGCTCATTCTTGCCCTTGGAAACAGTAATTGAGCAAACAAAAATCTCTATTCAAGGTCCACTGACTTGCTTGTTGTGGAGTTTTAAACCATATCAGACATTCCTCATCAGCATCATTGATTTTGCTCAGTTGCCGTGGACATTTGGATGAGGAAACTTGCCGTCATCCTGCAGTTCACCTCTCATCCATGTGAACATAAAAGTTTAGCATGACAGTTTATTTTTGGCCTTAAAGTTGCAATTCTTAATATTTCTGTCCTGGTTGATTTACCAAGATTGATAACACAACAAAAACTCCTTGATCAGCTACTTTATGAGAAATATAACCAAAAATCACTCCGCATCATTTCCTGTTAAACTGCCATGCAGAGGCAGCAATGGCAAACTTTAAAAAGGATGTAATTACAGTACATGTAAAAATGCAGTCTATTGTCAACAAAATGCATCCGTAAGCTGCGTCAAAGTCAGGGTTTGATTCCATGAAAATCTTAGGATTAGAATAACTCCACTGATGAGATGAGTTGTTATGCATAGTTAAACATTTACATTTTTTGTCAACTGATTCAACGGTATTATTATTTTTTGTTAAATTTTTTTTATTGTACATTATTAACTTAACGGAACTGTTTTAAACATTTCGAGGAATCTATTAGCAGAAATGGATGTAATATTTATTATAGTGTATAAGGATTGTTGAGTTTTTTCGTTAGCTTACAGTTAGCTCTTCCATCAGTGCCACCAGATCTTACACACGACACCTTTAATTTATGATATTCATTTAGACTTTCTTCAGTACCCTACAGGATATTTTAATTATTCATTTATTGGTACTCCAAGAAGGCCAAAATCGAAGTGGCGTCAACTACTTCTACTTATATACTCTTCATTCACTCTTTATCTTGGAAATGTTCCTTGGGCAGTAGCATCTGCCAGACTTTGAATCATGATGATCCCTCGAAGCTCCTTGTTCATCTTATTCCAACAAGGTTGCACACTTGGCGCACTTTAACATGTCTAATTCAAACCTCAGTGGGCTCATGAATATTTTAAATATGCCTGCCGTATAATATACACTGACTAGTACAACCATGTACGAGTGATTCTCTCTTCCTGTTTTGCCTTTGAATCCCACCTTAATCCTTAAAAAAAAAACACTCAGCAGTGACTGCTCTTCTTGATGAGCTTCAGTGCAATTAATAGATTTTTAATAGACAACTCTGGCTGTCATTACTCAAGACAACAACTGTGTACACACCGGCCTTGTTTTTGCAGTCCTCTAACAAGCTGCCTAGCAGCACCGTGGAGGAAAGCTGCTGCTTAAGTGAGAACAATTGATATTTACGTTAACAACATGCTGAATGAAGGAAGCGGGATGTGCTGTTGTGCTGCGATCCTGAGCCAGGAAGAGAGTGATTAGTTCTTCTCTGCCATTATTCACTGCTTTTATGTGGTGCTATCACTTCTGTTTTTAAGGAGAAGATTTAAATCCATTGAATGTGAATATATTGCCAATATGTGCAACATATGCTGTCTTCTATAATCATTAATGGTTTCAGGGTTATGTCCAACTATTTGTCTTTTTAATGCAACGCGGGCTCCTTCGTCATCCCTGTAAATACAAGCAAACGTCAAGGCATTACATCTGCATGTGTAAAATTGTTTCACCTCAATTTCATTAATGTCCCATGAAAATAATTATAATACTGTGAACATTAATTAACTGAGGAAGTATTAGCAATGTCAGCCATAACTATTAATTTTATTTATTATTACTATTGACCTGCCAGTCTCAAATGTTACAGTGCTGGAAACTAGAACCAGGTTATTTAAAGAGAGGAAGCTAATGCTTCTTGTTCAAAAGGAAGCACTTGAAAGTGAAAAGAGAAGAAAGTGAAAAGAGAAGAATAAGAAGAATAAAAAATGTTAGATTCTGTTCATAATTTTACAACTACTAATAACTAATACGTCAGTTGAATTTAATTGGTGACAACCGTCATCCTGCTGCGCAAAGCTGTGTGAGGATAATTGAAGCTTATAAAGCAAAGTGCTGCTTCCCGAAAGCATAGTTAGGGACTCTGGACAGCCATTGGAGTGAGCTGAATTAAAACGCCTGCTTGCAGAGATATTTCTGCTTCATCTCTTCACTTTTACTGTGGAGCTGCTGCGACCCTTTGGCCACAGGAGAGTTCTCTCTGGAGGGAATTATATTAAGGTGTCTCAATGTCAATAGTCTCTTGAGACTATTGACATTTTTGCTGCCACTTTAAGTTGTGTCAGGTTGGTCAATCAACTTCCAGTTTGTGCTGCAGTACTCCTGGATCACTATAAGTGGCTTGCTTTTTTTGCTTTTCACACAGTGAAAGTGGACATCATGTTGTCTCAGCAATCAGGAGTGCCAGAGGAACAACAAACGGATGTCAAATATAGTATCTTTAAAGGGATAAGGTGGCATCTAGTGGTGTGATTGCAGATTGTGAACTACTAATTTCTCCTTCTGTGAACCACTGGTTGCAAAACTGTGATAAACTGTAGGGATGGTGTCTGAGCATTACCACATTAAAATGAAAAAGGCCACTTTGCTACAGTACAAACATGATGGTGCAACATGGCGGACTGAAGAGCACAGTAGATATGAAGGGCTCATTATGACTGACCTCTTCTGTGTTTCAGGTGGTTATACACTAAATAAAACATAATGATTAATATTACATTTTTGCTAAGATGCCCCAAATGTCACATACATACACATTGTTCATTTTGCAGTTTATATGACTACAGGAACTATCTTCAGATCTGGACTAAAACTAGCCACATGCACTGAGACTGATCTGACCTCACAGTGGTAGAGTGAGTGAATAACTGGCAATAAAGACAGTATTTAAAGGAAAGCGTTATCTGAGGCTGTGTCAGGTGTGTGTCAAGAGAATTGTGGTAAAATGCACAGCTCCTCTGTGTCTCAGCTGGCAAAGAAGTTGTTAATCCACGCTAGATAATCACACTGTCAATATGTGTTGATTTGTCAAGGACAGGTGTTGATTGTCTGTTTACACACAGAACCTGAATGGCTTCAAAAAAAAGGTTTTCTGAAGTGCTGAAATGAGCGAATGTGATCATTTAAATGAGCACTAGAATAGGGTTAATTTATACCGCAAGTTAAATTAACTCTGATTTTCTCTGACTCAATTGGCTTGAAAATGTCTCATCACTTCAGCAATCTGTAATCTATGATTCAAACAGTCCAAACAGAAGAATGTTGTTGTCGTTGTCTCGTATGTTGAGTTTTTATCATTTAGTTTCTTACCTAATTAAATGTTATTTTTTTTTCCTCCTCTCAAGCTTTTTAATCTCACTTTCAGTTAGTCAAATGTGATTTTCTGCGATACTTGCAACTAAACTCAGTCAAATGAAAAACAAGCAAAATTTCAACTCACTGCCAATGTCTTAATTCGCCGCTTATATAGCCTTGATGCCAAAGCTGTAATCATGAACCACAAGAAATATGAAGAACTTTGTGTCACTAGACACTGAACCATTTATGTTTTTATTTAAATTTATCAACTAATCAATAACTGGATTGAATAACTGATTCTGAATAGCATAATTTTAAATTGAATTTATTAGTTTGGCAATGAATTCCAATTATCTTCAGTGTAATATTATGAAGTCCTCTCCATCATAGACTGTATATAAATATACTCTCTGTGTGCTCTATCCAGTTCCCTGAGGTCGAGGGAGATCAATCGAGTGCAGATTCACAGAACTCCTTCTCGACCAGCCAGTGTTTGGACCAGCCTGACTGTGTATGGCAAGCCCTTTTAACATTTAATCGAACCACACTCCTATCTGTAATTACATTTTACATATCCATAATGGTATTTCTCCTAGTCAAAATGTGATTTTGACTAGTCAGAATGGTCATTAAAGATATCTGCAATAACATTCTGACTAGTAGAAATGTTATTTTAAGATATCTACAGCTTTGATTGTACTAGTCAGAATTACATTTTAGAAAAAAATGTAAGTGGTCATTTTAACGTTTAAAAGCTAGACTGGATATGTATTGCAGATATCTGTAATTCAATTCTTCCTAGTCAAAAAGAACATTTCAGATATCCACTATGACATTCTTTCTAGGATGTCACTTCTGCCATCCATGTGTATTGGGCTTTCAATTTCCACAATTTCTTTCTGGATATCTGCTTGAATTCTTACGACGAAAAACTCCCATTTCAGATATCTTCAGTCCAATTGTTACTAGTCATAATTTTCATTTCAGATATCCAAAAAAAAAACAGATATCAACAATACATTTATGGATATCTGCAATTGTATTGTTGTGAATTCTGGCTATCCATAATGACATTTTTACAAGTCACAATGTATTTTGGATATTCAAAATTACATTCAGCATATGTGGAATAGTTTACCTTTTTCTTACTTTTTTGACAGTTCAAAATTTGACATTTTTTGACTTTTTTGACATATGCCGTTTTTCATGAGTTTTCATGCCGTTTTTTCAACTTGTTAAATAAAACTTTTTACAATTTTTTCTAATAAATTATACCTGCATTCAGTGAGCTATAATAAGACCTTTTGTTTACTTTTTTTTTAATATAAAATTAGACATTCTGATGAGAATAATTGTTTTGAACAGCAGCACTGTGTCTTCTCTCACCTGTCCTGTAGGACTGAGATACTGTCTCGATGCTGGGAGGTGTTACACAGAGATCATCCATCATCACCAGGACCTCAGGTGGGAGCTGAACATCAGCCCAGCAGATGATGTACTTCATCAACAACAACAATTACATTTTTTTTAAATTTTATTTTTGATTGACATATTTATGACGTATTTTACTTATCAGCATAGAAATTTACATTTGATTCACACAAAAACATATAATATATGGGAGAATGGCAATTCGTTGGGAGGAAAGCAGATCACCCAGGAAATAGATCACCTATATTTTACCCAAACCCTCCCAAAAAGTGTGAACTTTTAAACCCTTCCCTCTGGACCTGTTTCCTTTCTGCAAGGTCTCCCTCTGGCTCTTCAGGTCCTTTTTTCAGCTTCCAGAGCTCTTTTTCTCCTGTTGGACATCCTGGAGCTCCTGGTGTTGGTTTGGTTCAGGGCTTGGTTCTCTGATTTGAGCTTGTTGATCTTGTCCATCACCATCTGCTCTTCAGAGACCTTTTTTCCAGCTCACACAGTTGGTTCTGCAGAGTTCTGTTCAGGCTGGTCAGATTTTTGTTTAGGTCTTCAAGGGTTTGTTTGGCCCCTGCAGCTCAGTCACCACTGTGAGTCTGTTGTCTGGATCTGCCCTGTCACTGTGTCGTTCTGCAGCTTCAGAGCCTCTGTCTGCTCCTGCATGGTGTCATATTTTGGCTTCCAATCTTCGGCAGCCTGAAGCTTGGTGGAGATGTTGCAGTGAGTTTTGCACAGGATCCTGTTTTCGTTCTGCAGTGTTACCTCATCAGCCTGCAGCGCTGGGTAGCTGTCCTTATAGAAAGCCTGAAGCGTGAGCTTTTTATCGGCGTCCTGGATTTGCTGCCTCAGATTGTCATTTTCTGTTCTCAGAGCATTCGTACCGTCCTTCGTTTACTGGTAGACGGCAGTCAAGTGCTTCACCTGCTTGCGTCTCTTTTCCAGACCCTGGAGTTTCTGCTTCAGAACCTCATTTTCACGACCCAGACCACTAGCTGTGGTTTTAATTATGCTCATCTTTTCTCTCAGAGCATCTTCTTGCTGGAGGTATTCATGCAGCTCCTTGACCTCTTGTCTCAAAGCCTCCTTCTTCTTCCAGAACCTTAATGTGTAATGTGTAATCCAGGATCTGTTGGTCTAGAGCTCCATTCTGCTGATGGAACACCTTCTTTTCGGCCACGGCGGTGTTGTGCAGCTCCTCCAGAGTTTGGACATGCTGCGCCTCTCGTTGAGCTGCAGCAGGATGGCTTTGTTGTCAGAGATCATGGCTTTGTGCAAAGCTCTCTCCTTGTGGAGGTCTTCTCTCAATGCCTGGATCTCATTTTGCAAAGCCTCATTCTCCAGGCTAAATGGAACTTCCTGAGCCTTCACAGTGTTGTAGGCTTCCTGCACAGCATTGACCTGCTGCTTTGTCTCCTTCGTCAGATTTCACAGTTGTGTACCTTTCTATCAACTCCTCTTTCTGAGCCTTTGCAGAATCATAATGCTCCTTCCACACTTTGCCCTCCTCCAGCCTCTCCTGGAGCTGCAGCCTGTCTTTCACGAGGCTGTGATTGTGAAGTCTCATTTCTTCAACTTCCTGTTTGGTTCTAGCGCATGCGTCCCTCACTGTTGTGATGAGACACCTCCTGCTGCATACGCTCCACCTCTTCCTTCAGCTTATCCTGCCTTCTTGTCTCACATTCAAATGCTAGCTGCAGGTATTCAACTCTCTGAACATCCCTCTGCACCACCTCAATTTGTTCCCTCAGAGCTTCAGACTGACTCTCCAACTCCTGGTTCTCTGCTTTCGCTTGTTTGCAGAGACAACAGTCATGTGGTTCTTGAACTTGTCAAGAAGCTCCCTCGCTGACCTCTGAAGGGTGTTGTGTTCCATCCTTGCAGCAGATTTTGTGAATCTGTAGAGTCTGAGCTTTCAGCTGCTGGTTCAAGGTCTTCAGATTCTCCTCCACAACATTATAATCGTTATTATGGTGGCCGTCAGATGACTCACCTGTACGATAATTATTTGGTTTGCCATACAATAATTAAAAAAAAAAAAAAAAAAAAATCATTGCTATAACTCTGACCTGACTGATGGACTTTATACTGTATTTTTACCTGTTTTACAACTGGACACTCAATACAGGTATGATTAGTCAGAAATTTATAAATTACTTTCTTTATAAATTACCTGTGACTCTGTATGTTAGAGAGAGCGTGGGGTAATCTGTTTTGGTTTTTTTTGGGGGGGGGGAGTGTGAGACATTCACATTTGTTGTAATTAGCAGAATAATCTTGTGTTCTCAGGCATAATATGCACAATTTCAGTTGTAGCCAATGGAGGGCAGAGTGAGACTGTGTGCTGTCATTCATTCTGAGGAGAGCAACTGAACAACAGCACGTCAGCATGTGAGGTTTGTGACAGTCTATGTTAATGGTTTTATACAACAGAAACTTACCTGAACGTTGCTAGCAGGTTAGCTACTGTATGTGATGCTAACCACCGTGTCATATCTGAGGTCTGAATTTGTCTGTATAGGCACAATGGCTGTGATGAAATGTATGAGGAACTTTCACGAAATGTATGTGGTTTATGACAGTAGATGCTATTAAATGTTAAAACGGCTTGCCATACTTTTTTTTTTCTTTTAGGTGTGAACTTTATTTAAGTATACATTTTACAAATTATGTCAAACTAATACATAGCACAGTTCATAAGAGCTGTTTCACGGATACAAAAACAAAAAAATCAGTAAGTTGAATTGTGCAATTACAAAATACATGTCAGAGACCTCAGTTAAAGTAGTAATAAATAATCATAAAAACAAAAAAAAATAAATAATACAGTATCATTATGTCAACACAAATATATGTAATAATCTTTACAATTCTAAATTTCATAAATTGCCAGAGGGTACATCAAATATCTTTTCATAGTTATCTAAAAATTGTGTATTCTTTTTATTTTTAACCAGGGCTATGGATTTATATAGTGAGTTAAATTCAATGAAAAAATACTGGTGTGGAATCGGCTACTGACGTCACGGTACGTCATCGTGGGTTAGATTCCGCTCGAGAGGGGTAAACGCCACGGTAAAGCGCGTGACGAACATGGACGTGGTAAGAACATTTTCTATATATTTTAGTGACATTTTGACTGTTTAACTGATGCTATCATCATCATTATTACTACTATTATTTTATATTATAGCTGAGGGGTAGAAGTGTCTCGCTCAGGCAGCAAACAATGGCTGTTGTAGTGTGTTAGCATATTAGCCTGTTAGCATGTGAAGACAAGCTTGTCAGACAAGCTAGTGAATGACTGTTCAGCTCCATTCAGACTCGGAGTATAAAGGCAACAAACGGACAGGATACTGACCTTGCCTCAACTTTTTAGCCCACAGTCAATCAATTATTAATTTTTACAGAGTGGTGTTTAGCCAGCTGGCGTTATGCTAGCATATAAGGCCGTCCTGTATTGCCAACCGCACAGGTGTGTCATTGGTTAAAAATGGCGACTGAGCAACGTCAACAATCGGGCCACACAGTGTCATGGTAGCTGGTCACACAGATAAAGAACAGATGTTAAGCTCCACCGTTGTCTCGTGTTTCCTCCATAGAACATTAGAGCTCCCTTGTTGAATAAGGGTTAGATGTTATGTGAATAAAATTATTACATTTCTTATATTTTCTTAATCAGTGAAATCATATCCATCAACTCTTGCTACTTATTAGGATGGGTATATAGATCATATTTAGTTATAATGTTATAGAACACAATTAAATCCTCAATGATGGACAAAACATAAGGAACACGGTTGTGAAATTTCCAAAATAAAATGAATAGTCCAAGCTATTGTCCTATTCAGACCAGCCTTAGAATCTGAGTGTCTGAGTGACCATTTGTGATCCAGTCTCACTTCCCTGCTTTGCAAATAAACACATTTGCAAGTAAACATATGACTAATACCAGCACCATTAAACAATTACAATATTAGGTGAATATCAGTAGTCGTGTTATACATGTTCCTGAATTTAGGTGCATTTTATGACCATAAACATATAAGGTTATTGCCTACTAGCAGTTCTCTGTGACCCTGAGACCCTACAATAAAGTATGAATAAAACTGTGTCGTTCTATATTGTAAGAATTATCTTTTCTTTCCCATTTTTTTCATGAAATCCATGTCCTTTTTCACCAGATGTAACATGATTCGGGCATCATTGGTGGTTTTTCCAGGAAGGTAAGTCTCTTACTGTAACAAAGTGCATATTAATCATCAAGCCTTTTACGTTGCTTCTCACTTTTTTGGCGAGCGCTGCTTCATTCTTGTCAATTTGGGTGGGTTGTATGAGCAAATGTAAGAACTGAAGTGTGTGTGTTTGTTGCAGCATGTCTCACAGTAGAATGTGAAGTGACCATGACAGTATTATCTGGTGGTGGCACGTCATTTTTAGGGATGCACCAATCTGTTATCGGTACAGACGTTGAAGAACATTCTAGATTGAGTATTGTTACAGTGGGCCTGATCCATAGGGGCAGATCTATTCAGTGTAATTCTATGCCATGCTTTGGGAGACGCCTCATGGAGGCTCAACTTTGTTTTCAAAATGAAGTGAGCATAGTTATTTTTGTAGGACTGTCAGCATTAGCAAGTTAACATGATTAATCAGCATTACTGTGGCGGTATGCGCAATGGTAACTCTACTTGGACAAATGGCCCAAAATGTGTTGCCAGAGCCATGCTGGCAGGTCATGAAGCAGAACTCCATTAAAAAAAATAATAATCAAGGAAACTAACAACACAGAAGTAACTAATGATCAAACATGCTGATAAATTTAGATTAACCATCTTTTTTTATTCTGTCCAAGCTTCTCCTGTAATTAAGCAAACAAATAATCCACCAATGAGCATCAATTTATCATGTGAAATGGACAAAAAGTGGAAAAGATATTCTTTTCATAAACACAGCTCTTATTAGAGGTGTTGTGTAATGAATATTATTACAGTAAATGATATGTTGATATGGGGAGGCAGAGAGAGTGAGTCTCAGGTGAATGTCTGATGGCCAGCATGTGATGGAAATTAGTTCCATCGTCTCTAGCAATGCATTATGGGCAGTTTGTCCAAGTTGATAAATAGTAAATAAGTAATTCACTTCATTTATGTCTGTTTATTTGTATAAAAAATAGGAAAGAAATATTTAAGTCAAATTTGACGTTGCCTTGAACAAAGTAACGATCGCCGTCTTTTCCATACAATGAGACGTGGATCAGTGCGTCCATAATTATTGAAGTGATGAGATAAAGCAGTCAACTAAGCTGGTTTAATAAATGGATTTATGCTGAAATTCATAATTATATAATATACATGACAAATGTATTTAAGAGAAAAAAGGAGCATTGTTTTATTTTTTGTGTAAGTTTCATGGCAAGAGTGCTGCAGTGTTACAGCATGTGATGACTGAAGAGACACAGGACACAACTATTATATTGTTTCTGGATGAAAAAAAAGTTTTAGATACATGTACAGCTAATCCAACACAGTTACCATTTCCTACTTGAGCCACAGTTTGACCCTATTGTTGACTGAAATTATCAGTCCTCCATTATTTGACTCAAGCACCATTTTTTTTTTACTTTGCTTAGCTCTTTTTCACCATAAATGCATTTTTATCCCTGCAAATAGTTTTGGTGTTAAAGGTGTAGGCCACACACAGCATATTTAATTATAGGCTGAACATAAATATCTTTTGTCTTGAGAATATTTGCCCTCTTCATGTACGATTCAGCTGCTCACATTTAGTTCATATTGTCTTTTCTCAGACTAAAATAAAAGTGAAAGTACTCCGTGGCACATTTATTGACAGCATGTCATGTTGTCTTGTATTTGGCCTTCTCTAGATCCTATTCAGCCCAAAATCACAGTATGCTGTCACAAAGACCCACAAATATACTTTCTTTTATTAGGAAAACTGGTAAGAGTCCATCTTCTGACAGTCATTCCATAATTATTATTAATATGGCTCATTCCTGTCCAGATCACGTACCTGAATGCTGCATCCAACAACAAAGCCAGCACTGCACTTGGGTGAAGAGATTTGCGCCGCCTTACAAGTGAGTAATGCTGCTGTAAATGCATTTAGAGTCAACACAGAACTATTATTGTGCTGCATTCCTTCATGCAATAACGCCCACTCACCCAACGTGTCCTGAAGCAGACCCCGTCCCACTTACCATGCTTTGTGGTGACTGCTGTTGCTGTTTTATCACAATATCATACAAGCAAAGTGCACCAGATTGATGCATGTAACATGTAAACCACAACATGTTGTTTCTAAATGCATGTCTACAAATTCAATTAGTAATTGTGATTAAGATTTGTGCCAGAATTGAGCAGCCCTAAATAATTAAAGTCAAAACTTTGTCCCATTGCTTATAATGTTTGATGTTATTGTAAATATGTTCAAATGACCCTGATGAACTAAGCAATGACAACGTCTGATTTTCATCACAAGGCATTGACCAGATACAAAATATATTAGAAAAAGATTAACTTTTTCTACTAAATATAATCCATTCAATCTTTTTTCCATACTATGTATTGAGTAACATCTGTGTGACTTCTGATTGATGGATACTAATTTCAAAATGTGATGTGTTGCAGGATTTGAGGAGACCAGGCTGATGTTCACTGTGAGGGGATCTGCATGTGGAAGGTGAAGTTTTCTTTTAGCTATAATACTACTAATTACCTCAAGATCCAGCATGTCTTGCTATTGCACGTGCCTTTCATTGTGACATTTACTGAACTGCTGTTTTAATTGATTGATTGGAAACGTTTGCATGCATTTCAGAATCACCACCTATGGAAAGACGTATTACACAGCCTGGAGGAAGGTGAGCTCCATGTTTTCCCCATCAAATGACAATGTGGCAGTTAAATAATGATGTTGGCCTGTCTCTAAATGTGATTTTGTCAGTCAGCACACTAAAAATACATCTCTTGTTTTGCAGTAATCCAAGCGGAGGCGGTTGATGGCAAAGGAGCGGAAAGAAGAAAAACAACTAAGGGCGGCTGACAAAAAAACTCTTTAATGGAGCAATGCAACAAAACATAAAAATATAAATAAAGGTATGAAAGTTGTGGAATGGCAGTGATTATTCATGTTGACTGATGACATCATCTCAGCAGTGTTTTCCATTGGATGTCTGGTCTTTCTGGTCCTGTTCTCCACTCAGGGCCACACCCACCAGCTGTGAGCGCTGCATCCTCTAATTGTCTCATTTACGTTATGGTTTCTTTGAATCTGAAATATTTTCTGCTCTGACACCAAATCCTCCACCATCGTCTTGTCCATCAATTCGTGGTCAGATGATCGAATTTACGGTAATCACTGTGAACCGGCTCTGAGGCTGACAGGAGTGTTTCTTTTTCACAAAACTTTATTGGAGAACGTAATTTATTAAACTTATGTGATAAAGTAAATGTCCCTGGCATTTTTGTTTAACATAAATATAAGTGACAGTATTTATAAATTAATGGATATATTGCCTTCTTAAAAGAATAAAGCCTCTTCTGGTATCTCTGATGATGTTTTTTTAATCCAAAGTGAGAGCACTATCAATTTTCAAATATGGATGTATAGGCATGTTATGACTATATATATAGTTACTTATTTCACAGTAAAAATGCCAGGGATATATACTTTTAGCCTAATAAATTATGTTCTTAAATAAAGTTTTGCGAAAAAAAAATCTGTTAACCTCAGAGCTGGTAGACAGTGATTACCGTAAACAATCATTTGACCATGAATTTGCGAGACAAGGCTGGCTGGACCGCAGTACACAACTTGAGGCAAATGAAGATATCCAATTTGGATGAAATGCCAGAATTGCATGTTATTTGTATTTCTATTTTGGTTTTGTGACTGAATATTGAGAATTTCTGTTTGTTTTGAAAAACGAATGATACACGGAGTCGTTCAACTATGTGTCATTAACATGGTGCCGATAAATGAAAAACTAAATGGGTTTTATGAAAAAAAAAAAGGGGGGGGGGTGCAATAGTGGTGGTGAGCAAGCACTGTAAACAGTATCAAACTGGAGAAAACATCTCAGCAGAGGAAGAGGACTAGAACACAACCTATCAGCCACTTAAAACTCTGTATTGTGCTCCAAATCTCAGAAACAATTCACACCTGAGTACAGCTCACATCAGGGAGGGCAGGACTCCTATTGTTCTGGTGTTTTCAGAAATATCTGGACTCTCTACCAATCAGAACTCAGAGGCCTTTTGGATAAAAGGTGAAACATCATCAACAAACCTCCAGCAAGTCCATTTGACTTTTTTTTGGAAATTAACCTGTGTAATAAAGTCTACTGTAGCAAGCCCAACGAATAGACCTAAAATTTAACATGGTGTCTATTCTTTAGGCTTGATGTGGCAGAATTATACAGTGTTACTGTATACAGTAATTATGTGCTTGGAGTCATTTTGCTTTGTATTGTGGAAATAAAACCCATTTAGTTAATATTTGTCGTCAGCGCTATGTTATTAATACGTAGTTGGACAACAGATGCGACGGACTTTAAGTGTCTGCTTGGTACACAGGAGGAGTTGACAGCTGAGATGACGGTGGAGGATTTGGCATCAAAGCAAAAAATATTTGGGATTTAAACCCAACACTATAAGGATTCATAATGTTAATGAGGCAATTGGCGTGTTGAGGATGGAGCGGTCACAGCCTTCTACTTACTACTTTTACTACTTACTGGTGCCACAAGTTTGGGATGGAAAACTGTCCTCACAGTGATGTCTCTAGAGGAGAGGAGACCCACATCTGGATGTCACCTTTTCAGAGACGAATAAAGAAACGAAAAAACTTCATGAACATGAAGAATTCAACATGGTTTACTTTAACAAACAGGTAGAATTTTGAACTCTCACAGTATGTGTAAGATAGAAATAATATAAAACATGTATGAGCAGTTACATGCCTTGAGCTCCTGCCAGAAGTCCTGCAGAGGGTTCATAACTCTTCTCACTGAACTCTAGATGGAAGTCAGCATCAGTCTGGAGAGAGAAACAACATGGGATTCTGAATTTTTCCACATCAAAATTATCGAACAGTAACATAAATCCCTTAGCTTTTAATGTAAGCAATGCTGGAATACTTCCACACCTTATTGGTATTAAAGGGTCAAACTGCTGGCATGATGGCACCAGTGATTCAACAAATGCACTAACACCATGTTTCTACACAGTGTTGTGTCCATCAAGCCTTATAATACATGAATTACACCCCCTGATGTTCAGTGCAGGAACTGCACTGGTGGCCAAACTTCATTGATTGTACATTGCACCAGTAAGAGCAGAGTGTGAAGGTTCAATTAGCAGAGTAATAGCACAGTTTTGCTTGAATTATTGCAATGCACACAACATTACGGGTGACATATCAGAGTTCAAAAGAGGACAAATTGTTGGTGCACGTCTTGCGGGCGCATCTGTGACCAAGACAGCAAGACTTTATGATGTGTCAAAAGCCACGATATCCAGGGTAATGTCAGCATACCACCAAGAAGGATGAACCACATCCAACAGGAGTAACTGTGGACGCAAGAGGAAGCTGGGATGTCTGGGGGCTAACCCGGATTGTATCCAAAAAAAACATAAAACCACAGCTGCCCAACTCACTGCAGAATTAAATGTGCACCTTAACTCTCCTGTTTCCACCAAAACTGTCCGTCGGGAGCTCCACAGGCTCAATATCCATGGCCGGCTGCTATAGCCAAACCTTTGGTCACTCGTGCCAATGCCAAAAACTTGGGCTGTGGACAATGTGAAACATGCATTGTTCTCTGATGAGTCCACCTTTACCGTCTTTCCCACATTCAGGAGAGTTATGGTGTGGAGAAGCCCCAAAGAAGCGTACCACCCAGACTGCTGCATGCCTAGAGTGAAGCATGGGGGTGGATCACTGATGGTTTGGGCTGCAATATCATGGCATTCCCTAGGCCCAATACTTGTGCACTGCCAAGGACTACCGAACCATTCTGGAGAACTATGTGCACCCAATGGTTCAAACATTGTATCTTGAAGGAGGTGCCTTGTATCAGGATGATAATGCAACAATACACATAGCAAGACTGGTGACATAGTGGTTTGATGAACATGAAAGTGAAGTTCAACATCTCCCATGGCCTGCACAGTCACCACATCTAAATATTACTGAGCCACTTTGGTGTATTTTGGAGGAGTGGGTCAGGAAATGTTTTCCTCCACCAGCATCACGTAGTGACCTGGCCACTGTGCAGGACTTGTATCTGTCATTCCCAAGTGTTGGCCGCAAAAGGAGGCCCTACACCATGAATTGTTGTGGTCTAAAACCAGGTGTTTCAGTTTCACTGTCCAACCACTGTAGATGTAAAACTGAAATGTGATTGAAATTACTGTCTGTGTAACGTTTAGACAGCAAGCATGTTCAGAAAAAGTCTGCTGCGGCCAAATGCAGCGTGATGCTTAGCCTGTGAGTGTACCTTGCTGTTATATATGTGCTCTGGCAAGTGGTAAGTCATTTCATGATTCAGTAAGCTACTCAAGCAAATGATGAGACCATTTACTGCACTCATGTGATAAGGCACTCCTGTTGTGTCGAGTCGTGCAGAATGCATCCTTTTCTCAGTAAAGTTAGCCTGACAAGTATCGGCTACCTCGCCTCTGTCGCCTTAATCATCACCAGAGGCGAGGTAGCCGAAACTTGTCAGGCACAAATATTTTTACCTTTTTGGCCTTTATAGACGAACTGTGTTTTTATTATGTTATAATAAGATAAGATAATCCTTTATTCGTCCCACAGGGTTTTAAGAGTGTTTTCTATACACTAAATTTTTATGATTTTCTTTTTCATACATATATATGATTTATACTTATGTCCTTACCCTCAGTACTCCTTATGGATTGTAAAAGTTTGAATATAAAACATACTCACTGTTTTTAAATATTAACATTATAGTGCTTTTTACTCAGAGAAACAGCAGCTTCCCCGTTCAGTTTTATGTGTTTACAGGCCAGTCCTGACCGCCACATAGTGGTTAACTACATAGTTATCTCTGCCTGTGGTAAGTTTATATTTTAAGGTAATGACTCCCTATTAGCAGACTGAAGTGGTATCAAGTGCATAACTACTAAAGGCTGCATCAGCTCACCTTCAGCTCCGCACCAGGCACACAGAGTGGATCAGCGACACCATGAAGCTTCAGACCTTCACGTAGTCGCAGAAGAACAGCAGCACGGAAATATAGAAGAAGAAAGAAATCAGCATTAAACTGGTAAAGATTTTGAGCAACTTTTGGATACATATTTGACTTTCTTTCATCCAAATCCAATGAATAGTGTACAAATGACTGAATGTAACAAGGGGAGTTATAATAAGCTGATGCTGCACCTTTTTGGTAGCATTCATGAATTTAAGACACATTTTATCAGTTACAATACTTTCTAAATAATGCCTGGTACATCACATAACCCCCTGAATTTAAGTGCCATGTTCCTGTCATAGCAGCGACGGTGGGTCAACAAGCAGTAGTCATGGCAACAGAGGCAGACTTCACATTTTGGAAGATAGATGTACTCTCATTACTTTCAATTCATCAGATAAAGGGACAAGAACATAACAGTTAAGTGCAGCATAATATCTATTCAATTTATTGTGTTCTTTTTGTACAGTGTCACTGTGTGATGACTGAGGTATGTTTCCTAATGATGTAAAAAATAAAAGAACAGAACCTATTAAAAGAGATTCTACGTCTGGTCATTTCATTAAAGGCTACTTCACTGTATGGTCGATCATCCAACTTGGCCACATTCTGGTAAAAAACATGAATGGCTCTGGTAACACTATAATCTATACTCCAATCAACTACATGATTTAATTTCCTTCTATTGTAAAATGCTTAGTATTACTTTCTGGTATGCATTTTGATGACAGATAGACAAATGTAATTCATATAATAATAATAATATTGGAATATAACTAATATTAATCCATTACATTTTGATAGTTACTTGTCCATCGTTGGATATAACCATCACTCATCTTAAATTATAATTTTTAACCGTTTTGAAAGGATGACAGCAAGTGCAATATTCATAATTTCACATTACTTTCATATATTGGAACTATATTAACTATGTGGCAATATAATACCAATAATTTAACAATTTAGATCGATAACATTAATTTAAACATTTTAAAAAAAGTTTTAAAAAAATCCTAGAAAATTAATAGATTCAGTAGTAATGACCTCTAATAAATTATCAAATGTCACACCACGTTTTTTTTTTTTTTTTTAAATTAAAAAAGGGTCAGTTACTGCTCCAAAAACACAAGACGTGATATCAGCTGTACTGTTTTTAAATTTCAGCCGTTACAAAATATGACGTCATACCTGAAGCACTGAGCTAACGTTAGCTTTGGCCCTAGGACTAGCTAACAAAAACAAAAGTTAGCTAGCTCTTATCTGATGAACACAAGAAGCAAAAGTTTTGTAAAGATGCAACTTTGGTGTAATGTTTATTTTGGAAGAAAACGGCAATAGGAAAATATGCGTCTGTTTCGTCAGATATCCTCTGATAACACCACTCACCTCTCCAGGATGACCGCTGCCTTCCTCCAGCCCGGGAGACCTGAAGAGTCCTGGGTCACAGGCACCGCTCCTGCCGGTCAGCAAACACATTACATATCTCCGTAAGGTTATTATCCGTAATATAACAGGTTTTAACGCAGATTTAAAAGATATTTCAACTTAAAAAAAACCTGTAGAAAGTCCGTTTTTAGCTCAGGCCTTCTGTCTCCTCTCCTGTCGATGTCCTCTCGCATGGCTGCAGTCCAGTCTGTCCTTTTGTCGACAAATTTAATATTTTTTTTTTAAAAAACGAGCTTTCCTCTTAAGCAGATACAATATCCACGCAGTTTCACGGGCTTCCATGTAGTTACAAAGTCGCCATCTCCTCCACAGGCCTGCACACCGGTCACTGATTGCCCTGCGTCTCCAGTGACGTCTTCCCCTCCACCACTAGCTCCCCCTACAGTCCAAACAGATATGACAAGTCAAAGAGCCTCCACCATCTCTGTGATGAATAAAATAACAATAAAGTTGAACACAATGATCAATAAAAAAGGTAATTCATAAAATGATTTTTAAAGAAAAAAAATATACCAATTAAACACGATAAATAAGTGATTCATAAAATCATAATAAAATAGAGCATAATTATGAGAAATAAAATTTATAAAATATCAACAATATATGATATAATTATTGAACATGAATGAAATATGTGTGCAATAAAGTAACAATAAAATAGTATAAAATTATGCACATTTAATGCCATACAATAAGTGATCAATAGAACAACAATAATACAGAATAAAAATATACAATGAATAAATATAATGAATTAGGTGATTGATAAAATGGCTATTCACTTTACTGCGATCTTACAGCTGAAATAAATACAATAAAATAATTGAATGGAAGAATAACCATTCTAAATCAAAGGCCTGACTGAAGTTTTTAGTTAAAAGATTTTACAGAGGACCTGAGGGGCCACATTGGTTTATACATTGTAAGCATGTGGGACAAGTGGGATCTTTTTTATTTTAGCTTATTTAGTTACTGTGAACATTACAATTATTCATATGCAATTCAAATTCAGCTATCAATTATTAAAATTCATATGCTATTGTGAACAGAATTGTCTCTCGTCACCAAACTCAACATATTTTTTACAGTTATTATGGATTTCTCCACACGCACACACACGGTGTAGTTGGTTGTTTTCCCTGATCCTTTTCATGGCTCTCAAATGCAATGTCCCCTTCAACAGCGCCAGCTCCATCATTGCCCTTTTAACGAGGTGATACCCAGACACATGGGAGCAGATGTTGCAAAGAAAACACATTTTGACGTGATTGTGATCGATGTGCACCTCCTACCATACCCACTGCATAATTTGGCGGATGGCATCAGGATAACAACCTGTATTATGTGGAGACAGCTGTCGCCATGGCGCCCGGGCAACCATTGCATTGGCGCCTGCCTCATTTTAGTCAGAGACGGGAAGCCAATTAGAGTGATTTACAGCCTGCTTGTGTCGTCACCACCTTGAAACCTGTGTTTCTCGGTCCAGCTGAAGCAAATGAATGGCTACCTGGTGGCAATAAGGAGAGCACACTGATGAGAGGAGTTGTTTATTGATATAATGTAATGTAATTCTGCTCCAGACAGGGGATCTTTTTAATGATAACTTGTCCTTTAATTTAAATTAATAGTTCGTTTTGGTTGATAAATGATTGTGTCATTATACACACACAAAGCCATGTATGATATAATTGTGTATGAATTAGATTTTTTATTTTATTAGACAGCAGAGGATATAAACATCTATCCTTGCGTTGATCCAATTCAGTCTTGAGTGCAGTGTTGTGTGATCATGTTTTAGAAAGTGATTTACATTCTGTATCCTTGACTGTTGTTTGATAACAATATCTGCATCTGCATATCTGCATTTCTGCTTCACATTTCACTGGTGTAAAATAATCATTTCACTGTTTATGTTTCATGTCACATACTTTAAAATATTTTCTATGGACCATGCACAATGCCATACAGCAAATTTTCATATCTGTCTCTTTGTTTTGCGTAATTATTAGTGTAGCTTAACATTTCCTGCCTATGTGTCATTGTTATGCGACCCCAAATTCCTTTGAAAATCCCTTTGAAACAAACGTTGAATTATCAATGAGGATGGTGCTGCCTGATTTTAAAATGTGAAAACCTGAACAATGTAAATGAGCACCGGCAGTGAGGTTTGAAGTTTTTTTTTTTTTTTTTTTTTGCAGTAATGAATCCAGTGCACAGCATTTGATGACATGGTGAGGCAGATGGAGATAGGGAGATGGCAAGACAGTGTGAAATACAGGAAGAGGACTGTCACAAGTAATCCAAGCAAGCTTTGAAATGTAAAATGTTGATGGGATACAGTTTGAATGTATTTGCACATCCATAAAAAGCTTGAGAGGTCACAGGGATGGCACGGCAAGGTTCAGTCAAAATACGGACTTTGCAGTGCGGCTGTAAGATGAACAGAAGACAATATAGCATCAGACTGCCTTTGTTGTTGTGGCCAGAGGAAGACTTTGAATGTTGGAACTGAAAGCTACAGTCTCCAATTATGGACATATGGGCACTGCAAAGCTCATGTCTGGTAATGGGCCTGAATTTCAGAAGCAATCTTTATTCACATTGAATGTGTGTGCAGTAGACAAATAACATGCAATACTGCTGCTTAAAATCTGAGACGAATAAGGATTAATTAATTACATTATTTACCAAGACAAAAGTGGCTGCAAAATGAAGGCCATGTGAGGATTTTGGCTTTCTTGGTGAATTAACAGGAGACAGTCCCCAGTCCAGCAGGTGGCGGTAACAAACACAACGGACGCTTTTTTCAATGGCCGACAACCAAAGAAGTCGTCGCTTGCTTATGACTCATTTTTCCCGCGACATTCAAGTCAAGAGAGCTCAGGGTAAACAGCTTTCTGGAGAAAAACTGGTGTATTCACCTGGAAAAATGCTGAAAAAGAAATCAAGCGGCACCGAAAAGAAACGGAAACACCCGCAGTCTGAAGAGCGGCACGACAACAACAAACGCAGAAGTGCGGAATCCAACATGGAGGTAAATGTTCAAGCTAGTAGCATGCTAATGTTTTGTTTTGTTATGCACACTAGCTATATATGTCCGTTGCTGCAGTACTACACCTAACCTAACAGGAGTCTACTTTAAGACGTTTGGATTTTTACTTTGATCTTTATGATTTGCTGCTTTTCATTTCGCTACTTTGAAACTGAAACACTGACGTCTTAATCTCTCTAATACTGCAGCATTGTAGCAGTTCATTTTATTAATCTTTTACAGTATAACAGTCGGGTTTCAGTTGTATTTTAATGCGATTGTAGTTGGTTTTGTGTCTAGACGAACATGGATTTTCTTAAACGAAGCTGAAGCTTGTTTTGATACTAGCAAGTTAGCGAGCTGTTTCCTGTTTCCGAAGTGTTTGGTCAGTTTTCGAAATTAATACATAGCATTGCTGTATTGTGTGCTTTTGCAGCCTGTTGTTAAAGGTCTCTTAGATCAGAGAATTAAATCATACTTTGGTAAAGTTACGATTTTTGTTTAAATCAGAGTTTCTGTATTTCTGTTTTTCATATATTTAAACTGTTTCCTTTCATAACATCAGTGAATTACATTGAATTGACATTTGGCTTATTGCACCACAAAAACTTAAATTAAAAAAAAAAGGTGTGCTGTTGGATTGTCAAATTGACATCACATTCTAGTGAAAAATATGTTGTCTGTGAAATTCAAGTTAATTGATCATTGATCACTTATACATTGATGTGGGGTGTAAACCCAGTATCGTTCTACAGCATCACCAACTACAGCCTAATCCACAGCTCTTAAAAAATGATTCCTGCAAAAACTGAAATTGTTTCCATCTAAAGCAATTTATAAGGCAAACATGCAGTTGCTCTTTTCACAGCCTCAAAATACTGCATCCCAGTAGCACTTTGCTTTCCTAACACAGGACTCCAAGGATGAACTTGCTGACGCAGAGCTGGACAGGATTGGCAGTGACATTGAGGAGGGAGGCCTTGACCTCAGCCTGCTGTTCAAACCCATCACTGCTTATGTCTCTGACAAGCCGGAGATGCTGGAGCAGTGTCTCCATGTCCTGGGGGAGAAGAAGCTGCGGAAAATGCTGCCAGATGAGCTCAAGGTGACTGTGTGATCATGTAAACACTCATTTCATTGTAAACTTCATATGCCTGGAGTAAGACAGGTGGTCTGTAAATTTAATCAGTGTTTGAAATGTTTTTCTTGTGAAAGAAATTATGTAATGACTACTAATCAAGTGGCAATTGTGGACCAAAGGGCAGAGACCCATTTCTCATCAGTTTCAGTGGAGCGGTGGCTTATATGTTGGTGTCTCTCCACCACAAACTTAAACAAATCTCCTTTGCCTCCTTTGCCGTCCCGCTCTATTTTTTTTCTAACAGTTTGTGGTTTTTAAGGACTGCATTTTGCCCTTTGGCAAGTGTTGTCCTCCAACATACATCACCATATTTGTTCTGTTGGCACCAGAATTGACTGAAAAAGCAGCAACTCCTTGTGATCATTTCATGAAAAGGTTTGTGTCATCTTTTCGTAGGCATACACTGTTTTTATTGTGCTGTATATACCTGTTGTTTTTCATTTCATTGTAGCCACTTTAATGTCACCTCATCTGTATTTGATTTTCCCAGATCACTTTCACAACCACTTTTAAGTTCGGAAGAGAATTGCTGCTGTTATTTATTTTATATTTTTCGTGTTTAGGTACAGGTAAGAGTTTTATCAATAGCTATTAATTAGCTATGGAGCTGTACAGTAAAATGGAAAAGTGAAATTGAAATGTTTGTGCCAATGCTAGATATCATATTAATTTCTTGATTAATCGATGTCTGATGCAGATTTATGCCATAATGCCTTAGGCATCTTCTGTTTGCTTGGTAGGCTGTTGAAGGAACCCATTGTCAAAGATACTATTTAACACATGTCGTTCACAGGACTGTAGTTTAGAGGAAATCAAAAAGATGTGCTGGGAGCAACTGGAACCGATCTCGGATAAAAATCTTGTTCAGATCTTGGCAGGTAAGACTTTTGGCCAGTTGGGCAAGTTTTTCACAGCTGCATACCATGTTTAATAAAACAATCTAGTATAGCAAATAAGGCATTTTCATTCACGTGTAGTGGCTGCTTGTTTCTAGGGGAGGAACTGACATCTGGAAATGACAATAAAAACACAAAGGAGACCTTGGAAAGCCAGTGAGTAAACAGTTTGATAACTTATTCAGGGCACGATTTTAATGAAATTATAACACAATCAGTGTACAATTGAAATGAAAGTAGTGTTCTCATGCTTTTCTCATACTACATGCATTTACAAGGATGTTTTTATTTCTTTTTTACCATCAAGGCAAGACAACAATGTGGACTCTACATCTTGCTTCAAAGAAACTGGAAAAACCGAGGACCCTAAGCAAGGTAATGTGCTGGAAAAAAAAGTACTGCAGCTGCTCAGAGCTATAAAAAGGGTCATTTTACTTAAAAACTTGGTGTAATATTCTTTACAGAGGGTGGTGGTTCCAGTGAGGAAAGTGATGTCCTAAGCATAAACGCAGACACGTATGATAGTGACATAGAGGCACCCAAAGAGGAGCAGACTGTTAAAGCTGTGGACGGGGCAGTGAAAGTAGTGGACCGCACCAGGGAACACACTGATCCAGTTGTAAACCCTGACCCAGCGAATACTGAACCCCCCACAAGTTCTCAACCACTGGAGGCAAAGAAAGACATCCAGAGTGACATAGACAAAAGTGTCAGTGAAATTTTATCGTTTTCGTCCTCTTCAAACAAAGAGGAAGCCAAAGAACAGAGTGTACCTCTGCAGGCAGTGGACGTTAGTTTACCTGTACAAGACGGACCTGTTTCAAGCAGGGCATCTGCAGTGTTTCCGCCGTCAATTCAGCAACTGGAGCTTCTGGAGCTGGAAATGAGGGCAAGGGCCATCAAGGCCCTGATGAAAGCCAGTGACGGGAAAAAGCCTTGTGTGACCAAACATGTGTAGCATTTCAATGAGCTTTTGGTTTTACAGCACAGGACTGTTTTTTTCTATTTACCCCCTGATTTATTGTTCTGTTGTACCATTCAAACCATGCTGTACTCTTTCTCTATTTTGGAATGATTCTACAAAACAGCCCTGCTCTACACCTACTGAGGAAATGTTCTCTGGGATTATTAACATTAAAGTATTTTCAAATGTAATTTCCTCTGTGGTCACCAGATGGCAGTGTTAATCTGCTGCACCACATTCACGCTAATGTGCTCAATGTGCAGAGGAGAGATGATTTATCTGCTCACATCACAGGTGAGATGGTCAATACTGGATTTAATTCAAGTTTTCTTAGTATTGATGTTATTTAGTTTAGGGGTTTGGGCACCTTGATCAATTCCTAGATGTCATGTGGGATCATGATTGATCCCAGCAAGCATCGTTTGACATAACTTCAGACTATACCAACACATTAAAAAGGGTCTATCATAAGGGGGGGGGTCATTAGTTCATAGGGGAAAACTTCCCCAAAATTACTGTATTCCTGAACATTGCTGGATATTTTATGTGACATTCCTTTGATAACTAGTCAATATTTTTTTTTCACTTCAGTTCACTAAGCCTCCCCTGAAATGGTTTTGATCCCCCTGTCTGTTAGAAGATGTGAGAAAGACGCTGTTCCTTCTGTAGGCTGTGCTTTGCCGGTCAAAGTAGGCGGCCGCAGTGTTGTGCCGCCATTCACAGCAGACACACCTGCAGCATTTCTTCACTGAACACCTGTTTGACTCGTCAGGCAGATTTATGCATAGTAAAACCCTGCACTGGCATCTCTTTTATGTGTGTGTCTTCTAAAGGTTAAAGGCAGGTTTCTAACAACAGGTGAGGCAAAGACAATAAAAAACATTAAATAAAGACAAACCCAAAAGTGAAAAAATTAAGATCATTCTTGCATTCATCTTTGTCTTTGTGTCAAGTTCAAGAACCTGCCACTTCTATCCGCCAGAGTGATTTTAAAATGTTTGTTCTCTGTATGTTAGTGAAGCAGCTGGAATTAATGGTATCCTTTCTCTTAAAATCTTAGTGTTTCTCCAGCAGTTTATTCCAAAGCTGCTTTGTTCCTGCTGGAATGCTGCACTGTGTGTGTAATTACATGCAGATGCAGAGAAAAACAGCTCTCTACCCCAAAGGGGACAATGAAATGTATGATAAGAAGCCAGGGTCCTCCTGGGTATTTGTGTTTAAAAGGGTTATTTCATGAGAGGAATGAGGGTGGGGAGTCCTCCTCTTTGCTCGTATATGCAGGTATCTTTATACTCATGATTGATGATTTAAAGAGGAAAACGTCCACTTTTGGAAAAGAAAAAGATACGGGTCTAAAGTGCTCATATGATTGGTGAGTATTTATCTGTGCCTTTTTACGGCTGTTAGAATGCCAATTATGTCTTTGGTATGAGCAGATAAATGGCTTTTTAAGCAGACATCAAAATGAGTAGGCTGGAAAAATAGATTGATGGAGGTGAGGCGACACCGCTTTTGTTGATGGAGGGCTTGCTCATTTCAGATAAATCTTGTGATTCATGTTAAAGTACTGAGGTATGATGCTCTCATGAATGGAACAATGATGAAGTTTCTGTGCTCACTGGTTTGTCTGTTTAGTAGACTCTCCTGTTACACTAAGTCTGTGGTTTGTGACGATCATTACACGATTGTCCTAAAAAAAAACAAAAAAACAAAAAAAACTGTTTCTGTGATGATGTCACCAAATGTCAAGGTTATATCAAAGTTCTCTATATGGACTCTCTCTCAGGTGGTTAACAAAGTATGTTGCTGTCTCTATGGACAAAACGTGCAGGAGTGAAAATGCAAACATGAGGAGGAAAGTGCTCAAATCCAGACAACTACCAATATGACAAGTGAAAGCAGAAACATTAAGGCGAAACAAAGCAGTGTGGCTTCAACAATTCAATGTCAGTGTTCACTAACACTTTGGTCCAGAATTGAATATGTCAGCAGTTACTGAATGGATTGTCATTTCCGCTTGTCTCTCATGTCACAAACATTTGACATGAACAGTAAATGGCCCTGTTCCCTTTAGCTGTACTTGAAGCCTGATAATCTTGATTGCTCGACATGCGAACATAAACATTTACGATTACATGCTAGCTGTACTATCCTGGCATGCTGATGTTCACTTAACTGTACATCAAGCTGGATAACCATCCTATCTCATCAGATGGCGTGTAAATGACAGTATTTTGTGAGGAATTTTGTGTTGCATTAGCATTTTGCAGCTGAAACAGTTGAAGGTACGTTAGATGTTTGTGACGTGCTTTCTGTCTTATGTCACATTATTTCCTTCCATATTTTTCTTATTTATGGCATTATTTCATGTTGAACCATGATGCTTTTTTCTAAACCTAACTGCTTTTGTTGTCTAAACCTAACCATTTCACGGTAACGGCACGGTGTAGAAGTGACACGTGAAAAGCCTGGAATGAGTTGTTTCGTGCATGTGTCACTATTTCTATGCCTTCCCACGAGATTAAACTTGGAGTAATGTGAGTGATTGACATGCTAAATTTACATGCTAATACTTTGCTAACATTTAGCATGCATTAAATTAACATTAAGAACTTTTAGAGGTAAATGCTAACTGCAGTGTTCTGGCATGTTGATGTTAGCTCAGAACACAGCTGTTTGTCGGAGTAAAGCACATCTGGATGCTAACAAATGACAGCTGAGGCTGCTTGATGCTGCTACTCATCCTGTCAAGACTCAGCTTTACTTGATCCAACAAGCTGAGAGCAACAAAACAATCTGTCGAATTACAACATGGCACCACACTTTAATTCTTTTGCTGAAATGGTGGTAAGATTCGGCGATAAAGCTGTCTTTCCAATATTATAATTTGTGGCGCACTTTTTGATTAATTGTTGTTATTTTTTTCATTGTGTTGTTTTATTTCTTAGTAGCCACAAGGAATCTTGGGTCCAGTATGCAGCTCTAGACATTATTATTGTACCACAGGGACAAAAAAAAAGGTATTGAAAAATATTGATGTCTTTTTTTTTTTTAAAGAACATATTGTGTTTGCATGAATAAAATAATTTCCTTCAAATTTCCTGTGTCGCATCTCTGTTCTTTCTGCAGCGGGGAATTATGAAGCAGCGGCTCATGCTGACAGGCAATAAATAACTTAGCACCTCTGTATGACTAAATGAATTGATTTCCCCAAGCAATGACTCATCAGACACATTTCTTTTTATTTCCAAGTGTCTGACAACATTTTCTTTCACAAAGTATAAGCTGAGATGTTTAATGTTTGTTTTAATCATGATTGCCTTTGTAAAAAAAAGAAAAAAAGTAGCTAGATAGTGTTCGTGACTGTTCATTTCTGGCCTTGATGTTTCAGATTTTCTGGACAAGATGCGATACGTGATTTGAATGGTGGCTTTCTCTAAAAATGAATCCTTGTGTTCCCTGTTCAATCCTCTGTCACTGAATGGCAATGGAAATGTGGTAGTTTCCTTACAGGTGTGCTGCACATCTGTTCACTATTCATTTCATTTGTGTGCGTAAATGTGACTTTTTCCTCAAAGAGACATAACCCTTTTTGGAAAAAATGTTTTGTGGTATTTGCATTTTTGGAAAATTCCTCTCCTCCACTGACTCCTCTGACATCTGCCTTTCAGATTCCATGCCTGCTCTTGCTCTGCCTCCCTCCTCCCCCTTTACTCCACTTCGGGGTCTGCATTTAAATGTTGCATTAATACCATTAAACAACCATTGAAATTCTGTCGGGTAGACCAGCAAGCCAATAAAGCAAAAATGCTTTTGAAGGATATCCGAGACATCAGGCGGGATGGATGACCTCGCACAATCAAATCAGCGTAATCCAATGAAATATCACAATATTACATCAAAGACAACTCCCACTGCGACAGCAACTGCAACACTGGTGCTTTTTCACCAACATGTAGTGGTCAATGGCCTCCAGTGAATCTATTTTACAACTAACAGAATAGGCTTGCTGTATATTTGTTATATTATGTGGCTTTTAAATGTTCGTGGTTAATCTTCAATCAGTAAACATGACTGATTCCCCCTGAAATGATTATGCAGACTGCAACCCTAATCTATAATAGTGTGTAAAGATTTAGCACTCCGATGAGAATTAAGGGTGATGGTACCCAGTGTAATTATATGAGCGTCAGATTTCTTATTAATAACAGAAAACACTCTGAAGCTCATTAGGGTATATTTAAAAAAAAAAAAAACCTCAATATCCAATGGAAATGAGTCTTAAAGGACTGAAGTCATAATTTACTTGTGCAGCCATTTAAGTTTGATTAAATATAGTTAACTTGTGACCTGATCGTAATTAGTCTCATCCTCATTTCCTGTTGTTTCATACATTTTCTGATACTGATTCTGATTCTGCAGTGAGAAAGATTTTAATTTAGCTGTTAAATAAAAGGCAAAAATAGCTAAATGGTGAACTCCACAAACATTTCAAATTTTCTTTGAATACTCCGCTGTTTTCCCAGTCGTCTTCTTGAAATTGTCAAAATGCTGTAGTTTCGATGTTTGCTATATCACAACTTTGATTTATGCATGTGTTATTTAAAAACAAAAACACACATGAAATGAACACTATGTATTTTTTTTTCTCCCATCTAGTGGTTCATTTAGTGGCTAAACTATGGTAGGCGGAATGGGTCGAAAATTGAGATTCAAGAGGCTGTTGACAACAACATGTTTTCAAAAACCAATTCATGGAGTTTTCCTTCGGGTGATGAGATTGAGGTTATTTCAAACTGCATCGAATCATTTGTGTGAGCAGCTAGTAGGCAATGGCATGAAACGCCCTTAGCTTACTCAATCAAACAAATACTAACATTACCATCCACCAACGAGGTTTATGCTTTACATGATCTACTGTTATGCCGCCGTAATGACTTACACAACCAAACAATGAAACATATTTTAATTTACACAGTAACATTGACTTACCTGTTGAGAAGAAAGCAGTTCAGTGTCCCTTTGGAAATCTTTCTAAGTCATGAGCGCTTTCCACCTTGGAAAGGCGACCCCGATGCTTACCCTTGTTTTATTAATTCGCCGGTCCTGTTGTCTTTTTAATTGCCTTTTACGCTTTTTTAGTGATGAGGCTTCCTTCTCCTTCGCCGCGGCATAACTATGGTCTCCCATTACGACCAAAAGTGCAGTGCAGGTTTTAGTTTAGTGCCGGGTAGGTAATAACGGCTTCTCCGTGAGAAATGAATCGCAAAAACACGTTTTGCCCTATTGGTACTGGCAGGTAGTGCGTTATGTCCCTCTCGGCAGTTTGTAGTTTTTGATAGACCAGAAAGACATGGAAGCCTCTGTATGAGCGACCCGCTCTATGTTAAGACAGATGACTGATTCTTCATTCAGGAGGATAAGTCAGATTGTTGGCATAGCTTATTTTACACCAATGATGATCTATTTATAAATGAAGACGTTGATTTGAGGTAATAAAATACTTAAAAAATTACATAGTGTCCCTTTAAATACTGTAATTATAGATTACTCTAAGGTTAATAGGCCAACATTGTTCTTCTTTTTGAATGTGTGCAAGCCTTTCTATTAAATTCAAATAACCTACAATTATCAGAACATAAATAAGAACTTTCAGGTTCCCTCATGTGGCACATAAATGTACTGCAGATGTTAAATAACAGACTGGAATAGAATCCACATCTGTCAGTCTTTGGGAATGATTATTGTAGTGCAACAATGAATCCTAATTTAATGTGGCATAGATAAAAACATCTTTAAAGACGTAGAACTGTGAAGAATAAACTCTAAAGCTGTTATATATCCACTTTCTTTAAACTAATCACACACATTCTGTGAAGCTAAGCTTTAAACAGCTGTCTGGATATAGTCCCATCTGTCCAATGAACAGCAATGGACCACCAAAGTGTCCCCCAGACAGATGATGGATCGCAGCACACAGCCCTGGTAACTCACACTTTTATGATGCTAGGTTCAGACTAGACCATTTGTGCAAGGGCTTGGAAGACATTGAACTGTCAAATCTTGGTGGGGTGCCACTTATTTATTTTTATTTTGATGATTTATTTCCCACAGAAGCACAAAAGGACCGGGCCAAGTAAATTACTTTTGTCAAAGTTGTGATAAAACTGTCAAATTGCTTCCCACCACCAGCTGGCAAGCAATTGTGTTACATAAGTAATTGTCAAAAGGAATGTCGGGAGAGGAGTATATGGCTGGATGAGTTTCTGTCTCTTTCCATGAGGATTTTACGTTCCTTCCCTTACTTTGCTGGCCTTGCAGCATGAGCTCTCCAGGGTCAAAATGAATCAGAACTTTTTTTTTTCTTTCACAGCTTGTCTCTCACTCTCAACGACTCCTTCCTTTTATGGTCCAGAGTAACAAGTGTTATTTATCACTTTTGATTGATGACTTTTTATGAGTCTTTGTTGAACTACTTTCAGGCTCCTCATGTTCAAAAGTTATGGAAGCTAATAAGTCAAGATGTGTTGTCCTAGTCATCCCAAATCATTGTACAGTAGGCGTGAGTCATAGAGCCAATAAACGCCACACTATCTTAGCTTACCCCAACATCCATACTCCCCTCTTCTCCATGGCGTCATATGAATGAATTGCTATTTCAGATGCCATTCTTGACAGCCAATTAAATCTGCTTTACGCTTCCCCCAAACACATTGCTTATGCTATGCTCTGGTTGTGAGGGGTTATACAGAAACAGCACTTTTTCAATGTGAATGGCAAGTTGATGTGAAAACAATGTGAAGAATCAGTTTTACTGGTGGAAGGGAAATGTCAAGTGCTTCACAGCGCAGAGGAAGAAAACAAGGAAATGCTGAAAGAGTAAAGTTTATCCTCAGAAAGCACTTTGTTTTCCTCATCTACCGGATGGTGTCCTCATCAGGAGTTGCCTAAATTGTTTTATTTGTGATTAGTCCATATTTAATATTTAGTGGTATGATGTGTGATTGGTCTTGTGTAACCAGTGAGAGCTTTTCTACTGTAGTTGGATAATAGTCAGGCCTGCCCACAGCCAAATTGGGACCCTAAGTGAAATCCCCATCCCAAAGATATTCTTGGTACAAAATGGCCATACAGCAACATCCCATTTCCCCGTACAACCTTTATTAGCAATAACAAATGTAAGTGTAATAAAACTAAATAAATATTTTTTAATAAATATTCAATAAAAATAACTTAAAACTTAAATTAATCTGAACATGGATGTGTGCCTTTTACAGATGCACACATCTGCATTTTCTGGATGCAAAGTCATCAATAAGGTTGTCGTATGACAACTGCTGTGCCATTTCAGGATTGATGCTTATGATAGCCAAGCCACTGAAGCGGTCTTCTGCCATTGATGAGGGGAGGCATGTCTTGATAAGTTTTGAAAAGCTTGTAGGTAACTCTAACAGGGAGAGTTACTGCAATGCAGAAGGCAATCCAGAGATTTGGGTACAGTTCCTGCAAATGATTTTCATGGAGAGAAGGTAACATCTCAAGAGCAGTTGTTTGTTGTGGCAGGTCAGGAAGGTTCATGATCTGCTGAGCCATCTCTGCGCATACTGTACGCTCAAAATGTGGTCCTCCATGGAGGACGAGGCCCTACGCACATCACATTCTGCATTTAGGGAGAGGCTGATCTGATAATAGTGTTTAATTAATGAACTGCTCAAGTTTTGCCATTGAAAGTGAGGTCATCATATCTGTAATGTTAAAGTGAGCACATATCCAGTGAAGCTTTTTGGGGACAGATGTTAAAATGTCATCCTTGATACTTACCTCAGCAGGAACAGGTGTTGCTGGGCCTGCTGGTAAATGGAGTCTACACGCTGGGAGGAGAAGAGGTGGCTGTTCATCTCCGTGTCCAAGCGCCTGAAGCTTCTTGAACTCCCTAGGACCCAGGACCAGCTCCCTAGGACCCAGGACCAGCTCCCCAGGACCCAGGACCAGCTCCCCAGGACCCAGGACCAGCTCCCTAGGACCAGCTCGGCCTGTCTGAGGCGGTGAGTCCGCTCAAAGCGTGGCTTCACGTTGTTATCTTTTTGTCAATGCCCTCTGCAAATCGCTAATGTGCTGAACAACATTGGCATATGCTGTCATTGCAGATGCAACCATTTGGGGCAAATCAAAAATGTCAAATGAATTTGTGCAGCCTGTGTGTTTATGAGCTTAGGAAATAAACTATTTGTTTGTCAAAGGTTAAAGTAGTTCAGCATGCGAATAGCTATTTCTGTGGAATTAATCAAGGTGAGTTTAAAATGACTCCAGCATTAATCAACACCTGTGTGCCATTCAAGCTTAATCTGGTCCAACCCAAACTAATCAGCAGTAGGCAATGCAGCCCCTTACGACTTTACTATTGAGCTTTCATCCCATTTTTCCTGCTTAGATGAATTGACTATCACTTTATGCAATTAAAGGTCATATGGAAGTGATGAGTCACTTCAAAATTCAACATCTTAAAACCAAAAGATCCATCATGAGTCTTCCTGTATTCACTGCAAAGGTGATAGTGCTGCTCAGTATTGATAACCTCTCCTCAGGCTCCAGGTGGCTCATTAGTCACAGAGGTAATGATATGTCATAATAGAGCAATCAGTGCTGTGGATGTAAGTGATGACTGTGGCTTAAGACAGCTGTGATGTAGCACATGTCCGACTGAACCAGGTCTGGTATTTGCAGTAGGGGCCAAAATGATGCCCACTCCATCTCTGTTTTAAACACACATCATCCTGCCACTGAGTGTTAGACTCAGCGTTTGCCACAGCCCTTTTTAAATTTATGTTGGCTAGCTGAGAAGTCACAACCGCTATGTTGGATGTTTTATCAAAGCTTTATCATCCTTACGCCAGACTCATTACGCGGGAGCAGAGACGGCATAATAAAACGTGACTTAATCAAAACCAAGCAGGCCTCCAGAATAATGGCTCCCTACAGCAGAATATGTGAAAGAGTCAGGCAGGGGCTACTGTTGTACTTAACCTCATCAAGCGCCATTTAGGTGATGGAAGACACAGATGCAGAAGCGAGTTGCTGCCAGGGGGTTGTTTGTTATCTTCAATTTACGCTTGATGAAATGAGTCAGCACTTTAGAGGTAATTACAGTGGTTTATTTTATTGTACCGTGCATTCGTATTCTACATTAAGAAGAAGACTGGTGTGTTATTTTTTTTTTTAACAGTTTTGAGATGCCTGGGTGAATTTTATTGGGCCAGCAGCATTTCCTCCAAAAATCCCCCGTCACTCTTTTCTTTTAATGCAAACTACCTGTGCAGCCTTAAACGTCCCACATATCCATGCACAGGTAATGCAAGATTCAGGTTTAAAGTTTGAGCAAAAGACAATTGCAGTATTTTTACACTGAGGGTTGAAATCTTCCCCCGAAATCTTCTCCGAAGTGATGTGCAAGTGTCTGTTTCTGTAATGGGCTATGTCATGGGAATGTTTCCATGGTAACGTGGCAAAGGCGCTAGTACAGCTCAATGCCGCTCTCTGGGGAGTATCTGGGGAGCTTCTGCTTAGTGGGAAATGATGATAATAGCGCAGAGTGTTGGATAAAACTCAACCGGGGAAGACTAACCCCTTCATATTGCAAGGAAAGGAGACGACGTTCATCTTCTTTTGCACAGTCTTTTGCTGGCATTTTTTTTTTCAAAACAGTCTCCCTAGTTACAATACTACAGTGAGTTCTGTATCCATCGCTTTCATTTTTGTAATTTCATGTATCGCACTTTGACAGACTGTAAAAGTAACTCTTCAAGCATGAAGAGCACAGAGAGGCACAGCGGTGCTGGTCAAACCTCTTACATTTTTCCATTTTCTGACAGTTTTTACTGACACATTTGTGAATAGTGCTGTTTGAGAACTTGTAGTGGCCTTTATACCAAACTTTTAGAGCTTCACTGATTCAAAAATACTGTTATTTAATTGCTGATGCCCCTGTGCCTTTTGATTTAACAAAAGAAGAATGCATCATTTTGTTGAAAAGAGTTGAAAATTGTCATATGAATTAAAAATCTCCATGCTTTGTTGCTCACACAGTGGTTTTAGAAAGTAGCAGCCACAGCCTGCAAAACTATTTGACCTGGTGACTCCTCTTGCAGTGAGAAACCTCTGCTTGAATCAGATCCCCGTTTATACCCCACCGGCACTCTTGTTGCTCTTTTCCCAGCGCTGATATGTGCTCACGTGTTTGTGTGTTGTTTAGTGTTAGATGTCGGATTCCAGCAGCTTAGGAAACACAGCTTTGTATTAGATCACAACTGTGCATAAATTACATGCACAGCGAGTATTAGGCGTGGAGAAATAACTGAAGACTGAAGCTCTTTGGAGTTGAAAATGTCACGTTAATTTCAAACATTACCCCCTGCCGACAGACTTAATGAAGAAGCCCATTAGAATGTCATACCTGCTTACTTGTGAATTTTGTGGAAAGTTTATTTGATATGTCTGAGTCAATTACCCACAGTCTTTGTGATAAGGAACTGCTCAGTGAACCTGAACCCACAGTTCCACTCGGGGAGCACTTGGATATTTTATACACGGCTGTGCTTTGAATAATTTCCAGGCGAAAATTCATCTTTGGCAAGGCACTTTATTTTCCCCCTGCCAGCTTAAAGGTTTTGTCCTTGATGTCACTTTGCAAAGTGCGAGCAACTGATATGAAATAAAGACTTAAATATATGTTAAGAACAGTCCTTTTTTTAGACGCTGCACATAGAGACAGACAGGATGAGGTTTAAACAGAAGAAAAAAATCATTGTAAGCTTCCTTTTCTCTTTTAATAAAATGTTATTCTATGGTGACTCAAAGTGGAATTATCCTTCATTGTTTGAAAGGTTAATCTGGCAGCTTTGCAATTTAAATTGGTGGACAGATTTAAGAAAAAAATGTTTACAAATGCACTGTTCCTACACTGTTTTCTAGGTATTTCTAATGACAAATTTATGCATGAAATTGAGAGCCACTTTCTTCTATACAATATCCAAAGCATGCAACTAGTTGTTACGTAACGATATGGTGGAGTAATTTCTATAATTTCATCCATGCTTCTAGTGCACATTTGTAGCAAACCCCCCCCGCCAGTTTTTGCTGTTAGCACTGTTAGCTACGAACTGCAAGACACCATATTGAGAGCTGTGTGGAAGCAATAGACATGTTTGCTTTTTTACCAAATATTGATGACTTTATTTAGCATTTTCAGCATATGGACTAACACACCCACAATATAGTGTACATACAATAAATGTACAGTTTTGTATGATATTTGCGTTGAGTAGTTGCGACAGCTGGCACACTTGTATTTAAACTCTGGCAGGGTCATTTTTACTTGTCAGCATTCTCACGGTGGAGTTTGTGTCTCTCTGTGGACGTGGAGCGTTTCATGTCGTCCTCCGACATGTCGCAGGAGCGCTGGGACAAACACCGGATGAGTGACTAAGAAAACAATTCCCCTGGATATGCCTGTTGTCTCGCTCTTCCTCTGCCGCGTGCTCCCTCTGTGTCTCTTCGGGGTTGAATCACATTTCTCTTGCTTCCCTCCACTGTGTCTCTGTCATATATACTGTAGGTGCATGGGCACATGTGCACACACACTCACACAGTCTGACAAATCCTCCCCTCTGCCAAAAAGTCGATAAATAAATGCATTGTCTCTTCACTTTCTGCTGTTGGCATCAGCCTGTCTAAATTGTCTGAGAAGGCAGTGGAGTGTGAAATTGAGTTCAGAACTGTACGCTGCGCGAGGGGCCACAAGATGAGCGTATGTTTGCTTATTTATTCATATTGCAGCAGTGTTCAGTGGCGGCTTTTGTGGGAATGGGTCAGTTAAACACGGTGAGGTGTTGTTGGTGGAAATTTGACAAGTTTTCAAAGAGGAGTCCTGAGCAGTGGCATTTTACCCTCGCAAGGGGAGCAATAGGTTAGTCATCTCAGGAGTAAATGAAGCTTTAAAGTGAAATTGTGCAGTTACAGTGAGTCCAGTGACTTTCTTATTTCTTCAGTGCCTGGGCGCTGTGAACCAGGACTGCTTCTTTTTGACAGTCGCTATCATTGTTCTAAATGCCATCAATGCTGGAGCTCAATATTTGCTATTTCTGAAATGCTGATTTTTTTTTTTTTTTCGCCCCAAAGCCAAAGAGTTCATGTGAGAATAATAGCACCTGCCCACACTAATTTGCCAAGAACAAATGATTTTGCTTGAGAGTGTAACTTTTGTGCTGCATTCCCTGAGATTTAATCAGAGGTATTACACAAACCTTCCTTTCCTCAGCTCTTTTCTTGCCGCTCGGTGATGAATGTGTTGTTACCGGATGATGTATGTTCATAGATTGCCGGGGATAACTGCTGTTTTGAAGAGTTATAGCTTCCCCTCACATCACAGAAAGCGCCTCTGTGCAAAAATCATTCAGGGATTTCAGGTTTTGTCTCTCAATTTCACTGAGCGCAACGCATGATAAATGTGCATTTGTTTAAAAGAAAAAAAGAAGTCCTTAAACTTTGTTTCCAGACTTTTTGACAAGGCTGTTGGAAAGTCAAGTCCCCACTATAGAATCTGGCATTTTTTTGATAAATTAGCAGTGATTGAAGTGTCCTTCACTCTCAACAGAATCACAAGCATGGAGGTCGTCCTCTTGAACTTTTTTAGAGTGACAGAAATTGTAATGGCAGCATAAATCCCATCAGTCTTTGCATTCTCAGCACTACCTGTAAGCTCTGTCCAGAGGTCAAATGATAGAAAAGCATCCATTTCAGCCCATCCATCCACCTGTAACACTGATCCATTTCTTTTAGAAATGTAGGCAACCTCTTTATTTAACTTGTTTTCCCTCACCAAGAAATGGAAAGTGCATCATATCATCATATCACAGTGTAATGAATAGCATAAAATATATATGTAACAACAAATATATGACACTATAGACTTTTCTTGTAAACAAGTGTAACAAATGTTATGTTTGTATTGAGTGTTTCTCAACAAAAGTCATTGTGTGTCCTCACAGTGAAATGTGTTGGATGCATTTGCCTCCAGATGATAAAATGCATGCAAAGCTGATTTTTTTTGGATAATTTCCATCTGGCAGTGTTGACATCCATATTTACTAGCTTGCAGTTTTCTTCTTCCTTGCCTTTGTTAGAGCATTTCCACAATTCTGTGCAGTCGGTACCATTGGGAAAACAGGGCCCGACCACAGATCGGGAGCAGATGTTGTCATAGTGACGTCACACGTGTGGACTGCAGTTTTGCAGCCTCGAGGTCGGTATTTATACCTTCGCCTCCTTAGTCTTTTGCAACCAGGCGTGACATGCGAACAAGACATTGTTCAAAGAGAAAATACTGTGATGATGTAGAGCTGTGCAATATTAAGATATACATTGTAGTGTGATATAAAAATGTTGGATATAGCCCTCTCTTGTTTATATAGTAATTTAAACGTCTGGGCTACTTGGTTAGCTCTGTTGCTACACGAACATTAAAGTTACTTGTCAATGTCAGAATGACTGCTGGATAATCTTGCGAGTGCAGACATCTTCACTGTATGAAGCATATATGATGGTATGAAGGCTGATGTAACTGCACCAACACCACTACTTTGTTTTTAGCATGTTTACATCATCCTCAACGACTAATTTATGGCACTGGTCGCTAAGGAGTAAACAGGTAAAGCAGTATGGAGGAGATGGAGGAGAGCGCATTGGAAAGTGAAAATAACGTTAACAGTAACTTAAAATCAGGAGGAAAAAAAATACAATATCATATATATAGTTATCAGGAGATAAAATTAACTATATCACGATATACAATTTTGCAACAGCTCCATGATGACGACCTGTCAATCACACTGTGCTTTATGGTCTGTTTGACTCTAAATGGGACCATAATTTACTAAATGAACATCATGCTGTATTGAAGAAGACTTTAAACTAGTGATTGATGCCGTAAACTCATGTCTATAATGTTTACTGAAGTAATAAATCAAATGAGAAGTAGGATCATTTTCTCATATGGACTCCTATACAACCAGAGGAGTACTGCTGGCTGTTAGAAAGAATGCTAGTTTAAGGGACTTCTGCCTTGATACATTACAAGTGGTCAAAAAATCCATTGCATTCACATTGGTCTGTAGTATATATTTTCTTTCTGTACAGTATGTGACTAAATACTGTGGCTCGGCTACAGGTTTGTGTTCCTCAACCTTGATAAGTAGTGTGACCATGCCTGACTGGAACAAAATAAAGCTCATTTTATGTTAATCACAGTACCTTAAGGACACATTGGCTATTATCTACTTTAAGCATCGGCACTCATTAACTGAGTAAATACACAATTACTGTCATACTAATTAATGTGTCATTTGGCCCCGTTTTTAATTTTCACAGAGTTACTGTTTCCTCTCTACCACATTACAAGGACACACACACTAACAAGCAGATTGCATTTTATGCTATAGAAGTGTTCTGTCCTTTTCTGAATTTCAAAGTCGTTTTAATGTGGTTAACGATGTAATTAGTTGTTTTGGGGAAAGGAAAAAAAGTGCTACATCAAGGGCTCTAATGCCTGTGCCTGTTTGATTTCCATAAGCTGTCACATTGACTGGAGAACATATTCATCTTGACTGGCTCGAGGCTTTCTTTTGAGGCGTGAACTTGCAAACTGAGAAGCACATAATGAACACAAACATGAAGAGCTGCCGTCGGGGGAGGGAGGATGTATTTTAAACACATTATATATACTTTGATTGATCTGATCTGTTTACTGGTGAGAAAATGCCAGTAAAGCCTTACCTGGAAATGTCACACTCCAAAACGACTGCCAGCGTTCACTTTAACCTTTTGATTTTTGTTTAAACCTGACTACAGTATGTGCTTCAGTGAGACATAACTGAGCAGAGCTGTGATGATGGAGTGTCAATAAGCAATTATCAGTCCATCCTCCCAAACACTTGCAGTGGTACTTTTCACCTCACCTGCTACATTTAATGTCTAGTCTTTTCCTCATGCGTTTGAGTCTCCCTTCAGCTCCATAGACACACATTATGCTAGTTACATCCAGCAACTCCCTTGAAGTTTACACGAGTCAATATTTCACTGCTGAATGGCAAGTTCGTCCTTTAAACAAAAATAATTTTCTCTGACAACCAGAACAAGCGTTAAACCAGTTAGAGAAGGTTTGCGCCATTAAAAGGGTTTTAATGAGGGGAGAGTGGCAGGCAGCAGCAGACCCCCCACTGGCTTTTGATACAATGCACTGTCACCTCATTAAATCCTGATGACGTTCAGAGGTATTCCAGGACAGTTGTGACCCATGTGTTACTCTGTGGACACTCCGTCGCCATGGGGGCACTGCCGGGGGGCTGCGGGTACCAGCTGGATTTGGCACTACAGCTTGGCCCTAGACGGTGATAATGGCCTCCCCGCTTCTTGTTCACATCGCGTGCTTTGTCACTTTAAACTGCTCTGTAATGGCCTTTATGGGCTGCCATGAATTGTGCAATAAAGAGAAGTGTGGAGGCAACCCAATCAGAATAGTAAGCGAGTTGGGAGGTTTGCTTGGGGCGGGCCTTTTAGTGGTTGAAAGGTGGCTAATGCTGCCATATCTGATCAAGAACACAACGTTTTCATAAGTTTGAATGGTTTTAAGTGGGTTGTTTGAAATGCTTAACCATAGTCAGTGGAGTTTAGAGAAACAGGAGTTAAGGATTATACACCAAAGCACATTGTATCCACTTAAAACAGACTTGACAAAAAAACTGTGTGATATTATGCTCTATTTTGAATAGTTTCACACACTCCTTCTCAACTGGGACCTGACCAGGAAGCTGTTATCTAAAGGCTACTCTCTTCAAAGCCACCAGACTCCATTGATACTGACTTAAAAAGGATAAATGATCTGGACTATCACTTTAATGCTTATTAAACCACTCTGACAAAATGCATTTTGAATCCATTTGTCTTTTTAGTTGACAATAGCTGAAACTGCTGCAATAAAAAGAAAGGATTTGTGTATACATATGAGGTACTCGTCATTGGCAGATTGTATCCACTGCAGCTAGATAATTGCGCTCATGTTAGGTCCAAGAGTTTGTTAAAATGTTTTCTATAGCTAACTTCATGTTGACTTATTTAAAATGAGATTTCAATAAAAGGGGTCTTGTGGCTCTGGGTATATGATATTGTGCTAAAGGACTGAGGTTTAAGCTACATGTCCATAAGGTCGGCATGCTCACTCATGCATTGCTATGTAGAGCTAGTCCTAGTATTTTAAGAAACATGTAATATCAGCCTGTTTTGTTTGACCTTAACTCACATGCATGTACATAAATAGATGATAGAGTTTTCAGGATGGAGACTAATTGATGTGTAAAGCTATCTCAGGGAATGTGAATTGTGCTTCTTGTAGTGTGAACTTGTCTGAATCCAATAAAGAATGGAGCTTCTACCTTAAACTCTAGCTTTACCAGCTTCTATAACACTACGCAGAGGATATGCAGGTTGTGAACACAGTTTTATTATTTTGTTTTGCATAACCTGCAACCCTTCCAATCTAATGCTAATGTTAATGATGTGCTCCTTGGCCCTGCAGGTAATGCTCTGTTACTGTTGTAGCCAGTGAGCTTGTTGGCTAATGAACATGTTCATGATTGCTTCTTACATTAGGGCAGAAAAATACAAAATGTTACAAAATAACTTCACCTCAAGGTCCACTACTGGCTTTTTCCAGAGCTTTGAAAGCTCATAATGTCGACTCCACTCATCATCATGTGACCTCAGCGTGGTACTCTGGGTATGTGATGAAAGGTGGTTTTGCATGAAGGGGGAAAAAAAAGACCTTTAGTTAAGACTATTTTGTGAAACTACTACTTCCAAAGCCAAGAAAACACATTCACATCACATTAGAAATGGCTAATTATTAGATTATAGCTATAGAAATTAGTAACTTTTGACTGAATGATGGTTAGTGTTGTGGTTGTATGATTATATATTCAAAACACCGGCTTAAAATTACAGTTTAAGTATGTATGCATGTATATGTAAGTATTTTCTCAGTGATGGAAAATCCATTGCTTTACTATCACAAGTTGAAAAGTTAATGAAATGATATGTTCCATGTCGATAAACAACCTCAACACAAACTACGAGAGAAGCTAACTTTGAAGAAAGGATTTCTTTCTAAATGTGACAACAGAACTGATGGACAAATTAAACTCCATTTCTCTGGCTTTCCTCTGAAATGCATCATTTCCAGCCGAAAGGCATTTGATAAATTGTTGTCTGGGGAAAAAGAGGCATTTCAGTCTGCTCGCTTTGTATTTAGGTTTCGTGAACAATATAATGTTGTTTTTGTTTGAAATATGTAAAGTGCCCCAGCTCCTCAAATTAAGATGTGCTCAGCTCTGTGCAAAGCCATCGCTGAAAACAAGCGTGAGCAAATCGTGTCACCGTTCTGAGCCTATATTGTTTTTCAATTTGAATTAGTGCCTAAATGAAGCATTATGATACATGCACACAACCTCTTAGTTTATTATCCCAGCCTTTTTCTGCAGTTGCTGTTGTTTTAATCACATTGAAGCATGGTTTAAGCAGACTAATAAAAGGAACGGGGAGGCTAATTTTTACAGCTTTCAGTTTTCATTTGACTCAACCGGGAGGTATATCTGAGGGGCTGTTTGTATTCCATATGCATGTTGAATATTATGCTTTTGAATGTCTTGAGACACTTGAGGCTTTGCAGCGCCATACTATAGACATGATAAAAATGAAATGTAATCTATCTTCAACCGTCACACTGTAAGTTTTTCAATACGGGAATAACATATCAGCTGCGTTTGTCTTTGTAGATTTACACAGCCCCAGGTTGTATACAAGAGAATATCATAATGAAATATTGAGATACAGCAGGTGTGGGGGGGAAAGTAATGGAAACATGAGGCAATGTACCGGTTGAATATTATTTACCTCGCAAAGGCCCTTCATTCCTCCATTCTTCTTGCTATGTCGTACAAGTGTTGAACCTTGTGTAGCAGGAAGTTGAAGCATCCCTCAGGAAGGAAAAACCTCCAGTTCTCTGAGTGATGAAGGAGGTGGAAATCTGCAGTCTGTGCTCCAGAAATTCCCATAAAGGATTATTCCGGTGTGATTGGAGTCTTGGCTTATTTCCTGCCTGCTTTTACTCCTTTACATCACGACTTGTGTCATGTTATATTAGCTCTGGTTTACTGGTCTTTGAAAGTGAAATGAAGATATTCCCAGTAGAAAATGATAAGCAGTTAATGCTAATGCTGTGTGAAAACTATTTTTTCCTGCTAATTTATGAACCACAGCTGGACAAGGTGGGTCTGTCTGTGTGTTTGACTGCACTGTGATTGACAGAAGCCAGGTGTTAATGAAACAACAGAGATTCTAAGTTTTCATTTTGAAGATAATAAACATGAAAATCAGATTTACAACTCTGTTTTCCCCGTCAAGCACCGTGTCCCTCAACGTGTGCATTAATATAAAAAGGCTTATGTTCTTATACACAGATGACGGTGAAGCTCACAATGCACATAATGCAATATTGAGACTGTATCACAGGTGCAGAGATTTCTGAGGTATTTTCAATCTAAAGATTCAGGACGCGATAAACTGCAATTTCTTACACATATGTCATGGTTATATCACCCTGCTGCGGTATTAAATATGCATTAATTGATTTCTGACAGCTGGAGGGGGGCCCATATATGCTATAGAGACTAGAAAACAATCTACTTTGGCAGCTAAGCCCTTCTCCACGCTCCCATCTCTTCCTCTCCCAAGGCGAAACTTATGCCCCTTAGAAGACAAAGTAGGGCAAGCCTTGTAAAGTAGTCTTGGGTCAAGGTGAGGTAACAGAGAAGGCAGTATACTATTACATAGACTGTCAGTTTATTACATTCATGGTCTTAAGCTGGTCTTTTTAAGTCAGTATGACCTTGTGCTTTATTCTCCACTGTTGCGTTCTCTTCAGGAAGGAGCTGCATGCAGAGAGTTTTAAGAGGGAAAAGGTCAGACGAGAGAAGGCGAAAGGCAAGCTTATTCTCATAGCATCTTTAAACACAGAGACAATTTGAAGAGCTTTAGAAGAGTTACGTCATTTAATAAAACACAGCAAAACTTCAAGCTGTAAATAACAGTAGGCTGACTTGCCCATCAGCTATCAAAAAGGATGTATTTTATGCAGCTAAAGGTCATTTACTGAAGGTAAAATACCAAAACAATGAGCTGAAAGATGTTAAATTGTTCCGTAGAGCTCAAGAGAACTGCAACTTCTCTCTTAACATTTTTAAAACACTCAGTTATATCTCTTTTTAATATAGAGATATTGATTTTAAACAAGTTTACTAACTTCTCAGTTGGTGATATACTTTCAGCTCAGGCACTAATCACCTCTTTAAAACTCTTTTGCCTCATGTCTCACTGAAATATATATTATGATATACCATATAAGCCCTTTTAATGCTGCCGCAGAGCCCTGTTCACCTGATTAGCAGCCTTCAGAACTAAGATTGACTTAATTTGCAGCCTTTTCCATGTAGAGTTTGTTTTGTCCTTCGTGCGTAACTGAAGTGAAGTGCACATGTTTGTGTATTTGCTCAGTTTTAATTTTTTCAGTGACTATGAAACTTATTCATCAGTGCATACAGCCTTCACAGGAGAGTTGAGGCTATAAGCTCTCCTCTGCCTAATTTCCCTGTTTGCATGTATAAGACCATCTCCATTTGACAACAGCCATTTGCCACTTTGGCATTTGTTGCGGCAATTACATATGACTCTCCTTTTTCATTCCCATTGCTTTTCAGTCATCTGGACAAAGACAGAAGGAGCAATTGTTCATAGCAGTCTGCATGCCCACTTACTCATTGACAGAGGCGCCGTTTGTAATTAGACTACTATTACCGTCTGCCAAATTACTGGTTGTTTTTCCTTCAGAAGCTCCAAACCACCATATGCCTATATTTGCCAGTGAGAAACTGAAGCCGCTTTGTCCATACTGGGAGAGATCCATAATTGATATTGTGAATTTCATTTTGAAATATGTAACTTGGCTGAGAACCTGTTCCTGGCTGCTGGAGATTTGATAAGCCTTCTGCCCTTTTGTCAAGTTGAACAGACTGTAAAGGCAGAAAGATGTACCCCAGGGACCAATGAACAGCTAAACAGATGACATGAAGCAGAGCAAGACTTCCAATGAACTTTCCTTGAACTAGAGAGGACCGTTGATCCATGGCCATATCTCTCTTCTCCCTCTCCTTTTTTTCTTCTCTTTCTGCTCCCATGCACAATTTTATCTCTTTTTTTTTTCTCGTCACGTTACCAGCTCTCGTCCCTCTCAGAGGGAGCCAAATGCAGTAGTAGTTCTTAAGCTATAGTCACTAACAAGGCGCTGTCACAGTGTAGTGCCACTTCGCTGCCTTCCCATCATGTGGGATTTTGGCTTGAAAGACAGCAGTTCATTTTCCAATGTGTGGGCTTTCACTCCCACCATCCCCTTTTCTCTTTCTTCCATTGCGGCTGACCAGGAGTGTTCCCAGGCCATTGGTTTGATTTATCCACTCTGCTCAGGCACTAAGCAACAATAGGCTGTATAAAATAAAAACCCCCCAACCTCTCCAGATACGGTTTTGTGCCTGGAGTTTCAGATTTGCCAGTGTTACAGTCTTTGAATGAGTCCCACGCTGCCAAACCTGTTAAGGTTTATATTAATCTCTAAAAGGCACACTAGTGGAATCCTAGTAGTCTGTTATCCAATATTTGATGTAAGGGTGAGACTGTGCGTGCACGCCTGAGTAATATTCTTTGAATTGTCGATGTTCATCATTTGCAGTCTGTCTTTAAGCCAGCCATTTTCCATAGGTGCTTAAACAGTTAGGACTTTTCTCTGTGCCTCACTGTATCACCAACAGGGGGCAGTGTAGGAGTTCACAACCATGGCGCCTCTTTCTTTCCTTCTTGACACTACAGCCTGTCTGACACACAAAGGGAGTGAAGAGGCATCGATTTACATACATCAGTGGTGTCTTTTAAAATACTTTTCAAACACTCATAATCTCGCTGTCTCCTTCTGTCTATCTGCCTTCTTCAATTTTTGTTTCCATCTACAGAAGAAAGTCCAAGAAAGGAAAAAAACTGAAATATAATACCTGTTGTTGTAATGCAATGACTAATGTGTGCTAAAATGCGCCATACATTCCCCTCAAATTATCTCTAAAACTAAAAGTAATATTAACATAATCTAAATTTACCATAGTTACAGGCTAATTGGAAAAAAAAACAGTTTCTTGAATGTTCCACAAACAGTCGACCCTTTGGCCAGTGGGCTGTGATGATTACATGTTTGTAGTTTGCCTTGAGGCTACAGTGTTGATGCTTATTGTCAAAATCTCCCCCATCCATCTTCCATGTTACACTCTATACTTTTAATTAAATAAAAATAAAAATGAAACAATACTAAGTCCTTTTAAATCATGTATTGCTGAATTCAACGTAGCAAAACAACACTGGGGCATTCTGGTTTTATATACGTGTTGCTGTAATCACTTGTCTCACCCATTTGACTTTCGGGTCCTCTTCCATGGGATATTGACTCAACCTTTTCCTGCAAGAGCTTCACAGATCCATTTTTTTTTTTTTTTACTTCGCCTCTGTTTATTTTCTCTCCAGCAACATAAACAATTTACAGAGTGCATTGAGTAATTTATAACTTTCATCAGGCTCTGTTAGCAACCTAGGAATTGGCAACAATATTGACATGCCTCTGGCACAGCTTCACGTGGATTAAAGATGGACTCAGATATAAAAGTGACAGTTTTACAATGGAACAAAGAAGCTAGCTAATTTGAGCAGAGAGCTGAAACATTTAGTAAATAAAATAATGCTACTTTGTCACTGTGATGGAGTAAATATAAGTATAACTATTTGTTGGTACTGATCATCAACCCCAAACCCTGCCAAAGTATTGCTATGTACTACATATCTATATTATTCATTATGGTGCCAAAACAGCTGCTATTTTATTAGTTAAATGTTGGAGGGTATAATATAGAATTACTACACATGTTCGTGGTTCATTGGTCATCTTTTTTGCATAAAGAAAAGCATGCACACTGCTTTTTGCCAGTTTAAGCTTGACTGATATTCAAAATTCTGCAGTCTCCATGGTCTCAGTTCTGACTGATCTTGATGCCCTCTGGTCCTGGTCTGGATTCTGAATCGATAGGACCCGGTCTAGTGACTACCACACGGCTAACGTAGACGTCTGGGCTGCAGCCCAGATTCCCAAGGATGTAAGACAGCGGTTCACAAGATGATTTGTTGGCATGAAAAATCTACACCTGTCAGTGCTAATATTTAATGTAAGCGGTCCCTCAGGGTGAACGTGTCATACTTGTTTGCAAGTCCCCAAGTGTTTCACATTTTGCTGAATCCAAAGGGTAAAACCCGAGAGAAATGTTGATCTGGTGCAATATTTGCTCATAATACTGCCTAACAGGCGCAAACAGTGTATTAAGTGAGATACTATAGTGCTTAATGATGACTAATGAATAGATAATGAAGTGCTACCTTAGAGCCTTGGCAATGCATTCAGCCTTGCATGTACTGGAAGCTCGTTGCAATTATTAATCTAACATAATCGTAATTATGGGCCAAGTACTGAGTAAGTTTTCAGGGTGCCACAGCAGGCAGCTTATCCATTACCTACCCATTACAGATTTAATTTTTCTTAATTGTTGTCAAGTAACTTTAATTATCTACAAATAAGCCATTGCACACATTAAGCTGCAACCCCAGAGGAGCTTTCTATCTCTCTCCTAACATTTGAAGGCTTTTTTCAGTGTCGCACTGAGAGTTTTAAACTTTTTAAACTTAATCACTTAGACATGGAAGTGCAGGTTTTTCCTCCATAGATGCACGAAAATGTCAGGGAGTGTGGTGACATAGTTTAATGAGTGGAAAAAAAACACACAGGGAGGGTGAGATGAGAGGTGGTTGGGTCCAACAAACACAGGGCTAGTTTTATGCCCTACCACAATGTTTCCTCCTAAACCTAAGTTGCTGCTTTGACCTAAGCTAGTGGATTTTTTTTTTAATTCACAATGGTGAGCTTATTGGAAGGTAAAGTGTTGCTAAGGGGTCTGACAAATGACAATGAGACCAATTGGGATGAGAAAACTTCATAAGTTGGAAGACTAAGTTGGCTAAGCTTAACAAAGCTGTTTTAGTGGCTTAAACCTAGTCAGATCTCCACCATAGACGACATGTGACAGTTTTGGAGGACGTTGATAAACAACGTCACCTTGCCCAAAATGCCACCACATGAAAATGCTCAATATGAAAGGCGAAAAATGAAAAATCGCCTGTCATTGAGATTGATTGCAAAGAAAAACGGGTCTCTGGTTGCAGTGATGATGTTCCCAGTCTGACACAACTGGTGGTGGTTTTCAGTGGGAAGCTGATTTCAGACCACTTGTTCAATCATGTCTGTACTGTCTCCCCCTTTTTTTTAATTCAAATTTCTTTCTGTGGGCATATGAGCAAAAAGAAACAACTCATGCCATTTGCTGAACTTCCCCATTCAAACAAAACAAATGCTTTATGTAATTCTTCTTAGTGTAAGAATTAATGCCTCTGGGAATAAAAAGTGTATTACCTGAGCTGAAAATTTATTCCAGGGAAATGAATTTGCTGCTGGCAATGAAAAGAAGTGAAATGTTGAGGGCATTTCTTTAAACACTGATGCCCACCTCAACTTATGTTGTTTTTTTTAAGTATTTAAGACACATTGGAAATCATTATTGGTCTCTTTTGAAAATAGTCCAGTAAGCAATTATAGCCCTAATTGTGATTAGACCTGGAGCTTTCTCCAAGCATTTTGTTTACATTTACTTTCTATCAGGCATTTCCTGGCACAATGTCTCATGTAAAATGAAGCTAAGGCAGAGTGATACGGTGCACTTTCTTCTAACTTCCTGAAGCCACAGGAAGCTCCATAGGGGATTAAGGTCACACCGTTGCTTATCTGTAGTGCAGACCACCTTTAGCCAACTGGTACTTACAGATGAGATCTGCACTTTACTGCCTTTGACAGCTAGATTGGCAGTCTATATCCCTCTGCTCCATACCTTTTATCCTGGGCCTTTCCACAATAGAACTGAAAGCGACTGACTGGACACACTGAAGAAACCTGTTTTAAACCCACAATCCCCATGTTATTGTTTCACCACTGCTAAAACTTACAGTGAATGCTTTCTCAAATCAGCAAACAAAACAAACCTCTGTGTTTCCTTTTACCTCAGCATTGTTGGGAGCGGCGTCATCAATTCTTGCTGTATCAGGATGTGGGGAAACGTTGGGGCTCTTTGAACGTGCATTAAAATTTGCATCGTTAAACGCGCAAAATAAAACGTGATTCATTTTTCCACTGCTCTGTATGTGCTGGATCATTAAAACAGTGTTTTATGCGATGCACAATTAAAGCATTTAATTGATTCAGTAAGCCATTAATCCAAACTAACACATTAGGAGTAACTCCAAAAACAAACAGCAAAGGAGGAATATTTAGGTAGATTATACTTCTACAAACTTTCATATAACATTGAGGTGATGCTATATGATTCTCATCGCTGTCATTTTTTTCATCCTATGGAAGTAAATAATGGTTTGTCCGACTATTATAGTCCAACTGGTTGTGGATTTTTTGTACCAATATTTCAGGGTTACAGTCTGAAGAATATGTTGGCTGATTTTACTTATCGTTTTTAACATACAGAGGGAGTTTTGATAAAGATCCATTAAATAAGTTTCCTTGAATAATTGTAGGCTAACAACATAGTGTTGGCACTTCCTGTACAATATTAACCTTGAAGCCTTGAGCGCGTCCCCAATGAGTACAACAAATAAAGCATTGCTGCAGCTAATGTGTCACCAGAATGACTTTGGCCATTGATTTTATCATTTCATTTAGTCTGCATTTTGTTCAGTTTATGGAAAGCTGGCTTGGATGTAAAACCTTGAAAGCAGCTACGGTATATGAGAAATGATAGGTAGTGTATTACTTCCCACTTCAGCTACTGTAGCTATTTATACATGTTATTATAATCAGTGTCTCAGCCATGAGATGATTTTTATACTTTAGACTATTTCACAGTATCTTCTCTTTTCTATTGTGCTCCTCTCAGCTGCTTTGGAATTTACCTTTTGTGACTGAACTTAAGCTGGGATGCTGGGACGTCTGTGACTCCCTGCATGAACAGGTGGTGGATGTAGATGCAGCATTTTCCTGGCGCTGTCTTCCACAGGGCCGTCCCCGGGTTTTCAGCCTCACTGCTGAGCCTCAGATGTTACTCTGTTGTATTTGTGTGTCATTTGTGTGTGTATATGACATTCCTTTGTCTGGTATTTTACTCTGTTCTGACAGTTTTCCCAGCCGGTTGTTCTCTGTTCACACTTATTCTTCTCAATATTTCTCCTGCGCTTTATCAATAATTACTTCTCCACTTCTTCTTCAAGCGAAAAGCCATTTTTGATACCCAAGGTCCTCTGCTAACGCATCAAATTACCATTGTTTATGTCAAAACTGTTGTTGCAGAATATTTTACTTTGACCTTGGGATAAGCTTAACATCCTGACAGGATGTTAGATATGTTTAGACAACAATAAACTCTCGGCTGTTGCAGCAGTCACTACTACATAGCAGACTCAGCCTGGGTTGTTTGTGTATATCAAGTAAATGAAATCTACTAAGGTTAGTGCTTATTTTTCATCTCTTAGAAAATATTTTATGGAGGGATAGGAAATGCAGTCAAACTGCAGTGAAATGTTTGTGTCACTATCATTGTTTAGTTAATCTTCAAATGCATTTGACTCATTTTGTTGACAACTCACTGGTCACATCTAACATAAAATAGCATGTTATTATATTTATTCCAGAGTAATTTGCTACTTATTCCCATTATCCAGCATATTATGTGATGAAAAGTGCATAGACACTCCCTTCTTAGTGGTTTCTGTACTTAAAGCTGTGTGGACAAGTTCATAAATCACTCACTTAGCTAATGTGGATATCCCTTTTTGGAGAAAATGGCTATGGATTTTCAGGTGATGGTGATTGCAGAATGAAAGTAAGCACATTTGTCATTGTTATCATTCAGACTGGTGTTGGCCCACTGAGGATGCTATTCAGGAAATGATGACACAGGGAAACCTAAATAGGCTGAGCGAGCTGAGGATGAATGAGAAATGCACTTAAATCCAGCCATTACACCTGTTAGCTCTTCTTTTTAGCCATCTTCAGTGCTGCTGAATAAATGGTTATATAATGTGGAGAAAAGGTCAGTAAATAATTTTGAGAGCTCTGTATCCATAGGGGACGGCAGCGCAGATATCAACAAACCATCCTGAGATTACACTTTTCAAAGAGCGCAGGCTTCAGTCGGGCCTGTATCACATCCAAGAAGCTTTTAAATTTCCTACTTGAAAGAACCAGTGTATTTGACAGTTGCATCATTTCAAAAGTCGAAAGGGTCGGCTGCTTTTTAACTGTCAGCACTTTTTAAACACTTCTTACTTTGCCTGTGGCAACAAATGTTGATAATGAATTTACCCTTACTCTCATTTGTGGCATCAGATTGATGCAGCTCCATTAACCGTAAAGAGGATGCAGGATGATTTTCTGTAGCTATGGCTACGTATTTGAACGTTGCATCAGCAACATGGACGCCACTCGTCATTCTAATCAGTTTCTCATTCATCGGTGAAACAGTCTCACACCTCAGGGTCCATTTGGTAGCTGTTGTAGTGCTTTCAGTTGAATTACATTATCTTCATCAGCACATGGATTTGGCTCCCTTGTGATGGAATTGTTAATCTCCCCTACTTTAGATATGTCATCCAATATAGCTTAATAGGTGAGCTTCAAACTTAATGTTGCACCTCAGATCACTTTTGATTCATGCACTGTTTATTATTCAAGATCATTCACCATTGTTTTTACATCTTTTGATTTTTATTTCAACCACAAATCCTTTTGTGAAACAATAAAACAGGTCATTTGTAATGACCCTCACTACTGAGGGCAACATTATTAATGTTGTTACAAATTACAGTTGTAGTCATGGGTGAAGGGAACCAGTGTTGACTGTCTCTGTTGGAAACATGAAGCAAATATACAACTTTTTGTTGATGAGTCCGTCCACACCTCCCTCCTCCCTCTGCAGACTTTGTGGCTCTTTACTTCCTCCTGTGCAGACAAGGGTCATCTGTCTTATACCTGCTAAGAGCTCTGTCACTTTGTCAATGCTGTTTTTCCTGCGTCTACTATCTCGAAAAATTATACAAGATCTAATTTTGAAATTTTCCCTGACACGGTGAAACTGATCTAATTATCTGTTGTGCACAGCTTTTGATGAGCAAGGCATTTTTTTTCTATTGGAAATAATTTTAGAATTCAATTCATAGCGTAAATGGTTGCATCTCCCCGTCTCTCCAAGATAAGGCTCACAATACGGAGTAAGATATTGCTCTCTTACTGTTCTGTGCTAAATACAGTTGATGCCCACTTTCTAGACAAAAACTACAAGTTCACATTCCCATTCCCAGAGGGAAAAAAAGTTTTGACAAAATCAAATTTGATACAAATTGCATTTGCTCCCAAGGAGGAGACATTGAAACCTTTTCACAAGAATAAGCTGACAGTGATTTCATTTGTCTAAGTAGATAAATCATACATATTGAGCTTGTCTCTCACGGCGTTTTGCTGCTCAGACCTGATTTAATTTGCCACTTTCTGCTGGAGCAAGAAGCCAGGCTTTAACATAGAAACTCTGAAGGTTACACCATTTCAGCATTTTAATTAGGTACATAGAGCTCCTCCTTTCCCCCCCCCATCCTTCAACCAGATGAGTCAGAAACTTCGTCTCTGTGGCGTTTAGACTTTTCAAATGATCTTTCAAAACGCAACATATTCTTGTCTTTGACTCTTTTTTTGTGGTGCCGTAAAGGCATTGCGTAAAAGCAAAAGAGAGGATTCAAACAGCGCCCCAACAAATGCTCTGTAAATTGGGTGGGGTTCAAGTGTTCCTGATGTGAGATCAATTGTATTGTAGTGCAGCAGTAACACTTAGGATGCTTTTTGCAACAGAGAGGGTGGGGTACTATGCCTAACCAGAGCATGGAGGCAGTCACAGGAATAAGCGGTGATGAAAGACAAACCATTTGTGCCCACGACTGAACACTGAGAGCTATATTTTTACGGCTGCTATTCTACCAAATTGCTTTTGTGCGTTGGGGTGGCTTTTTAAATAATGCAATCGGTTAAAAGCTCTCTGTAAAGGCTACGCTTGTATGCCGTGGGAAGCTGGAATGGAATTGAGTGCATTTTTAGGGGAGAGGGTTATAATTTATGCACCATTGAAATGTGGCCACTTTGTGCTTTTCTTTGCCACTTTGATTCAACAGGGTTCAACATGTACACAATCTGTTTGAAGATGAGTTCAGGGACCCTTTGGTCAGATGTCTTTAATAACAGTCATTCAGGCTAGTCTGGACTGTTTTGATAGCAGGGTTTTAAGGGTATTATGATATGATGATGGCAACGTGTCTCTGCTTCATTCTACCTTTTTGAGGAATTTATTTAAAAGAATCTGCTGGTGGAGCACCATTTCTAACACAATAGTGTTTTGTATAGAGGTAATACTGAGCAGCATGCATCTCTTTCACCTTTATCTTCTCCTCTGATGTAATTAAAAGCAGTAAGTGGCTGTTGTTAGCATGATAACGCATTCCCTTGGAAGGCGTAACTTGTTGATCCACCACCACCACCACAGCTGCTGCTGCTGCTTCTCATTGGCAGAACACACGGGTCATCCTCTGGACTCTGGACAATGGCTGACAAAATGATGGATCAGTTCTTCTATATTGGCTTGTTGATCCATAGTCGCCCCCCCTCCCCCTGACCCCTCCGACAGCGTGGATATTGGCATTTGCCACTCCGGCAGCTGTGCCCCCAAGTCCCCAAACTGCTGATTAGTCAAATGAGTCCAGGATTGTGGAATAATTAATGTTTAACATTGGGGCCTTTACTCTGGATGATCGAAAGGTGCCTAGGTGAGAGTGGCGGTTGAGATTGGACAGCGGGGGCCCAGCACCCTGTGAGGAGGGAGGCTGCAGCTTGATCGATGTTAACGTTAGCCTGGGTTAACCTTAGCACGCTTGTGAGTGACTGCGTGGTGAGGCAGGGGGAAGGGATTGGTGTCTGACATTGGACTTAATTGTCTCTTAATTCATTCGTTTATTGCTTTTGGAATCAGGCAGAGATCACAAGTGTTTGTCTTTCATTATGACTCTCAAATGTCACCAAGACTTTTTGCTTTTGGGTGTTTGTTGTGACAGCTGCACTGCTTTGTCTTTGTCGGTCTGCTGGTCCGAAATATCTCCACGACTACTGGATGAGTTTCTTTGACTTTTTTTTTTTTTTTTTTTTTTTTTTTTTTTTTTTACAGATATGCTCCTCAGTGAATGAATAATTGGTCAATGAAATGTCTTAGATATTTGGGCAACAGGAAATTACATATACCGAACAATTACTTAATCTAAAACACATACTTTGCAGATTATTCAAGAATGAATATAAAAATTAATTTTGCCCTGTTTTCCAATCAAGGCTGGCTAATTCACTATACAACCAGTGAATATTTACCAGAGTAACCTTAATTTGATCCCTTCCATTTGAGACAAATGATGAACCACTTCTATTGCAAGCAGCATAGAGGAGAGTCATAATAATCTAAACATGACAAAAAAAAGAGGAGAAACTCCACCCTGCTAATATTGTAAACAACCACATCTGAAAGCCTCCTTGAATGACTTGCAGGTATGTTTGAATTGGATGTACTATTTTTCATTTTGAAGTAATGAAATATTTAAGGGGCAGACAGAAGTCTATGTGACATGCTTGACCTTCAAAGCTGAAAGTCTGCCCTGTTATTACAGTATTTATGTGGCTGTCCCCACCCATGCAAGCAGGGATATAAAAATATTTAATTACTCAATTAACTGAGGTGGAATATAACCCTGTAGGAAAAGAGGTGAGGGAACAGGGCACACGTGACCAAATTCAACAATAGAGAAAGCCATAGAGGCACAGTGCAAACCAGAACATGCTTTTTGTGTTGGTATGCTACTTAATTGGGTTAATTTACATGATTTCAGGCAAGAGTAGGTGACATTAAAAAAAATGGTTAGATTTCAGCTATCATCCTGAGACAGTTCCACATGGAGATGACACCTCTGAATGACGTTGATGGAGGAATAATGGTGGGCTCAGTGGATAGATACCAATGGATCCCGAAATGGTTGAGAGTGTATTGTTTTCAGTTTGCAAAAAAACACACAAAAAACCTCTGAGAGCATATCATCTCTCATTAGCTCTGTCACTGCATCTCACCCGGTGATGTTATGGATTTACTGGGGGGGATCATTCATATCCCAGATGGAGGCTCTAATGTGACCAGATTCAGTTCATTATCGATTGTTCTTCTTTTAACTGCACCCGAAAGCATTCATAGGAGTCGGGAGAGAGGCGTTACCGTCAGCAGGTTGGAATAAAACTTTCATCGGAGCAGTTTGCTATTCCTTAATGCTCGAAGCTGTTTTGAAAGTAAAATTCCAAATTTACATTTCACAGTGCTCCACTAACCGGTCTGAAACTGTCCAGTCCAGTGGGTAAGAGTATGACTGAGAACTCAGAGATAGAGGATATTTTCTGATGAAATAGTCATGTTTTTTTTTATTTTATGGATCCTTGCTCAACTGGAAATAATGGCATGAAATGCATCCTGTTTAAAATGACATCAATGTGCTGCAAAATATTGAAAAAAAACTGCAAATCAGATCAAGAGAATATAATTACACCACCTTATCTGCTGTGATTAGTTGTTTATTATTGTAATTAATTAATTAATTGTATTATCGTATTATTATTGTTTCAAATGGCGTGTTTTATTTAGGTAGCCTCAGTTCTGTTCTGTATTTGGGCTGTAAGGTCACACACTGCATTACTAAAATGACATGTGAATACAAAGGCAGAGGAGAAGAAATTGTTAAAAACAACTTAATTGTGATCTGCAGTTCTTCAAGGGAACTCATTAGAATCAAAGCAGACAAAAGTCACACATTTCTCTTAGAAAATCAACACTCTTTTCTCCAGTAGACATTGATTAATCATCTGTTGAGGAGCTTGAAGGTCCATTCATAAAAAGGAGGCTTCATTCCCCAGACGTTATGGGGAGACATTCATCATGTTTTGATTTGCTAAAAGACTGCTGACTTGACGTTGTCATAAAAACCTCTCTGATCATTTTTGTTTTTAATTTTTTTGTTGGTTTTCTGCCGACGAGTGCTGACACAAAGTTGTTCCTTTTATTCATTTATTTATTTTTTTTTACCTTGAGTTAAGGCAGAAAAATATGCTGACAGACAAAAAGAGCACCTTGAATACTTTGGTACCTTACAGGCTGCCATGTTCAGTTTATCCCACAGTTTGGAAGAATTGGACACAAAAAAAGACTGTGATGATTTTGTCTTTCACAGAGTCTTACCAGTTGTGGCTAAAAATGTATTTGGCCCAATAATGGCACAGAAAGAGTGCCACAGATACCATGAAAAAATAGTTTGGAAGTCTGGTTAAAACCAAGGTTATGAATGTAATAGGTAGTTTCATGGTTTTCTTCACATTACAGTATGGTATTTCTCAGTGACTATGAATATCTCAGCAAAATTCCCCCCTTAAGTTGTAATTCTGAAGATTTCAGTTGGATTTCCTTTACATCAGCAGGATGTAAAGATGGTGTAAAGACATTTCATAGGCACAAATCACCACCGAGTGTGAAATCCCAAGCAGATTTCATGACAGAGGCATGATCAGGAATAGATTAACTCCATCACCCCTCACATCCCAGAAGACCTTTAGCACATATAAGACTTAAACTCATATTAGGATGTAAAGCCAACAGCTTGCATTTTGATATACTTCCTGGAGGGTCGTCCATTCATCTTCACCTTGTCACACTCATCCACTCAATGAGAATGACAAGTCCATGACACATTCCTTTTGAGCATGAAATATTCTATATTCAATATCATACACTAATAATATGTCATGGTGAATATCTGTGAGTCAAAAGCTCGAATCAAACCAAAGGGAGTTTTTTTTTGTGGAGCACTCGTATCCTCGCTGGTAGGTTTAGGCAGTCTTCCTCAAGCCAATTTGTTTGGGAGGACTAATGCCAGACAGCTGCGCAATTACACCTCAGCACAAAGCTAAGCCAATCTGCGATAGACAGTAATGGCTCTCACTGATATGCCTGTGTCGGTCTGAACAGTACCCACACACTGAATTGTCAACACAATGTCACACTCACATCTCAGGTTGAGCGGCGGAGCGGCGTCTTTTTTTCTTTTCTTTCTCCAGCGCTTGTTACTTGATAATGAAAGCGAGATGATGGCAGCGAAATGCGCCCATATTAATCTCTCAGCATTTTCTACCATGACAGCACAATTTCCAGTGCCTCCTCGAAACGATCAGGCGCCTCGGCGCATACGTCTCTCGAAGCAGATGCAGACCACGCTCGCATCTTCCCAGATCCAATTTGAATATAATGTTTAAGGTCTGTCATTGTGAAAAGGAGACCGAGAGAGGGGCAGAGTCTGTCAACATGAAACAAACTTTGGAAAGCATTTTAAAATTTATTTTTATTATGTCACAAATGTTTTGGTAACTGTTGCTATATGTACTTTTAATACATAAACCAAATCTGAGTGACTATAAAGCACACACCAGTAAGGAAAGAGCTGATAGTGTTTTTAACCTCCTCAGAAAAAAAGCAAGCATTCCCTGGTCTGTTCTGATTACTTACTGCTTCATTATTTGTCTCAGTGAAATTGACTGCAAAACAAAATACTGGTGCTGCCACATTTTTTTATGCTGTGCCATTTTATCCAAAAATGATTACAAAAAAAAAAAAAAAGTCATGGAGAAGCAAATTTGTGGTAATCAGCGTTTGGAAATGGTAATTCCCAGCTATTTTAGGAAATTATACAACCATTTTTAAATAAATTTAACAATATATGTGACCTTTTTTTTTTATAATTTTTTTAGTAAAAGATTTCTGCCAAACTCCTAAAGGAAATATCTGGCTATTCACCAGCTTGTTAATTTTTGCTCAAAAGAGCCTACTTGAAATGACTGCAGAGTCAGGTAATACTTGTCTCACATCTTTCACTTATCATTCTTTTCCGATTGTTAATATAGGAATATTGATTAGTGCAGCTTTAAGGATTTGAAAACATATTGAGTTTGTTTGCTGTTTCTTGATGATATGTCTGATTATTGCTCGATATGATGTAATGTTTGCAATAGACATGATAAAAATACATTAAAATTCCCACCAGGTGGTTTATTGTCATGCTGTATTGCAGACTTTTACTGTGGTGAGACACAAACCATCATTATAGCAGCTAGCGAGATACAGTTAGTGGCTTGCAAACACTCAAGCTTGTGTGCTTTCTGAGGTAGTTTGCTATTATTGTTACAGCTTTTTTTTCCCCCCCACATTTGCTTGCTTACTGTGGATTCATTTCTCCTCCAATTGTTGCCTTTGTGACAAGTGTTGAACAGGCTGAATGCAGAATTTCCCATGCAAGCTGAACTAATTACACAAAGCGTCCTCCCTACACAGGTAGCTAAAGGCACCACAGAACGATATGTTTGACAGGCACAGAACCAATTATGTAACACCACACGGCAAGCACTCGCACCCAGCTGTGAGAATACAAAAATGGCAATTGTATGTTAGTATGCAAACAATTCAACCAATATACAGTATATCCTTCAGAAATGGATATAATCAGGCTCTGGATTTTCATCTTGAAAATTTCTGGCAAAGTAAGGAAAAATCTTTGTGGCACAGTTTGAACAGTTGTCCTCTAACTTGACATTGGGTTTCTATAAACTGGAAACGACAGGCCTTATTCAATGCCGACCTTTCTCTGTGACATCGAAAATAGCAACAGGCTAAGGAGGCACTTTACAGCTTTGTGAGTGACAGGGATGCTGTGTATAGAGTAATAGCCGGCCGCCACGGTGTCTCCTTGAAAGGCAACTAGTAAGTAGCAGCAGTGGAATGTTAATGCCTTTCTGTTTGCTTCTTCTGTCTCCTACCTCAAAGTTTTCAAAGAATCGATAGAAATAAGCCATTGTGGACTAACAGCCTCTCAAATAATGTTGCTATGCTCTGGTGTGCACACACACAGAGGTTCTGTGATTGGCTTTCTGTCTTATTCTTGGAAAAAAAAATGGGATGAGACTGCAGATATAAGGGGAAGCAACAACAATAAAACTGCTGCGGTTCTGACTCTGGGTAAAGACTAGACTGTGATATTTCAGCATAAAGGTTGTCTGCCTTTCTCTGTTATCTCGTCTTCCTCTCGCTCAGTCTCTTATTCACACTTTAGCTTTCTCTCCCACACCCTATTTCCCGGGACCATTTTCTGACAGGAAACATTACCGCCATTACAGATCACTAGATACTGTTCGCCATACGTCAAAAGAATCAGATTGATCACATGGCACGACAGAAGTGTTGCACTGTGGCAGAGGGGACAGTCAAATGGCAGAAAATAATAGGGTGCTTGCTGGGCCTGACAGATAACTCGGAGGCAGCCATACAATAGGCAGGCAACATGGCTGAGCTCCACAATCGAACAAGCGGGAAAATGGCTTTGCATTTCAGCCGTCCTCTCATTTCAGCTGACATCCCAGATAGCATATGTCACACTGTAGAAAAATATCTATGCAAGGGATATGGTGAATCACAGCTGCAGGCAGCCTATGAACTCCTATTACAGCCCAACCTGCAAAATGTGCAGCTATACGAGAAACTCGCTGCTTATTTTTTGGTCGCTTCCAATACAACACGATTTCCTGATTTATGCTCAATTAGCTTTTAATTACAAATCAATCTCATTTGTTTAAAAACATCAATCCTCATTGAAAATAAGCAATTTATCCACAATTACAAAATCCATTAAAGCATAATTAGACTTTCACACTAAAAATCACATCAAGTTAAAACAGCATTTCTCAGGGTGAATCTTCAATGGAGTAAAGAAGGCACAGTGGTAAACCCTCACAAGCGTGGAAATAATTAGTTGATTAATTGATTTGTTGACTGATATTGTTAATCAGTAACAATGTTAAATGATTAAGCCTATTTAGGGATGGAGGTGTTGGTTTGTATGATGTTACGGAAAGTTTCTCCTCTTTTTCATGCGTCCTCCTTCAAATGTCCAGAAACGTGTGTCAATTTATTCTAATTGCATGCATACAGTCTTTTCGAAATGAACTTTTATTCTTCACAGGAAACTCTGCAGTTAGGTTTAGGCAACAAAGCTACTCAGGTGTAGGAAAAGATTGTGGTTTGGGTTAAAATAACTATGGAAGTAGAATGGGTGTCTGGTCTTTTTTGGATTAAATATGCATTGATTTTGTGGGTTTGTGGGTGTGATGTTGCATACACACGACGGTGTACCATGTTTTGTAGATAACCAACCAACCTATTTCTTAGTTGGTCAGACAAATTAAGCATTTTGAAGAAGTCAAATTGGACTTTAGAGAAATTCTGTAGTTGCAGTCCTAAATTTCATATTTATTCCTTTATTGATGATTGTCAGAAGTCTGACACATAAGATGATTTACAACAGTTGCAAGGACAACAATGCATAAATAGTTGCCAAACCGAGCAGAAAAATAAAGAAAACAATTCCTCGCTGGTAAAAAGTAATGACCATTGATTTCCATTGAAAGTCTGATGGTGAAATAGATGAACGGGTTGCGAAATGCTTCACGTGGTGAGCACAGTCAATTCAGGGTATGGGATTGATCATAATGTAGTTGTCTAAATGCCTCAGCCATCACATCCTGTCTGTGAAGCTCCTTGTGTTGTGCCTCTGTAGAAGCAGCAGTATGTTCTGCAGTGAAACCCACAGCATGCACCACCCTGTGTGGGCGTCGGCATCCCCCACCCCTCCTGTCATAAAGACCACACCGTTAGCGCTGTTTAACCTTGAGCCATTGTGACTCGGGCACATATCACCTTTGCGGCCCCCTTGGCTACTGATATTCATCAAAATGTCTATCGCCGTTTTAGGATGACTCAGCAGTTTTGGGCAGGGATTGATTGAATTTTATCTTGATTTCATAAAACATTTAGACAAACCAATTAAAGAGGTGGCTGACTGCAGCCACCAGCACTTAATCCATCATGCTGTCAAGGGGGTAAAATCAGATTGACACTAATGTACTTGATATGTTGATGAATTTGCAATCTGCTACGATAAAGTGGAAGCTAATTAGAGTAAGCCAAGGAAGGAGTCGCGATGGGTATGAAAATGGCCGCACCTTTTGACGATGAGCTTGGTTGATGTAAATTTTAACCGTGTTGGTTTATCACACACAACTTAGCTAGCCCTGTTGACTCCAGCCATTTATTCACAATGTATTCCACCTCACAGTGCAGCAAACCTTTTGCAGGCCAGTAGCACTATACTGCAGTGCGGTCGAAAGATTATAATAAGATGGATGGTTACTGCACATTTTCCTGGAGGACTGGCTTTCTTGGTCTTGTCCACCAACTGCAGGTGAAATACAGCATGGCCATTAACATGCAGTGCTTCTCCCTGGAGTTAACGGTGTGCTCCAACTCCTTCTCCCTTTGTTTTAAGGCGGGCTTCTTAATTACTGGCTGTCCCATTCAGGTTGTAAATGGCCCTTTATTGCCATTCGGTAATCAGAATAAATCCTCAAGCCTATTCACTGGCCTGATGCCCCTCCATTGATTTACAAATGACCCATGTATTATTAATCCACTGTTTTCCCCCCTTTTTTTACCTCATTATAAGCCGTATCTGAAGGCAAAGGGCATCGCACCGCAGCGTTATCGCACACGTTCCTTGAGAATTCTTCCCTTGGTTTGTTTTTTTTCTTGATATGATACTGTGCTGCGTTGATAACAAAGAACAGGCAAAGGAGTTTGGCGATATTGACTCTTTCTCCCTACAGTTAATATGGAACATATCACTTTTATCTGTTACGCTCCTTTGTACACTTTTCTTTAATCTTTGTCTTTGTAGAGAAGACAAAAGTACACAGTGACATGGAAAAGCTGTATAAAATGTACTTAGGCAGGAAATTAAAGTTTATAGCTGTCTGTGGTGGCGCGGGGATGTGTTTTTTTTTTATTTGGAGAAAACAAATACAAAAAGAGACTTCAGCTGCTTTGATGAACGATGTTGAACGTAAAAGTGTGATATACAGTTATCTTCTATGTTATATTGTTGTAACAAGACCTTTTGATAATGACATCTATGCATCTTCATGCCAAAAAATATTCCTTCAGTCACCATCTTCTGTCATTTCTGTGTGATGTGGAACATATTCAGTAGGGAGTAAACTTTTATGGTGTTAAGACTTGTACAGAAATAAACACACTGTCAATGATAGAAAAGCCTGAAAGGACACTTAATACACCAAGGACATGGAGTAAAAATACTATAACACAAGATGAGCTTGTGCAATGTGATGGGTTTACAGTCCGACACAGCTTGTAGTGGTAAATATCAGCCACTCTTAAAGGAAACCGAAGATGCTTATCTTAGAGACGCACGTTTTCAGTTCCTCGAACCACTGAACCGGCCAAATGTGGGAATTAAATAACACGTCTTTATTGACCCTTAAGTTTCACATTACAGCCTGAAATGAGATCATGGAGATGATAGCAGCTCTGATCAATGCCTCGGTGGAGCGCTGATATTAATAAAAGTGATTGCTGTATTGATAAAGCCTTTGGCAGATAACGGCTGTCTAGTGAATCACAGTCAATACATTTGATACGATCATGTTTCCTTCCCTATCAGCCCGTGCAACATGTCTGCAGAGTAAGATGCACTGACTTTCACGTAGTTTGTTTGTGTTCAGATACAGACTCAATGTGCGGGAGCAGCAGGAGTCACAGCATTGCTTAATATCACAACCACCATTAGCTGTCTTAGCTTGTTAGATAACAAGTGCAGGTCAATTTCAATTGAAGCCACGTCCTCCGAGCATCTATAGAAAATTACCATGACAACATAGGACCGTTGGCTCGTAGGACACATAGGATGAATGGTAATAAAATAAGATTAAAAGCAGTCTTCTTGTGGCATCAACGCTCACTTTGCCGTCATTTCACTGCACAAGAAATGTAAAGACACTGAATGCAGTCATCAATTCTAATCAACATGCTGCCTCAAGTCCATTGTGCTCACAGTTTCATCTCTTTCAATTACCACGGCAAATTGGCTCTGAAGCCTGAATCAACTGAAGCAGTTAATTTTTAATGAGCATTATGAAAGTAGGAGCGGTAAGCATTGGTCACATTAGCTTACTATCTTTCATTATATTGCTTTGAGGAGGGGGGACATTTTTGTGTTAAGTATTACCCGCAGCAGATTTATTCTCTAGGAGTCTATGCATTTAAGGAAGGAAGTGTTTGTTAACATTGCACGCCACGTCTTGGTGTTGTTCAAACAATGAATAACAAAGAGGGCTCAAGGATTTTTTTTCTCTCCGTACAGAGAGCAAAGAGAGCGCTTTGCATATCCACAGTCTGTCAGAGAAATAAATAAATTACCCCAGCGCGTCTTCAAAAACAAACAGCTGTCAAAAAGTCACTCAGGGGCACCTCACACCCCCACCACCCGTCCTGGAAATCAAATCCCAGCAAAGAGGATTCTTTTATTGTATCCCACTTTTTTTATTGCTCCGTTCCTTTGTATGTTTCCATCTAAGAAACAAATCAAGCAAATAACATCCTACGAGGTGTCTGTGTTTTAATATGATGCTGATGTCTCACTACACAGTAATCCTCCTGTAGCCCAAGGATGTGCCTATGATCTCCGCTTTGAGGAAGCCAAAGAGACCGAGCAATAAAAACGTCACTATTGTAATGTCGTACCTCTGCAGTAAATGCAAATGCCATAAATGAAGGGGGAGGGAACTGTTTGTAAGCAAATGAAACAGTCAGAGATGAAAGCGCGCTAATGTTTCCTCCCCTCATTTTGTGAACAGTGACGCAGGTTGATTTGCATGTCCCCTGCTTCTGAATGTGCCGACTGTATGTCTGCAACAGGGGGTGTTCAAGCTGACTTTTGTTCACTGTGGAGTATTCACTTTGTTGACTCAATAATAAACTGAACCTGTTTCATATACCATAACATACCCAAACATCATAACCAAAGTGTTATCTATATCAGTGACACAGCAAGAAACCATATGTAGGCTATAATTTTTGCAATGGTTAGTTGTATCTGTTTTTGCGTTAAAGCGGGCCTGTTATAGGTTGCTGTGGAAGAGAGTGACATATTTTGTCATTTAGTTTGGTCGACTTTCGGCCATTTGTGTTATTCAAGCGCTTAGCGATTGAACATGCTTCAGTGTAAGATGTTTCTATTGACACTGAATTATGTATTATAACTCCAAACTTAACAAAGTCATTTTTGTATAAAACCAACCATTAACAATGACAGTGTGTACACTACGGGTTTATGTGTGAAGCTTCTTTTGAAACAGTTTTGGATGCAAAAACAATCTTCCATTAATAGGATATAATGATTGGTTGTCGGATCTGAAATGTGTTGTTCTGGATGGTTTTATAGTTTTGTTTAGGTGGGAAGACTGTTACTTGTTTTCATTTTGCATTTTACATGTACATATTTTCAGAATTGTGTGAAATTAGTCCAGTCATGTAATGAAAATAGTTTAACTTTAAATGTTGTGACTTTGTCTGACAGCTATAGACCACAAACTAATGAGCTGAAATAGAAAATACATCCCTTTTATGATGTATTACTGGGGGGCAGAATTATTGACACATCTCTATTTAAATCTAATACTTTTGTTCACTTTCACATGATTGTATCCGTTTTGTAAACGTTTTCATGTCTGAAAGGTCACAGAGGCAGTGACTATTTTACGCTGCCTCGCTGTGCAGTTAGATGCTCTGTAAATATCTCAATCCAGTCTGACAACATCATTTTCACGTGACACTGACATGACTGCCGGCTCTCAGCGCTTCACACCACCTTTTAATGAACTCACCTGCCCATGTAACTCTAGGTTACAAAGGGAAGTGGCACGTCTTTAAACGCCTGACACAAGGTGCATGAAAGCATGCCTGTCAAGAAAAGACGTATTAATAATTATGAAACATTGGGCCATATGAGCAGAGAGGTCAAACTGCAACATAAATTGAGGCTATAACTACAGAGTCAGCTTCATCCATTCCTTTATTTCTGCAGTTATTCATTCACGTACTCGATCATTTTCAGAATCACGGCAGCTAGGAATAAAGAAGGAGTCAGTTTCAGTCGTTTCTATAGGAAATGGTATTTGATGGGTAAATATAGATCAAATTAAAGGGATAAGTCATAGATTTAACATTATTTGGCAGTTCTTTTATTTCCCTCAAGGTTAAATAATAGTGACAGAATACAGATAGCAGACATTTAAGCCCTGGGCAGATGGAAAGTGTCAGACCCTGGTGTCAACAAATGCACCTATTGCTTCAGGTGGCTGCAGGAAAACCTGAGGCACTCATACATCCCGTGACGCTTCCTGTCAAGGGTTTAAGGGTAAATCACTGTTGAATTTAAGCAGGTGTTCTCCATCAGCTGTCAGAGGCAGAACACCTGCTTTGGCATATGATTGGGGTGTGGTGAGAGGTGATGGAAAGTTCTGATGCCTGCAGAGCAGAACAGCAGCCACTTTCTGATCAGTGTGATTCAGTGTTGATCCACCATTTATGGCCATTTGATGGTGAGCAGCAGGGTGAACGCTTTATTTCATTATTTTAACAGAATAGGAAGCAGAACACAGGTGTGGAGATTTCGCAGGTTAAATATAAGTTGTAGTACATTCTGTGCAGAATGTCAGTGTGTTTTTATGTTAATATGAGCAGTGATTTCTAATTAAAAGAGACGGCTGTTTCTGGGTGTTGATAATTGAAAATGTAGGCTCTAGCCCTGTAAATGATTCACTCTGAATGCAGGACAACAATGGAAGATTATTAACTGAGAGCGACCCAATTTACTTCTCAGCTGATTCCCTTTAAATTCCCACACAGTTTTTATATCTTTTAAAACCGACTCCATTTGCAATTCAAATTGAGACTCAATGAGCTGCACAAGCTGTTTCAAATCTCCAGATGAATATGAGCAAACCATCTTTCAAAACACCATGTGACAAAAGGCTTCACCTCTATTGTATCTAGTTAGTTAATGTTTTGCTATGTTAATAGGAATGGTGTAATTACCAAATCTAATGTGGTGCCCATTCACTGCTGGCTTCACTTGTCTTGAACTTCCATCTTTACCTTGAGACGCGGCTCAGCATGCAATGCAAAGCAATTCCAAAGTGTCACTCAGTCGTGCTGTTTTCCATGCTGTGAGCTCCAAGCGTCACCAGAAATCCAGATTTCTTGGGACTGGTGGGCCACTTGTAGAGGGAGGCATCTTGAATTATGGATTTCCCCCATATTTGTGCCTATTTCACGAGTTTAGACAATCTACTGCTGAGAGAAAGTTCGCATTTAATTTTTAGACATCTAGTGGGTGGTTGGCAGCTGGGTTGGCAATTTCCCTTGGGGTTTGCACACTGTTTCACCCCATACAACCAGCTCTGCAGAGCAACACTGATTACCAGATCACCAATGAGCCTTAAATGACAGTAATGCATCAATCCAACTGTGTTTTCCAGTGAAATTCAAAGCTCAACACAGCGCTAGTTATGTTAGTCGTGACGCAGTGATTTTCTACTTTCTGCCTTTGAGTTGAAAGATGCAAAGCAGGAAGAAATGGAATATACAGTATACTTCACAAATTGCTTACAGTCATAGAGGCGAATATGGTTTATTCTTGGATTAAAGGCACAGTGTGTAGCATTTCAGGGGATCTATTAGCAGAAATTGAATATAGAATAGAATAGAATTACTTGATTGATGCCAAGAACAAGAAATGGAATTAAAAAGCAATATCAAAATAGAAAAAAGTATTACTATTTACAGTATCAAGTATAAGAAAGAGGAGCAATATAGAAAGTATAGAAAATGTTCATACAGATAAATATGACACGGGGTGAGGATTAATAGTGCAAATAAACAAAAAGGAGCGGTGAACTAAAGATGAACAATATGTTATATTATAACATCAGGATGAGCGCTCATTGTTAAGTGTAATGTCCTGTGGCAGGAAAGAGTTCCTGTATCTGTCTCTTCAATAGCCCCGTTGTAATAGTCTGTTAGAGAAGCTGCTCTGTTCAGTGTGAGGTGGAGAGGATGGTCCTCATTCCCCATGATGGATCACAGTTTTTGAGCATCCTCCTCTCCACCAGTTTCAAGACTCCAGCATCTTGATGCTTTCTTGATGATCAAGTCTGCTGGCTCAGCAGCAAAGAAAATGGTGGCGCTGGCAACAACAGACTGGTAGAACATTTGCAACATCTTGCTGCACATGTTAAGGATCTCAGCTTCATCAGGAAATAGTGTGCTCATCCCCTTCTTGTACACAGCCTCTGTGTTGGATTTCCTGTCCAGTCTATCACCGACCACCACTCCCAGGTATCTGTAGTGCTCCACCTCCTCCCCCCGATCTGTAGCGGCTGTGCTGGTGGCCTCTTCTTCCTGAAGTTGATCACCATCTCTCCTGTCGTTTTGACGTCCAGCCTCAGGTGATTTTGTTCAGTCGACTCCACAAAGTCGTCTACCAGTGCCCTGTACTCACCCTCTTCTCCATTTCATATACGCCCAACAACAGCTGAGTCAACCATATCGCTAGATGCCACCAAATCCTACACACTGTACCTTGAAACATTATCCTATACGAGCATGGATGTGTGGTTTCTGTGTGTTCCAGACATCCAGACTGGTTAAACTTACATGACTGCCTCTCCGACCTGATGTTGAGCTCCATTGTCCCTCACTGTCACTGCCCTCGAGCCCACTTTCCTCATCATTAATGGGAAATGACCTGAATCACTCAATAATGTTCCTTTGCCTCATATGACCAAAAAATGAACCATATTCACTATTTGCAGCAGGTGTATTAATACTTTGTGTTGTTGCGTTCATCGTAAACATCATAATAAATTTCAATCATTGTTTCAACGACTATCCTTTTTCACAACGCAATACAAGTGGGCAATATGAAAACAAACATATAAAACATATTGCAACACAAGAAAACAAGATCAGACGACACAAAAGAGGACCCTGAGTCATTGCAAAAGCATGCAGTATCATTAAGAGAACCAGTATTCTATGATTTAATAAAGCTTTCCATTGGTTTCACATTGTATCCTCTTGCAGCTGACATAGCACATCGCAATGTAGGAAATCATGAACCTGCATACTGTATGTTGTGGCCTTTGAATTTAGATAAAACAGAGAGAACAGTTGTGTTTATTGTTAATTTAAAATAGATTAAGAAAGTGGCAGCATGTTGATGTATTTGCAAATGTAGAAATTCTATACTCATTCATTTCACTGCTGGCAGCAGTTGCTGTTTACTGTGACGGTGCTGTCACTTTGTGGTTATGTACCCCGCAATATGTACGCACATGAGCAGATTGCAGTCATTTTGCAATAATGCTCTATGGCTTCCAGAATAATATCATTTTTATCTTTAATTTCTCCGATACCAAGAGCAGAACCAGTAATGCCAGAGCTTATCAGTGCTACAGTCTTTAATAATTTATCCCTGGGGCCTGTTTAATACTGGGTTGTGGTACCTATCTGTGGTTACAAATGGGCACGGGATTTTTTTTTTTTCATTTCTAGTGTTGTGAAATGAATAGGAGAGAAAAAGGGGACGGAGGAAATGTGAGAAAAAGAAAGTGCAGGAAAGGGAAATTCAAATAATGTGAAAAAAGTTCTGGCACATCAATCCTCTCGGCCAGCTGTCGGAGGTGACATTTCATTAGTAGACTTTGTCAATAGAGAAATCGTCTGCAGAGAGAGCGGTTGGGTGCAAGTAACGAGGACGGACAGAGACACACAGAGATAGAGAAAGCCAATGAAGATGAGGAAAGGAGCACAGTCTTTTTTCATTAGACCCATCCCGATTCCAGCCACTGGAAATTACGGACACTGTGGCTCTAGGCTTGATGAGAGAGAAGGTGGGTGTCCCCCTTCCATTTTAATTCCCCATCAATCATCCACCCTCCACTTTTTCCCTGCAGATGCTGCATCGACGGCCCACGTGTCTTTCCGCCTGTTCACGGTCCAAGATTGTTGTTGTTCATCCCTCGCTCAACCAGTGGCAGATATATTTGAAGGACAATCATCAACATAATGACTCCTGCCATTTTCCATAACATCCTCAACCATCAATTAAGAGGTTTCCAGTAAGCGGGAGACACATATGGCAGAATAAGGCCAGACTTTCTGATAACTATAGCAAAGGGTTGTGCTGTTACCCCTGTGCAGGCCCATAATCACAGCAGTGGCTGCAGGCAGTTTAAAACAAGGGGGGCACTGTCGATCACAAAACTCATCTGTGACTGTGCACACCAACGGTACCTTGTTTTCACCACTAAATGATTTTGAGTGTAAAGTGGTAGCTTTTTCCTTCAAATGTCAAGTGATATTGAAGTTCAAAAATGAATCAGTTTTTAACCTTTTTAAAGTTCTGAAGACCTTTCAGTCAACTCATCTTTTTAAATTCTTGACATCGTGGCCATTTGATACATTGAGGTATTTCCATTTCCTGGTTCTAAATATAGTGGTTGGACATAGGTTATGACCATGGATGTTTTTGATATCAGTCCCTGGTACACTCACGAACTATTTTGCATTGCGTTAAATTTAGTACAAAAGTAGGATTCATGCTGGACACTACTTGTTCCATGTGGGAATAATTGAGGTAATTTGCCTATTGAGTGCAAATTCTGCTTATTATTGACCAATAATTTGCATTAACTGATTTTTTTGAAGGCACTGATACACAATAGTATCACCCTATATTGTTGATATGGTAAATTTGTTAGCGTTCAATTGGGTTTTTGTTGTCTTTTGGCTCTGTTTTGGTCTCCCCCAGCTCCTGGCTCTTTATTGCACCATTGCTCCACTGTATTTATTAACTAGTTTCTAACTTTGTTTGTTTGCTGTTTGGTGCTACACAGGTAGCTTACTGTCTGTTCATTAAAATTGTTTTGCTGGAGAAAAAACTGCCAACGCCTCTGGGAACAAGGTTTATGAAAGTGGTGAGATCAAATGTGAGGATTTGCTTATTTCCATTCTTTCATCGTTGTGTAAATTGAATATTTCTGTTTTGGACTACTTGTTGGACAAAACAAGCAATTTTAAGATCACCTTTTCTGAATCGATAAAGATAGTTTTGCTTTGTTGCAGTTATTTTAGACAATGTGGAATTTTTGACATAGAATCCTTTATATTCTCCAGGATATTAAAGCAATTTGGTTAAATGTGTGTTAAAAATAGCTGCCCAGTATTCACTAGCTCTTTGTGACTAATAATCAAGCTCTTACTCATAAACAGAGTTTCATAATATTTGACAAACCATGCAGTTTAATCTAACTGACTGTAGTACTTACCTAAATGTATAACCATCCAGATATGTAAATAGCAGTGTCAACATGCCAGGTCCCACTTCCAAGTGTTCCAACCCTTCATAGCCCACTTAGCTGATATTCCCCCAACACTTCAGCACAGCCTTTGCAGCGATCCATTGGGCTTCTCGTTGACTTTCCATAAACTGCCTGCACTTAGAAGCTCGCAAGATGCACATCACAGAAAGTTAAAGGGGAGAAGTCGTCAGTTTTCAGCCTTTTCAAGTGCAGAGTGGAATACCTTGAGGCTCTCACCGTGTGAGATGGCGTCTCCAGATCGAGACATTCCTCCTTGCTCCTCATCTTTCATGTAGGTCCAAGGTGTTTTTTTTTCCTCGACTCATTCATCATGCTGGGACACACAGCACAACTGTTCAATTGTTCAGGATTTGGGCCTGCAGGATGGGGGGTCTGAGTACAGAGTCTTCAGATAATTAGACCTTTTTGGCTAAACAAACAGCACTCCACTGTTTTGGAGCAATTGGGGCTGTCTATTTCGTTAATTTGCATCACAAGGCAGTAGATAAATAGTAATTATGTGAGGATAATTGGTGTGAGTGTAGGAGAGTTGTGTTGTCTTATAAGGTCACTCACCTCTGAGTATCTCTGTCCATCGGCAAAAGCTCTTGAGTCATGCTTGTTGCTCCTTATGATGCACTTCCTGGTTTCTTTATTGTTGATTATGCATGCAAGAAACAAAAGGTAGGTATAGCATTTCAAGTTGTTTCTCATTAAATTACCAGCAACATGGTGCTGAGTTGTTCAACAGCAATGCATTTGACAGTTGACAAAGCAGAGAGTGGCTTCAATTATTAAAATAGAAAATACTTAGATTTTTGAAGTCTCAACAAATTATGTAATATCAGTATAAGAAGAGAACACGAGGAATAGCTGTCAGACCTTTTAAAGGCACTGCTTCAGTACATTTATAGTAAAGCTATAAGCTTGCTTTCAACTGAAAAGGTCTCTCTCTCTCTCCTTCTCTATTGTGAAATGACTCTATTTCAGAAATAGATCATATTTTTGCAATGCTAATAAGATACTAAAATGTGAGTCAGGTAAAATCTACTTCAGTGTGATCTTCTAACACATGAAGTTCATCACAGCAATACAATTCAGCCTGTCAATTAGAGTTCACTATTGAACTGTTGACTGTGCAGCCTTGATGGTTGAGTAATCTCCTGAAATCCTCAGATGTTGCTGCTCTCTCACACAGAAGGCAAATCACAAGACTGGAGAGGACTGGCCAATACAGGGTTTTTCGCTGCCAATATGGCACTTTGTTTTTTGGGGTCTGGCAGACGCAGAATTCCTAATTGAATTCATGATAAATGAGTTTCTTTCACCAGATTTTAGTGAGTTGTTGCTATAAAATAAGTTGGAACCCTGTTTGCTTTGTTATCATATTAGCCTTTATTATTTAGACAGTTCTCCACACGTTTCCTTCCTCTAACAGTGCTGAATGTTTGGACTGACGGAGCCCATTTTCAATCTTGGACAGTGGAAAAAACAGCTTGTGTTGTGTGATTATTGTGGCGCTAAGCTCATAATGAGATGACAATGACCTTCCAGAATAATGCTGAGGGGAAATGTGTGTGTATTTCTTTTAAGGTGACATTGAAACAGTCTGGTTCATTACAATTTGGGTCTTATTTTGATAATTCTGACCATTTCTACATTTCTATCAGCAACTGTAATGGAGGCAGTATGTTCTCACAATTCCTAGTGGTGTAAATCACAAGTTTCAACACAATTCAATATTTTAATAATTCTTTGATGCAATGCAATATTTGTGATATCAAAGTGTGCCACATGTATCATGTTTAAGTGCAAATGAGTCAATAATTTCAAAATAAGAGCAGTAAATATGATGATATGCATCAATGCTTCCGATTTGTATTCTTATGTTGGCTCGATGATCATTGAATCAATGTTGTGGTCCAGATCAATGGATCATTACACACCCCTATTGACTCCTAATAATTGCACATGATTGACATGATAGCATGTTATTTCTCAAACACATATTAAATACAAATTCTAATTCACACTGAAAATATCAAAATATACTTAAAATTAAAGCTTCACTTGAGCACTTGGTGCTCTTAGATAAAAGCTAACGTGTTGATGCCAAGTAGTTGAATTTTTACTGCTTGTAACTAGCATGTTAGCATGCTAACATTTTCTAATTAAGTACAAACTTCAGCAGAAATTGGTGGGAATGTCATTAGTTTTGTAGTTATTTGGTATTTGTTGTTTTCCGTACTGGATAAATTGATTTTGATCCGATGGTGGTGACACATCAAAATTGGAATCATCACAATTCATCCTCATCTGTGTAATAAATTAATGCATTCATCTATTTATGAGAAGTCAGGGGATCAGCAAATTAGGGACCCAGATTTGATCCAATCCATCCAATAGCTGGGAGCTAGCTGCTAGTTCCATTGTTGTTGTCACAGGACTGTCCAAACAACCTGTGTCCAGTAAGCTACAGCTTGATTGCATCAATTGTGTCTGCCCCCTAATTTCAATGTCATGCTCCATTATGGTGATTTGGCAAATTGTGGATGAAGCTTGTATGATTACTGCCACTCAGTGTTCAGTGAAGTTGTTTATATCATGACACAAAGAACAGATTCAGGTTAACTTTCAAAAGTCACTCCATTTCTGCCCACAGCCCTCTGTACAGAACCTCGAATGAATATGTTTTTGTCTTTGAAACAAATGAGCAACAGGATAATGGGGGGGAACTGTGAAAAACGTTTCCAGAGTGCACATTGTGTTAAGCCACCATTTAAAGTCCTGTCAATATCTGCAGCAATGTATTGATCTCCTGAGTCTTCTTGAAGGCTCAAAGCTTTACAGCGTATTGATGGATTATGTAGATTCACTTTGGGGTGTTTGGATGAGCTGTCTGTTTCACGATATAAGAGCGTGACAACAATCTCATCTATTTACATCACGACTTGAGTTGTTATGGATTTCAAATTCTTGGCTGCCATGAGCCGACTTTTTGAGTTTGGGGAAATAGCTCTTGAAGAAGACACTGTGTACAATCCATACGACTATACAGACTTTACAGTACAATCGTAAATCAAAATATCCGTCTTGGCACTAAAAGCTTTTAAAGTTTCTGATGATACTTTCTCAGTTCCCTTTAACTAATGCAGGTGTCGATGCTTCTTTGAGGGAGAAACGGGATTAGGGAGAAAAGTAAATTGCGCTGTCACTGTGTGATGGGTACTGGGGCTGTATTTCACTGTAACACAGCTGATACACAGACAGACTTAAACACAGATGACAAGGTGTTGCCATGGGGACCTGAGCGAGGAACCTACAGCAGCCTATATCCATGGACAGTTCATGCAAACATAAAGATGAGTATATCCATGACGCTGTTTTGGAAAACATCATATGTCAAACATTAACTAACACAGTAATATTTCCATTAAAACAAAGGAACAATGTGACAAAATCTTGTAGATGAGACATACAGGCAATACTTATACCATTCACATGAACACATACAGTTTGACATGTCCAGTGCTGTCCAACTGTGTAGTATCAGAGTATCAGAGCACGTGAGCGCTCCTCACTCTAGGTTGATCACGCCAAGTGTGATTTCACTCCTCTCCACCGAAATCACTCGGCACATTCTGATTGAGCCTTTTCTCCATCCCAAATCCTCCCACTCCTTGAGAACACAATGAAGGTGGTGAAGAAGCCAAGGTACTGGAAGTAGGAAGTTCGATCTCAGGCTGCAACTAACAATTATTTTCATCATTGATCAATCTGTCGATTAATTTCTTGATTAACTCGTTGAGTGCCAAAGACGTATATGTACCTCTTTTAAAATACAACGCTTGATTGCCATAAACATGCATATATCTTTCCTTTTTTCAGCAACAAGGACAAAAGAGCACTCTCACACAGCCTGTGAGTAATTTTAGGGCTTCTGGGATTTGTAGTCTGGACATAAAGAAATGGTATACGGGTATACACCACAGATATCAAACTAAGAAGTGGAGACGGTCGTGAATAAAGAGCAAAACAAACACAATTACTGAAGTTTAAACAAGAATAGAACAAGGTAAAAACAAATGATGAAATTGATGAAATTGAGAGTCTCTTCTTTCATTTGAGCTATTTGGTGTTTTCAGAGTCATAGTATAAAATATTCTGTGCATCATGAAAGATGACTCAAAATGGCCAAAAATGCTGGCACAAGGCACTTTCTATTTTAAAAACAAGGCTGGCACTCAATGACTTAATCGATTAGTTGTCAGTCAGAAAATGATCAGTAGTGTCTATTACAGCTTCCCGAAGCCCAAGAAGATGTCGTTAATTGTAAACATGTGCTTCCCTTTAAACTACAATAGTTAGTTGTCACAAAACATTACTGATGCATTTTAACCGTTTTAATTAGCTGGTGTTAGAATTTAAAGCCATTGTTAAAGAGTCTGCAGTGGTCAATGGAAGGAGTGCAGATTTAGGGAACATGTAGTCTTGTACTTTTTGGAGCTTTGACTCAAAATGTTACTTTCCAACGTTCATATCCTGAAAAAGTCAGCCAATTTACGTGTGATGCACTTTCTTTTCATAGTTATCATTACAGAAAAAATCCTCTAGTGTGTTCACAGCTTCCGGTGCACTGCAGCAAGTGGTAGTTTGTGACACGTAATCATGACCCACATAAAAGCAGAGTTTCTGTCTTCATTTCTCTTTGTTGGTAAAATGACCTAAAATTGAATAATTCCTGGAACTATGCAAATAGGCAAAGCAAATGACCATTATGATTATGCATCATTGAAATTCAGATGAAAGAGATGAAGCCCCTATTTTGTAACATCCATCAATATGGTAATTTTAACATTTACTCCCCCTGTTCTCCATTTCTTGGTTCTGTACTTTCTGCTCTCTGAGACTTTAAAGCAGTGCAGCTGCTTGAAAGCACACAGCCGCGAACCACACACAGACGCACACATATGTCACAGGCACAAACACACACTGCGGCAGCAAAATAATTATTCTATTTAGGTGAAGTCACATTTTTTTTCTCCTTACCTACTTATTCTGATATTAACATTCCAAAATATTAATCACCGAATTATCTTTGGCACAAAGTTGCATTTAATTTTCTCCAGGCACTCTGGTCTCCAGACAATTCTGATGCTCAACCAAAGTATGCAAATAGCGGAGGAGTCTTGGTAATAATTAAAGAATTAAAAAAAAGACATATCCATTCACAAAGTGTCCCTTTTTATATGCTGTCAGCTAAATGAGCTGAGGAGATTTAGCAGTAACATCAAGATGTTTTTTTTTTCATTTCTTGGGACAAGGGGATTCGCCGTAATGGATATCTACTTTGTTTGAATAGATTCTAATCAGTTTGAAGATTTATGTGTCCACAATGGAGGACATTGAGCTCAGTGTTGGCTGATTTGACTAATGTTCATTCAGGGGGAAAATATGTGGCCAAGACAGATGCATCCATACTTAGAGGGGTTACTATGTTAGCTAAATGAGTGATGGAGTCATCATATGATGTGCTACGTGATGTTACTGACCTGCTGAATATGCGGGTGAGCATTATTATAATGTATGTTGTGCACCGTTTATCTCTTTCTGGTTGTATTACACCGTTGTAGGGCAGTGTTGCAAATCAGTGAGTCAGACTGCTTTATGGCCACATTAGATTTACACATCCTTTGCATCCATGTGCTCAAGAACCTTGATGTGTCCTTTTGTACTTAATTCACAGTGGAAACCAAAAGCAGACACTACTTCCTGGCTATTTCATCCAAGTAAAATGTGCTTTTGCTGGAGACTATTTTCCACTGCAGATTGGTACATATTTGATTCACTAGTGATTATTCAAGTCATCTGGTTCATATTAATGTGCTTTAATAGTTTTTGAACACCACTTGGTACTAAACTAAGGAAAACAACAATTCTTAATAGGTATGAATATTATAGTCCATTTCTGCCAATAGACCACCTTAAATCCTTCACACTGTACCCTCAACAACCCCTCCTTAAAAACAGTAATATAAAAAACTGAAATCAAATAAGACATATTGCTAACTGGTATAAAATCATGTTTTTCATGAGCATTTTTCTGCTCCCTGTATGTATAGACATATATCCATATACAGTGATTGGAGGATGTTGAGTCATTTCTTTAGTCATAGAGAGAACTTCATGTTTATGCTCCAGGGAACAAAACCAGTAGTTTCTTGCTGTTAATCAAAGTAGACATGACGGTGAGATGGAGTGCTGTTGGGAAAACTGTTGCAATGTTTTCTGCATCAACAACACATGGTTAGGTTTCTCTTCAGCCTGACTAAAAATAAAGCTGAATTGCAGTCAGGGAAGGTCAGTATGGATTATAGAGCACTGCGCTCCCTGTGGAAAAGACTTGTTTGTTGTCCGTCCCAATGTCAGATCGGGAATCAGGAGGGAAAGTGCCTCTCTCAGCAGGTCCAGACTTCCTGTCAATGATAATCCGATGGAACGGCTGATCTGGGCTGGATGGACCGAGGCCAGCATGGAAGAGGCAAGCTGGAGATGAAGCTTGAAGTCTGGATGAAGCTTGTGTAGTGCTCAGAAACTGTCCAAGTTTATTAAGTAACTAGAAGAAATCTATTGTTTACACAGATTTGGTGCAGGTCATGGCTTTATTTAAGTACATAAAAAACAATGCAGCTAGATGATGGCAGCACTTGTTTGATTTATAGTATATGTGGTCCTTTAATTAGGCCTTAAATCTGAGAATAAATTGATTTGGCGCGTTGCGTGTAGCTTGCACCCTTTCATTCGAAAGATGATGGTAACATGTATTCACTGTGGAACAGGAACACATCACAGCTCCAGTGTGAAGTCTATTGGGCTCTGAACATCACCTGGGAAGGCCCAACCTTAATGTTATTTATGCATTCCCCCAACTTGATTCTAGGCCAACCATAGTTCCAGTGGAGTTCCATTAAGTTGCATGAAATTGGGGAAAAGAGCAAACTATTCACTCGGGGACATGAAATATTATCAGTGGGAACTTGGCAAAGATGGAGGTCACACCTGCATTTGCCAGGATGGTACACCATGTTCTACACTCAGGGCTCCATCACATCCAGATGGTTAAATCTCATGGCGGTATGAGGCGAGGACCAATAACGAGCTGGAGAGTAATTCTACTCCACCATATGCTTTTAAACAGTGTCCAAGATCTGCTTGTATGTTTTGTGGAATGAGCACAAACAGCACCTGGCAGCTATAAAAACCTCTTTTCTTTAAAGAGTATCTGCACCCAGGAAAATAATCTAACAAATATCACCAGCAATTAATCATAAACACTCCATAAAATGATCAATCTAAGTGGAAAAAAATGCTTATAATCAGAAAAAAGTAACAAATCTTGACATTTGAAGCCGGAACCAGTGAATATTTGGCATTTAATTTATATAATGAATCAAAATTGTTGGGTCAATTTCTGTCAACCAATCTATAAACCTCTTTGTTTTAGCTCTGAAGCTGTGCTTTATTTACGACCAGTGCCAGAATTGCCACTATTTTCCTATGGGAGCGCAAATATGCACAATTTAGCATTGCTATCTTGGGCTTTGCTGCCCCCAAAACATGATCAATCAGCTCAGCTTAGTCCTGAGCTAAAATAGCCAATGACAAACTGCAGATCTCATTGTCAAAAAGTAGAGGTTCAGGTAGATGTCGCACCTGTTTTGGAGAGAGCCCTCAAACCACAATGGGATTAATTGTGCTTTTCAGTAAACCTTGCTTCATGAAACTAGGTGTATTCACGCTTTCATAAAATGAGGTACAGAAAATCCACAGTGTTTATGCTGAGAATGGAGGCTCATGTAATTGTGCCGACTCTAAGTAGTGAGTCATTGAATAAATTATGTGCTGAACACACACATACACTTATTGAACTCGCCTCATTTCGAAGATCATTGCTCATCCTTCTTCTTTATCACTTGCGTTGAATTACTTGACTTCCCAGCATGACGAAGCATTAATGCCCGACGTTACCAGCGGTGACGCCAAAGGTGACGCCGCCCATTTGTGGTCACCTCTGTGTGATTCAGCCACTTAAGCAGCCCATTGTCTCGCGGGGGATGAGAGGCAGTGTGATTGCGTCCTTGACTAATGCTAGTGATTGATTGATGCTTTAAGTAGAAATCAATAACAGTACGCCTGTTCAGAATGATGTGCCTTTAGTTTTTTGTTTTGGAATAATAGTTTGTAGCACAGCCACTTGTGTTGTTGTTTGTGAACAGAATTGTTTAAGTGGTTTACCACTCTCATCATACCACTATAGAGCAGAAAATGGTTGGTTACTTAATGTCCGTGGCCAATTTTCCACTTTGTGTATGTGATCCAGCTTCCCTGTGCTGCATAAACAACTTCAGCACTGAATTTGTGTGTTCCACCAGTTGTCTCATGAGACTCGAGCTGTGTCTAAATTTGTTCATTTTTGTTTTGTTCAACTCCCAATCCTCTTAGATTATTTCCTCCTGTAAATGAAGTTGTCACATAATTGTAAATCGACTTACCATTTTAATTACTGTATCAACATTGTGTTTGCTTTAACTCACTGCTCAGTTTTTACACCACTGTCAAGTTTTAAGTGAATTGGAGGTTGATTTATTCTCTGAATATGAAAATGCTATATGGGATAATAAATGCACCTCAGCCAAGGCAATAAATGAATAAATTGTGATAAGTCTAAATTAAATGATTCAGACAGATATTTTAGGTTGTGTCTGGGAGGTAACCCCCTAGTGACTGACTGTTGACCTATTCTAACCATATCAAGACAGTTTTCAACTTGGGGTTCCTTCAAGAAATGACCAATATTCCTGTTTTTACATTCATATTGGATGATTCCACACCTCATCCATTTACGTACAACACAGGAAGAAGCAACTTTCATGCCACAGACTACAGATGGTGTCCAGTCACAGACCTGCAATCAGCCTTAACTGAGTGTTGTGTTTGCCAAACAGTAGATGATGAAAATGTTGTCCTTGAATGTGATCCTGGGTTTTGCAGAATACTGTTAGAGTAAAATTCTTGTCTGGAGATAGGGTTGCAACCATTAGTTGGTACTGATCAATGAACATTGCTGTTATGCCCTTTTCAGCTTTGCTAATAAGAACATCACTTTTTTTCTGTGATTTCTCTCTTTTATGTCTTGCAAGACAGAAAAACAATCAATGCTCAGACATCTCTTTGGGCAAACTGTTAAAAACTCATGAGAGATTACTAAATAATGTCAGAAAAGAGCAGTCACTGCAGATTAACATGAAAACAAGTAGCATCATAGCGTTGTATGGCGTTATGACATCCTGTATAACGGTCCTCATAAATCTGCTCTGTTGACTATTGAGTGTCTTTGGCGCCCTCATAGTGCTGTCCTGTAACGTCAGAGTTGTAAACGATGGCAAAGAGGTCCAACAGTCAGCTTAATTCTACAGGACAGCCTTTACAATATTACCCTTCACCTGCAATGACTATTGAAATTACTCTGACCCATGATGACCGATCCTTTACGTCTGTTGTAATTGTGCATTCGCATTTCCTCAGGTGGCAGCTTTAATAGTAGCCCAAGAAAAAAAAAACCTGCGAAAGGAAAGCAGACCATTAATTATGATCTGCTGTAATTGCAGATCTTTGGGGCAGGCCAATTATCAGATGGAAGTGAAAGCTGGCGGCCCTGATCCCTTGTGTTTTGGAAATAACAGACACTACTGACTGCTAGATTGCCACTGCTATGACTCAGTCAGATCACATCAGATCATATTTACCATAAATAGAGCCAGGGTCATGAGGAGGTATTAGGCTGGAAATGAACACGTGGCATGTCAGGACATTTCAGGGATGATCATTTCAATAGTTCATTTTTCTGTCTCTTTCAATAATCCATTTAATGATTACTCTACAGGGTTGATGATGCGTCCCTTTCTGCCATGTGTGAGAAAAGTTTTGAGTTGGAACTTTCTGGAGCTAGAATGTTTCAGATATGGTTTCAAACAGGATTGTGTTTTAAATGTTACGCATTTTCTATTTGAATTCAACATTATTGATTCTTATTTGTGTTACATCACATGCATATTCAGCCAGATAATCACAAGTCTTTTCATGTGCAAGAACAGCGCAGTTCTTGCTTTTGGTGTCATCTGGACCCCATGTCATCTTTATCGATCACAATGCTAATGCATCTGTGTATATATGCTACAATCAGACTTATTGATGTAGAATAAAAAGATAACATGAGTTTTTTCTCAGTGGTTGTGTTACCCTAACTGCAGCTGTTACTATAGGTATATTGTGTGATGTGAAAAATTACAATCAAAAGAGACTACAAATGATGTGAAAAAAGGCAAAAATGCACTGCCATGACATGCAGAATACCTTTGTAATGTCATTTACACAGACCGATGATGAATAACATACATTTACATATCTATAATTTCATACACAAAACTTGTTTTTTTTTCAGAACATAATTAGAAAGCAGGTGGGTGTGTGTGAACACTCGTTGCAGATTCTGTCTGTAGCCTTCCCAGTTATTTGGTTTCTTTTTGCCACTCTCAGTGATTTGGTTTCTTTTTGCCACTCTCAGTGATTTGTTTTTTTTAAAAAGCAAACTAACATCCTCTGTAAAACGAATCTTAGTTTATTTCATACTCTTCAGACCTTGAACTGTTTCTTTTCCATTCACCCCTACACTTCCCAATTACAATTCCTGTGTGTTTCTCATCTGTTTTCATTTAGCTATGCATAAGCCTTTTCAACCCCCATGTGACCTGACTCTGGGTCTCTCTCACACCATCCATAATGGGAATCAATTGCCCTGAGTCACTAAACAATTATTGCCACCTATTTAAAAATTCTCATGTGTTCAAGTAAAAAAGGGCACCCTTAGTTGGCTGATTAATTTGCCATTTGTCTTGGATTTCCTATCGAATACATTAGTTAACACACACGGATTCCTTGTGGGAGTCGTCACCATCAAACGCCGCCGCAGGCTCTCCTGTCCTTCACCGTTCCTAGTGGACGCACATCAGTGACAGGGTGATGAGAGTGAGGCATGACTGCCCTTTCCTCTACATCTTTGTGACCTTTTTAAAATTTGGAAATAGTGCTTTGGGCTTTCAGTTGCCAAACAAGGTTCCATGCTGCAGAGGAATGAGCTGGTCTTGGAAAATTATACAGCACACAAAGAAAGGCCTTGGTACTGCTTTTGGCCAAGGAAATGATGAAACTGCCTGGAAAACAAACCTCACTGTGTAAACACAAAATGTTTGTTTGCTTTCTTTTCACTTATTTCTGCAAAGAAAACACACTTTCAACTGATACTACATATATTGTGGCCATTTTTTGTTCGAATGAGGATATTTTTTTGGACATTTGTGGAAACAGTGTTTTCACGCCTCAGGCCTCTGAGCATTTCCCATGGCAGCGTTTGACATTTGAGAGTGAGCCAGTGTTGCTAGGAGACTCAGCATCAACTTCCGACTGGTACCAACTGGAAGATTTGTCCCCCTTTTTATGTTATCTAACATTAGCATCTGTATGTCCCTTTATGAAATTTGGGAAGCCACATTGGTTTGTGGACCACCATTTTAGAAGCCTCGAATTCTGCCGTCATCATCTTGGCTTTTATCAGTGGCCATCTTGGTTTTTGGTAAGCGTCATGAGAGGGTAGGGTTAATTATAATCCAACACAAAATAGCACATTTTTAGGTGACCAAAAAGGTTATAATTAACTCATTAACTGAAAGGGTTAAATTTCTGAAAAGAAAACTCAGATAACACTGTGATAGTAACCTGTCAATCACAAGGTAACCTTGCACTAAATCATCCCCTGCTTAATGTTCTCTTTGACTCCACATGGGACCACAATTTACCAAATGAACGTCATGCTGTATTGAAGAAAACTTTAAACAAGAGCTCGAGTCCTTCAACTCATATTTACAGTGTTTACTGAGAATAAAAAAGTTAGCTCATTTTCTCATAGTCTTCTGTACAATCAGACCTCTTTTTGCAACCAGAGGAGTTGCCCCCTGCTGTCGAAAATTCCAAGTTGAAGGCACTTTGGTTTAACTTTTCATATCCGGAGTAGGGCTGGGTTTAAAAAAAATCAATTAATCAATTTTAATTGATTTCAATTGATTTCCCTTTAAATGGTTCATAATCGATTCATAAAATCCAAAGATCAATCTTTGCTGCGGAGAAGCAGCCTGAAATATCAACCCTGCTAGTCTCTCGTGATTAACATTTAGCGGAGCTTTCCACCACTTTCCACAGAACAAGATCTCGTGAAATGTTACTGCCAGTGCTAAAGCAAACATGGTGGAAGCGAGTCCACCTCTCAAGGCACCAACGACGAGTTTAAAAAGTCATGTTTGGGTGTATATCAGATTCAACAAATTGGAAGAAAACAACGAGTTGGACAAAACAAGTAATACATTAAATATGCAATGGGAAGTTAAAATACGGTGGCAATACGACAAATCTCCGCAACCATTTGACGAGACATCGCCCAGAACCGAAATATCCCTGACTGAATCAATATTGAATTGAATTGGGACCTTGTAATATCGAATCAAATCAATCTGGAAAATCTGAATCGATACTCAACCCCTAATCCTAACGCCTGCTTCTGATCAGAAGTAATTAGCTTGGGTTGCTAATAGTGATTCCTATAAGATGTTACTACATGTTTAGAACATGTTGAGTCATCAGGCGCTCCTGCACAGGTCAGAGTTGTGTTTGTATGATGTTATAGAAAGGACAGAATCGAGCTAATGTTCACTGTCAAGGGTCAATGTGCTCACGGCAAATAACTGTCTAAACTCAAAGCACTACCCTGTGATCCGAATTATGCCGCAGAGTAACAATATAAGTCAAAACAATTAGTTTAAGCTTGTCCAGTGGGTCAGTGTCTAATATTTGATTTGGCCCTGTGCACTGTGGCTGTAAACACACCATCACCGGCTAATCTCAATGCTGATGTTCAATTTTCGTGATGGAAAGCATGCTTTCCCTGGCGGCCCACTTAAACACACTTGCCCTTTCAGCCCCACTTACCTAATAGCTGTCGGCACATTGATCAACCCCCCCAGCTGTCTGTCACCTCCCGTGTGCCCACCATGAGCCCTGATGAGCGCAGATAGACAGCGGCTCTCGCATGGCGTGCCTCGCAAAGGTACCGGGATCCGTGACCTTTTACAAGTTTTTACCACAATTTACCAAACATTAGCCGAGTCCAACATGTAAATTATCCACAGAAAGGGCAGTAGAATCAATTTCTCTTTAGTTTAGATATTACCATGTCTTCTGGGAGGAAAGGCAGTGGGACAGAACAGAAAACAATTACAAAGATTTCAAAGCAAAACGTGGAAGGAGATGAGCAAAACCAAGACAGAGAGATGTGACCTTTTTAGTTTGAAAAATAAAATGTTGGAGTCTTTTAAAAACCACAGACTTATGAGTAATCATTATCCACAATTGTTTGGCGCCAGTAGGGAGACTAGCACTCTGATGGGCAGGGGTTGTATTTTTTGTTTTAAAAGTTTTATCTTCACAACAATGTATTGTCCCTCATTTAAAATGTCCCATATTTTGCCAATTTTCATGTTATTACTTGTATTTCATGTTTCTGCGAGAGCATTAAGTTGCTGTAATGTTTGTTTCTGCCTGCCTGAATTTGAATTTGCTTGTATCTACTCTCTGTCTGATGGCTTATTTCATACCTACGGTTTCTGAATACAGGCTTGTGTATTTTTCCATTGAGTGTTTTGATATTTACACATATTTTTTACCTCTGCCTCCCAAGACATCACCACTGACAAGTAGCCAATGCAATTTCCATAACAGAGCGATTGGTACCCTCAAGGCCAGTCCCACAACATTAGGGAATGCACCACCATGCATCTTCGCATTGTTCTCCATTTACTCGTTTGGAAAGTCAAAGCATCAAACAAGCCAAAGACTTAAACGTCCTAAAAGATTAGAGTCAGCAAAGTTTTGAGCTTTAATTGCCGGTCTGTAATAATGTTGTCAGTGTAACTCATGACTGGCTTGATGCACATTTCTCTTCCAGTGGTGTTTCTCAAGGACAATTACCAGTTTCCCTTCCTCTCCCAGCTTCTGAGAACACTGTGACCCCATATTACAGCAATGCAGTGAATCAGCTTTATTGGATTACCTCCCAGCCTTGACCCTGCCTGTCTGAGGGGGATATCTCAATGTGGGAACTCATCTCCCAGTAAACTGCTTCAACATGACTCCATGCTCCAGTAATGTATTAGATCTTTGGACTCTCCAGGGGTTGTTTATGTTGACCTCTGATCAGACTAAGTTGAGATAATGGATGTGAAAAACCTCCAAATGAGAGAACATGGAAGAATTATGATACAGTGGACACATCATTAATCATCAGAGAGGATTAACCACTGATACCAGTCACTATTTATATGCTGTTTTAGCTTAAATAATATGTATAGATTGATGTTTTAAGCTTGCTTGCATGTCCTGAAGCTTTCAGGATTTTTTTTTGTCTTTTTAATTGAGACAAACATGATCTATAAAGCAATGTCCCCTAATGGATCATAAAATAAATTAGAGGTCATGAGATTATGAATGAGAAACAGAAAATGTATTCTTTTCCTTTTCCTAAGATAGTTTTTCCAAGGCTCTAAAATGATTCCAATAAAGTGATCAATAAACAGGCAGCATGTGACATAGGATGGCATGTAGCTATTGCTTTAAACTCTCAAATTATGTGTTGCCCTTTTGCACATTTGTATTGTATGGCTAGAAAAAATGTAGGCTACTGTACCATATTCCTTTGGAACATTAATCGTACTCATTCTCAGAAATTACATTAGTGGATATGAGCCACTTGAAATGACAAGTATAAATGTGGCAACTTGAGTTAAACATCAATTCATTTTATACAGAGAAAATTTCAGTGCAAGTGTCTTACAACTTTACTTTTTAACTTTATAAAAGGTCTGAAAGTGACAGCACGAGTGAAAATCCACTCAATGGGTGGGACATATAAAACATTGGTCTTTCTCCCAGGAGACCTGCATTCATATCTTAAACCAATCCATGATATTTTCCTAAGCTAAGTAATTTAGTCACCTCAACTTATCAAAGTTAGTGTGTTTCCTAAACATCAATATTTCAATTGCATATATATTTTAACCCAAAAAACATCTACTCCAAAGCCTACCTAAGTTTACTATCTAAACCTAACCAAGTATTTCGTGTGAAGTTGTTTTGACCCAAACCACTTTATTAAGTATTTTTTTTTCCCTCAGCCTTATCAAGTATTTCAAACGTAGTCATATGGAACTAAACTATGATTTTTCTCTAAAGTTTTAGTGCCTCAATTTTGAAATAACTCTATACATATAACGAGCGATGTGTTGCTAGACGCTTGCAGGACACGAAACACGAAAATTATGCATTTTCATCCATTTGAGGATACAATGACTAAAGTTTTCTTTCCTGCCATGAAATGTCACGATTCAAACTTGCCTCTCTTCATTGTCACCGCTGCCCTTTTGAAAGCCTGCAACACATTGCATTCAGGCTCACAGGCCGCCACATGAATAGACAGCGAGAGATGTTATCGCAAACATTTCAACCTTTTTGAAGTATCAAAAGCCTGTCTAAACATGTCTGAACATGCGGCTGAATTACTTAAGCCTGCCAGAACCCCTCTGATGTCCTTGATAGGATGTGATATCCATGTAATCAGCCCCAAATGGATGCCTCATGCTCCACACGCTCCTTGCATTATAATTTCTATAGATATATAATCAGGGTGACACAGACAGCGGGACAATAGGGGAGATGAATGTGCAGTGTATGAAATTTTACATTCTTTGTCCCTTTTTAAACATTTGCTTTGTGATAAAAGTGTGTCTTATCAGTGGTGGTTGCTGTGATAAAGAGGTACTATGTTGAATCAGTCTGTTGGTAAAACACTTTTAAGGCAACTTTTCTGTGACAAATGTGAATGGTGCATGATTTAAAAAGGCAGAGGATGTATATTATTTTGGCTGAGAGCAGTCCATAAATCATCTGCAAAAATGTAGCAAAAAAACAGAAGCCTGTGAAAGAATATATTAGGATTTGTTTAATCAGAAATATCAAAGTGGCCTTGTTCACGATGTCCATCATGTTCCGCTTGTAAAATCACAAATGTCCTCCTTGGTGTTTAAACATTTATTTAATCCTGACCATCAAAACAGACATGTTGTAGCCACATAGTTACTAGAAATGTGACTCTCTTTAACAGTGGTTAGGGCCTGTCGCTCTGCAAGTGACACAAAACCCAAAAAGCCTGAATTGAAAATCTTTTCAAAGCAGCGGGAGACTGTTGTATCAGACTTCTGAGGCGGCAGCAGCAAGAGAGCCGCTGCATCAACAGTCTGAGGCTCTTCAATTGAGGCTCTCTAGTCACGTAAGGTGCGTGGGCGAGTGAAGGCTCTGGTTTCTGTCTTTGCCGGCCTGTTGGTTTCATCAGCGGGCGAACCGCTCTGTTACTCGACATCCTCCTCCAGTGAAGACACCTGCTGTTTTCATCTTGGAATCTCATGTCGGCCTGTGATCAATCACTCCCTGTCAAGAGAAAGCAATATTGATCCATAGCTGGAGTGTTTGGCTGTTCTGAGTGTGTTGGTTGCACCGCGGCCTCCAATGCTTTAGTTGTTCATCCTTTGCATGTGGTTTTTCCTGTTTCAATAGCAAAAGTACATTTCAGTGTTGCTACCTTGAACACACCAGCACCATTATTCCCTGTAGCTTTAGTTTAAAGACAGAAAAAAAATGTTTGATTTCAGGTAAAGCTGAGCTTCAGATATGCCACAAGAAAGAAAAAGAAAGTGAGGGCACCCCTTAAAGTGGGCAACTTTTCTGGCTAATGGTGCTGTCAGTGGCTAATCACACTGTCAGCTACCATTACCGTTAAGGCATCCATCTTGTCTCTGCATTCCTCTTTAACCTGAACTTTAAAACACTTGAATTCTGAGATGGACACTGAGATTGCATAAACCTTAGAGTGCTGGCTGTTTTTTTTTTTTTGAAATCTCACTTGAAACTTCAGAACGTGTCTTTTGCAGGTTATTTCTCTCTTTCGATTTGTAGTCATTTTAGTCTTTTTTTTCTTTGCATTGCATTATAGATAAATGATGTTACTAGTCACCCCTGTGGGGGAATATTTCCTGTATATTTGACCCTTTGTATAGAAGCAATGTTTAACGCCAGGGGAGCAGCTCCAGTTCTGCGTCTTGGTCAAGGGCAAAGGCCTAACATGCATGTCTTTAGGGTGGAAAGAAAGCCATGCAGACATGTGGACAACCCAGAGCAGACCATACTGAGGTTTAACACACAGTGTTCTTGCTGTGGCAGTGCTGTATATGCATATAAATGAGGAGAAGAAGGATAGTAACAGCCTCCTGTGGGCGGTTATGGTGTCATCACAGTTGACAATCAGCGTTTTTATCAGAGGCCTGTGTGTACATGTGTGTGAAAGATAGTGAGAAATGAAGTGAGAGAGACAACATGGATGTAATGATTTTTTTTCCCCATTCCTGACTTTGCTATCCATTATTTCTTTCGATTGGTGGATCAATTGTTTAGTCTATTAAAAGGCAGGGCATTGTGAAAAACTAAAATCATCAGTTTTTCAGAGCTCAAGGCAATTGTGTCAAATTGGATGACCAACAGTCCAAAACCCAAAGATATTGAATTTCTGATTACGGAAAACAGAGAAAAGAACGTGTTTGAGTAAGTGGAAATAGCGAATGTGTGGCATTTTTGCAACAGTTAGTGATGTGGCTTTATAGTGACGGCCATGTTGGTTGGTAAACCAACCTTTGATTCAGCCTGAAATATCTTAAGAACTACAGGATGGAGAGCAATGTCGTTCAAATGGTTTTGCGTAGCAAGTTTGTGCAGAACGAGTTGAGTTGTGCTTATATTGAAACAACAACATGGCAGTTCAGTAGTCTGAATCAGGATTCAAATTTTATTTCTCCTTTCAACCAAGGTGGCGCCGATCAGATCCACTCCTTTCAATCTTACCCTTTCACAATAAAGGCCCAAGATCTACAATATTTACAGGTGAGTAACAGCCTTAAGATGGTGAACATAGCAAAAAGCTGTTAAACATCAGCATGTTATCAGCACTGTGAGAAAGTTAGCATGCTAACATTTAGCTCAAAGCACCACTCTGTCTTATTATAGCCTCACAGAACTGCTGGTATGACTGACTCGTCATCTTCTTAATTCTTCCGAATAAAAAAGTTTAAACATTTTTCCATCACCAAGCAAATTGATTATTGATTAACCCTTGAGACACTTGTGTGTCCTATGAATCGTTTTGTGTTTATAATTATAATTGTATATACAGATGTGCTGTGACAGTAAAATGGCACACAATGTATTTGAAAACTTTTGTTTAATAGTTAGCAAAGGGACGCTTTTCATGATTTCTTTATTGCAGCTGACATAATTCTTTAATGTAATATCACAACTTGTCAGCATTAACTAGCTACTTTTCCCTTTAGGGCTCTGCAAACAGTCTTCCTTGGTTTCTTAACAGTGATTGATGCATTGATGCAAACCGTATTGTATCCTCAATTAGTTAAATCAGATCAACCAAACCCACTTTTTGAAGGGACTGTGTGTCAGATTACTCTGCCCCTTGCATGCCACATCAAAGCAGCTCGTAAATAGATTCCTCCCCCGGATCCATGCAAATCAAACATAGCGGTTGTTGTTTGTCAGCGTGCAGACTTTTGTGTGCTCTTATTAATCTCTGTAATTTCAACAGACATAAGTGGGGATGCTATCGTTTTTGTGTCACGGGCCTGAGTGCTGCGACATTGGCTCATTGGTTATGGTTGAATAATTCATTTGAACCATGGGATTGCTGCTTGGCTATGTGGTCCATGTCAATGACTGTCTAGGAACTGATGGGCCGAGTGCTGGGAACAGTATAATGACAGCAGAGGGAAAATGATCCATGCTCTCTCTGTTAACCTGTCTTCATCAGCAGAAATGCTACACTTGTTTTTTTTTTTACCGGCACAATGTATCTTGGCCTTGATCCAGCACTGCCTTATATCCACACCAATAAAATACTCTATTTCCACCATGCTCAGATATGTGCTGATGAATTGATCTTCACAGCTGCAGCAACATGGTAGTATGTCATGGTGATGCGTGTTTTGGTGGGATCGATCATCTCAAACTGCTCAGGCTAAAGTAATTTATGTCAGTCGCTTGACAGTAGCATGCATCCAAAGGTCTTCTTCGTGTTGGAAAAGTTCCTGACAAGGTGAAACTGTCATTATCTTTGAGATGAAACTTTGATTGTGCTGGTTTCCTTTCATACATTCTCACTTTTGGCAGCCAAAATGCTAATAAGCAGTCTTTGGATTAAAAGGAAAATTGTCTTTTCTTGTCAGCGTGACCTTTATGTTACTTCATTATAAGATTATTTGGTACTGCCTTCTAATAATGCACCTTGAATAAAAGTAATTCATGTTTGTTTGCTGGTTAATAGCTTTGTAGACCACGTAGCTGTCTGGTGTGTCATCAGTAATCACGGCATGACTGAAGAGTCATGTGATTCTCTGATGTTAACAGGCCAAATCTGCATTATCGGTGTCATAAATATCCACCCGGTCTGCAGTATACTGTGTGTTGTGAATGAATGGACTTTGGTGCAGATTTCCATACTGCGTCACATTTTGGGAAGGCAAGTGATCAAATTGTACAGTGAGGAATGAATGAAAGATTGAGCTAATGGAAACGGATACAGAGAATTTCTGAATCTTTCAGAGCTGAACTTTGTCATTTGAGTAGAGAATTGTCAGAAAAGTCAGTTGTCTCTGCATCAAACAAAGACTTTGTTGGATTTTATTTTAAGACTGTGTACATTGTCTGATTTATTTGCTAACATCAGTGCTGTGTTTGCTCAGAGAAAACATTCCCACACATTCAGCATTTGATTATTTTATCAAGATATTTCTCATAGTACACTTGCACATACCTAGTGTAAAAAGGCAATTCAAGTGGTGAATGAAGAGCAATTATTTTTATTTCCTTAGTTACAGCTCTAGATTTTCCACAACCCAAATTCTACTAATGGCTTACAAGTGATCAATACAGCTAATATTATATATTAATATCAAACCTTTATAGAGATGTACCCATATTAGAACATCCTCCCTAATATTATTTTTCGCTGTTCTTCTAATCTGCTTGTCATTTAGCCATCATTTGTGCACATCCAGTTCTGTAATGGATGTCCATAATGGTGCCAGATATGTTTGGCACCATCGTGAGAGTCGACATAGAACTTTAATTCCATATGTTGACTAAATTCAAGGATTGCTGGGCCCCTTAAGCCCACAATGATAATGCCAAATAAAACGTAATAGCCCCAGAGCCTATGATTCATGCCTTGATCCCTGCAGCTACATTAAACAAGCATTGATCGTCCCCAACGCCCACCCTAATCCTAATGCAAAAAATAAATACCGTGTAAATTCCCCCGGCAGAAATTTCTCCGCTTTCTTTGAGAGGCAGTGGCGAGTGTGTGCAATCAATACATGCTTTTGGGTGTAAAATAACCTTTTGATGACCAGTAAGGAAATGCAAGCCATTCAGACCGTTTCTCACACACCCTTATTGATTACCCCATCTGTCTGCTTTTTCTCTCTCTCTCCTCACTCCAACATGCCGCCGTGGTCTCCTCTTTATTCTGCTGTTCGTTGGAAATCATGTCTGCTGCACGCGTGAGGCCTGCTCCACCCCTTCTCTTAGCCTCATGGTTTGCCAGTTCACTTCCCCTCTGCAGTGAAGGGAAATCTGTCCCGCTGTGCTTGCTCAGTTGAGCAACTGTTGCTACACTTCACTTAGTCTTTTCCTCTCCTATACAGCCCTTTTTGCTTTGTTTAGGTAAGTAAGTGGTGGGGAATATGCCATTGTGGTTCATTTGTAAAGGAGAGCCCAAACTGGGACAACAGTAAAAGCAATATTTAGGACAGGGGATAAATAAGATAGCACATAGAGGTGTACCTGTGAGAGAATATAATCATTTTTTTTTTTTTGGGACTGAAAAGGGAGATCACTTGGATTTTCACCCATTTAAACGTCCCCTCATTGGTTTCTTTCCAGTCTATTCAGTGTGATGCAAGTGCTAAAAAACACACACTTATTGCCTTTTAGGGATGGAGATGTTTTACATTCACTGGGCTCTCTCCCATTTTGATCAAATTCCCCTTGAAATTCCCTTAAGATAGCTCCTGCATCCAAATATTTGAACCCATGGCCCCTGGTTGTTCAATATATTTAATGAAATATGTTAATAAATCTCCCTTTTCCGCCAGAGTAAGCAGCCCTGCTGCGGACTCAGCTTTCTTTGTGGACTTTGGCGCCAGCTAAATAAGATTTGTGCCCTGCATCGCGGGCATTTACTTTGTCTGACGGCTTATTACCGTGCCTGTGTTGCAGCACAATCTACAACGGGATGGAAGGCTAAGATTAATTTTCTGGATCGTAAGGTTAAGGGTAAATTTATTGTGGGGACTATTGCAGATAAGCCAGTAAAAAATACATATGATACAGAGGGAGTGCAGTAGATGCAATACTAATTTGAGGTATGTCTTATTGTTAAGTTGAGTTGGTAGTGTGTACGACCAAAAAAATTAACTAGTAATTCACAGACAAGTTGCTGAATAAAGCTGCAGGTAAACTAATCAATCCAACCGTGCACACGTGCTTGGGCCCTGTTGTTCATGTGAGAGTTGATATCAGCCATTGATTGTACATGTGTGGGGTGCATGAACCTTTGTTTGAGGCAATGAAAATCTTAAGCGTTAATGTTTAGTGTTTTGGTGTAAGGAGAGTATCCATAATATATACAAGACTCTGTGTTGGATGTTATAGCTCATTTACCTGAGAGCATAAAGTAGCGTACATGGCAACGTGTCTGTGATTCTTTTAGCACGTCAGTGGGTGGGAGGGCGGTTCAGAGTTTGGCTCCGGTCTCTGGCGGAGCTCGTCCCTGTAGCAGCTGCTCCAAGACATCGTCATCACTCTCCCCGTAACGAGCCCAGGGTGAGATGGGAAGGTTGGGCGGCAAGGGTGGGGAGTGCCGCTCAGCGCTGTGGGAAAAACCCTGCAGTGACACAAGCTGTCTACATGGACACGTGTGAGCGCCAGACTTTCTGGGACTCCTCAGGTGCAGCGAAGAAGTGTCCTCATTAATGGAGTTTCACCAAGTCTTAACTTTTACAGATCTATTTATTTGATACATAGCTAAATGTCGCACTAAATATGCTCTACTGACATTCTCATTCTCATCTCATTGACAGTGAGGAAACACAAAGTGCAATTCATCAACCTTGAACAGTGTTTGACAGTTTTGCTACAGGACATCATAATTTCATGCCCTCTCGCCTTGAGTCGCTTCCTAGCTGGCGATGACACCCGGCTGTAATTGTAGCTAATCAGCACGAAGATCCCCACAATTTCTTAAATGCAACTGCTTCTTTGTTTCCCCCTGTCTTCTGTTTCTCCCAGGCCTGGGAAACCCGGGCAGAGGAAAAGGCAATTAAGCTAATGCAGCACGGGTGTCATAAGGTTGTAGATATTTCAAGAGCTGAGCAATTTACCACTTGGAAAAAGAGGAGAGGGCCTTGCATAAAACCTTCCACTCCCTCCCAGATTTATTACGCTTTTAGTTGTGTTATATGTGATATAATTAGCAGTGGGTGCCAATAAGGCTTGCGGCTCAAGGACGTGGTCATCGCCTGGCCATCTGTCATTAATTGCATTCTCTTGTTAGTGCGGCAGGCCGGCGAGTGGGCGGGCCCAAAGGGAAGAGTTGCATGTCACAAGGCACATCACACCACAGGTGTAGATTGAACATTTATGTCACTGTGGATTTGTGGATGAAAAATAGGACGGTGTCCTAGAAACGAATTTGAAGTTAAAAAGTAAGCTCCGGCTCCCGATTGCAATGTAACTTTTTTTTTTTTTGGGGGGGGGCAGCTTTAAGATGTGATCATCTAAATTGTCGTTTTGTATTTTTAAGAACAAATGTTTCACACAAAAACTCTATCATGCAGTAAAAGCCTGTCCAATTAAGAAATGCGACATTGTCATACAGCAGCCCGTTATGGCCTTATCAAGTCATTTCACTGTGTCATCTTCATTAAGAAGCAAATGAGCGTGGAACTGCAGAGGGCAGCAATGATATGTACAAGGAAGGCCCCAGAGTTTTGTGTTATATATGAAAAGGGAGGGGAGACCCGACTGCAAATGCTCCCATAGTGCTCACACACAGCAGCACTGTGTATGACTTATGTCCACGGCGGCTCTTAATCTACTCTTTTTAATCAAGAATCTGGGGCCAGCTTGCTTTATGGCTTCCGTTTTATGGGCTTTGCATTAGTGCATAGTCTGATGTCTGAGTGAAAACAGAACATCACAACACCCAGAGAATACAAAGCACCTTCTTTTTGCCACTGCTGGTAATGGATGTGTCTCTCTTGGTTTCTGGTGAACGCCACTGATATTGGTGTTCCTCGTGCTTTTTAACAGCTTGTTTCTGTGCCCTGGCGGCATGACAGTAACACCCTTTATCAAGAGCTGTTAAGGTGCACTGTGAACATTTCAAAGCAGGTGTGAAAAGCCTCCTATAGGTCAAATAAACCCAGTGTCAGGCTGATGTGGTCTACTCTATGCAGTCTTTTAATTTGAAAATGAGCACAGTGAGCTCACCCATAGACAAGAAATGGAATGATATCTAAAAGCCATCTCTAAGCAATACACACAGTACATTACTTGCACTTCAAAATGATTACTTTTGAGGGATGTAATAGCTTATTTCGATTAATGAATTGTACATTTAATACCTTTGTGATGGTCTGTGAGTAACCTCCAGGACTACTATCATCGGGAATTTTTGCTTCTAGAGTGCAGTACATGAGCATGCTATGTTACAGTCCACACCCTCTCCAACAGTATGTCACTGATGTTTGAAAGCTTAATGGGATTTGATCTAAATTTAGAGGGCTCATGTCTCGCTTGGATTTAAAATTTGGATTGCTGATACCTGGGCAAATTGCTACTTTGTGTAGCTTTCTGACAATGTGTCGTGACAAGGAAGAACTTGCTGCTGCTGAGAAGGACATAAGATGCAGGCTCTATTTTTGTTGGGGGGGATCGAGAGGAGCTCACACCCCCACTCATCAGTGAGAGCGAGTAAAAGCAAGATGGCACCCTGTGGCGTTGTTGAAGGACAGGTGTGGAGATGAGTTCCTGACACTCTTTGGCATTCGCGTGCGAAATTGCCCGTCATGTCAGGACTTGACAGTGTTCATTTTGTCGGTGAGGGTTTGAGTTGACAGGTTGGCAGAGATGCAAATGATCATTTCCTGCTCCTTTTTTTTTTTTTTTTTTGCTTGGTTCCATGAAAGCCAAAGGTTGGCAGAGAGAAGTTGCTTAAGCATTCTGGGCTGTGAGACTGGATGTCTGGCCCGTCTTTAGATGGGTTTGACGGACTTATGATTGACAGATTTTTATGACAGAACTGGCAGAGTACATGCAAACAAACAGACGAGGGCAAAGTCAACACAGTTTGAAATTTCAGAGGTCTGGTGAAAATGGGATTCCTGTTGTTTTGATTGGCACAACATCAATTGCAAATGTTGGTGAATGGCAATTTTTACATCGCAGCATGTTAACATTATAGTCAAACAGTACTGACACTGTGACATAAAATGAATGTGCCACCTTCTATTAGCTATGTATTATGAATTACATTAAACGTTAAATTTATGTTCAAATTGGTTCATCTGAGACCATGAGGTATTCTTTAATTTTGAAGATTTTTTTGGTTTATGGGGTTCAGAAGAATAGGCACAGAAAGGGCTGGGGAATAGCAGGCTAGGATGCACCATCTGGCCTTCTGCATAGTCTTTCCATTTGAATTGCAGATTGAAGGTAGACGGAAATGTTGGAATCCAAGTGGTGACAGACTTCACAGGGAAACAACCAAAGCAGCAACAGCAATTAGTTTGAAGCCACTGGTTTTCGCAAGGGTACAAAGACTAAATTAAGAACTTGTTGCCTTGATACTCGGAAGCAAAGTGTAAGTTGGTGTTGTAGATCTTTTAATGTTTAGCGAGGAGAGTTTAAGCATTGTAGTGGTGACAAAAAGCAATGTTTTAGGTTTTCGCTATTTTGTCTTAAAGCAGTCGCCTGCCATTTTCATACACTTAAGTCTTTTTGAGAGTCAGTTGAAAGGGTCAGTACCACTCTCATGTCTGTCTTAACTGCAGAAGTACAGTAGATCCAGAAGGTGATTAGCTTAGTTTAGCAGAAAGACTGGGAGCAGTGGGAAGCAGCTAGTCTGTCTCTCTACAAGCTTTAAAATGTAGACATTTTTTTTTCAACATATGTTTTCCTTACAACCCTGCCTAGATATGTCAAATCAACTATACCTGCTCTAGCTCCTGATTCACTGCATAGATGGTCAAGAGACCAAATGCTGTATGTCCCGAAATGTTTTTTTCTTTTAATATTTTCTGATAATGTTTTTTTGAGAGAATTTTGAGAAAAGTGTGATATTAGTTTAGATTGTATCCACTTGTGAGCTGCTTTTCCTCAGCTGCTGGAGTTTACTAAGTTGTCATGTTTGTGTTCAAGGGTGGCCACATTCTTTCTTCAAACTGGTATTTTCTGTGGCTTTTTTTTTTTTTTTTTTACAGATACTTGAAAATGTCCAGCAAAATCCCTCTTTTAAATGTGCTGATTAGTTTTCAGTGCATGTATTGCAGATACAGTTTAAGCGACCTCATTTCAGTGGCTATAAATGCCTGCACCTTCATCATCGACCCGTATAATCACAGCCATTCCATTCCTGAGGATTTTAGTTCCACAATTCTGAGATATGTGTGTGGATCCAAACACTCCATTGTGGATAATTCCAAGGACTTTGTTTGACTTAACTTTAAAAATGTCGTCCATAATGTGCAACTGTGGTCAATGTTTATGAACAACCATAAAGACAAACTTAGTGTAGCGTCAAAGCCAAGCTATTATACAATAAAAGTTAATGTCCATGAAGAGAGGAGAGAACAATGCAATCATTAAATAGGAAATTACTGCTGTGTCACTCAAATGAATGCTGTGCATAATAAGAGCATTGTAGGTTTTAGTGCGATGGTAAATGCAGAACAAAAACTCCAGACTGAGCAGACAAAATAGAGAAATTGCTGTTGCTGCTATGTGGCTAGAAAAGGAGGATAATAATGGGATTTGGTACAAAAGACAGACCTAAAGTACATATTGTGATTTTTCAAAAGTAAAACAGTTAATAACACACCATGGCTTTGGGGGGGGGGAAACAACAAAAAAACAGATCTATGGAGCAGTTTTGTGAAACTCTGGAAAACTTGGCCACAGACTCAGAGCAGATGTAGAAAAAAATCAATAGAAGCAGCTGCCCTATTTTCCCTTCGTCTTGAAAACACATATATAGAAGAAAATATATCTTACCTCAAAGGTTAATACCTGTTCTCTCAGCCCATGTAGGAGCACTTGAGCCTTGGGGAGGCAGGGTCTGAGGGAAACTGGAAGCTGGGGTGGATTGCACGTGGTCAGAACCATCTGTGGCATTTCATCTTCCTCTGGAAGTGATGCAACTCAACCCTGAAAATGAATGAATCAGATGAATCAGGTGCAGACACAGCCTCAGCCACAATGCTGTATCTGTTTTTTTATTATTTATTTTTTGAGGCCATGTAAGTGCCAGCATAATGAGCATGGCAAGTTGATTATTTATGACTGATTGATGACAACACATTAAAATCACTGTAAATAAGAATTTAAATGCTCTAAACTGGGGGGGAGGGGGGGTGAATTGAACTCAGCTTGGATCAAAGTGCATTCCACTTCCTTAATCCGTGGCCAACAGGCTCATTTACAAAACACTTTATGTCTTTGTGGCATTATTCAGCACTAAAAGCAGTACACTGAGGTAATGGAAGATTCCTGATGGGTCACAGAATATAAATCTTTTCTCGCCCTTGACCTAAAAGCTTTGCTGCGTTGTAAGTTGCACAGTTTGAGAGGTTGAAGTAATAAGAGATATTATCTGAATGAGTATCATCGGGTTCCAAGTGGGTTATGGCCACTTGGTGTGGGTGGCTTTCAAGAGACACTGCTGTGAACACGCAGTTCGGCTCTGTACGCATCAGGTATCAACATCAACCGCTTCTTTGCCTCGGTTTAAGGTCCCCGTCACTGTACGCCTTCGTTTCACCGGCAACTTCTTCAAAAGAGCTTTGCATAACATATTCTTTTGCCGATTGTATAAAGCATTGCATCCCACGCTTTCTTGATGGCTGCTCCACACCACCTACTTGTTCGCAAATGCTTTGGGGAATGGTGCTTTTAAAAGAGCAATTATACCACGTTTTAATGTGCATGAATGATGATATTCTCATGCCTTATTTTGGACTTTGATTCAATGAGCTTTCTGGACAGAGGGAAGGACTCACTGCAGATAAAGGTGGGGGAGCAGGCTGACCTCAGAAAAAGGACACACAGCTAGCTGCCACAGACAGCAGATTACACTTTATCACATTGAAAGCACTGGGACCTTGAAATAATGCACCTTTAATATAATTACCTGCCAATAGTGCAGGAAGGGGAAAAACACACACACACATCTTTTGAGTGTCACCTCATATCGAGCCTGACCCTCGGTGAGCCACTTAGAATTTCTGCTGGCGTAAAAAAATCTTTTGTCCTCCTAAACTTGATTTTCGTTTCAGATGAAGCGAAGGCTTTTAATCCAAGACTGAACAGTTTAATTAAGTTGCATCCTTATCAGTAATTTTTGATAAGGTGTGTAGAATTTGTTCAAATATTGATTAAGGTGTGAGTAAAGACAAGTGCTGATGTAGCCTCTTTCAGTTCTCTATCCCTCATAAGAAGCTTGAAAAAGACGGATGAAAAATGATGTCTGTTGGAAAAATCCTCACTGAGAATGAGTGACAATGGGTAAAGCATTACAATTTTTAATTATAAACAGTAAAAATGTTCCCAAGCAAATCAGTCTCTAGCTTGGTAACTTTCTAAATTGTCATTACTTTATTCAGTCAGCCTGACATTGTGTTCATGTTTGCTAACTTCTAGTTTGTTTAGTCTGTGTTGCTCTTTTTGTGAATGTCACTACGCAACCAGAAAGATGACGATTAGTCCTGCATATGAAGGTCTAGCGTTGCAATCAAACATGTTAATCTCAGTACATGAATTACCTCTGAATCATATACTTTGGTATTTAATAAGAAATGCTAGCCTGTATGACCTAGCAGTGATGCCACAATGTACTGACACGCCCTGAAGTACGCATGCATCACTGCAGCAAAGTGATGAGTGAAAATGCTCTATAAATTTGCACATACCCATTAAGTCAAACCCTAGTTTTAATCATATTTTTGGTCGCCATTGTTTGCAATATCCGTTATAGTCGTGCCTCTAGTAGTTTTCATTGTTATTGGTGAAGCTCACCTTTCCTGTACCAGATTGTCTTCCCAAGCATTAGCAATTTATTGGATTTAATATATGTGCAACACAGTGTAAGCACATGCACATATTTCTGCTGTGCTGAATTTGAGTTTTAGTTTAGTTGTTACACTGTTGAACGAGGGTGTCCTTTTACTTTTTCTCCATCTTTCTTATTATCAGCCAGTAATATGTTCCAAAGCTTTTTGATCCTGGATAAATTCACTCTGCACACAGTGAATTCTCCAACATTAATGAAGTCCTTTGAAACACAGGCTTGCTGCTGCCAAGCTCCACGTATAAGCTATTCTTGTTGGGGTCAGCTGGCTGTGTTTGCCTGGCCAGATTCTAACTTGATTGGCTCCTCTGGTAATGATCTGCATTAGCTCCATTATTGGAAACTATAAAACTCAGCAGAGAATGGACTCAATCTTGTTAATATCAATTTCCTTAATGTTAAAAGCACTGAGGTATAGATATCGAAAGGGGAGCTGGAGCAGAGAGGGAAGGGGAAAGAGATGTTCTGATGCACTGCAGCAAAGCGAATACGTATCTAATCTGACACCTAGCACTCCCAGCTAATGTCTTCGTAGGGCATAAGTGGATCATTCCTGCCCTTAGAAAATTTTCACTGGTGCAGCTCAATCGGAAAAGAAATCCCTATGCCTTATTTTTTCTGAACTGTGCCCCCTCTTCTCTTACTGCTTTTGTAATATTTTCTCTAGCTCTAGCTTTATTGATTCTGCATTACAGTCGCTTTATGTCTCCTTGTATCCGTTGCTTTGGTACAGTGAGATACCTCAGTGCTGCCTGGTGCAGGTTTCCAGTTCAAGCCCAAGGGCTGTTTATAGTCCTCTGTTGCGTTGGTTTCAAGTGTCAACAAAAATTCCTTAACCAGTGTGGGAAGTGTTTTCATGTGAAATGCTTGTCCACGTTGATGCAGAAGGTGGGAGGAGCTCAGGATCAGTCACATCTTTTGCTTTGTTGAGGCTGAACGGGAAGTGCATCTCACGGTGGAGTTTGCTGCGAGTGTTGGGTTACTCTACTTGCCTGCAGTGGCATAAATATCTCCAGTTGCACTGCAATAACATGCTTCTTTTATTTTCTCTAAAGTCAGGATAAATGCACCACTGTCTTCTATCTATTTATAGAAATGATAGCTTGCTGCTAAGGTTAAATTCTCCTCCTGAAACTGCCTTGATGTTGGAGTGAAGCTGCCTCACCAAGAGAGTGACTCACTGCTTAATGTATGCTTTCATATGTAAATGTTTGACCAATACATCATTTAGGAAATGGTAACCACTCCTTTTAGGACTAATCACATATAGGAGGCGAAAGCCGACAATGAGGCGGTGCGGCGAGTCAACAATTACCCAGTGGATGGTTGGAAATGACAGGGTGGACGTCAGCTGTAGCCGTGTCCCCACTCGCCACGATTGATGAGTTCATTTATCTCTCCCTGGCCTGTCTTCTGCCTTTTTCGTCCCTTCTGTTGCTATGAAAATGAATGGCCTCCGTAAAATGGAGAAATCACGCTCAAGAAAAAAACCTCTCTTTACAATACCACAGAGGCATATTTATTTCATCTTAAAGGGGAGGTTTGAGGTCACCCTCCAGTCTTTCCCCAGTGACATTTTCCAATTTGACATTCTGTGACATTTCCAGTTAAATATTGCTGATATTCCTGCAGAGGAATTAAAAGCATGTCTAAAAGGGACACCAGCATTAAAGCTCTTTCTCTCCCTCTCTATCCTCCTCCCTCACTCTCATCTTTCTCCCGCTCTGTCTCTTCGTCACGAAACACTCTGTTTCCCTCCTCTTCATTGAGCACCACAGGCTTACATGCACTACCTACTAAGTGTGGTTTACTTGCATCCCCAGGTATTAGAGGAAGTCTTTTTAATCCAGAGGGATTACCGGAAATTCTATCACCCTGAATATACAGGAGACAGACACAAAATGTGTGACTGGCTTATGATGCTATTTTGAGCAAAAATTCAAAGATTAAGATGCAGTAACATACTAAGAGTAACATACCAGAGAGACAAAATAACCTTAACAAGTGTCCTGCATGGCTGCATGTTAAAAAAAAATAAAACAAAGTCTCTCATGAGAAATCTCGAAAATCTACTGGTGCCTGATATAATTTCCATGACTTTTTGTCGTTCAGGCTCATGAGTTTGCTTCATTGATATTAGTTATGAGTGTTATTATTACTATTTACACCAAATAACTGACAGCTGTTTTGCACTTCATGTCTAGTCTGGACAGACTGATAAGAGATACGGTCAACATATCTGACCTGATTAAAATGCGATTCAATATTTATATAAGCAAGGGAAATTGTGCAAAATTTACTTAAATTACAGAATATTATGCTATTAACGTAGACTAAGTGACCTAGCTTATTCTGTTTTTTGTCCTCTCAAATTAATACTACTCACAAAATACACATATTTATTTGTATGTACTGTATATATTAATATACTGTATGATACATTTACAAAACCTTGACATATAAAATATTCAAGATAGAAAGTTTTGTCTAGAAAAGATGGATACAAGAGTGATCGGTGATGCTGTATCCAGGCCTTTTGTAATTCCATGGTGATGCTTCAACAACTTCCTGTTCATAGTTGATGGCTTTTGATTGGATGCCACTCTGGTTTCCAAGTAACTGATGTACGCATTACTAAAGTGAAGCTAAACTTGAGTCATTCCTACAGTTTAAATTGGGGAACCACATTTAATAAATCAGTAGTTTGAAACTAGCTCGTAGCCATGAAACAACACAATTCACTACAAAATACCTTGGTACAGTTCGTCAGTCACTGTAATTAAACGTGCAACGCTAATCACCTGTTACCGTAAGTCTTTTACTTCACTGCCTCCTCAGGATTGCGTGTTTTAGCCCATCACTCACTCACATATTGTACATACATCAGTAGGACCTCTGCTCTTAGTGGCAATGCTTTGCTCATACAAGGTCCTTTAAGTGTTTCCTATTGATTCATGGTGGATTGATTCATTAGACCATTAGCTCTCATACACCACAGAATCCCTAAAAGCTATTACTGACGTACTATCAAATGCCATTAATTTAGTTTAACAAAGCACCTTCTAGTTTAGTCATCATGATTACCCTCCTTTCCACACTAATATGAGGTGATGGTGAACTACTGCTCCCATTGTTAGAGAGTGACGTTTGTATGTCATAATAACACATCAAAATGTAATGTGTTGAAGTGTCTAACTCGAGCTAAGGAGGAAGCAAAACACTGCATTTAGTTAAAGTATCCTTCTCAGACTTTGTTTGGGTTGTGATTTTGACTATTTATCTAGTTTTAATTAACGTCACACTTTTTTCCCCCTCATATTTAAACAAGCTGAATCAAGAGATGTTGAAAGTGTTGAGATGAGAAACACTGAAATGCTTCATAGAATGGGTGATAATCATGTGTGGGTTTGTCACTGAGCGATCCCTTTCGCATTACACACAGGTATATTAACCTGTGTTAACATAAATATATTAATTAGAGCAGCTTTAAACTAACAGCTTCTATGTAAGTAGTTATATGAAATGTTTACATTGACATATGCAGTTTTCTTTTTCTCTACCCTCTCCTGCGGAGTTTGTCATCATGCTCTTTTTGTCCTCGGTGGCAGAGCTCGGTTCTTGGACTGATTCATGTCCCCACTCCCTACACATCATCTCCATTAATCACAGAGAATCTCCCTGTAAATAATCCATGATGAATATGGCACTACACCCATCTACAAATCTTTGTCACTACAGCCCTCTGGATTTCATTTTCGACTTCCATTTCCAACAAGATAACGACTGCATGACGCCGAGGGTCACTGAGCGAAACTGTAATGCAGAGAATCCTCTTAACTTTGACTAGTATTTTCACTTTGTGAACCCGCTCCTCTAGTTCACACTGTCAAGCATTTTAACATCTGGACAGAACCACAGAATCAGAGCCACGCCAGGAGAAAGTAATTGATTGTAATCAAAATGTAAAGTAAGCCTGAGCTGCCTCGCTAATGGATTTAATCGTTTATTTGACTGGAGAGGTGAATCAATCTTAGAATATTGACCACAGGATCCTGAAGGATTAAAGATGGGCCGAGGGGGTCGCAGGGCAGACCAGTGTGTTTTAATGCGAGGGGGCTAATGCTTGGATAAAGTCCTGGGTTCTAAGCAGTTTAGCATATTGAACGTAAATTAACCTTCCTCCGAGGGAGACCTCAAGACAAGCAAATCCTCTCCCATTTGTTAATTCATTCATTAGTCCAGGACTGACGGGATTGCCAAAAACACTGTGATGCTACTTTGGCCAAAGTTTGTCAAAAACAAAGTGATCTCAGTAACTTACACTGAGCTGTTTACCACATTCTCCCAAAAGAATGTTATTAATATTGAATAGATTTCATTTTGAAATGCAAACACGAAAAGTGTTTATAGCCTGTGGCTGAATGAAGGGCTCGCCATCAAAATTGTGTGTGCTCCGTTGCCAGGTTCCGCAGTGAATACTTCCTTGAGGATAATGGAGGATCAAACGGCTCATGATATTGACACTGTAAGCATGATGGAGGGGTCTCAGCAGTTAGTCGTCCTCAACGGAGCCAAACAATAACTTCTCTTTGCAGCCTGTGTCTGAACCAATCAATGGCACAATAATAGTAAAAAACAACCTCTAGTGAATAAAATATGGATTATGAGCACTCTCAGTCTTCAGCTCGCATCAGTGGGTGTATATGCATGTGACATATTTTCCACACTAAATGGAGATAAACCACCAACCTGTCTATTTACGTGCTGTTGATGTTGGCACCCGACCATGCAATCAACGCAGAGCACTCACTTCAGGTTGCGAAATTAGGAGTGAAATTTTTTGATTGTGCCATTAAAAAGGGTCCTCATTATGACTTGGCAAGGACAATTTGCATGCTCTATTCCACAGAATCTCAATGAGGCTCCAATCAATTATACTCATTATCCAGGCAACTGATTGGTATGTGGTCAGACATGCACCCTGCTGAGGTAGGGCCATGGTTACCAGGCACACACAAATGCGATAATAAAAGAAGATGAAAAAAAAATACACAACTTCAGCGGCTGCGCCTTTTCTTACATGTGTGCAAACATTCTCTCCCCGTCACATACGCATGAGACAAAGAAACAATGCTTGTGTAATGCGCAACAATGCTGCTGTGCCAAGTTAATTAGCTTTTTAAAGCATCTTAAGTGGGGTTTCTTTGTTTTGTTGTTTCTCAGCTGCAAAAATGTGTTGATCCACCCAGGGCTCATGTGCATATTTAAACTGCACCCTTCATTAAAACCTGTGTTCCATATTAGATGTTGAATTGATACAAGAAGGGGCAGTGGAGTATAGTTAGATTTATTATCACGTGGCAAGATTTAACTTTGGACTTTGGGGACTTATTTTCTTACATTTCATAGTCTCAAGCAGTACATTATAGGAAATATTAACATTAGTAGAAGACAGTGTTGCTTGATAATTGTGTAATCTTGTTAACATTCAGCCATTACATTCACTTCACAACAAGTGGTTGCCAGTTTGTTGCACAACCTGCAGATATGGTCGAGTGGGGTGAGACTGACAGTCATGTCAAGTGATGAATCTTTTGGCTACAATTTTAGGTTGAACTGTGCAGTGGTGTTTCAATTATCATTCAAGATCTATGGTTATGTATTTGTATGTCACATTTAGCTGGTCATCTAAGCAGTGTTGCAGAGCAGGGATTATGCAAATAAACAGCATACAGATATTTTTTGCAGTTGGACACCCACATCTTAATCTCCTCTGATGCATATCTTTGATAGACATTGTTTAAGGGAACTATGAAGTTAACTGAACATAAGTGTCACTAAAGCTAAGATGTTATCTCAGGGATTGGAGGTTCTGCACCTCTCTAAAAGGTCATCCACCTTTTAGAGAGGTGCAGAACCTCCATTTTTTAAAACCTGCCAAACTAAAACCTGCCTCTTGTACCATTTCAAATGAGCTGTTCGCCTGTTTTTCTGAACAGTGAAATTGTCACCAAAATCTCATGATGCATATGTTGTCGTTGAGGAAACCAGCACAGTCTGCTCTGCTGTGTGTCTTCACAGGGATATAATGGCCTTGCTCTGTGCAATATTAAACTTGTACTTATGATATGAAAGATGAGCTAAGCAGTAGCAGACAAATGCCATTGAATTACTGTTGATCAGAGAGCTGAATGTGCTGTGTCTGTGCTTCAACCTTCCATCCAAAACAACCCTGATAAATGCAGTGTACAGCAGTGACTAGAACATCAGCTCTCTAATACAGCTCATGTCTTCAATGTGATATTGCATAAGTCAGTATTATATTTATCAGCGGGCTTATCGGGGAATCTCATGGCAGTGATGTACTGTAACTGCTGACAGCTGCTGGCAAATGTTAAAAAGGTTGCTGCTGCCCACGCACTGTATCGGTACTGTAGATGAGAGAAGCCTCACCCACCACCCAAGTTTAAATATTAATAATAACGTAAGCGACCTGTGTTTGTCTGGGTTTTTGTAGCTTTAAAGGAATCCCCCAGTGAGCCTCCCTGAACAGCCAGGAGAAGCACTCGCAAAACAAAGTGCCCATCGACACTTTGCCAACTTGAGGAATGCCTTGGCACTTCTTAGATATGGTTTCCTTCACTGAACCAGACAGCTTCCACCGCCACCGACTCAGCTAGGCTGCAGGGCAATATTATCTGAGAGATCAAGCTGCTATTGACAGGTTAAATGACTGGACAGCAGCCAAATGCACAGTGGCCCGCCACAAAACCTTTCTCGCCTGTTCAAGCAAATAGTCCCAGATGAAGGACAGAGGCTGCATTTCAGTATTCATCGGGAAAAAAAACACAGTGGACCCGGTAATCAATGCTGTATTAACCTCTCGCATCACAAAGATATTTGTAGCCTCGATTTGCCGCTCATGTTTTGTGCATTAAACCACAAATACCACGGTTGCTTCGGCCATTTGCGCTCATCTATAGAGAGTTGTTCTCGTTGACAGAGCTATTAGTCAGAGAGATACCACAAAATTCATCATAGTCACCCTGCGGTCGTTTGACAAATTCATCATTTCATTACTTTTCCACAGAGGGTGGCATGGCGGAGGGGTGGGGGCTTTGGTGGAGGCGCCATGTTTGCGATAACATCAGTCTGAGATGGAAAGAAAACACTCTGTTGAGGTGTGGTGTTGAAATAAAGTATCTGGCCAAAACAAGGGCAGGAATTAATATGTCAATTCACAAGTGCTTGGTTAGAGGACCTTTAAAAGGTTTTCATTATACCTGGATCAGAAAACCATTTGTCTCAAGGCTCTCAATAGGTCTGGCCCCTGTAATCTGTCGGACAGATAATTAATATCTGCTTATTGAGTAAATGGAAGCCATTATCTTGATTTCCTTCAGATAATTTATCTGTCTATGCTTCACAGTGAGGACACTTTATGGTGCGTGCCACTTTACCTCAGCAGGTATTGATTACAGTCTTAATATGTGCTGGTAGGTTTTTTTATATAATCAACTGAAAGGTCAAAGTGCACTCTGTCAATAAAAACAGATTAAACAATGCATTCATATATGTAGCGATGCAATAAAAGTCCAGACAGTCTGAAGCTGTTCCTTCTCTTCCTGCGAACATGCATCACAATCACTTTTTTCTTCTATTACAATGCCCCCACAGCGCTACAAAGCCCACTCTCAAATGTAGATCACAACTCACAGCGTGCATCAGGACGAGAAAACCATGGCAACAGGCATGCATACATTGATTGCTACATTTGCTGGCATATGCATAGGGGCAGTTAATAGTTTGCCGCGTTAACGCAGACACAAAAGAGAGGCTGTAATTTGGATGTGCGGTTTTTAAATAATGTTGTAATCATTGATTTTCACATCACACATTTGCATTATAAATACAACCACAGTCAACTGGTATTTTCAGGAGCTCACACTCTAAATGTCACACGCTGATGTGCATGAATGGTCACTGATTCAAATGATTTTGGACAAATTTAAAGTTGATATTGATGGAAACGTCGCACACCAAATGTAACCGCTCACTTCCATGAATATAACATTTCCTTTGTTTGTTTTCTTTCTACAGACCTGCAGAAAAGGAAGGGAAAGATGATTCTGGATCCTTCATGGTTTGAGCAGGTCATATTCAAAGGTGAGTGCCCCACAGATGTGCAAGAGGAAAGTTTTAGGGAAAAATTGGCATCACCTCGAGCCCCAAAAGTACAAGTGAGAAAACACAGTGCATGTCCATCTTTTCTCCCTGACATTATATCTGAATAGAGCAGCAGCGACTTTGTATCGTCGTCCTGCTGTGAGTCCTCAGGGGTGAGAGGGGTCTGGGCGCTTATCGCTCAGGTGGACGTCCAGCTAGAGAGGATGCCTCAGTTGGGCCAGGCGCCCCCGCTGGCGAGCCTCTGGCCGGGTGCCTTGGCTCGGCTGCTCTACATCCTCCGGCTCAGCGGGTGGTGCTCACTGACAGGGGTTGTCCTCCTGCCCAACGGAGGCAGGGCTGGAAATATACAGAAGTGTGACTGACTCTCATCTAATGGGCCGAGGCATTACAGTGCCACCGATGGTGTTGTTCACACTTGTGTGCGAAGCCAAGCAAACATACAGTTGGTGGCTGGCGGGGTTGTGTGGGTTGTTCACGCCTCAGGCTTAAATTTAAACCCACTGTATGGTAGTAGTCATTGTCGCTGCCCTTCTCTGTCCTGATGCCCCACATTAATGTTCAACACAAGTTTTTGTTGGATGTTGGAAGCAGAACCAGGCTAGGTTTTCGCCCTGCTTTCAGTCTTTATGCTAAGCTAACTAACAGGCTTTAACCTAATTTTTAACAGAGATAGGAGTGTTATCAGTAAGTGTGAGGCTGGATGATGCCCCTTTGTCTTGATATAATCGCAACATACAGCCTGTCATAAGCTACTGCTTTTATAAAGTGGTCATCAAATGTGGTAATTTCAATTTCAATATTGTTTTTAATTGAAAATTATCATAAAATGTACAATTGAAAGCACATACTGAGGTGATTGCTAGAGCAGTGGTTGCTATGGAGCAAACGCTAGTGAGCACATCTATCATACTTCTTTATATATGCAGACATTGTATTGATTTAATTATTTGGCTCTTTATTTACATTTTTTTTATGTTGCCATTGCAACCGCTGAAAAACTGCCATGACTGTCCAGAATTTAAACATAAATATTTCTATTTTGTTGTAGTTTCGGCAGATGTTGTTGTTGGTGTCTTGAACAACCTGTGACCCTGTCGCTAAGCAACCATGACAATACATTATAGTGTTTTTGTTTTTTCTCAGACCAGGAGTGACACTGAAAGTGCAAAGAAATTAGACACCATAGCAGTCATATGAGAAGATTATAGCACAGCCAAATTATTTGATTTGTACCTGCTGCCAAGTCTTACTATGTTGCCGGGGGCCATTAGCCTAGCATGCAAGAAATGCCAAGTTTGCCAAGATGCAAAATATTAGAATTGCTGGTAGGTGAACTCTTGCAGTCTTTATGTTAGGCTATGCTGACTGCTTGGCTCCAGCTCCATGCTTCGGGCTAGGGTTGCCAGCACCCATCCCATATAATAAAAGACCATCCTTCACTGAAAAATCAAATGCGCTGTGCCTTACTGAATCAATACTATGGTGACTGCAAATAGCACATCTCTATCGCAGCGTTTTGCTAGTTACTAAAAAATAGTAACTAGTTACAGTTACTAATTACTTTATTCAAAAAGTAACTCAATTACTTTGTTGATTACTTACACCAAAACGTAACATGTTACTGTTAATAGTTACTTTTGAGTTCCTCTTTAGGACCCTGGGGAGGAGAGTTTACCTTATGGTGTGTTCACTGGAAGTCGTAACTTGGAGCTCAGCTCAGTGTAACCTCAAAGTGCTCCCAGCTCTTCCAGCCTCACAGACGTACAACAAAACATGTAGCTACTGTTTACGTCAGTAGCTGATAGCATGAATTCTGTCTGGTTGGTGAGATTAATCTGACTTTCCAAGGTGGAGATGTGATTTCACAGGAAGTTCTGATTTAAATTCTGACATGGAGCTTAGAAATTCTGACATTCCTGCACAAAGTGAATGCACCATGAGTCAAATCACACAAACCCAGGCTCCCGATGCTGCTGCATTGACAGTAATCCCCTGTTTTACTGGCGATGTTTGTCTCCATATGCTGGCAAAGTGGGGGGACGGATCAGTGTTACTATGAATCTGAGGGTGACATGTCCCCCGTCCATAGAGACATCTGAGAGCATGAATAAAAGCAATCTGAATTCATCCATCTTATCAAGTAACAGACAAATGCACCTTTTTGTAAAGGTAACTGTGTTTATTTATTTAGAAAGTAATGCAGTGGAGTATGAGTTACTGTCAAAAGTAACGGCGTTACTCGTAACAGTGTTACTGTCCAACACTGCTCAATAGCATAAATCATTCTATGCATTCATTTTTGAATGAAATGTCTTGTCACAAATTGTTTTTGTTTCTATGCTGTAGGTTAATCGATTAGTATGTAAAATATTCGGTAGATTAATCAATTGAAAATTAGTCTTGTGTTGTCATTTTGTTCTGATGTGAGAGAGAAATTTAACCAATTACTCACCTGGTGGAAATTAATCAAACTCAAACACCTGTCCTGGTGCTTTTCTCTGTCTCTGACGTGTCTGCAGAAGTCAAAACCTGAACAATGTTATAGATCAGCCTTTGTCCTGAAAAGAAGTAGTCTCGCTGACAGCGAGAGAGAGATTTACAAAAAAGCTGAAAGGAGATGCCTGTGCTTCTTTACAAATAGATGTTTGGCTCGTCTAAGGTTGAGGAGCTAAGTGATATTTCGGATCTCCTCTGTCCTCTCTGCCAGGCCCTCTGGGATGAAGGGTGATGAGGGTTGATTAAAGACTGACAGGAAGCTTTATTTCGACATCTCTGTCACTCACCCGTGTTAGACCTTCCCTCTTCGTTCAGAGAGCTGTCATGGCACAGTTTGCCGATCAACTCCTCTGCGCCCCCACTGCCGCCTACCCCTTGTTACGTAACCTGCCACCCTTATCACAAAGACCCATCACAAACCTAAGGACACACACATCCAGAGCACCGCGGCTGGAATGAGATGTGACTGCTGTGAATCCATACACATATAGAGAATATGTGGTTTGAATGAGGTCCTTTGCTGTGATATTACTGATCATACAGCACTGGAGTCCAAAGCAATTTCCTCCTCTCTCCCCAGCACCTCCGCCTCTGTATCGGACATAACATCCTGAGACGGCGGAGATTGGTGGCCAGGATGCTGAATTTTTCATGAGGCAGGAAAGGTTAGATAAGATCCTCCCACGTATTGGAGATGGTGCACTTACAGATCTGTCTTTGGAGCCCAGTGGTAAAATGGCTCAGATTTTAAAAGCGACCTCTTTACCGAGAGGACATTCAGGGATGAATGTTTAGTGTCAGAACAGCTGAAGTGGCACATGTGAGAAAACAATGTTTTCCACTTGCATTGTAATGCTTAGATTTGAGAAATATTGAGAAAATGTATTTAGTGAAAAATAACTAGTAATCTAGCTGTAGTATAATCTAGTTGCAGATATGTCTTGCCTTACATCCTAACTGGTTTGTAAGGATTTCTTTCCATTTCTAAACTTTGAATAGTGATTTCATTCTACTTAATTGGGCGTAGCTAACTTTGATAGTATTCGATAATGAGGCACAGGCTTATTATGTATCTATTTTTTAGGTTTGTTGATAGAGAAGTGTGTTTTAAAACAGAAGCATCCCCATGGTGTTCTGTTTTACTCTGGATGGCTTATGGTAGAGAAGATTACAGGCTGAGAAAAGACCTCAAAGCCACACTGAGGAGGAATCCAACATGGGGATGGGAGTTGGAAGGAGGGGGAAAGGCTTGATGATAGGCCTGGTAAATGCTCCCCTGAGCGTTCTCTCGGCAGAGACGTCTACAAATATTTCCATAATCACCAAATAGCCCTGTGACTGCCAGGCGCAAAGCCCAGATGTAGCAGACAACATGTTACAGCTCTTTGTCATGAAAGGTCAGTGGCTGCTTCTCAAACATGGATAAAAAGCTGCGCTGCCTTTACTGATCGCGCTCTCAACCACGGTTTGTGTTCTTGAGCTTCTTTCTTTTGCAACAGCAAAGATGAGATAATCATAATCAAATGGCCAGAGGAGTGATTTTCACTCCCAACTTCCCAGCAGTGTATAGATCTGTTTTTACTTCGCAGTAATTTCATGCAATTTGACGAGATTTGTTTTGGTCCAGATCATTTCAAGGTTTGTGTGTGTTTCTGCATCTTAACATAATTGTCTTGTGAATGTTTCTGGTCATAGTCAGCCACATCCTTTCCTTGCGGTACAGTAGCTCACTTAATCGGCTCAATCTCAGCTCAACCTTGCACCACCTCATCCATCGAGGACCTGTTTTGACATGCAGGTCGGCACTAAATTAAGCTTGCATGACACTAGCCATAACGAAGAAATGACATTCCATTTGTGTCAAGCCCTGCTGTTGAGCTGACCATTTACTGACTATGACTCACCACTATGGTGACGTGCGCCAACTCTTTTTGCAAATAGTGATTAAATTACTTTTATTGGAGTGAGCTTTTCATGTTGTGGGATAGAAATGACCTCTGAGTGCTTTTTCAGAGTTGAAGAGTTGTCAAAGCATAATGTGGGAGGGTGAGTTGATGGGTATGTAATTTATTGGGTTGCTACCGTATGAATTTGTTTTCACATAATTGGTGCCGGCAGAGAAGTCTGTGAATTGGAAACTTTGCAAAGGCTGCTTTTCTGCTGCTTTTTGCTCATAGCACACTGGCAAGCAGAAGAACTTTTATTTTTAATCATTTGTAATCAAAAAAATTAGCATAATGTTAAAAAATATACGTCTTTGTGTCAGTTCCTGTCCACTTGTTACCTGTGCTCATTTTACCACATTAAGAGTCCCTTTGATAATGGTTGGAACTGCCAGACTGAGGGCTGATAAATATTCCTGAAGTAGCAGGTATTCACCTCCTGTGACACTCAAGGACATATTTAGTATAAGCAGGCAGGGAGCTGGGCGGGAGTCCACACAACTTGTTTGATGACCCCTACTAACGTGCTCTGATAAATATGTATGTGTTAGTAATGTTTTGTGTAGTCAGGCAACGTTACTGCACAAAGGTGATCATTTGTAAATCCAGGATGGACGCAGGTCATGCTGTTATATGCAGCGATTAGATTTTTCGCCTCCCGTGCTGAATAAAGCGACCTCTGTGAGGGTGGAATCCACCAACCTAGCCTGAGGGTATGGATTGGCTGTTCATTAAATGGGACAAATTTACCATAAATAATAATAATTATTGTTATTATTACTCCATTTTGCATTTTGTTTCAGGTTGGCAAAATACCCAGAGTTGCTTTGCTGTGAGGCTAGCAAATCTCCTATAATCTTTTGTCTCTCCGCCTCCTTTTCTCACAGTAAAATATAACACTCAGCTGCTGACCATCCCTTTTGGCGCTTAAAATGAAAAACATTGGCAGTGGTTGATCGATCAGCTGTAACTAATAAACAATATTCTGTTGGCAATGTGTCCAAAGGCCGAAATTAAACTGATGGCTATCATTTGCTCAATATGTGTTCTGTATGTCATCTATACTCTGTCAAACATCAGTTTTTACACAAAGAAACACATCTCTACAATGGATGGACTATGTTCATATTATCTGTTGTGTACAATAAGTGGACATATTCACCATGACATCATCCATTGTTTCATGAATGCTTTTTAAGCCTTGAGTTTTGCATTTTCGCTGTCACGATCTTGGTTTTTGGCCATTGCCATCTTTGGTTTTGTGCAACCAGAAGTGACACGAGAGAATGGAGATAAGGACAGTCAAATGCTGAATGCTGAACATTTTTACGTAACGTTATAATTAGCTTTCATGAACGGTAATCATACCGTAAAAAGGGTGAATGTTCTAAGACAAAAACGGGGGCCAACACCCAGATAGCCACACCCTAAAGCATCCCCTGCATTATGGTCTATTTTGGCACTTTTCCACTACACAGTAACAGCACGACACGTTACGGCACGGTACAACCCAGTTTTGGTGCTTTTCCATTAACTGAGTACCTCATAGTACGTCCTCGGCATGGGCGGGGTTGTCATATGGCAGCGCGAAACTGCCAGGACGTGCGACACAAAATTGGGAAGAACAACAACACTACTATCATAAATAATGGAGGACACTGAAGTGATCATGTATCTCTTGCTTGCTCTGTGGCTTTTTGTCCTCGGCCGATTATGGCGTTGTTTTCTGCGATGCCGTTTTCTCGTGTAACAATAGCGAAGCAGCTGCCAGTTTTAAAAATGGCGGGGTCATACCTTACCGTGCCTGTGGAAAAGTGCCATTTGACTCTAAATGGGACCATAACTTACTAAATAAACATCATGCTGCATTGAAGAACACTTGAAGCTGAAAATGTAGACCATAAACTCATCTTTACAATGTTTAGTGAGGTAATATCAAGTGAGACCTGAGGAATCACCCCTAGCTGGTTATTAGAAAGAATAAAAGTTTAAGGTAGCCTGACAAGCCAGACTTTGTCATGAAATGGAGTTGAAGCCTGTGGGTGGGACCAACCATTGTCGTTCAAACTGCCTCTGCACGTAATAGGCCAGTGCTGTGACCAGTCAGAGTAATGGACAATGTGAAGTCTGACTCTCCAAAGCCCGTCTAACTCTTAAAATCAATGACAGAGCCGATTTTAAACGACTGCTGTTCGTTAGCCACGGCCATCTTGGTTGTTTTGTTATCTCCAGCTTCACGCAGCCCTGTAGTCATCGTGCTACGCCCACCCCAACGAGTCGCTACGCAGATAGAAAGTTGTGATTGGTCAGCCACATTCTTGCCTGAGCCAGGATTATCTCCTATGCTGCGCCGCTAGACCATCCAAGTTTAAGGCACTTCTGCATTGGTTTCACTATTCAGAGCCCGATGTTGTCATGTTACTTGTCCTGTCCATCATGTTGTAACATAAGATGTATGCAGGTGTCATCTTTCCTGCTGTTATCAACTGTTATTTATTTATTTTAAACTACAAATACCATGAATAATTCAAGTTTCCTACTGCCAGTCTCAATATGTTGCCTGAAAATGATGCAAGTTTGTTACATCCAGTTTTTTTTTTTAGAATATTATACATAGTCATTTGTGTATTTGGACAGAAGAGTCCTTCTTTCGATCACTTTGGCTGTACGTGGCCTTCTCGAGTCCCAAGGGGGTAATCACAACATTTCCCAGTGATGCTTGCTTGGCTAAGCAGTTTTAATACACAAATCAATTTTGCATTACCCCCTTCTGGCTGTGAGTGCTCATAGTGTGAGAGCCATGAAAAATTGATGGGCCTTAGCATGCAGATTGCAACCCCAGTGAATCTTAAATCTGTCTCGGCCCTTTTTTTTAACAAGACAATGTCAAAGGGGTGGGCTGACTGTTTGCTTTTCTTGTAAAACTGTTGTTCTGTTTTTGTTTGTTTGTTTTTGTTTTTTTTGTCTCACTTGGGTTGAAAAGAGACACAGATGCTCCAGCGGAGAAACAATGTTAAGAGGCACAGCATGAGAAAGTGTGATGTGTGAGGGGAGGAAAAATAAGTGAAAAAGTTTTCAGTAACCCCAAATGACACGCACACAAATACCCAGGCAATACAAACAAGTATCCCTCCCTCTTCTCTGTATTAAAATGTCTGAAATGTAATGACCAACACCTTAAAGACCATTTGTTTTCACCACAGCAATTATATTGTGTCATTTGGTGAGTCGCTCTATTCGACCAGCTGATGATTTGACTGCTGAACAAAATTATAGCACCCATAATTATCTTGCACTATGAAATGAAGCTATCATTGGAGAGAATGAGGAAATTTCACACTTTGGAAATTAGATTTTGCAAGGTGCTGTGTCGATGTCCTTGAGTAAAGACACATCAAAACCCCCTTTCTTCCACTCTCACTCAGTCCTGTCTTTGACAAATACAGACAAAAATCTGCAATGAACCACAAACTGAACAGTAAGGAAGCATTTTGAGGATTTAACCGCCTCATTTGTTAATGTAATTTTTTTTTTGTTGCTGCAGTACAGTAATGTTGCAGGATTGGTAACCACAAGTCAGTCTTTTTTAAACATGGCTTTGACCTTTTATTAGCACTTTGTTAACATTAAAATTACACATCCTCTGAAAAACATGCAGCCAGAGTAGCTATGTACAGAGAAGTTTGTACTATGACACACACAGAGGGAGAGTGACTTCATTCTCTCCTCAGGTAGACACTAGCAAATAGTGTTTTGTTGTTGCATTAAGACTCTAAATCCTGAATATAGAACATTTAACTTATCCACTTGAATGTGCACATTGCTCAACATTTCCTTGTCAAAACTCCAGATATAAAAGAAAAATGATGATATCAGCCAATACATGATTGTCTCTTCACAATGTAAATGTCAGAACACTGGCTACACTGGAAGAAGCTACACTTTATTAACAGTTTCCTTGTGTTTCCTTATGTCCACATTCAACATTTTCTGAAATGAGGTGGAATATCTTCAGAAAATGTAGAATGTGGACATATGTAAATTGTTAATAAAGTGTAGCTTCTTCCAGTGTAGCTCACATGGCCAGTGCAGGCAAACTGCTTTAGTGCCATTTAATCTCTCCAAGGCATGGACTGTTGGACAGGATGCTGTGAATAGTCTAACACACAGGCATTCTGTCTTCATACACATTAGCAACCCTTTACAATAATGAAATTATGTCTTTTCATAGAGAAAGCCATGATTTGTGGTGTGCATAAACCTAAAACTGGCATACCTGACTCCAAAAACAGGATGCTGCTTTCTACAGTTTCTCTGTGGAGAAGGGGGTTTTGTTGCCATGACAATAGTCATGTCACTTCAATGGCAGAGATGTTAAGATGGCGGGTGTGTTGCATGCATTTCATATGCAGGTGCTATGCACAGAGGAGAAGTGATACAGATAATGGAATCAATTTCCTGTGATTTCTGAAGCAGAGAGCTTGCTGAGAAATAATAAAGGAATTAAATGAGCTAGCGCTAAACATAATCCACCGGTTACCGACGGCTATTTGACTTCAGATTGCTACTTAGCCGGTAGAATTGAAAAATTCAGAAAAAGCCAGACTTTGCTTTCTTTCATTGTTCACTGTGATTCCTATGAAGCTCAATTTTATGCAGGAGCAATATATGGACAGGCTCTTGGTTTTTTGTGAAGGGGGGCTGACTGGAAGGAGGCACCTTAAAACCTTGTGCTAAAATAAAGATCTGTAATTGACAATACCACAGTGATAATGTTTCCTATTTAACGCATGGCCGACTTCTGGGTCTTATTATTGCCTGTACAGTGGCAAGTAATCTGATCATTTCGCTGCTGTATTTGTGGCTATCTGATAGTTTGTCGCAGGTCAATGACAATGATTTTCTTACCATCTGCTTGCTCAATACTAACATGCTTATCTTGTATTCTTGACCTGACCGGCCTTGTGAGCAGCAATGTCCCTGGAAAGAACAAGCATCTGTCACAGATTAAATTTTCCATGGACAGAAAATTCTCAAAAGGTTTGGATTTTATTGGATCTGGTGTCAGCTCAAAGCTTGACATATAGAAACTGACAACTAAAAATTATACTGGATCAAAATGTTTTGGCCGGTATCCAAGTGGACAAAATGCATTCTCATCAAACTGATGGTTGTGTGCGAGCATGGCTATGCCTTCCTGAATTTGCCTTTATACAGCATTTGTGCTTCACTGCACAGGATCTGTCTTCACACGTCAGACTGCATGCTTGTTGTTGCAGGGAGTTGTCCCTGTTGGATTGCTACACTTTAAGATGTTTTCTCTGAATGCTTTTGTTTATAGGTTGGCACTCTTTTTGCATGTAAAGTAAATCCATTTAGATTCTCCTGTTCTAAAAGTCACAGTCAAAGTTAAAGCTGCACTACTTAATATTTTCATAATAACAAGTGTTATTATGATTAAGGTGAAAGGGTTGCCTGCTCAGAGAATTATTGGTAAAGTCAATAGTTTGCAGAGTAGCGTTCTTCTTGGTGTTTTAGGCCATGTCCACAGGGAGATAGGTTTAGGAGTAAATACCACTTTTTTGTCCTATGGTTGTTTTGTCCAAAACTTTTTCAAAACAAATTTGTTTCTGTTTCCATATGGACATAGCCTTAGCATCTGCAAGCTCACTATTTTGGTTCACCCTCACCACCCTCATAACCCTTCTTTCCAGTTATAGCAGGCTTAGCAGCAGAAATCTTGCGCTATCACAGACTAATCATCGTCCTGTGAGGAGCTAATAGGCAGCTGTAGGAATGGTTTAGGTGTAAGTGAGGTGGCAGATGGTTCATCCAATCATCTGCTCAGTCATTTTTTTGAAAGTGCTTCGAATGGCTTCTCTGAGTAAGCAAGTCTGGTTAGTAGCAGACACTTGCTTTCAGTGAGGTGAAGTGATGGAGACCAAAACAAAGCTGAAATTTTAATTCAATGCTATTGTTGCTGTGTGTCTGCTGAGTAGATTTGCACCTGTTTGCTGACACATTTGTCACAACAATGAGATGACAATGTGTCAGTGTTGTGGAAGGCGTATTGTGGTACCCCCTAGTAGTCAATTTCTGGCAGTCTATATTGTTATAATATCAGTTAAGGCTGTTAAAACATTGTTTAACCTTTGGGATCAATTTGGATGTTGATAGTAAAAGACTGATACAAATCTAAAAGATGCCGTTAATATGTTGCACATTCATTGTGTCTTTGCTGATTAATCAATGAATTATTACAAAGAATATGTCTTCCACTCTGTAAACCTGAACAGAGAAACACAAGTAATAGAAAGTCTTGTGGCAACACTAATCTAAACCTTTTTCCATGAACTACTCTTATATTTTAGCTCTCTTTTTGTTTACACTTTTCAGTAATTTCATTAGGCTAACTGCTTCCAACTTTCTCCAATATACCGAGACTGTAGTCTGCACTGTTTTATTGTCTCCTACACTTTTCAATTATGTTTGTGGTATCTGGAAATAGCAGAGCAAAAACTATCTGCTTCCTCCTGCTGTCAGACTAAATCCTGCAAATACCAATTCTGGTGCTGCAATAAATTTAGCTCACCATTATGAAACACCGACTTATTTGGCTGCAAGGTGGCTCAGTCTCCCATCGCTGGACAATCCCATTGATTGGACAGCCCTCTGAACATAATTTCAGACGTGTTGAAAGGGACATTAGCTGCCTGTGCAAGCTGTTTCAGGGAATATTGGTCTTCTACATCAAGTCAAAGAGCCGCCAAGAAATTCTCCCTCAGTCTGCTCAGTGACAGTGAGCCGTATTACAGCAACTTAATGTACAATGGTTATCATGTTTATTGCATACCCACACATGTCACTTCAGGTGACAGGTGTGATTAGTGTAGCAATTAGGCAACTGACACCAAATGGCATTTTTTTTCTGTCTTCATGCATGAATAATTCAAATAATTTCTTTTGTAGCGAATGGAGAGGTTTCAAAGCTTTTATGTTTTGAAAATTGATTCTTGGCTTGAGTTTCCATCACGTTTTATGTGTAGTGCATCAGTCAAAGATACATTACATGTTCAGGAATCTATTTTATATCATCCAATTGATTTCTACATCTTGGGGCCACCAGCAGAAGATATAATGGAGTTCAGCCATGCTATGAAGCACAGTATAAGTCTGTAAGCCAGGGATCATCTTCCACTTACAGTATACAGTATAAGGGCCTGTATTGTATGCCATTACATTTCTGTCTGTAGCAAGAACATTTGAGTGTCATTCACGTATCAAATAAGTAAACTGCAAGTGCTTTAAGCCTCAGAGTAAGGTGACATTTTTCATCCATGAAATGATGTGCCAGGTACTCCCATTCTTGAGTAGTTACCAAGAGAAGAGTAAATTATCGGTTGATTAATAATTTGGTTTTCTTTTAGTTTCTGTCTTTTAATCATCATTGTAATTGCTTCCACAAAGCAGTTGTTCCGTGAAATGCACTGTAATATCACACCGAATCAATGGATGAGAAAAAAAAAACAACACAGAAAAAGCCAGAAATAACATCACACAGTGAATGAACAGGTTTTGCATTTTAAAGAGTAAATAGTGGATAATATGTAGCTTGAGGGAAAACAGATTGTTAAGAAATAATGAAAAGAAAATAAAAGTTAGTGACAGTGTCAAAAGTCCCAGAAATGGAAAAACTGAAGCGAATTTGGTCAGCAAGTAGATTAAGGCTACGACTAAATGGGGTCTTGCCAAGGGTGCAATTCAGTGTGGAACAACCACCAGTTTGCTGGAGGCAAATTAATATTCTGTACGTCAAGATGTGTTTCATTGAAAGCAGATAATTTATTTAAACAATGATTCAGTTTGATGTCCATAGTTCACATATTTATGAATGAAATATGCCTGACATCCACCAACTGAAGTATTTTCATACATTTCAACGTAGATATTTTGTTGTGCAGGTAAATGATTTGCAATGTTGCAAAACCCAAAATCCATGCTACAGAGTTACTCCCCTCCACAGAAACACTACTTCTGAAGTGCCTGAATCACCCCTCACTTGAAATTCTGCCTTTTATTTTGTAATTTGGTGATGTCACCAAGTAACACCAACAAACAGAATTTCAGACAGAGGGGAAAATTAATAATTTTTTGAGTATTGAAGCCCATAAAGTAAACATGTTCTAATAGAGATCCCAAACACAAATATGAACTTGAAAATTAGCATCATAGGTGCTCTTTAAAGAGCTTGTCACATCAACTGTTACTAAAATGCAAGTAAATCTTTCAAAATTTAAGAAGAGGAATGATGTATCTATCTACAGTTTGTTCTGCAAGTTATTAATGAATGAATGAATGCATTTCTCTGTAGGAAACTCAGCAGCTTATCTTATTTTTGTACATGTAAGTAATGGTGAGGTAATCACCAAGTAATGAGCTTTGCAAAAGGGGGTATAAAAATAGTAACTAATGTGTAAGATAGTAATGATGAATTAGTGGTTATGGGCCATTTACCAGCTGATTCACAATTAATTAGGAAAATTTCATCAAGACAGTGTTCAATAGGATTCACATATGTAGGAACTATTCATTTCACTTTGGTTCATTAACGTGGTACCTGGTGGTATGTTCTCAAGTAACTTCCATAATAATTTTTGATCTGCAAATTACTCACTCATTAATTACCTGTTAGTTCCTGATTTGTTCCTGTTCCATGCAGTGGTAACTAATGGAGATTTTGTGCACCTTATTGTAAAGGGTGGGAGAGGATTCAACATATGCTTCCTATGACAGGATCCCTAAGAACATTTTAGAAACATTTACCACAAAGTCAGTAAGAAGGATAATGTTGCTTTTGTATGTGTTGTACATGTGCCATATTTCTACGTGTGTCTGTCTGTTAGCGAGACAAGGGAAGGAGGGAAAAATGGTGAAGGAGAATGGAAGAGATGTGAGTGGCCCATCTATGAAAGCGCCATTAAATTGTCAGTTATGATGGATGTTCCGCCTTTTCTGCATTAACTGGTACATTAGAAGTCATTAATTCTTCAGGATGTGCACTGGAGATCAGAGCCTCCCAGGGGGTCTCACTGCCTTGATAAAGCGAAGGGGAGAGAGAGAGAGAGGGAGAGGGGGAAAGATGGAGGGAGCAGTAAAGAGGGTGGAGTGCACCAGCTGAAAGAAGAGAGCTGGAGAGAGATCTTTTCAGTGTGATGACCGTTTTTGATTTTGATGCCTGCTCATTTACTTTTGTCTGCAGAAAGACTCTTTTGCACAGCCTGTAGCGGACATCTGAGGAGTTGTCTTTTGTTCAGTCAAGAAGAGGCAGAGAAAACACAATTAGCACTTTTAACAGCACTTTTCCCCCAACAGGCAACATGTAGCATGCTGTCTCCAACGGCTCTCAAGCGTGCTTTTAAGATCACATCATAGCCTTGTCCTCTCTTTTCACACTGCTGTGTTAGTTGCACCGATGAAAGGTCACATGAAACCTGCGAAGAAAGTCATTTGTGATGTTTTTTCTTCTTATGAAATAATCCTCTATTACATTGTAGGGATGTTTTTTTTTTTATTATGAAACAATGTGTTTTGAGAAAACAGCAATTAGTTTAGTGTGTTAGAGATGGATATAGTGGAAACCATTTTCCTCCTGGCGTCCTGTAAATTCTCAAGCCAGAAAGCAGCATTTCACTGCTAATTAAACAACAGTTACTGGACATGGCACACTTTGATGGGTGATTCCCTTTTGGTCTCCCACACACAGGCCACTCTGTTTTTCAAGTTAGACCTTCAATGTATAGACAAGGGCTGAGCTCAAACGACATAAAGAGAAGAAGGAGCAAACTAATGGGGGACTGAACATTTCTCTTGCCCACTGCTGAAAGCTCAGTAACACCCAGAGGATTTGAAATTGTTCTGTGGCTCCATGAGATTTTATTTTTGTGACCTGCTTTGTGCAAGAGCAACCCCTGGCCATCTGCTGTCTTTTAAATGCAGTAAATATGTTGAATCGGGGGTCAAGAGGGACAAATAAGGGGAGTTAGCACCTCGTGTCAAGCTGAAACAAAGCTCCCATCAGTGTCATACAATCCCCCTGTTTTGTTCCAGTTCCAGACCAAAACCACCACCAGGTATTTATCACACCATGACAGCAGGTCAAAGGCAAGTCACACAACTATTATTGCAGCTACATTCACAGGTGTTTGCTTGATTAATGTGCCCTTTCATGTTAAAGGAGTTTTCAGCTTCGCATACACTTTAACCATTTCGACTTACAGCATATCCACACAAAGTGTTCAAAATCAGCTGCCAAATACGCTGGAAAATACAATATTTTAATTGAACCCATCAATTGGCGAAAATGTGAATCTCCATATCTCAGCACGTGCAGCTAATGCTGCCTCATTTTGCTATATTCATTCTACAGATGACCTAAAAATTTACCTCATTTAACTGAAGTTGATCTTGTTCTCAAACAATGGTGACCCACTGGCCTCGACAAAAATGATTTCAAGTCCAGCTCTCGTGTTTAACCCCCTCAGACTGGATGATTCATATCTTTGTAATGTGCTCCAGCTGGATAAATCTCTTTCATACCTTTGTTATATGGTCTATTTTTTGGGTTCTCTTGTTGTTTTCCTAACATGTTCTTCTCCACATGGACATGTTATCAGATAAATCACACCATTTGCATTACAAGAAATCTCTCTCAATTGTTAGAATTTAATTTTTTTCAAGTACACACAAATAGCAGGTTATATATGTGTTCTATATGATATCCAGAGGGTTAATTCACTGTAGAGGCAAATTACCATTTGTAATGTTATAGAGGAGGAATGTCTCGGTTAGCACTGTTTGCGTTGTTAGCGATGTTGTCGTCATCTGTCGCCATGCTCAGAGCTGTATGGAAGCAACATAAATATCTCTCATCTCGCACTTTTAATTGAACTGAATCAATCATTTTAATGTTGGCAGCCTTGAACTTTTGCTGTGTTTAAAGGGCCGTGTTAAAGTGTTAAAAAAGGGATGTTGGATTGTGCATCAGATCGATAAATGGAAATTAAATGGGAAAATAAGTATGTACATGAAGAGATATTTCAACCCTTCATCAGCTTGGCTAAAAAAAAACACTGACTCTTGGTTGCACTCCTTTCTCATTGCCATGGAAGTCCCCATTTTATAAACAGCGTGAGGCTCCTGACAACTCCATCCAATCACCATCGCTCATTTTCACCAGTGATGACTGCCACACTGAGTCACACTTTTACTTTTGCTCTCATCAGCAGAAAGCCATATGCTATGAGCTGAATGTTCCCACCTATTATAATGTGTCAGAAATATTTCATATCCATTACGCAAGCGTAATTAAAAGTTATCTTGTGAACCAGATCTTTCCCCATCTCGCTTTTCCATACTGAATCTGTCAGCTATTGTATAGCAGAGATATAGACAAGGAAAGGAAAGCCCTACCCAGTGATACTGTGTGTATTTTTTTTTTCCCCTTTACGGTTCTTGTCTGATGATGATCGTGGCTGACCCCGGGGGCGTTGAGCGTGCCTAACCTTCACTCCATTACTCCACTTCAATGCAGCCCACACATTTGGAGCACCGAGTTGAATAGACCGGGTCTCTCTAAGCACTAAACCCTCCACTGAGCTGGCTGACCTGTGGCAGATTTCTCTCATCTCCCAAGACCCTCCTGGAATACACACTGGGCCTGACTAATTACTCTTAAAAACAAGTGGGATGTGGGTGGTTTGTAATTGGCAAGTGTCAGCATCCAGTGAAAGATCACTTGCCTTGAGGGCATGTGTGTCTGAGCCTCTCATTCATGCTTTCTCTCCTCTGCCGGCTGATTTCTATGCCTTTGCACCCCCCACTGTTTTATCCCATTGTGGGTTTGTTAAAATCTGTGACTTTTGTAATGGCGAAAAAAATAATCCAGATATTCAGAATGTGAATCTGCATTTAAATTGCAATTGCTACCTTTTATGAGCATGTTTTTTTTGAGAGGCAGTTGTTTAAACTTGTGGCTGCAAATTGGCCAGCCACTGTGCCCGAGCAGTGTGGAAAACAAGCTCAACATTGAGCCGTGGTGTGATCTCGAAGTGAGTGGGTGGGATGCCATATATTACAAGTGGCATATCCACTGACAGCAGGCAGCCAGAATAGGGCCGCTCTGTTTCCAATTAGGCTCCAACAGAAGCCACATATAGCTAGTAATTACACTGAACACTGTTAAGGAATACCTGGACATCTTTGGTTTGTTTTTGTTGGAAAATGACTGATAAATATTTTGTGAATTGGCGAGTGATGCATCCACCTCAGTAAGTTTGAGGTGAAAATCCCTGCTTTGCAATTCAACAACACAGCTCCTTTGGGATCTTCTTAGCTTGCTTTATGTTTGACTGGAAGTTGTTTCACTTGGTATGACAAGGACTCGTATCGATGTTCCCTGAAACCTGCCGCCTGAGAATGTGGGACACCACCCATAGAAAATGTGAAATCTGTTTCCCCCACCACACAGGGAAGCAGGAGCAGAGGACGGCCGCTTGAGTCAGTGTTCGTCAGTTCATCATTCTCAATAAAGCCACGTGTCCGATACCCTTTTTTTCGGAGGACGTGTAATTACAGCTCATTCAGGGTGATTATGCAGGGGCACAAGATGGCAGGCAAATCATAAAGGAGATTTCACTTTAGCTGTCACGCGTCATCTCGCTGAAAGACAAAGAAAAACACAAAAAGAGAGAGAGCTAGGTTCCAAAAGACGTATATGAGACACGCCAAGTACATCAAGTGCGACCTTAAACTTTTAAAGGAAAAGATATTGGAAATGGAATTATGAACTGTCACAAGCGAAAACAGTAAGTCATTTCCTTTTCCCCCGTGGCCATTCACGGCCTTTACAGTGACTCTAATATTAGAAAATATTACTGCAAGAATTGTTTTCTGACATTCAAATGTTATTGCTTTCGCCAGAATGTATATGTTACTGCTCCCTTGTTCATTTGGATAGTTGACAAGCGTGACAGGAAAAAAAAAAGAGAGAGACAGATGTTGTTGAGGGTTTTGCTGTTGTTTTGTAGCTGGTAACCTCTCACTGTCCTACTGGCCTAACTCTGCAGCTTCTTGGACAGACTATAAATGTATCAATAATTGAGTGTCTCACTAAAAAGGGTGGGGTGTGGGGGCATTAAAAATTTTATGGCTTGTCATTATGCCCCAGCAACACCACTACCACACCTCACTTCCCCTCCCACTTTTTCCAGCAGGAAGCATCTGTGATATGGAGATGTCTCTCAGGAGCCGTATTCCCATCATGCCTCAGTTAATGCCCTCGGCTTCACAGGAGTTTTCACTAACGATTGATTTGTCATCAATACATGTTAAACTGCAAAACCCTGCAAAAAAAAAAAAACAACTATATGTTATATAATGTATGTATTAATGGATTAGTAATTGGATTGTGTTTATTTAAAAAGAACACCCCATTGGTTTGTGGACTGCAGTTTTGAAGCCTCTAGTTCATCGCCATCTTGGTTTATTTTTGCAACCACGTGTCAGAGACTGTGGAGCTAAAGCACGAATGGGAGGCTCAGTACAACCAAACATTTTTGGGTGATCAAAATTAACAGAAATTGGATAATGCTTCAGTAGTGACCTGTCAATCACAAGGTAGCCACGCCCAACAGCATCCCCTGCTTTATGGTGTGTTTGACTCTAAACTGGACCATAATTTACTAAACGAACAACATGCTGTGTTGACGAAGTCTTGAAACTAACATCTGAGGCCATAACAGAAAATGTTTTCAGTGTTTACTGAGGTAATAATGAAGTGAGAAGTGGGCTCATTTTCTCATAGACCTCTATCCAATCAGACTTCTTTTTTTTTTTTATGACCAAAGTAATCGCCCTCTGCTGGTCACTAGGAAGAATGCAAGTCTAAAGTAGTTAAAGTGATTCAGCACAGCAGGTTTCAGACTCAGCGATTGCCCACTGCTATACAGTATATGGGAATGTTTAAAGGGTTGAATTCACATTAGAGTTCAGCTTTGTATCCATATGTCATACATGCATGAGGTGAAGTTGTTTGAAAACATGACCAAAAACACCAAAATCACATAGTTTGTGAAAATCCAGTACGTGTAAAATCTAAAAGCATACTTAAAGGTACAGGACATTTGAACCAGCCACTTTAATCAGTGTTCATCTAGTTGAACTAATTATGTTAATACTTGAGTGCTGGTACACCAACAAGTCAAGCATTCATAATACAATGTTGTGTCTAGACACAGCATTTAGTTTTTCCCCCCCCTTTATTTTCTTTGGGGGTTTGGTTGGTTAGACGTTTAATAATTTATGGCTGTTTTTTTTTTTTTTTTTCCATTTTTCCGTCTTGTATGTGCTTGGTTTCAGAGCTGACAAACAAGCAGGGCCCAAAGTCTCTCAGTATGTGTGTTATCTTCAGGTTTTATTGTGTTAAGGAACTGTGTGAAAACACCTTGCTGTTATGAACACACAGCCGTGACTCACTCTCATGTCGTCCATGCTGCTGAAATTAGCTCGTCGTAATTTAGTAGAAAACAGTGAGTGAGTTTTCTTTTCTTTTGAGTTTGATGCTTGTGGTCAGTGTCGTCCCGCTGACTTGTCTTGACAGGAGGTCATTTTCTTTCTCTCAATATGTCAGGTTCTTCAGGTTCTTCAGGGTTTCTCTGTGTTGACGCTGTAACGCGGTGGCCCTTGCATGTTTACCGGAACATGAAATTCTGTGGTTACAGACAGCAGGAGTCTGGTACAGTACTCTGTGTTTGACAGCCTTTCACGCCGTCTCCATATTTAATGACAGCACTTCTGTGCCTTCCACTGGTTTTTGGTATTTCACCACACATACAGATTGTGACTGCGCACCTCTTAGCACACCCCCCCACCACCACCCCCAGGAAAAGTGTCAAATGTGCAGTTTTGTAAGGTGAGACTTGCAAACTCCCACCATCACCAGGATTGTGTGTATGTTTGCAGCAGCTCTATACATGTTTGGAGGAGGAGGATTCCTGTGTATTCGCTCTCTTCACACCCACGGAGACTTTATTTTGTTTTCAAACTGTGGGGGTGGCGTCTCACACTGCCGTTCCAGTTACCTCCAGAAAGAAGCCCTGCTATACAGTGAGTCAGTGGGTCAGGGGGATTCACCCAGCAGCCTGTCATGCCACAGCTTCCAATTACTTGAATTTCACCCACCCAACCTTCCTCTCGCAGAGCTTTGTTTTACCAGCACCATTCTCTGAAACATCTCAGCTACACCAAACCTGTCAACTTTTAGGAGCCCACTTTGCCCTTCCTCTTCCTCTCTTGCTTCTTTCCTCCCCCTCTTCCTCATTCCCAGAATCCTCCCCTCTTCCTACACTGCCTGCGTGTCATCCTTCTGTTCTAATGAGAGGCAGGGATCAGCGAGGCAGACCCCTGGAGTTTGACAGAGCTACCTGTTGTGCCTCCACATTTCTTCCACTATCTCTCTCTCTCTCTCTCTCTCTCGCTCTCTCTCTCTCTCTCTCTCCTGGCAGTTTGATGCTAAACTGTTCCCCAGTGTCGGGAGTTGCTGCCAGTGACAGAAAATAAAACGAGTGAAATGTTGAGTTTGTAGTGAGGATTGGCTTCCTCTCTACATGGTGAGCGAAAGGCCAGACTATTCTTTTTTTAATGCGGTCTTGGAGGGAGTTGTTGTTGTTTGTTGATTTACTGTGAAGGAAAAAGTTCAACATTTTGGGGAAATACAAAAGTAAATTGAGAACATACATATCAATCTCATGTCATTATGTAGAGAAATGGTGCCAGGGCCAGATTAGAGACTGAAAGCAGGGGGGAAACACTTAGCCTGTCCAGTGTTCAAAAATACATTTACTGACACCTTCAATTGAGTTTCCTCCTCCTGCAGACATTCTCAGCTCAGAGCTGTAGTGGCTTAAATCAGTGGTTTTTAAAGTAGGTCCAGGTGTCCTTGAGGGGGTTCCAGGGGTCTCCTGCAAAAAAGGTAATGTAGTCCATCGACTCCAGCCATAAATAACACAATGCCAGAATGTGTGACTATTTAGGTCATTTGTCTTATACACTTTCTGAAATCTAAAGGCAAAGCTTCATGTGTCAGATGGGGGACACAAGGATGAAATATTTTCCATCAGTGACATTTAGACTGTACAACAACAACAACAACAACAATAATAATAATAATAATAGCCACACTCAGTCAAATGTTATGATTCTGATGCCATTTTCTTCTCAGTACAGTGGTGACCCTTTTAGTCGATTTTATTTGATTTTATTTCTATTTTATCTCATTTCATTTTATTACTTTTATTGTTCTTAGTGTTTTTAATTGCTTTTATTTATTATTCTATTGTAAAGCACTTTGGTTCGCCGAACGGTGGTTGTAAAGGGCTGTATAAAGTACATTTACATTTTCATTTACATTTTCAAAGGGGGGGTCAGTGGTTTTAGTTGCGTCAGTATAGTTGTTCATGGCGATATATTATACACAGTTAACTGGGAGCATATTTCTCTATGCCATCATCACTTAGCCAGTGTAAGTCCTGCAGCCATTTCTTGCCAAGCCAAATCACAGGTTGCCACATGTGCTCAATGAGAAATGGTAACAGGATCTCTGGTACATGATACTGTACCACTAAACTTGGCAACCTCACCATGATAACAGACATAAACTGCTTCTTTGTGTATAGGTGAAGAGATAAAGTGTGTGAAAGTCTACTGTAAAGGCATATTTTTCATGTTGGCCAGACTAGCAGTTACATGCCTCCATGCTAATCCAGGCAAAGCCTTACTCCTGCTTCATATTCATAAATAGACTTGCGCATCATCTAGATCAATATTAGATATAGATCAATATTTTTGGAAAAAATGTGTTTTTTATGTTCCAAAAGTAAGATAAAAAGATATTTATTTAAAAATGGAAATCTCATTCTAGTTACAGAGTTGATGACAGATTAAAAGAAAACAACGTTGTAAATTTGCTGGAAACAAAACTTCGGTGTCGCGTGAAATTTGTCTGTTGGATCTGGTTTGTGTGAAATTCAGAAATGTCACCGCTACAGTGAGAAGTCCCAAAGTAGCAGGAAATGCAAACCCGCTGTAGGATGCAGCTCCCACCGCCTCTGCCTCAACACTTCACACATCTAGCAGAAAGACGAGAAATCACACTGTAAACTGTCACATGTATACCGCTTAAAGTCATCCAGGTAAAAGGGAAAAAAGAAAAAAGAATTTCCTTTTCACATGTTCAGCTAAATGTTTATTTTATAAGAGGTTTTAGCCTTACCAACAGTTACCATGGCAGCCACATAATGAGTGACACCAAGAGCTTATGAGCAGTCATTGCTGTCTGGATATTTCCAGCAATAATGTCGACCTTCTTGAGGTCAAATCAGTTTATGTTTATGAGGTTAGCTGTGGCACTTTACCAGCCATGCTTTAACAGTCTTTAATATACAGTATAATAATAATAATAATATTCAACATAAGATAGCAGAGGTGTAAAGGGTGGCATAACTACACTGCGTCATGTTTGCCAACTTGCTTTCAGCGGTGCCCTTGGCAACTTTTTTCTTCTCCTCCTTTTGTCTCTGCAAGACTTTCCTTTCGACCTGAAAGCCTCTAAATTTAATTCCTAAATGCAAGAAATAAGAGCTGTGATATTTAATTAGACTCATGGAATTGATTTGCATTCAAAGTGAAATGTCACTTTGTCCTTTATGGTAATGGATTTATTTATTCTCTGCTTTTATTGTTGCTTCGGAAACATGTTGTGATCGTACGAAATGCAGGAGAGACGGAGCTGGAAGGGAGGAAGAGCAGACAGTGAGAGAAAGACAGATACTGACTTCTCAAGCTCTCACTGTTCAGCTCACACGCCACTGTCAAGTAGGTCAATGCGACAAGCTTCACTGATTTCTCTTCTGTGTGTTTTTTTGGTTTTTTTTTTGTTCAGGCTCTTGTTGAGTAGGTGCCACAGCGGATTCACCTGTTTGATAGAGCTTACACAAATGCAGAGCGAATGGCAGGTCTGAAAAGGTCCTTGGCGACTCTGTTTGGCCAATAGATTTTCATTTACTGAAAAACAATCAGCAAAAGCACCATGATGAAGTTCATCTAAAGTTCATCAAATTCCATGGGATATCTTATCAGGGTGATCTTTAAGCTTGGGTGCTTTTTTTCGGGACAAATAATGTCCACGGGGACCATCTGAGTCGTTCAGTCACCTTCCCTCACAATTGTAGATTTTGCAAAATGTTGATCATAATGATGCACCACCTCTTTCTGCGCAGTCAGCTACTTCAACAAAAAAAAAAAAAACAGACCTCATTAGACTTGTATTGGATATACTCCAAGCCAGTGTAACTTAGCTTTACTGCTTGTGTATGTTTCATTACAGAATTAAAGATTAATTGTCAGATTTCTCTGGTTTAAAGCATTGATTAATCACAGTAAGAATCACTGGTGGATCCAGAAGATTGATGTTGTGAGATTCGTCCTCTTCAGATAGCTATTGATTTTGATTTGCTCAATAAAAAATGCCTGTCTTCTCTTTCCAGCAGGACAGAGTCTGTTAAAAAAAAAAAAAAAAAAAAATCACTAGCAATGTGCCAACCTGCCCTAAATTACATTTTGTGATCTTCAAACATCAGCGTTTGTGAATTAAGATGAACTTAATTGGGTTCTTGTACCATGTTGCCAATGGCAACAATGGATCAAATACTATGTAAAAAGCTGTATTCAAATCAGGCATTAGAAAAGCACAAAATGATTAAATGTACCCACCGCTACCTTAGTTATAGGGAATCTTCTTGATTTTTTTTTAAAATAAAGATGCTGTCTGCGACATTTCTATTGAACTGAGATTCAAGTCTGCCCTCTGTTGCGTCAGTTAATGTTGTCTCCTGCTGCCCACAAACAGTGCACATAATGTACAGTAGGAACTTGTCTTTTTGTGGTGTGTCACATTTTTGCTGTTCAGTCTCATCCTCAGTCACAACAAATCAGAACGTCTGAAGCGACTGAATTTCATCTGCTGAGAGACAGAGGATTCTTTATTATTTGCGTGCCACTGGGAGGTAGTCTTCCAAACACGGGATTATGCCCATTGTGATCTGCCTAAGCACACCGTATTAGCCGTATTCTCGTGAAATCGCATGAAAGCCACTTTGAAACGCAGGATGCTTCTGATATGCCCATGTCAAGGGAACAGGCGCCGTATCTGGGAGCGCGTGATCTCCGATTCAATTATGGCTCCATTTTAAATGCGATATTGTCGCTGTAAAAATCCCAGATTGTAGCGCTTTGAAATGGAAAGGGAGTTAATGCACCAGACCTGTGTGTGATCTGCCAAAAAGACTTGTATCAAACAGATTTGCAATGCCAGTCTCTGTGGACTATTCATCCTTTTTTTTTTACACTGCTAGAGCAGGTATATTTAACTTGCATGAGAATGGAAGATGAATATGAGAACATAATTTACACTGTGTCTGTGGAAAATTGCAAATACACAGCTGCTCCAAGTGTAAAAGCAGAGCACAAGCTTGTATTTGGAGGCCTTGGCACTGGGCTCAACATGATTGAGGCTGACTGGGCAGTTAAGACTCTTGCAGATCTTTTCTGCCCTCCTTTCATTCTCTGTTTTTTTTTTCTTATTTCAGTGCCTGAATATAATTCTTCACTGATACAACTCTACAAAAGCATTTCACTCTTTCTCCAGGCTCTGACTTACCTGTAAGTTTCAAGTAGATTTCTGCCAGATCTGCCATCCCAAACCTGTTGAACTCAATCAATGGAGCTAAGATGGACTATCAGTTGCAGGTCACGTAAGCTATGCTGGGGGAATGTTTGTCTCTGTGATTGAACTGTCCCCTGGGTCTACGTTAATTGAGCTCCCTGTAATCACACGCAGGCCCATATGATCAGCGTCTGCAGCCCTGGAATAGGTGCTTGAGATTATCCTCTCGCCTGGATGTTCCATTTTGAGACTGTAATCGAAATGGATTTTTGTCTTCACCTTACACATTGTGACAGACTCCTAAAGACCTCTGACTGGTCGAGCTCTTCACACTGTGTGACAGATCCTGAAACTTTTTGCCATGATTTCAGTGGAGGCGTTTCACTGGCATTTGTGCAACATAGCTGCATGGCTCCAGGATTGGCAGTGTTGGCTGATACATTGAATTCGATACAGGCCTCACAAGAAGCAGAATCCTAATGTCATCAATTTAGTGATCCTCTGTCTTCTCCAGTAGCACACTGAGGTTGACCTTTTTGCTTTATTGTGAAATATAGCTAAAATTGTATGGCTAGCCATGCAATGTTCCCTCTATGCTGCTAACACACTAAACTAAACAGGTGGGCATGATAGCTTACTGATGTTAGCATTTAGCTCAAAGCACGCCTCAGCAGGCTACAGTGTGGCTCTTGTTATCTTGGTATTTGATAGAAGCTGCTTTTGCATTTTGGAGAAGCCTTCAAAAAAAAACTAAAAAGAAAAAAAAAATGGTGATTTAGGCTCTAAATCTGATCTAAATTATTTTCTCCTCTGAGTTTCTGTGTTTTCTGAGCAGTCATGAAATGTGTTCACACTGAACATAAAGTAAATTATGACGCTCACTTGGCTGCCAAACACGTTTTTGCCGTTTGTATTTTTTTTCTGAAATGATTGCAGTTATGCTGTTACTTTTGCTACTTTACCCTCTTGTCTCTGTACTCTACATACAGGTATACAGCCGTGGAATAAACACACATTTTTCATTTGAGTTGAAACATGTTGAAACTGCCATGGAAGTGGAAATGGAAGTGGAAGTCCAATGCAGCATATTACCATTTTTTTAAAGAATTAGCTGACCAGAAATATGCATTTATATGCAAAACAAATCTTGATAACATGGACATATTTGGCATTTGAAAGCTTTCTTGAACTTCTTGTGTTCTGTTACAAAATAAATGGAGCTGGTCAATGGTAAGATGAATAGAGAGGAAATAATATTATCTAGCCTGCTGTAAGTTTAACATCTATTTAAACAAATATTTTACTTACTCCTCTATATTAATTATACTGACCATGAGTGAAGGAATGTGAACATATATGCTTTTCCAAGGCCTTGGATAAAAATAGTTCAAAGTGAGCAAGTCCTCTTTGTCCTACATGCATTTCCAATCACATCACAATAAATCATTTTGCAATAATGAACGAGCTACATGCTCAATTCATCTTCCAAGTTAAGCTGGGCTGTCTAATTTGTACAAATATTTCTTTGGGAGAAAGCAATTAACTGTCGTGATGCACTAATATGACACTGCAGAGCTGAATCATACCTCAGATTGTGAAATAAAACAGGATCCTGTTTAGTTAAATTCATCAGGGCGGAGAAGCCATTATCTCAGCAAACTGCCATGGCTGAATAATTAATCATCCCATCATTTGTTTGTTTGACTGTATAACATTTATCCCTCGCTCTTCTCTTCCTAATGAAATCTTTCCTTTAATTTGAGAAAAATGTTGGCTCTTCAAGTTTAGTCCAGCAAAGTCCCGGCTGACTTTGATTGGCTAATTGGTTAATGCATAATAAATATTATGTGGCACTTTTGGAAATACAAGGTCAGGAACAGAGAACCTTGAGATATAAAAAGAGGCCTCTCTAAGATGTGGCCACATAGTAGCCCAAGTGTGACTTATTCCCAATAATTTCAAAGTTCTCACTGTGCTATTTCCTCTGAAAATGCTCTAAAAATCACACCGTGACTAGCTGTTGAACATAGTGGATCATTTAGCAAATAAAAAGCCAGATATTAACCTTAGAAGGTGGTGAAGACCAAAAACAAGCTAAAAAAGGATGAATATTTGATGTTATGTCAAACATGTCTACATGTTTTGCTGCAGAGATATCCACTGAAATGACCATGCTAACTTTCTAGCCTGACCCATCCCGTCTTGTAATTTGTACCTCAAGAGGCAATGGTGTATCTAGTCTGTCATTATGAGGGGACAAAGAAGGTGCATTTTGATTGTTTCTTGGGTTAAGTCCAAAGTGGTAGAAACAAGCAAACAACTGTTGTCCCTTGTCACGATTCTGACAGGACTGATGGAGGACAATGTCTGGTTTGAGGACCTCACAATTGCATATCTACTCATAATAGGTGAAATGGTTAGTTTTGGGGGCAGCACGGTGGTGCAGTGTTTAGCACTGTCGCCTCACAGCAAGAAGGTACCGGGTCGACTCCTGACCTAGGATTCGAACCAGTAGTGTAGAGTGGAGTTTGTATGTTTTCCCTGTGTCTGCGTGGGTTCTCTCCGGGTACTCTGGCTTCCTCCCACCATCCAAAAACATGCATGGGGATTAGGTTAATTTGCAAATTTAAATTGACCGTAGGTGTGAATGTGAGTGTGAGTGGTTGTCTGTCTCTATGTGTCGTGTGATGAACTGGGGACTTGTCCAGGGTGTACCCTGCCTTTCACCCTAAGACAGCTGAGATAGGCTCCAGCCCCCCCACAGCCCTATGTGAGGATAAGAGGTAGAAAATGGATGGATGGTTACTTTTGGCTTTTCTTCTTTCAAAAGGTGCAAGTAAATTTAGACTGCTTGGACCCAGTAGTAGAGGTGACATAATGCTCCCCCATTTGTTTGGATCATGTGGCCAGATATTAGTATATGTATTAAAGTTGTAGTTATGTACTTTCATTAAATTTAAGGTTTAAAGGTACTCAGAACATGTGTTTTTGCTAGTCGATAGAGTAAATAGATTATTGTTGTTGCATTCATGTTTAAGCTGGATTTTACTGCTTTTGGTTGACATCAGGTAATTCTTAACTATTTGTGTAATTTGTACTGTTTTCATGATTGATTAGTCTGCTGATTATTTTAATGATAAATTAATTAATTGGATCTGTAAAAAGTGAGAAATATTGATTGCAATTTTCCAGAGCTGATATGTCAAACCCCAAATTATTTATTATTTGAAAGTGATTCAAGGGTTTAATGAGTTATTGTAATTATTGCCAATATTTTCTCCTAATCGACAAATTGATTACTCATCTTCACTTCAGCTCTGATTTCATGCTTCATTTTTGTATGTAAACTCATGTGGTTGACATATCTCCATTTCAAATGTAGCACATCAGAAAAAGTATACTTCAAATCACCACAGAAGGTGAGAATATTAATTAATGTGCACCACTGGGTCCTTTCAGAACTACATGGACTCATTTGTAGCTTTACAAACACAAAATGCCACCTGTTTGTTTTTGAAAGGCTGACATTTTGGAGCACATTGTAAGGCTTTTACGACCAACGGCTAAAGTAACACAACAATAGCGGGCAAAGATGGAAATAGATTTTGGCTTAGAACAACCACACCTAATCATGCATGTGACTGCGCTACAACGGGGCTTTCATGTTTTTTAAGCCCTAATAAAATGAAAGTGAAACACCCTCTGAGCTCTGATGTTTTCTCTGATTTTCCTGGATTGATTTTCACACCGTAATTGATTAGTGGCGGAAATGACACCAGGACTGCCTGGGTGGTTTGTAGCAAGTAAACATGTGTCTTGATATATATATATATATATATATATAATAGATTGTGTTGTAGATTATAAATATACTTTTTTGTCTCTCTCTTGTGAACAAATAGTCTTTTTTAAAGAATTGTGCTCAATTGAAATATAATTGTTTTGATGAGTTCAAAGAAATGCACTTATGTGATATAAATTAGTTTGTGGTTTACTTTTCAGTGGTCACGGTTTGACCCCCTGTTTCTGCAATGAGCACCCTACTGTATGAAGCAACTCAAGCCCTACTCCTTGTTATCACACTGTCCAAAGTGGTACTAATCTAATGTGTATGCACTACAGAATACTGAATAAATACCAGAGAAAACAGAGGAGAAAGTGCAACTGATCAAAAAGCTTATTTTCACAAAAAGTCAGTGTATTTCTTGCGTAAAGACTTATGCCAGAGGCTGAAGGCAGAAACAATTGGCTTTCAATCAGACAAGAGCAACTCCCCCCCTTCTCTTCAGACATTTGGATTTAAAAGGGAGCCAAAGATCAAATTGCACTTAAGAGACAAAGTGTGAGCAGTCTAGAGCTGCTGTTTAATGATGCCCTTTGTCTGTTTTCTGGGAACTTCAGTTTCTAATCTCCTGGACTCTGCAAAGGCTTGCCAGGGAGCGGTGCCACATAAAACCCCCTTGATTTCTTATTTTATCTGTGGACAACCAAATCGATTGTTGCCTCCCCTCCCGCACCTGCTCCCCCCAAAGAGATAGGCCCATGCTGTCCATCCCACTCTCCAATCAGACAGTTTAGGACCAGGCTATTTCAGGGGGAGAATGAGGCACTGGGTGGTCAAGCGGTTCTCCCCAGTTCCTCCAAGAGGCAAGTCTGTGTCAAAAAAAAACAAAAAAAAAAAACAAAGCAGTGAAATTTCCCAGGATCTTGACACGCTTAATTGAGATTTCATGCCCTATTTTCTCAGAGATCCAAAACCTCCCAGAGGATTGAGATGAAAGAAAAATGTTTTGAGGTTTTATTTGGTTTTTGTTGCTTTAAGGTTTTTTTTTTAATCACGCTGCAGCAGCTTTTCAATAAAAGTGTCTTTTTTCTGTTGTTGATTTGGTTGATCTGAAAAAAAGTATTCCCTGAATTTTTTTTTTGTTTCTTTTGTCAGATTGAGTCATTTGATTGAATGCAAAGATTTGTCATTATTGTAGAAAAAATATGTTTCAGTACTTAGCAATACTTGTCACATCTGCAGACCTTTTGACCTTCAATACTCAATGGCAAGATATCTATTATCATGTAGAAATTCCTTTGTTGGGCGGCACGGTAGTGTAGTGGTTAGCACTGTCGCCCCACAGCAAGAAGGTACCGAGTTCGAATCCCGGGCCCGGGGCCTTTCTGTGTGGAGTTTGCATGTTCTCCCCGTGTCTGCGTGGTTTTCTCCAGGTACTCCGGCTTCCTCCCACCATCCAAAAACATGTATGGGGATTAGGTTAATTGGCTAGTTTAAATTGTCCTTAGGTGTGAGTGTGAGTGGTTGTTTGTCTCCATGTGCCCTGCGATGAGGTGGCGACTTGTCCAGGGTGTACCCTGCCTTCCGCCCTAAGGCTGCTGGGATAGGCTCCAGTCCCCCCGCGACCCTATGAGGATAAGCGGTAGATAATGGATGGATGGATGGAAATTCCTTTGTCTAGGTTTTCTGTTTCTCTGTGGCTTGAAAGAAACTTAAATTAATAATAACCATTTGACATACATTTTGGCATAGTTCCATGTGAAGCAGTTTAAATACAAGAAATGCTTTTTAATAAAGCCCATTTGTCCCATATCCCATATTAATTTGTCTAGCTGCATCATCTGCTGCTGTGTCACACTGTCACTTTTTGTCTCTATGCTCCCAGTGCTCTTGAAATGACATCACCCAGTCTTGCATTACATAGCCCTAACAGTCACAGTGGGAGCTCTGGCTTCCCAGCAGGAACCCATATTGGATAGTCTACAATCAATGACATCATGCAGAAGCATCAACCTCAATTCCACTGGGAAATATACAAAAAGGGGGTAGTGATCTTAGCCCCCGAAGGCCTTTTCTTTTGGTTTAAAGCAAGTGACAAGACAGCAAGACATTAGCATCACAGGAGCATAGACATTGAGTCATCTGTGGAGTTTTGATGTTCTCTCTGTTTGTTCTTTTTTGTCAATGCTTCAAACCTTCAACACTGACATAAATAGTATCCAGAAAACCTTCGCTAAGTTATTTTGAATTAAACATTTTTCTATCCAAGAAGATCTTATGATTTAAGTACAATACAGTTAGGCTGCATCAAAGAGGAGAGTACACAAAGTAGACATCAGCACAAAAGTACTGATGCTGCAAGAGTTTTTGTAAAATAGTTCACTGAATGATGTTGAGTGTTTCTGCCAAGAGACCGTATACTTTGATGGTCCAGAGCACAGAGCAGAGACTGTAATCAAGCCATTAAATAGACGTTATTATAAGTGCTATATATTTTTTTCATTTCTTTACAGGATAGTTTGCTGAAATGTACATAATTATAGTCTGAGTCTGGAAACATTACCGGAGCTGCTTATTTCTTATTATATCCGTGTGACTGTGAGTGCTGCTTAGTGTGGTAAACATTCGCTGTTAACTTTTCTGTTTGGTGATCTCCTCTTGGTTTCAGGAGGAATGTGTCTATAGATCATCATGTTTCTCTATGAGCCAGGTGATTCTTGTGAGTCTTGTTTTCCTGTGACTTTATCCAGGAATAAATACTTTCCCAGACATTGCAGCTGCTAATTGACATTGTCTCACTTTGTGGGAAGCATGGAAAGTGATAAAAATTCTGTGGGACACCTGGTCACCTAACTGACATGTTACAATATGATTTGAACACAAATAAAAATGCCGTCTTTTGGTTTAGGCAGCAAAACCTGATAAAATTGGTCAATTGCAGAGAAAAACATTGTGCTGGTTTTCTATATTTTCTATTCCAGACCCCACATGAAGTTTAACGTCTATATTACAGCACCTGCCGATTGCCAGTTGTGCTTTTTCATACCCTTTTTAATTGATCTACCATGTAAATAGATGATTAAAAAAAATACCACTGCATGTAGTAGACGCCTATTGACCCATATCTATGGTGCTTATAGTGACCTATAATGCCTATTTAATAGCCACATTACAGTCCAATCGGCTGGTTTGAGATTTGCACAGAGGTAATTTATGAAGTGACGGTTGTGTTACAAGTACTTCAAGCCATACTATACTATACTAGACTAGACTGGACTATACATACATAGAATGATTGTGAATTTTGAATAAAATGTATCCTGAGATATTGGTTGTGTTTTTGACAGTAGATCTTGTTTTACATTTTATTTACTTTGTTGGTTTTATATCATATTTATTCCCCTCTCGGCTGGTATTGTCTTTAGATTCATCGCTGAACTTTTTTATTATTAACTAACTGCTCTAATGTACTAATAATGGCATGGCTGAGCTCCACTCATATTATTCTGCGGCTTCATTTCTCTTTCATGATGTCAACTGTGACCCGTCTGACAGAACTTTTATTTATCGCTGCAACCAAACTAGTAGTTTGTTCCCTAATTCATGCTGTCATGAAGGGATAACATCAAAAGCTGCTCCCCAGATTTACACTTTACACTTCTCAAATTCAGGATAAATTGGTTGCCTGGCCCTTTAATTTTGATAGTAATAAAACAGGGGTGAAAAAGCAGTTGTAATGTTAAGAAAGTGTTGCGAAAAGCTGTAATTTGTCCCCTGAGAGCAACCTATGCCTCTACACTTCTGTCTGATCATAGCAATCTTTGGGCTAAAAGAGGAAAAGGCATTCTAAGAGATATTTCACCACAGTTTGGCTTATTACCCTCTGTTACAGCGAGCTCATCTCAATGTGTTTTTGTCCTGTCGCAGCAGGGAGCATTAATAAACACCTCCATGCAACACTGAGACCATTGTCACACAAGAAGCTCCAGCCCAGGGAGCCTTAATGTCTCAAAGGAATTAGTATTGGCATCTTAGTCCCTCTGCTAGAATCTATTGGAGGGACAGACGACCTGTGTCTGATAAAATGCCGGCCCCTCAGCCTCGCAGGTTGCCACTAAGTGTGCAGAGGAGTGCACTCACCCTTGACATTTAATAGCAGGAGGTAGGACCCACTGGATCAGTCATACAGATTATCAATGAGCAGGAGATGAGAGGATCAAAAACAGACAGAGGAGATGGAAGTGGGAAGGACTTGTATCAAGTATGTAGCTCAGTACTGGAGGTGCTGTTTTTTTTCCTTTTTTGCTTCAGTAATGTGGTCATCTGTAAAAGAACGCATCAATTTGTATTAACATAATATTTTTCCATCACCATACCTTACAGTATCACACGGGTGGCATTTGCAGTCATTAATTTTCATTAACTTTACTGTAGGCTGCCTTTTAAGATTAATTACATGCATTTTCCTTTTAAAGTGTGCAGTAGTGGATAAATATTATGATCGTTGAGGTAAAAGCCACAGCACAAGTTGAAAAATACTCCACTGCAAACAAAAAAAATCATCCACTAAGTATTTTTGCTTCTGACATTAGCAGAAGTATACGGTTGCATATGGAAATACTCATGTAAAGTACAAGTACCTCAAAATGTACCTTTTGTTCATTTTCACCACTGATTACTACACCCTTAGCTACAGACCACAGAAGGGGCATGTCTGGGATGTGTTATCATTTACAGCAAGGGTCACCAGGGTAAAAAAGATCGCCCCTTACTGAGAGGAGTTTGTGGCCCTGAAATATAACGGTCATATGATCTGCAGTCAGGTTTGATTGCTAGAGTTTTCTCTCCATTAGAGTTTTATTGCTTTACAGTAAAGAGTCCCCTGATGAACCTGTTTGCCACCTTTTAGCCCATAAGCACTATGCAGAATGACACAATTCTAAGATGTGAAAATCCTTTATTAGTCCCACAAATGGGGAAATTCCTCGTTACAACAGCAAAGTGGATAATGCAATATTACAACAAGGACTTATAAAAAAACAAGAACATCAGTAAACACTGTGTAAAAGTCTAAACGAGCAACAACTTGGTGGAAACTATGGCATCATATATATCCACAACATAAGTGGATAAAATTAGTGAACACAGCGTACCAACTGGTGTAATAAAGATAGCAGTATTAGACACAGTAGATATGGGCTAAGTATTGCACAGTGAATGGTATAAATAAATAGATGTGATATTCCACATTAATAGAAAAAATAGACAAATATTGCTCATTAAATTGTGTATATTATGAGAGAATTGCAGCACTCTCTCGAATATGAGTATAAGTATTAATATTGCATGAGTCTATTTGTATATTGTCTGTTGTCTTGTTGGATGTGTGTGGATTACAGGAACTGAGTGTGTCGTAAAGTCTGACAGCAACAGCAGCAGCAGGAAGGACCAGTAGTATCTATCCTTCACACACTGAGGGTGGAGCAGCTGCTCACTGAATGAGCTGCCCAGTGCTTAAATCCCATGTCTTTTAACCCCTTGAATTGTTTTCTTCCTGAATGGCTGTAGATCGTTCTGTATTTAATTCTTTCTGGCTTTGGGTATATTTTCATTTATATACACTGCTACAAGCAGTTATTATAATTTAAGGTTGCCTTTTTCATCATGTGATAGTGTGATAGTGAATTCCTTTAAGGCCACACCCTGTGCGCTGTCCATCATGTTTGTGCTCAGGAAGCTGTTGTCCACACCAGTAAGATCCACTGGGACATGAAGTTACATTGATGCGAGCAACAAAGATGGGCCCCTCTAAGCATCTTATTTGCTTAGAATATGGATGTATTGCACAATTTGCAAAAGAAGATTTATTTGAAGTGAATTTTTACAGGATTAAATTGGGTGTGTATACGCCCACCTACGCCCAAAAAAGCTACAAAATGCATTTTGTTTGATTCCTTATTTTTATTTGCAATGCAAATGTTGCTACTGTAGTAAATAGAATTGCTGCTAGTATGCAAAGTAATGCATATGATCTAAAAATGGCAAGTTTTTAGTTCCCCCAGGAGTAGCAATGAGCTAACATGTAGCTGTCAGTTCCACAGGAAAAGGACAAGGAAGAAGATGCAAGAGCATTTTTTTCCACTAATCTTTGTTTGACTTCTCCACTCACAGGGTTTGTCGACATGGAACTACTGTAGCGAGTCAACTATGTCCATCCTCCCACACTGCACTGCGCTTCTTTGTCTCCTTGGTGGAATCAAGATGGTTGTTTTCTTGCAGCTCCCTGGGTGCGCTGTAGCTGGCCAGGAGCAAGCTGTGACGGCCTGACGGGAAAATAGTGCTGGACCAAAGCTACAGGGGTTTGGTAAGATCCTCTCATGATTGTTGCCTTGGCTGCCACGTGGGGAAATCTCCCTAATGGCATAGTATTTAACACGCCAGCATTCAGAGATTTGTTCAACCCCAAGCCAAAATTATTGACTGCTACATTGCCATGATGTCTAAGCCAGACCTAAAGAAGAGGCCAGGCAGTGCCTGAGGTCAAACAGTTGATATATCGGTTCATTCATCTGACTGTTTATTGGGCGCTAATTTGCTGCCTCCTTATTTTTCCTGTCCATTTCCATTCCTGGAAACAAGTCAAATTGAATTACTGATTTATCCTGATATATTGACCCTTCCTTGTGTCTGATCTTTAAAATATAATCTACCTACACATTAAGTCTCCCTGACATTCTTTTGAGACACACTTTCACAAATCACCATTAAATATAGGGGCAATAGGTCCATGTTCTCTCTCATTTTAAAAATTCTTATATGCTATCTAAATGCTAATGATATAATTGATATTTGTGGACATGAATAACTTCCCCAAAGCCAGAAACCAGAGCACTGGGACGTTGATTTGAGTTTTGTCATGCAAATTTTGAGGAGCCTGAGCCAGGAAATTGGGCCTACTGTACATGACACTAACTGTACTTCAACATAACATACCAGATTAGAGCAGGAGACTCTTGTGCTTTACTTCAGGTACGTAGTCAGTCACACATGCTTCATATCCTCATAGATCATACATTTAATATGTCCTTTGCTGGCATTTTGTAGTAACTGAGTCTGATGCATGATAGTCATCATTCATGCTGTAACCTATGAGTGCCAGTCTTTAAAATAAGAGCATGACATGTCTTTTAGTCTAAAGGTTGGCTTTTCTATTTTAGTTTCACTATATGTGTATTTCTTTAGTATGTATCTCTGAATTGAGGCTACTTACTGAGTATCGCTTGAGGTTTTCCGTTAATTATACATCATTTAAAATCAAATTGAATGTATGTTACACTTAAACATGAATGCAAAATTTCCCATACATAACATTTTACGCCATTCATTTAATTATGTTTTTAATAAGTGTGTTTAAAAGAGCAGAAATGTTGTGCTGTCTACGCTTGGGGAGGTTTACATGCAAACCATTTAATAACACGACATGCCAACTATTGAAAGCACTGAGAAAAGCATCATGCATCTGAACATGTACAATATACCATACAATAAGCAGGTGTCACTGCATTACTGGATTCACTCTGATACAGGTCCTGCTGTGTTGAAGGCTTTTCTGCAGTGCAGCTTACGGGCTTATCACCTTTTTCGCCACAGCTTCTGTTCAGGCTTATATGTTTGAAAGCATTGATCGCCCCTCTCACGTGCATCCATGCGAGCCTAACTGTTGCTCCACCCTCTCTGAAAGTCGACAAAAGATGTGCACGGGATAAGGCTGCTGCTGCTGCTGCTGTAAAGTGTGATCCACTAACACTTCTGCGATGTTACCACGAGTAAAGCTTAAAGTCTATTGCTTCAAATGAGTCATGGGAATCCAAATGAACGCCCACCTTTTGTTTCTAGCCCATAGGTCGAGCATTGAGGGCTGATCATTGACTGTGAGCGTCTGAGGCAGACAGTGGGAAGCATGCAGGCTGCTCCACGGTCAGCTACTGTAGACTGGAGAGCTGCGCTGTCCGTGGTACTGAAAGGATGCTGAATGCATCAGGATTTGCTTCCTGCTCTGATGCAAATATGGTCTGTTGTTTTGCAAATATAGCATATATACATAATAAAACATGCGCTGATTTAGTTTGATATCCTGTCCTGGCAAAATGATGTGTGAATGCTGAAATGGCGCAGACAGTGAGGAGGCATGATGAAGCAAAAAAAAAAAAAAAAAAAGGTGATGACGAGCGCGTTTGGCCTATTAGAATAATATTTCGGAGTAGTTTTATTGTCTGGGCTGAAGTGACATTAGGAACGCCAAGTGGAAACAGCATACATACAAATAAATGAGACATTCAGTCTTTTCTTGGATGATGGTGATGGTGTGGTGATGCGGTGTGAAGCACAGAAAATGCTCTCAAAGCCACGGTGATATTCCCGCCCGCTGCACGATGCGCGTCTCGGCTAGGCGATGTTTGACTTCAAAATGCCATATTTAGGAGGAAAAAAAATGCTCGATGGGGTCTGAGTGACTGGGGCGAGGACGAATGGCGTGTCGCGATCTGGAGAGACGCGTCAGAGCCAATGGCGTTGGAGAGCCTCCCGTGTGCACAAGCAGTGGATGGAGCTACTCCGGGTATACTTCCGCGTCTAATGCGTGTTCATGTGTAGGTTGAATGGATGAAACGGGGAGAGAGCGGAGAGGTATAGGCATGCTGTGATACGGCCCTATATATTTGCGGACAGGACTATCTTCCTTTTAAAGACAACCTCCTCCTCGCGTTGGTTTCCACTCAGTGATGTCGCGTATTTGTGTGGCGCACCTGTAAAGAGCGTGACGGGCAGAAGCCGGCTTTTTTAATTATTTGATTCCTTTTATTTCTTCTGTTCTTTTTCCCCCCCTTCTTTTTTGTCTCATGCATTTGCTGAAAGGAACTCATTTCTGTGTTTTGATTTAATAAATATTTCATTTCCTCATTTTCTCTGGTTTGTGTTGGCTTTTTTATGTTTCCAAGTTTGAGCTGAGAGAGAGAGCGGAATCCATCCCTTTTACGCGCTATTGGCCAGGTGTTTTCACTCAGAGATTGTTTGCCCTAAGGACGTCCGTAACTTTCATTTGTAGAGACGGTAAGATGTTTTTTTACACATTTGCTCATTCACCCGAAATCGCTATTTGTGTGGAGCGGATCATGCATTCACTGCAGTCTCCGGTTGTCTTCTTGCATGCAAACGCGACAGGAAAGTGGCCGATGATGCATTCATGTTTCCATTGACTGGCTGATTTCCCAACTCTGATTTGCGGTGCCTTGGCATATCATAGACTTAACCTACTTATCCTATATTGTCTATCTTTTTTGCACGGGCTCTGTTAAAATAAATATCCCCAGGTTTCAGACAGGGATGCATTTATTGCTGTAGTGTGTAGAAATGCAGGCCTTTATGGGTTGAGTGAAACGTGGGATCCGCATAGTAGTCTCTTATGTAGCCGCATATAAAATAAAAAATAAATATAAAACATTTTCATGCTGGAAATATTGGACTGACACTGTTCCATGTAGAATTTAACAGCTGAACTAATGACTGCAATAAACAAACTATAGCTACTTGATTTTTAATCAGAGCTGCTTCTTCAATATCAAAACTTCCATTTCATTAAGTAAATAGTTTTAAAAATACTAACGTGTTTCCAGCTCAGTGGTATGTAAAGATGGCTTCTTCGATTTAAATTCAAAATAGCAGTTAGGGCTGAGGTGTAACTTCAGTGTGACTCTGAAATCAGGAATGCTATGTAGGTTAAGTGCAGCCTGTGCGTTACTGGATGATATGTTCTGATGTCAGAGTCGCATATTTGCATAGAATTTGTGAATTCCCACGCAGGTCTTAGATGTAAAGTGTAGGCTGGACACGCCTGCAATTCCTATAGGAAAAGAAATCACACTGAGTTTGGATCCTCATCCTTTCATGCCACTTACCAGCATTTATTTTACTATTTTTATATGCACACCTAAGCTATATTAATGCCAAGTACACATGTATGTCTGATCGGTAAGGCAATTAAATCTAAATATATAAACACCAATGCTTACAATTTATTGTGAGAGGCCTAATTATGGTGGGTCATATCACACTAAATATGCTGGCTTCCCCTAAATACACCATGGACCCTGGTGTGGCTCCCTGACGATCACTGCTCCAATAATTTCATGATTGTGTGTGTTTTCCTGTTATTTTAGCTCGAAATAGCACTCAGGTTTGATGGGATGAAACAAAAGTACACCTGCAGCAAATCAATTCCGGGTTAGAGACGAGGTCCTCTCTGATTGGCCAAGGGTCTGATTAGTTTACTTAGGGTGGCCGCGTTCCCGCCACCGCCCCCTTTTCTACTGCGCAAACGCTGCGACCCAAAGTTTGATGTCTGCAGACTTTACATCAATAAATACCCGTGACGCCGATTGAACACGTCAAGGTAAGACACAGTAAAGGAATAATGTAAAAATATTACGTTGCAAAATCAACTATGCCGAAAATGTACACCGAAAAAACGCATTTAAGGAGTTGCGGTAGCTAGCAAGCCCCAACAGAAGCTGGCAAGCGAGCAACACGGTCGGACATGTTGCCTGCAGAACTCCATTGAAAATATTCGTGTTTTAGCGTAACACGCTATCGGCCGGTATTATCTAACTTTAAACTAGCCAAATTAATTATTAATGCAACTGCAAGCCCAGACTCCTATTTTGGTGCTACCTAACATGCAATACTGCCCGTATATTATGAGAATTGAGCACCGCGAACTGAGTTTCATGGACGCCAACTGGTTTAGCTCTCCACGGCTGCGCTAGCCGATTAGCATGTTGCGGCTCTCTCATGGAGTAGCGATTAAAATGTAATAAACTGAACTGAATGTTTGACTTTTAGCATTTGCTACAGGAAAGAGTGGTCAGGGAGAATTAGCGCCGTCATTGTGACTTTGTATGAACCTCGTTTCAGTCGCAGTTTGCCCGCAGTGGCACACAGGTGTCGCAGATTAATCAATTAAGCAGGCAGCTCTCAGCTCTCCCTCTGATTCACTGCACGGTGTAGTTTGCCTTATTAGAAACGCTTTCCCTTAAACTCAGCTGGGTTCACTGTTTCCCCTTCTAACATAGTAATGGGTTTAATTCAGACCATATTTCCATGAGTATATTAAAGCATACATGGAGCCATGCAGCAGGTGTACTTTTTGTAGTAGTGTGTTTAAACCATTGCAGTTGCCAATTATTTTCAGTTCTTTATAACTATAAATACATAAATAATAAACATTAGCATTAGTTTTTTTTTTTTTTTTTAATCTACCTATAATGACTATTATTTTAATGTTTTTTTTTTTCTTTTCCATGATACAGCAATATTCTATATGTGAAGCTTGACACGAATGAGACTGTAGTCACATTTTAGGACTGTAATCTATGTTGTAAACAACAGTATTCTTTCCATTTTGCAGTTTTTATGTGCTTGTGATTGTAGCATCTGGCCTTGAATATTGAGCAGGTGAATGTGCTGAAGCCACAGGCGTCTTGAGTTATAGTTGGCAGTCTGCGGTGAGTAATCTTCAGCTGGTAGGTCATGAAAAGATTACATATTGTTGAGCTAGCAGCTAAGAGCCTGGCCAGTTAATTTACCGGGAGGTTGCAAACACACAGCACATCTTTGCTCCTGTGGGCATCGAGGCAGTGCCACTGCTCACTGAGGGTTTGATGATTCCTGCTATTTCTTAGTTTGAACATAATTTGCAAGATTATATGAGATATTTATGTGATGTTATGTCTTTTTTTTTCCCCCTTCCCAAATGTCACACTATGAGAGTGTTTCTCAACCCTGGTCCTCGGGACCCACTGTCCTGCATATTTTAGCTGTAACCCTGCTCCAACACACCTGATTCAAATGATCAGCTCGTCATCAAGCTCTCCTGAAGCCTGATAACGACCCACTGCTTTTAAACAGGTGTGTTGGAGCAGGGTGACGTCTGAAACATGCAGGATAGTGGGTCCCGAGGACCAGGGTTGAGAAACACTGCACTGCAAGTGAGACATTTTTAAGATGGTAGTAGACTATGGTTAACAGACTAGAAATGCAATATTTGTCACTGATAAAGTAGTGGGCTTTATGGTGTTTTTTTTTGTGTCCAATCTCCTAATTAAATATTCCTTACAGTAATAAAATGTTCCAACTCTTTGTATGCAAAGTATTGTTTTTTGAAAACCAATGCCTTAATGGGATTACATTTTACTTGGGTCTTAGTATTTGTGGTTTTGAAAGTACTGGTAGATAGTGCTATTGTACTATTTTTTTTTTATTATTATTTTTTTTTTTAGTGATTTTTATTTCAAGAGCGCAGTACAGTATGTTAATTAACCGTGAAGTGTCATGGCTGATCTTGCAAGTCCAGCTTTAGTATTGACACTAGCTGCCCACATCTTCCTATTTATATATGCTGCTTTTAAGCATTTTTTCCCCCTCTTCAGTGTCCGTGCATCTTCCACGATTTCAGCAGCCTCTGCGCTCCTGAGAGCGACAAGAGATAAGAGCGGCTGTCTTTATGTATTATTGAGCCCCCACGTTTGCCTTTTCTAAATAAAGGCTGCTGACAGAGTGACTAAAAATACAGGACAGTGAGTGAACTTCCAGAGGCCACATCCCTGTGCTCTGTACATCGATGTGTGCTGCTGTCAGAGCTGGGTTAGGATACAGTGGTTGGCTTTTACGAAAAAGCAATTTCCCCCCTTTGTCCTTCTTAAATGCCCATCCCCCTTTCTTCCTCCCTGCAGTTGATCTAGTCTGGGCATTGGATGCTGCACAGGACTGTTTTCATTGGGTCCTTAGTGTCTGTTGGCCACAGGGTGGCCCTCCCTCTGCACATGTGCAAGTAATTACCAGAGGCCAGTGATGCAGTGTTCTCCACCCTGCTTTTATAGTACACCATGTCTGCATATTGTGTTGTTTTGTAATGTTTGATATTAACGTGCAGGCCTATGATGGTGAGAAGCAGAGGTAGTGTAATCAAACCTAGCGGTGGGTTCTTTTTAATTTGAAGTTACTGGGTTAGAGCTCATATTGACTGAATTATATTTTAATCCCTTACTCAGAGTTTGGAGCAGAAACAGTTAAAAGTAGCTGAGATGTTTAAGAGACTGAAACATCACAACTCCAGCTAAATAAACAAGAACAGCTGACACTCTTTACACTCGCTAGTGTTTAAAAGTTGCTGTTTTAAAATGTATAATTTATTGTCTTGCATTTCTACCTATTCTGTTTGGTAATTCCAACACGTTGTTGTCACACACTTACGGCCATGACAGCATGAATGGGCTGGTAACGCTTGAGCACTTGAATCAGCATCTCATATTAAGCCCAGCTGTCAGTTGTTGTTTTTTTTTATTCTTTTTTTCCATTACTATTATTATATAATGTATGGCCCGCACACTTTTTTTAATATCATAGCAGAAAAGCCTGTATTTTACACCGATCCATTCTTTGTTGGTGTTGCTTTTATATTTGCAGAGTAAATTAAAACATTTGAGTTAAGATTCATTTATAACTAGTAGTCTTGGAGTATTGAAAAGCTGCAGGAACAGGCAATTCATTTGATTATGTGTGTTATGATCAAATGAAGTGCCTGTTTTTCTAATCTTCATGAAATAAACAGTGTGAGACTGGAGCAGGTGATTTGGACAGCATTTTATTTTTTTCTCTCAGAAGCAATGACAAGTTGATTTTTTTTTTTTTAAAACATTGCTTTTCAGCATCAAGCCAGATAGAATAAAACATGCCTCTGGTCAAAATTTCAAAATATATCAATGTTGATGAACATGTGCAGTCTCTTGAGCAACTGTGCTGTTTTATAACTTCACATGTACACCTCATTTTTTTTTTTTTTTTTTTGATCAGCGTACAAGTAGTTGGGATCGTTTTGCAGCGTTGCATGTCGTAGCACTTGCCTTTGCACATTTGAGTGAGCGTGTGGGTGGACTGGTCACATCTGTGTTTTCAGCTGGGATATTTTCAACTGTTACTTGTGGGCTTTTAGTTTTTCAAGGACAGACCGTGCGTGTCAGTGTGTGCACTCTGGAGTTCTTCACTCTGCAGCTTGTCACGCATACTTGGTCAATTTAATCCTCTGAGGAGCTAGTAGCAGAGATTCGTGTCTCCTCACTTTAAGTGCTCAGTGTCACATCAGTACATGCTGATCTTGCTGTTAGTTTCAGGTTCATGTTCAAGAAGTCCTTCTACTGTAAATCAGGTAAACTGCAGTGTTGTTTTTGTATGAAAAAATCTTGAAGGCCCTCTGTATGATATTCAGAGCATCATCTTGCTACGTATAGATATAGAGGAGTAGTGTTTACCTGAGAAAAGGATTGCTAGAATAGAAAATAATGGAGATCCAACCATTGCTGCCTGAGCACCCACCCTCCTGTTCCTGATGTTCAGTTAACTCTGTTTTCACTGTTAGCTAAGAGCCGCCGACTAAACTGTCATCATTTTGAGCCCTGCAAAGAAAATAAAATGCTCCCAATATCAAATAAGTTAGGTTTTTGCTTTGTCTGACTGCATTCCTGCCATTGATCCAATGGTAGTATTTGTCTGGAGTGCTTTGAGCTCATAAAAGCTCTAAAAGAACAGACTAAACCGTACACTATTGTTTTTTATAACCTCTGAAATTGACTGAAAGGCTGAAGAAATGGATGTTAAAGGACTTTGAACTAATACATAATCAAGATAACCATTTTGTGCTATCTTACTGGCGATGAATTGATTTTTTTCAGATTACTGTTGGCAGTTGAGGTTTCATACCTCTTTTGCTTAATGTCATTCCTGTACTGAAACTGCTGTTAATTGGAACTAAAATGGCTCAGTATCCTTAAGTAATTGTTGGGATTTAAATCATTTTGATTTTTTTTTTTTCCGTTTAAATTTGCTGATAAAGGGGCTTTGATATTGTTTATTGATTTACATTTGTCATAAAGGAATTTTAAAAGGGAATAAGGTTAAAGTTAGTGCTAGAATTTGTATGACCAATTAACGAGTATCCTAAGCAGTGAATTGTCTAGTCTGTAAAATTTCAGAAATATGGAAATCAGGTGACAGTTAATTTCCAGCTGTAAGTCAAGAGTTTGTTCAGGTGTGACATCTGGCTTCCCAAAACACACTGAGTCATGTTTCTATGTAGATAATGAATTAATTAGCACAACTGGTGAACTGCTGAAACAGAGCCAGCACCACTAGTCTGAGAGGTTAAAACATGGCAAACACACAGACGTATACTAGCCGTCAAAGTATTTTAGCGATGCTTTGGTGTTAGTTGAATGTCCCGTATGTGTTTTTTATTTTTTTCCTTTTATTGTCCCAGTGACAATAGATAACTTAAGCTCGTGCGTGAAGTCAAAATCATTCACTCTATTTGAATTGTGAATCTCTGTACTGTGTTTCCAGTACTGCTGTGTGCAGAGGCTTTTCTCCCCCTCGTGAGAACGCTGTGGGATCTGAGAGTACCAATAACTAAACACGCTACACTTTAATGAGTCCTAAAAGGCAGCCTGCTCAGTGGGGTAAAACTGTGGAGGTGGATGGGTTTATCTTAGCAGTGATGGGAAAACAAAAAAGAACCTCGTGGTCTTCATCTGGGGCTAGTTTCTGATGAAAACTGTGAGGCAAGGCCTCTCGGGATACAAGATGCTCTGCACTCAAATGCCTGCACTAAGAGGAGGCTGCTGGCTGGCTGCACATAGTGAAAGCCTTGACTGAAATTTTTGGGGAGAGGCGTCTTGCCAAGCTTTCTCTTCCAAGTGTTTATCTAATGAAATATTTCTGCCTTGTGGCACTATCTCAAGCGGGACAATAGCCAATGTTTGTGCTTTGTACTTGGAATAAAAGGTGAAACATATGAAATGGAGATTGAAGTAAGTCATTTTCTTCAACACAATATGTTCTCTTGCGGCCTGTTTCTCTCTTGTTACTATGCATGCAGGGAGGGTGTTTGTGGCTTAGCGTTATGATTTTTGGCATGTAAAAACGTTGGCTGAATATCACGCAGGTCTTTGAAATGTCTCTTTGTGGCCTTTTTTGCCACTTTAACAAGCAGTTATATTTTTGCAATCATCTCATTATATATCCATATGAACATTTGCAATTTGTTATCTAGCAATGTAGAATTATGCTGATTATTATGCCAATATGAGCCGAGACCTGCAAGATATCACCTGTAATGAGAGTGGTCTAATGCAGCGGTGAACAGGGCTTTGTTACACTACCCTACAGTCGACAAGGGGTTAGGATCTCTAGTCATGGTCGGATTTAGAGGTTCTTAAACTGCATCATGAGATTTGGTGTTTATACATGATACATTTTCTTACTGTGAAACTCCCTGCTGCTTTTACCTTTCAGCATGTGATTAGAGTTCTGCGTGGAAGCTCTGTCTTATTTTTTTTGTCGACCAACCAGGAAGTTGGCATTACACTGATTAATTAATAGAAATGCTGCTCCTATTATGTGCCACAGTTAGAGCTGAACGATTTTAGGAACAAATCTAATTGAGTTTTTTTTTTGTAGATATTGCGATTTCAATTTGATTCACGATTACCTTCAAATCAAGCTTCAGTACAATATTGACAATGTGTACAGTAACATTTACAAACATGACAGAAAATTACATTGTACCATCAAAACATTAAAAGCTTTTACTCTAAAGCTAAGTATTGCTTCCAAATGTATCCTTGGCAGCATTGCCACACTTATCTTGAAGAAGTAATTTGATTACCCCTTTAAAAAGTAAATCACTTTCTTTACTGATTTACTTAATTTTTAAAGGAGCTAACTTAGATTACAAGTTACTTTAGTTACATTCAGCAGCTGCAGACAACAATATTCAGTTTTTTTATAAGTGAATTTTAACAGTAATATCAACAATCTATCTCCTGACGTTTTAAGTTATTATTTTAACTCAGTAAGTTGTTTTTGTGTAATTTGTGCTTTATCATGGTAGACATACTAGACAATGGTCCAATGATAAACAGGCATAGGCTGTTACCAGTTAGCATGGCCTGTCCACGTGTAGCAAGTCGCTTCTGATTGGTGAGCTTGGCAGGATGGCAAGGACACGTGAGGAGAGGTATGTGTAAAATTGTTGACAACAGATCCTGGGTCAGCCAGGAGTGCTGTCAAAAACCACAGCTTTGGCGATCACATGATCGCGTTGTCTGAAATTCCTACCTCTTTTCTGTAGGGGGTGTGTTTGGCACATCTGCAGTAACGTTAAGGTTGATTTGCAGCTCAGGGACATCAGTGCCTAAGGTTGTGGCCTTTTTTTCAACTTTGATGAGTTCTTTGATGCAATTAGCACTTGTAGTGTGCAGCTGTCACTCTGGTGTAACTGGTTTGCTGCCTCGCCTCCTTTTTCCATCTCTCTTAAGAGATGCTTCTATGTGTCCTGAGATGTTAAGCTAAGCTAACGTCTTCCTCCCTTTGGACAACTGTCTTGTTCAGATGTTTCCATAATGTACTCAGTGCATAATGCCACGTGGAAGATGAACCACTCATATTATTGTTTCTTCTCGTGAATGAAATTTACATGGTAATGGGTCATGTGGGTTGAAGCTATTTTCTGTACAGCTATAGTTTCTATTTTTGCTTGTGTTATGTAGTCACTGGGTTTTGACCTTGGTTTATGGCCATGAATCCACATCTTTTTGCATTTGTGTACTGCACAATTTGCCAATTCAGTTTGTCTACAGTACATTCAAAAGTCTTTATATATCATGATATTTAGCTCTTTGAGTGCCAGCCGTTTTGTAAAAGTGTGACTTGACAAAATAACATGTGTATGTGTTACAGAATTGATAAACTATGATTCTACCTCCTGTCACTCTGTTGGCTATGTAAGGGAACATACCTCAAACATAAAATGTTTGTTTGCTTCAAACTAAATGTGTTTTGGGAGGATTAGCCTACCCCATGATGTAAATATGATTTATTTAGTTCAGGAAATAACATCAATACTGTTATTTTGAGCACCTGTAGTGCTGAAGAATATTTGGGAAACCTGTTATTTATTTTTCTTCTGTTTTATTATTTCATAGTTTGTTCACCCATTTTCACTACTGGGATTTATCTTTTACATCTTATCCCACATGAAGTCAGAGTTTAAAAATAAGCGTTAAGTGTTGATGCTGCTTTGTTTCTTGAGTCATTAATTTTAGTGGAACAATAAGTGACTATGGTGCAGTGATACAGTGAAACTGTCACAGCAGTTTGTTTTTAGAGTATGCTGTAATGGGATTGAATGGGGCTCAGCCAATCATAAACAAGCACTGATCAGCATTATAATTTCATACAATATTCTATAATACACATAGTAACATCCTGCAAATCAGAATCTCAGATGAGCATGCACTGTTGTGAGGAGGTTTGTGCAGAATTAACCGCTCAGGCATGGCTTCTCAAACACAAGTGACTCAACTAGCTGGAGTTCACTGTGATTCTGTCACAATGATGGATACCAATCAAAAAAAACGGGACACTTAAGAAGTGACCAGCCAGACCATTTTTTTTTTTTTTTTCTGCCTTGCTATGGAGTATGATAGGAGAAGCGATGGCACAACAGTCATGTGATGCTCAATGCTGCCTGTAATGGTTATCTGACCTCCTGTGGTGTCTTAATGTCACGTTTTCTTCATAAAGTGGTTAGATTAATTATACTCTAAGCCTTCAGTTTATCTGGAATCAAATACTAAGTTACTTTTCCACTGTAAGCTCAGGTTATAATTATTGTCTAATCAAATAGGAGTCCAGAGTGGATCTACAGATATTTGTTATAACTGGTCCAGAGCTGTTTGCTGCATGTGGTTCATATGCATTTATGAACGCTACGTCATGATTCTGCAACTGGCTGCAGCGGCAGCTGAGATGTGGTAGTGCTGTCATGCAATTAATACAAAAAAACCCACATTTAATAAAAATGGCTTGTTTAAAAGAATCAAAGGTGATCCTCTTTAGTCATGACAGTATACTTACTTATTTTTGTTTTTTTATATATACATATTTTCTTTTAAAGTCACAGGGACCTTCTCTATGGCTGAGTATGTGGAATTGAAAAATGCCGCATTGACAATAGTTTGAGATGCTGTCATATTGATCAGGTTTATACTTTATAAGTAGGACTGTAAATGCTCTGTTATCTGTGCTGTAGGTGTATTTTGTATTATTTTATGAAAAGCATGCAGTCTATAGTCTGTGTGGATCTGTTGTTTAACTCAAAATTAAAAGATTGTTTTCATCTAGAAAATTGATTTGAAGGGGATATGTGTATGAAGATATAATTAATTTCAATAGTTAATTTAATTAATATTCATGAGTCAGATTTTGTGTCAATATCAGCAGCACCTGACCCAAATAATGCATATTTTTATCATACAGTTTTTGGGAATTTTGCACATTTCTCGTCATTTTATTGTGGACAATCTTAGTGACATTTTCCTGACATTGATAGATGGAATTGCCTTCTTTCTTTTGGTCATTTACGTTTAATGTAATGTTTGCTGAAGACTGGTTAACAAATTCAGATGTCAGCATAACTTTCGTATCAGCTCTCTTGCTGGATGTGAGCAATCTGAGTAGACCAATTGATTTTGTGCTTAGTGATTTCAGTGATCATCCTTGTCCAGCACTCCCATCCATCTACCGATTTGTCATTCCTCATGCTTACTGTCAGTGTTGCTGTAGCCAGGTTTCTCTCTCCACTGAACACTCTGCACTTCTTGGTTCTGCTTTTTACTTCGTACTGAAGGCGAATTGTGAAAAGTGAAACAAACCTGGCTGCATGGACAAGTTGGTTAAACAAAACATGGCCTCCTTCTTTACTCCCCCACCCCAACAAAATGACATGTGATCACCTCTGACTGTTGCTTTTGTTCTTGTTTATCTAACATGAAGTACTTTTTGTGTCCACATTTTCAGACGGCAACTCCAAACTAACATGGCAGTCAGACTGTGCGATGTGGCTTCTCTGCTTAGAAGTGGTTCGTGGGCACCTGAGCCTTGGACTGGGGTCTGTGGCACTTCTCTTTTGAAATCATTTGGCCAGAAGGCCTGCTATCTGTCTCAGTGCTCAGGCCATACCAATGACGTTAGCGTTGTCATATTTTGACCTTCAGATCAAATTAATCACATGTTCAATTTGGAATTCAGGCACTTTGGGGTTTTGTGTAAGAAAAGCACCCAAGTTGTTAATGTTAGACTGTATTGGTATGGTCTAAACCTGTCTCCTCTGATGTGTTTATTTCATAGATTTGCTTTTTTGAAATGATGGCTTTTAAATTTGTCAAAATGTGATTGACTAAGAATAATGTGCATAGTGGTGTGATTACACTGATCTGATTTCTGCCCATGGTGTGTCTGTTAACAAAGGATGGCTCTTCATACAATAACTTGTTGTCTTAACTGATTATCATATCTTCTAAGTCCTGTTGTCCCTATGCAAATGTACTGGGTGCAGATTTAGTGCAGCCGTAGGCTTTGCATAGTGTATGTAGTTCATTTTGCTGAATAAAACGCTTGACTCGTTTTGCCACGTTTACCCTTGAAATATATGTTTAGACATGCCACTTACCAGCTTAATACTGCTGTAGTAATTGTTGAGCTTCTGACAGATTAAAAGACAGTCACATTACTTTCTCAGTGAACGTCTCTTCTGTTTGCCCAGAAACAATAGCTGAAATCATGAATCGCAGAGAGGGAATTCATGTCACCTGTGGTGGCTCTGTGCCATCTAACATTTCACATTTGGCCAGATATTTATGCTAAAAACGCATATTTGCATAATTGAAAAGCCTGCCACGACCTGTTCTGAGGTGGATAGAGGATTGACATTCAGCGCGTCACAGTGACTGCTTTCTAAAATGTAATGGCCTGTAGTTTTATTTCTGCTATGCTACACTATGTTTTGTTAATTCATAGAAACAACAGCAGGGGAGAATCAGTCTTCAGTCAGTATTACAACAACACAATGTCTTAACTATCAGCTAATATTTTTGTTTTTTCTGATTTGCATGTGGTTTTGACTTGGATTTTTTTTCTATTTCTTCAGCAGGTAATTGCTGCCATGGAAACACAGCTGTCCAATGGGCCAACTTGCAACAACACAAGCAACGGTCCTTCAACAATCTCAAACAACTGCTCCTCACCTGTGGAGTCGGGCAGCATAGAGGACAGTAAAACTAACTTGATAGTCAACTATCTGCCTCAGAACATGACCCAGGAGGAGCTGAAGAGTTTGTTTGGGAGCATCGGGGAAATTGAATCCTGTAAACTAGTTCGAGACAAAATAACAGGTAACTGTTTGTATTGCTATGGCTGGTTAATTGCTCAGGCCTAGTATTACAGTATATGCACTCATTTTGCTATTAAATTGGCACACTTGGAATTTAAAAATTGTCATGTAAAATACATTATAATGGAAGCAGAGCGTCAACATTGAGCCCGGTCACTGGGCTACTGAGAGCACTATTGTTTGTCATAAGCTTTTCTGTTAATGCATGCACACTACGTGACTCCCTCTTGGACATCCGGCACCATACATTCATTCTGTGTTTCATTATTTAACATATAAGATAATACTAGCACCACTAGAAATGGCATTTCCAATAAAACAGGACCTGGGGAAATTTAACTGATACTATTGAGTACAGGCCATTGCTCACAGGGAAAGTGGTATGTTCTTTATGACAGGAATTTCCAGAAACTTTTTTTTCCTTTATATTCCTTAGACTTAGAAGACTTAAATTGCCTCAGGTTGCTTTTAATGGGAGGAATGCAGCTGGCAGAGATGCACACATTGCGATGTGATGTGAGCTAGTAGATCAAGGCTGAGGCTGCTGGATTCTTGCTGCTCGCTGTTTTGATCAAGGTTATGTACACCTTCGTCCATCTGCTTCTTGTAACGCAGTCAAATTGTTCAGCATATGAGCCTTTTGGATGATGTTTACACACATCTGTTCATTTGGGCCTGCAACTTCAACAGTGTTGGTTGAGTCAAAATACGATGTTTGAAATGAGGCTCGGAGGCTGGCGGGTCTTATTGAGAGGCGCTGTTGAACTAAAAGGCTAGAACTTCAATTCCTGATTAATGTTTATTCTGAGACTCCAAGGTAGTCACCTTCATTAAATTAACATGGAAGATAGGTGCCCAACCACATCTAGCTGTGACGTAGTAATACTGTTTAATATTTCACAATAGTTATGTGTAGCAGACCAGTATTCACAAGTCTGACTGCGTGGATGTATATGGGTGAAGGGGTTTCTCTGCTTGCTTCTCTAGCACTTTTCTACATGTGCATTTGTGTTAAATCTAAGCGGTGGCTTGATTGTAGTGTAGCTGTTTGCATGTTATGTCACTGGAAACAAATGGTGGCAAGTCGTATACCACAAGCAGAGGGTGGTGTGTTTGTAGGGATGGAAGGCATATGGTGCTCTCATTATGTATTTACTGAATTTAGACTTGTGGCTCACAGCAGTGATGAAAATTGTGAAGTGTGTAGTCTTGCGTGGAACAAAATTCTCTTATGTAGCCATGCATATAAGAAGCACATTTGATTGTTGATGTGTGAAATGGTTTGAGCTGAATTGACAAGTGAACCTCATTTAAAATCAGTGTCGAGCACAGTCTGCTTGGGTGATTGACCATAAACATGCTTGATGGGTTGCATATTTAGTGGAGCAAGTGTGAACATGTCACACATATCAGTAATTTAAGTGCAAGGAAATAAGTGAAATAAGTTGTTTTGAAATCAGCCTACCCTTGAAGGAAAAGGACTTGAGGCGAAACAACATGCTCCCATAAAGTGGGGCAGGGGAAATGTAGATTTAGCAAGTAACTTTTTGTGGTTTTGCTACGGAAGCAGTTTGGGTTTTTGGTGTCAAAACAGTAATGGATAAAAAAGTGTTTTTACCAAAGCATGTGGTCCTCATTGGTGACATGTTTATCCCTTATTTAGACCTCTTTGCCTTACAGATTTGCTGGTTAGATGTTTTCATGTCTGAAAATCGAATGCATGTCTAACTAGATGTTGTCTGCATACTAGGCCACTCTGCTCTGAATCCCGAGAGTTGAAGGAATGGTTGAAATGTCTCACAATGTGTTGTCTTGTTTTTCAAGACCAATCTAAATTAAACCGGCATCTTTGCAGAAACTAAGTGTGTCGATGGGGTCTGTTTACGACATGATTCCAAAGGCTCTTAGCACCAGTGGTGATCTGATTAGGAGTAATTAGCTATATAAAACAGATTGCCTTTTTATTAAAGATATACAAATGTAGCCAGCTGGAAAGGGTGAGATCTTAGCTCTCAGATTGGGAGGAGATACTTTCCAGACAGGACACTTAAGGAAGGCACATTTCTTTCGGGGTAAATGTAACAGCACTCACAATCAATTCAAACTTGTTTGTCAAAAACATAATAGAACTGCTGCTCCAATGTGTGCCCTGAAACAGTTGCAAAAAAATCATCATGCCTATTATTGTTTAATGTGCTGTTGCAGATTTTTTTTTTTGATTTTTTTTTTTTTTTTTTTTTTTGTAGTATGTGTCTCGGTTTCAGTTGTTTAGACCCATTTCTAGAAAGCTGTTTTTTAATATCTCAGGAGTCTGAAAGGGTGATTGAGTCCTGCTTTTGAGCAGTGTTATTTATTATTGCATACATTTGTAACACATCAATTTGATTATTCAAGTGACATTTTTTTCCATCAAATGTAACTAACCAGCAAGCTATTAAGCTAGTATTTTTTTTTATTATTATTTTTAACAGATAAAAGCTTGAATTGGAGTGGGAAAACTAACTTCATTCTCAGTTAGGGAGAAATTAGGTCCTTAATGTTATTCAAAGCCTCCAAGTCATTCCTCTGGAATGATGCTCTGATTTCAATCTCAGCTCGACATAAAACCCTATCCCCTCCAGACTGCATTTCTTTTGTCTCTCCCTTGGCCCTGTAGCAATGGATTTAAGCCAGCCTACATCTGTGTACTGGTGCTGCATCAGATGTTAAGTAATCACCAGAGAGATGCATGCTTCCTCTTTGCTTCAAATGCTGCTGCTTAGTCTTTGTGTCATTTTCCTCCCACTATGGGCAGAACTAGTCTTTTACTGGAAGCTGGATGCAGCTCTGTTTGAAAGTGCATCACAGCATGACTCCTCTTTTCATTTTAATGACAGCTGAAAGTGAGCAAGTTGTTCGTGACAGGAACATGTTTAAGTCCTCCCCGTCACAACAGCGGCTGTAGCGACTACTTAGACGTTCCATAGGAAGACATCACTGTAAGGGCAGAGCGTGCCCACGTACAGCATGTGCAGTAGAAGACGTTGAGGCAGGCGGTTTGCCTGCTAGCCTTACGTAAACGTGTCATTTCACCAGCTCATTTCAAAGCATGTTTCTCCTGGCTGTAACAGTCCCTGAGGCGCAAGGTGAAATTAAGTTTATGAACTTCACTTGATCACAGCAGAAGAACCCATGAGAGCAGTGAGTCATGGTGGTTAAAGCCTGTATGGATGCATATGGGGTGTTCAGCTCTACGGTAAAGAAGCTAAATTGATGGCAATGATGCAACCAATATTGGACAGTTGGCTGTCTTTTTCCCTACAATTTGTTCTTATTTTAACAATGCTTTTAAATTTATATCTGATTTGTATATTCATATCACTATGACAGATGCACAAATGTATGTACAGTACATTTCATAGTCTTGAACATCCACAACATGTAAACCCTTATGTGGCTGTTTGGACACATGGACCTCACCATCACAACGCACACACCCATTCAATTTTCTTTTTAAACATGTATTGTGCTGGAGGTCTGGAAAAAAAATCAAAAAATAACCAAATTTAAGCTCTGATGAAGTTTTCTGCATTTCAAGTTGCCTGTGTACTGTATTAATATGCTGAGGCTGCTTGAGCTGGTGAACTTGACCGGCAGTGGAATTGCAGAGAGACCCAGCAGTGTGGGTGGAGGAAATTGAATTGCCTCTGTGCACATAAAGAGTGGGTGTCAATCTATTGTACATTTTAGAGATAAACTGTAGAGGGAGGGGAACACATTGAGCCTCGGCTACTGCACTGTGTCAGGGATGAGTTGGTGTGAAGACAGAGCAATTGGCTGTCATTTTTAATTTAAGACATATTTGTCATAGAGTTGGTTCTAAGCTTAATAGATGCTGGAAATAGGCTTCTGACCTCCTGCGTTCCTCATGTTGTGCCAAATAAGAAATAAAGACTGACTGTTAATATGTACAACCTATTTTCCATTGATACATAATTTCCTGAGTAAAACTGCATTGCCATTCACCATAGTTTATAAAGCGTATTTTTGTCCATATTTAGTTGTAATTTACTGTCAGGTGTTTCCATACTCAGCCATTCAGTCTTTTTTTTTTATTATTATTATTATTTTTCAAGTGCTAACAAGACCCTTGATGCATTTGCTGATCTTGTTATTGCAGGACAGAGCTTAGGCTATGGATTTGTGAATTACGTGGACCCAAAGGACGCAGAAAAAGCCATCAATACCTTAAATGGCTTGAGACTTCAGACCAAAACCATCAAGGTAAGATGTCATACATGCATAATTTTTTTTTCTCTTTTCTTTTTTCTCTCTGCTAACTGACACATTCTTATTGCAAACAAGCTACCAAATCAGACAGACGTAATCAACTTAAATTCTTTTACCATTCAAGACTGGTTTCAAAAATCCAAGATATGCCGCTCGTGTCTGGCTCTCTGGGTTGGAGTCAAAGCATAATGAGGCTGGAGAAATGTTGGATGGAAAGGGAGAGCCTATTGTTAATCTGGGCACATGCGGCTTTGCCTGGGCCTCAAGTAGAGCAGAACTGTTTCTATGGTTGCATGTGCTGTAGAACTGCTGTATGTCTTTACAGGGAGGTGGCTGCCATTAGCATTCATCAGGCAGTGTTGCACTCAACGTGGTGGTGGAAAAACTCATTTGCTTCATATAGTGCTGCAGAATTTATGGATGGATGGAGTCAGATTGTTAGATCTGAGCCAGATCCATCCTCACATCAGGGTAGAGGTGTATTCATGAAAATGTCTGCGGGCAAAAACATATTATGCGACAGAAAATTAATATTTCAATAGCACCAAATTTGTGAGCTGTATGCCTGATGATTTCTGTATTCAATGCTTAAATATTATATTGACAGTTGAAAATGAGGTGTGTTCTGAGCCACACCATTTCATTCCCATGAAACTGAAATGTCTCTCCACCTCGTCTTCAGTCCATATAACTGACAGTGTAACATGGGATTTTTTTGTTAATATATCACACATCCAAAATTCTCTAGCTGCTCTGTCAAGTGCAAGTAAACCCCAGTGAGGTAGAGGAATATACTTTGCAAATATTAGCATCAAATGAAGTGTGAAGGTGAGTCTGGGAGGCAGGGATGAGAAAAGCCGAGGGAGTCGCCTGGCTGTGGGCAGGGAGCTTTGGCTTTCACGTTCGCTTTGTCAAACTCCTCTTCAGGGGCGGAACAAGGCCAGTTTTGAGAGGGTGAGGAGTAGTGGAGTTTTCTCAATCTGAGAGCACAAAGAGGAATCCTTTTTGTAGGTTTAATTAAAGTGAGTGAGTTTTTTTTTTTTGTCATATAATCCATTTCATATCATCAGAAAGACTGTATATGGCCATTTAATATGTCTGACAGGCAATATCAAGATACAGCACATTCTTGATTGTACACTTTTTTTTCATCAAACCATCCACAAGTCATTGTGACACACCAACTCCGAAACGTGTGACGTTGTATAGATGTCTACAGCCAGAATTTATGAAGACTCAGGGGTATGATGATGTATTCAAATCCACAGGACCTGGTCGATGACTCTAGTCTCCCTGTTGTTTGTAAATCGACAGTGTTGACACACTCCTGATCAAAATTTTCGGGACCAGTTGAAAAATTGCAAGAATTTACATTTTGCACTGTTGGATCTAAGAAGTAGTGCTTCAAAATGCAAAAAAGAAATGGGTGTGAGAGACAAAACATGAGTAAGCAGTTAATTGCAAACAACCATTAAACTGAAATATGCTGCTCGTCAGCTGATCAAAAGTTTAAGACCACATCTCAAAAAAAAAAAAAAACCCGAACCCCCTAAATAATTCATCAAATAATTTTTAGAAATAAAAAGTTTCAGGAAAAAGGAGTTAGTAATGAGTAACTGCTCCATTCTTGTTGATCACCTCAAAAATTTGTTTGGGCATGCTTGATGCTAGTGTTTCCATGAGGCTAGTGGGAATGTTGGTCCAAGTGGTGAAGATGGCTTCATGGAGGGCATCCACTGTCTTTAAATGGTGTCCATTTTTGTAAACTTCCCTTGCCATCCAGCCTCAAATGTTCTCAATTGGTGGATCAGGGTTCAAAAGAGTGATGTTATTTCTCTGGAAGAAGTCCTTTGTCAGACGGGCATTGTGAACTGCAGCGTTGTCCTGTTGAAAAGCCCAGTCATTAGCACACAGACGATGGCCTTCAGTCATGAGGGATGCCCCCTGCAACATCTCCACACAGCCAGCTGCTGTTTGACGCCTCTGCACCTGAAGCTCCATTGTTCCATTGAAGGAAAAAGCCTCCAGATCATGATGGCGCTCCCTCCACTGTGCCGTGTAGAAAACATCTCAGGTGGAATCCTGTCATGTCAGTAATGGTGGAAGCCATCAGGACCGTCAAGGTTAATTTTTTTTTTTTTTCCTCTCATCAGGGAATAAAACTTTCTTCCACCCTTCATGTCCCATGTTTGGCGCTCTTGTGCAAACTTTAAAAGGGCCATGTTGTGCCGTTGAAGGAGAGGAGGCCTTTGAAGCACTTTTTTGTTCTTAAAACCCTTCTCACAGATACCGTCTAATGGTTATGGAATTACAGTTGTCACCAGTGACAAGCATAATTTGAAACGAGGATCGTCCCGTGTCTTGACGGACAGCCAATTGGATCTGGTGAAATTTTTTTTGGGTCTACCACTTGACTTTTTTGTTCTATAACCCTCAGGATCTTTTAAGAAGTTTAAAATGACTGTCTTACTGCATCAAACTTCAGCAGCAATGGCACGCTGAGAGAGACCTTGCTGATGCAGCTCAACAATCCGACCGCGTTCAAAGAGAGAAAGCTTTTCTGCCTTTGCCAACAGGAGGTGACAGTGTGGATACCTGACAAAAAATGACACTGAATCCACATTTTTGCGAAGAATCAGATTTAGGCTTTTAAAGGCTGTGGTCTTAAACATTTGATCAGCTGATGAACAGCCTCTTTCAGTTTAATGGTTGTTTGCAATAAACTGCTTCCTCAAATTTTTTTTTTTTTTTTTTTTTGTCTCACTCCCATTTCCTCTTTTTGCATTTTGAATCACTACTTACAACTTTCTTAAGATCAAACAGTGCAAAATGTAAATTCTTGCAATTTTTCAGCTGGTCTTAAAATTTTCTGTGTAAATGCCACATTTTTAACCAGCCAGGTGCTGGCTGGTTTTAATCGTCAGTCACATTGCTCTGTCTTGTTAGACAGAATATTTGCAAGTTGAGCTTTTTTTCTTAACAGACTTATTCTTCCCTGACTGCCATTCAGCCAATGAGCGTCAGACTGGAGCAGACAAATAATTACAGTGTGTCACCCTATTGTTGTTTTTTTTTTTTTGTTTTTTTTTTAAAAAGCACAGACATGAACCAAATGTATTTTTGTGTTCCATTAAAATCTGGCAATGTTTAGTACACTCTCTTGACAGATTAGTGCACTTCACTTCAAAATGTAATTGTTGTGCTGTTGTTTCTTCAGTCCACTGACCAGTGTCTGCAGAGATGTTTGTGTCTGTGGAGTGAACCTGTATATCTGAATTCTTACACAGAACTGCATTTGAATGTGTCCAGATCCTCTCTTTTTTCTTCTCTCTGTGTTCATGATAGGGCTGAAACGATTACTCGAGTGACTCGAGGACAGAAAATGCTTGAGGCAATTTTCTCTGCCTCAAATAACAGTTTAGTAGTGATAGTAGCAAGCTGTGTGGCTAACTGCTAGCACAGGGGGAGACAGGAGCAATCACAGTTGAACTCATGAGTCGGACAGTGTTGTGCATTAACATGTTCAATGAACAGCGTTCACACGTTCACATTTTCGGTGAACTGAACGGCTGTTTTCAAATCATGAACGGGAGCGAATCATGAACGGCACAAGCTGTTTGTGTTCATTTGAAAACTGAGCCGTTCAGTTCACTGAAAATACACTGTCCGGTTGCTATCGCGATAGAAAGTATTTTTTTTTTTTTCTTTTTTTCTTCAGGTTTTATGACACTTTATGGCAAACACTATGGCGGTCACTGTGACTGTCCAGTACGGCTGATGCCAAAGCTAGTGTTTGAGCACTTGGTGGAGATTTATAAAGTTACGCCACAGAGACAGTCCAGTGCCTCGGAGCCAGCCCGGTGTCCCTATGAAAACAAAATAAAGTGTCGCGGAGCTAGCCGGTACCGCTGAACTAGTCTGGTGCTGAGACCGAGCCAGCACAGTGTCCGGAACCTGGTGTCCAGGTTGTCATTCTAAATGAGAGTTAGCTCTTGACTGACTTAGCGAGCAAAAAAAAAAGAAACAAGTGAAAGTGAACTAGTTCATTTTAGGACTGTGAACTTAAGTCTTTTGGAACTTTGAGCTAACACTGTCTGACCCCAGTCCTGCTCACTTTGTGGGGAAAAAAAAGAAAGGAAACCAGTTGGTTGTTCATTATTAAGATAAATGTCTTCTTTTCTCTTATATATTTATAATTGCTCTTTATCTAAGCAAAAGCATGTTTTATCCGAATACTTTATCGCTGGAATAGTCGGTAGAATACTTGATTACTAAAATATTCGATAGCTGCGGCCCTAGTTCACGGCGTTACTTAACACCAGCCATTGTTTGTCCATCTGGAAATGTGTCTGTGCCTTCATCACTGTATTGAAGTATGGTTCAATTGAACTATTTGTGTTGTGATTAGATGTGGTTGCATTGTGTCACATGCGCAGTGATGTGGGCTGCATAGCATGAAGAAAAACTCAGTGCAGTTAATTATGAGTTAGTTTGCATTCTCTCTGCCAGAATTGGGTCATAGCATCTGCTCCTCGGCTTCTGTTTGTCTGCATGACTGTAACATAAAGGGTGATGAATAGCTACCTTCTCTGATCTGTTTTAGAGGTATTTGAGTTCATTGCTGCGTGTGCAAAAACTGGCTTTAATGCAATGGTGCTCATATGAACTGTCTCTGTCTGAAGGTTTCCTATGCGCGCCCAAGCTCCGCCTCCATCAGAGATGCAAATTTGTACGTCAGTGGCTTGCCAAAAACCATGACTCAGAAAGAACTGGAGCAGCTCTTCTCTCAGTATGGACGCATTATTACCTCACGCATTCTGGTGGACCAGGTGACTGGTGAGTAGAGCAACTACCTCCTCCCCACTCTTGTTGTTCATTTTTACTTTGCTTTCTTTCACTCCTTCCTCTAATGACTCCCAAGCAAAATGAGAGATATATCAGAGGTGGTGTTATGAAGTCTCCAAAAAAACACTTTCCCCCTAGAGGTGTTCATAAATAGGCATAGATAGATAGAAAATGAAATGGGTGTTAAGTGGAAGGACTCAATGCTTTACAATTTCTTAATTTATTTTTCCCTCCAATCTCCCTTCTGCCTGCTCTTGCCTTTTCTTGCTTTCTTTCTTTTCCCATCCCCAAGGTGTGCATGTAATGCCTGTTTCATGGCAAAACATTAAATGCATTAGAGCACTTATCTTCCATATGTCTGTGGTCATTTTTGAAGCACACCCCATGATTTTTTTTTTTTCTCTCCCTCGTGTGCTGCTGAGACATGATATTCCTTCAAGCACGTTATGAGAATGATTATCTGTATATATGTAAAACCACCTTATACTTCAGCTTTAATTGAACAGTTGTGTGTGTGTGTGTGTATGTGTGTGTGTATATATATATATATATATATATATATATATATATATATATATGTGTGTATATGTGTGTGTATATATATATATATATATATATATATATATATATATATATATATATATACTCCTTTCCAATGTTGGACCCTTCAGCAGCTCCAAGAGCTGCTTTCAGTCTGAAGGCTGATTAGCCAGTCATCATCATGGGCCAGCAGATCTTGTTGGTTAGGGTTTGGTTTGATAGAAATGAGGCCCCTGGAATGGCATTTCTTAATAAGAAACAAGCAAATATGAAAATAATAAATGTCACTAGGAGTGGTAGCACAAGCAACGTGGGATACTGAAGTGATGGCCCTGTTTTGACTTGACAGAGATACTGATGCTCACGGCTGAAGAGCAGGAAGAAACTAGACCAAGAGCAAAAAGATGGATGTCAAATCATACACGGAAATTTTATTGTATTTAAAATAAATTGGTCCTTTTACTTATTTTTCTCTGTTGGCTACAAGTTCCAACTTTAAGAGCTTTATAAACTGGTGGGGTAAAGTTAATGTAGTACTGTAGGTAGATATTAATAATGACCGTCTGTGTTAACATGTTAATCACAATTAAAGATTCTGTTGCCTCAAGCTTGAAATAAATGTTAAAGTCAATTCAGAAGTAACGTTCTTTGTATTCATTTAATTACCAATCAATACACATGAGTAATCATTTATTTACATAATAATTTGATCTTAAAAACTGTTGTGAAATGCCAAAAAAAATTTAATATGAATCATTTGACAACCCTGATGATGATGATGATCGTAATAATAATGCTAAATTGCTATAACATGATAGAGAAATTAATAACAGCGGTTAATGTAATGGTGCTAATTTATTTGTCTCTAAAGTGCGAGTTACATTGATGTTTAAATATACTTTTTTTCTGACCACCGTTTATTTTCTTCACCTGTTTTTTTTTCCTGTCCTGGGCTCACAGTGTGTCATGATTTTCAGTCTTGGTCTTTTCTCCCTGCCAGCACCAGTGATGGGGAAGCTTTGTCTTGTTGCTGCTGTTCCAGTTTTGCACTGTATGTCTGCTGCAGCAAACATCTCTGCCATCATATTATTCAGATTTTAGCTTATTTTCATTTCTAATCGTACACACAGGGCAGCTCGGTGGTGTAGTGGTTAGCACTGTCGCCTCACTGCCGCCTTTCTGTGTGGAGTTTTTTTTTTTTTTTTTTTTAGTTTTTTGTGCAAAAACATGCATGGGGATTAGGTTAATTGGCTAATTTAAATTGACCGTAGGTGTGAGTGTGAGTGGTTGTCTGTCTCTGTGTCCTGTGATGAACTGGAGACTTGTCCAGGGTGTACCCTGCCTTCCACCCTAAGACAGCTGGGATAGGCTCCAGCCCCCCGCCACCCTGAGCTGACATTTAACTTATGTTTATTGATCTGTATTGAATGTTTTTGACTGTCAAGAGTTAGTACTGTCAACTCGACATGTGACAGAGGTAACGTTCCCTCCGCAGGCGTTTCCAGAGGGGTTGGCTTCATTCGTTTTGATCGGCGAGTTGAGGCTGAGGAGGCCATCAAGGGTCTTAACTGTCAGAAGCCGCCTGGCGCCACCGAGCCCATTACAGTGAAGTTTGCAAACAACCCGAGCCAGAAGACCAGCCAGGCACTGCTGTCCCAGCTGTACCAGTCACCCAATCGAAGGTACCCAGGACCCCTCGCACAGCAGGCACAACGCTTCAGGTAAAAGGGGCACACAAAAAAAAACAAAAAAAAAACCCACCAATCTGATCAGAGTCAAGTCTAGTTAATACTGCTAGTGATTTTGAGTCTGTTGACCCTCTGAGGCTATTTGAAATTAGCATTTAAATTGTCACACAGCAGTACTTTGTTCTGTGTTGGAGCTCAACACTCTGGACAGAATAATTCCTCCCCATATTCACATTTCCAACTTTGCTGTGTTCCTCTTGTTGCAGATGTAGGCATACGACACAATTGGATTTGAGCAAACTTAAACAAATATGAAAATGAGATGAGCAATACTCTGGTGGAAAAATCAATAGGTGGTCTGAAGGTTTTCCTCAGTTTGTGGACATGAATTAGCAAATTAATTCATAAGTGAATTTGCCTCTCAGTCCACTGAACGACCTCAGTGGTTTTGGGCAAAAAATGTGGAAATTGCAAATTATAAAATAATATGCTGCGAAAGCTGCAGTTTCTCCACCTCAATATGCACTTTCTATATGAACAGAAAGTCTCTGGTTAGCTCTGTGGTGCAGGTTAGTGATGAATGAGTTCGTTCAACAGGTTGGTCTGGGGATTAACATGAACGTAACTGATTTTTTTTTTTTTTTTTGTCTTTTTTCTTAAATGATATCAGAAATATTACTCATCTCTGTCATCCTGTGAAAATGCACCATCAACCTCATAAAAAGTGTTCTTTATATTGAAATAAATGTCTATGTTGTTATTTTTAGGTTGGATAATCTGCTGAACATGGCCTATGGAGTCAAAAGGTAAATTGAATTTCTCTTTTATATTTTATAGCCTGTCTTAATTGATCCTAAGGGAAATCAGATCTAACGTGAGGGAGTTGATAGGATCCCCTTCTGTTTATTTTGCCCTGTGTGAGCTCTTAGCAACATTGCGTAGGTAGTTAACACTGCATAAGGTAGCACTGATTCAATGTGAGGTGGTTGATCAAAGGAAAGTGCTTTTGTGCGCATGCATTAGTGCTTCCCTCAAAAAAACAAATATATACATAATCCAGTTGGTGTGAGTGGATCAGGCTGTTTTTCTCCACAGCAAGTGATAGCGTAAATATTTTGGGACTGTCACTCCCTTTGCTACATAGCAATTACACAGCAGTTCAGTGCTTGGGTTGCTAACACATAATCTAATACTGTTTATGTGATTAGCAGCCATGGTGATGGCCTTCATATTGGCCACACTCAACAGCATACTTACTCTAAGAGCAAGTTCAGGTATTTGTGCTTTAAATTTAATTTTGACTGGCAATTATTTCATGTGTCTTTCTAAAATGAGGTTAGTGAGTGTAGAGGATCAGGTCAGTGACAGTGATGCAGTGAAGTGCTTTAATCTTGACATGATGTCACAACATCTCTCGATTAAAGTCTACATAACAAAAGACAGAATTGTACAATGTCTTACTTGCTATTGCACTAAATTGCATACTTGTATTTTGAGCTCCATGCTCTTACCTTGATCTATTATGGACAGCCCTGTCCTGTTTTAAACTTTGTTGCATCAGATGTCTTTCAGGGTTCGCCAGGATACCAGTTTGTCTAAGTTCAGTTTTATAAGAATGCCTTCCTCCAAGTATGATTGAAGTCCAATCCCCTGAAAGCTCAAAGGCCCATCACTGGCGACAATAGACTTGAGATTTCTCTTCTGCCCTGCTCGCCAGCTGACGTCTTCGTTGCCAAATCTCTCTGCGTGTCCTTGATGCTGGGAGCACACCTGTCATGGTGGATGTTCCCTGAGAGGCCAACTGGAGCAGCTAATCTTATATGACACCTGCTGCAATAATTCATAGGCTTTCCATGCACTTTGAATTTTGTTTCTTCAAACTGCAAAACCACATTTACCAAAAGCCAGGGCTTATGCTTGCCTTTTCATTTCAGTCTTGGCACAAACTCCAACTTAAATATGGCGCTGATTTACTGTTAAATTGTGCTTGATTTTTCAGTCAATAACTCCTGATCCTCAAGAAGTGGCTTCAGTTTTTATGAAGTGCTGTCTTTTGTAACTGCAGCCCTAATTTGAGACGATGAACTGTGTGCATGCATGTTGCTGCTCTGTCAGGTTGACTTTTAACTTACTGTCCTGAAGAAAAACATTGAAAACAGTTTGAAATGAAATGAAGCTGTGAACGCAGACTGTGGAAGCAATATAAACACTGCTCAGAAAGAAGCATGGTTAGTGCTGATCTCTGTAGAGACTTGTCACGTTCTGTTTGGCTTGTTGACCCAATCCCTTGTTGTCTAAAAAGGCCCAGTTTGTCCCTATTTTGCCTCTCGCCTTGAACCATGTTACTTTGTCTTTTACAGCAGGTTCTCCCCCATGGCCATTGACGGGGTGACCAGCTTGGCTGGCATCAACATCCCAGGGCACGCAGGCACTGGCTGGTGTATCTTCGTCTACAACCTGGCTCCAGATGCAGATGAGAGCATCCTTTGGCAGATGTTTGGCCCATTTGGTGCCGTCACAAACGTCAAGGTTATTCGTGACTTTAACACAAACAAGTGCAAAGGATTTGGTTTTGTCACCATGACTAACTATGACGAGGCAGCCGTGGCCATTGCCAGCTTGAATGGATACCGCCTCGGGGACAGAGTGCTGCAAGTCTCGTTCAAAACCAACAAAACACACAAAGCCTAATACCCACAAAATTGTTTCTAGAAAACGCCGCATAAAAAGGAAATAGAAAACGGGAGAGCTTACCGTAACTTTCTACATCTAGTAAAAACAGCTTTGTAAATCAGTGTTACGAAGAAAAAAAAATTTAGCGTCCAACAATGTGATTTTTTTCTTTTCCTTCTTTTCATTGCTACGCTTTGAATCTTCACAGTATACTTTAAAACAAAAAATACTGCAGGTTTTAATGCCTGTGATGTTGAATTAACTTGCTGTCTTTACAGATGGACCATCTAAAAAATTATTATAGGTTTTGTCATTTTGTTGCACATCTGCTTTGAAACAGTAAGTCTTGTAAGGTTATGTGTAGTGATTTTCTTTGTGTTTCTGTGTCCTGATTTGCCTTAGGTGCGTTATGCCTTCAGTGGTTAGCAAGTACTTATTTTGAACTATTTGCAGTTTTGTTAATTTTGTAAGTATTCGGTTCACTGTAATATGAGTTGGTTATTGGTTGGCTGCACAATGTTGCTTATTGTAAACTTAATGGATAAAAGACAAAAAAAAATTCTTAAAGCAGTACCTTGCCAAAGAGCTAAGAACCTCTTTGATGTGGGTTTAAAAAGCATCTATTTTTATAAAAAGAAAAATTTGGAGAAACTTTTTACTGGACCTGGAACAAAATATTTTGACTTGGATACTTTGAAAAAATATCTTCATATGACACCTTGTGAGCTTTTGAACTTTACAGGAAAGTTTGCAATGGTTGAAATTTCTGGGGAGATTTATGATGTAAAAGATACCTTTTGAGATCTTTGTATTATCTTTAGATTATAGAATCAATGGCAGTGCTGGTTTCATTTGTAAAATCATCTGTGGCTCCCCCATCATCCTGGTTGTTATATGACTAGCGACTCGCTTTCTGATTTGATTTGGAAATGGACAAAAATACCGAGGTTTATTCGCCAAAAGTGCATGCAAAATTATAATGTGGAGATATCTTAAAAGGTAAATGGGGATAAAAATCAGTTCTTCCTAAAGGATTCCCTTCAGACGGCGCTCATGGTGTTGTGTGGTGTACCTACGATGTATCATTGGACTGATTTTGTCTTAATATCAACCAATAAGGGTTTTTACATACTTTTTATGGATGATTGAGGACAAGCCAATGAAGGCAGCAGCTTAAGAAAACCTAGTCTGAAGAATAGAGTGAATTTACTCCTGAGCTTTGAGCTATGTAAATAAGTCCTTTTTTTAAGTTGAGTATTTGGCAGACTTCTTTTGGTTCTAGTTTGGACTTCATCGGAAAGTGTGATATTATATATACATATATCGTTTTCTTTTTCCTTTGTATGGAGTATGTAAGGTATTTTCAGTTTGGGATATTAACCTTTGAGTTTCAGTTGAAATAATTTGTTGTCCTATGGACTAGCATTACAGTGCATCAAATTTGTTGGTTGTTTGGTCTGTAGATAGTCTTGCTTCGTTTCAAAAGAAAAGTATTAAACTATAGACATGTTTTTTTGTTTTTTTTTAATATATATATAAACATTATAGATATATATTTATGTGGTAAAGAATGGATATAAACCACAGTTTTGAACTATTTGATTAGTTTTTTTTTTCATACTCATATATATACGTAATGCATATAACCTGTCTTTAAAATCGTAAAAAGGTGTATATTGCTTTATTCACTTTTGAGGGGAAGGTCAAGCAGTTCCATTAACGATAGCAAAATTGTTTGCAAGAGTTTGTCGAACAACATCTCCGTAAACTCGAGCAAACATGGAGGCTAGTCGAGCCTTAGATGCACTCAATACTGCACCTGCATCCTGCTTGGTATTTAAACCAATTACTAGTCATGCTTCCCCTTAAATGAGCAGTGTGCTATGCATTATATAATTATCTTTGCAACTGCTTTTTCTTCTTTATCTATTCCTTCTTTGTGTTACTTGTAAAAGTTATATTTAAGTCTAGATGAGTTGTTGTACTTGCTGCTGTGGGGCAGAGACTACATTTTTTCATGCCTGACCTGTCATTGTTGAAAATATTTTTCTTTTTTCTTTTTGTAACTTCTTCATGATTATTGGGTCTTGACAAATTGTGCTGATGGTCTGGCATGAAAAACTGTTCCCTCCCACCCCTCTTATCTAAATTCTTAATATAAGAATGATTATTTATTTGAAGTTGTATAGTCTGACTTGGTTCACAGCGTTTTTTGGAATAGAATATCTTTTGTTGAGTATTTAAAAGGATGTACATGTTCTTTACTTTGTGTTTGAATACTTTGGATTTTTTCCATGTTCAGTACATCAATAAATAAGTTGAAGGGCAACGCAGCAGTGAATGGATCCCGTCATTCAAAAAAAAAAAAAAAAAAAGAAATTAGTTTTGAGATTGTCTGCAATTTAAACTGTGTTAATTATCTGCATATGTTTAATTCAAGCAGAAAGCACACCTATTATCATTTAATTAATCGGATTGCTTTGCTCCTGAAAGAAAATGGGTCTGCAAGCACCTTCAAACATCACTGGAGTCTCCAAGTCCACCATAAATTATCATGTTTACAGTTTGTTTAAAATGCTATAATGTGTTCATCAGTGAGCTTTAAAGGTGCTGGCAGACGAAGGTTCATGTGATTAATTCTTTTCACATTATGGTCAGAGCTGTGTCCATTTGTGCATCTGCTCTTTATGCTGAGCTGAACTGTTTGTCAAACACTTCAGCTCAGCATAAAATATGTTACTTCAAACAAAATGAACACCTGTTTTATAAAATGTCAAACTATTCCTTTACTGTATCCTGATTCAAACACTGAATTGTACTGACTTGTCCTTTTCTGTGACCTCTTCAGAAAAATGCACATTAATATCCAGGAATTCACATTTTAGACAAATGATTACAATTTAGCTTGAGCACATTGACCATTTCCAGTCCACCCTTGAATGTCGTCTTGCTCCGGTGTGTGTTGGTGGTCATGTTTTCTCTACTTGTCACTTTAATACTTTCTGGTGTAAAGTTGCACGGTGTTGAGGATAAAGGTGTTGGCTTGAATGCACTGTCAAAGAGCAGCACAAGGCTTGAAGGAAGAAGCTTGATACAGAGAATTGATTTTTCTTTTCATTTTTTTTCTCCCTTTTTTTTTTTTTTTTTTTTTTATCTCATGCTCCACTTGAGGCAGACTGCCTCGCTGAGGATGAAATGGCCTGCTTTGAAGTACGCTTCCCTACTGCGCAAACACCTCATGCTGCCCGACTGTCATTTTAGGGGCATTGCAAGGACGCAGATGGGAGCTGCCGAAGAAACCACGCTGCTTCTTTTTTTTTTTTTTTTTGTAAAGAAGGCTTGTTCAAATCATGCACTGCTTTTGGGGGCAGGGACGTTGCTCTGCTTCATGAAAACAATGTTTGTGTCGTGCTCAGTCGTTGCCTTATAGCACTCTGTTTGGCGAGTAGAAGATAAGGAAGCTAATCTGGGCCCCGCTTAAAAACCTTTCTCTGATTTTCCTGTTCCATTAGCCTTCATGTTAAACCAGAAATAATCTTTCCTGACAGCAATTTTCTCTCTGAAAAGAGTCATTCTTTTCACTTTAAATGCATTCCGTATGTCAGTGTTTAGGTCGCATGGAAATTCTTTGGTTTGTTGTCCTTTACTGGAAACTGATGTTGATATGACGAGCTTTGGCTGAGTGACTGTGTGTTTATTTCCTATCTGGCATGCTTGAGGCTTCCCCCAGCATGAAGTGGTCTTATCATGGCAGATGTGATTGGGCATCCTCTGGCTATATGTTGTGATTACATGCTGCGAGTTAATAGGATAAGGCTTCAGCAGCTAATGGCCATCACCGATGAGTTGGTTGTTACATCCGAGAGATTTTCAGTCACTTTTTTTTTTTTTTTCCTTATTACCGAATCATCACAGTTTTGACTGACAGTTGAAAATTACTTTAGTTTTTTTTATACTTTGGGCAAGCACTTATTCAAATCACAAAATGAGGTACAAGGAGCAAAAACTAGCTTTTACCTTCAGGAAGACATCATCCTGAATGATGTCTGTGTACTTCAGGGCAGAATTTTATACTGTGATTTAAAAACTGCCAAATCAGGACCCACCCGCACCATAAAGTGAGATGAAGTTGTTACCTTTCTATGTCACCATCTGGTCTGTCTACTGCAGCAGCTCATGACTTTTTTTGTCAGACATCACCAGCGGTGCTGTGAGATGTACTCGATTTTCTTTTCAACATGTTGATTTTGGACTGGAGCTTATTTGGCAATATTAATTATACAAAACTGATTATTAATAGATGGTTGAATATTTCTTTGGTTGAATATGTACAATATAACTTTTATCCTGTTTGCCCCTGATGTACAGTAGCTGTGCAGAATTTGACCTTAAGCTCCCACATAGCCAGAATGTGATCCGTGCTTCACTACTGTCCTTTATGTTTTCTCTTGACCATACCCTACATTTGTCTGTTAATGACAAAAGGGGTCACGTAGATTGTCCCTCGATCGTCATGTCACCCATTTTCTGCTGTCACCCTTGCACTTATGAAACTGAACATACCTTAGCATAGTATGTAATAGAACAGGAGATGAATAAAACATGCTCATACATTTTGGCCGGAGCTGCTGATGTCAGCAGGCGCACGTAAACATATTTGCATACGGTCTGTCTGCTGATGTGATTTATGGCCCACCAGGTTTTCTATTACGCTCATTTATAATTTGCACTTCCCCTCCTGTTCAGATTCCTCAGAATAACCAAGTGCAAAGCCTTCCTCCGCTCATGGTTTTCTCTTATTGTGAATGTTGAGAGCTTATATTCATGCAGAGAAACAAGATGATAAAAGTCTTAATGACAGGATGTTTGTATTTTTTAGCACAAATGCGACAGATCTGCAAAACATGAGCATTTTCAAATTGCTTGCCAGGGTTACCACTGTGAAACTGAAATGCATTCAAAGTCTTATAACTATTCGTCACTGAATTGATAACAAGCAGGACCACTTCAGTTGGAATGGTTTATATTACTTTGATATTTATGGTATCCCCATAACATTATTACGTTCCCAGTGTTATTTTCACAACCGTTCTCTGACAACTAATTTTATTTAGAATTACAATTAGAAGAGTATTCTTGATGGAATAAGTTTCATACAGATTTAGTGTTTTGTTTCCTTGTCTCTGATACGATTCAACTTTTATGTCTCTGCAACATAAAGATACATCTGTTGCTATGTTTTGTTAAGACATGTCTCCATGTGAAATTGTGCTACCCACAAGTTATTAACAGTAGTTTAGCTTATAAATGTCATCCTTAACTTTGCGAGCAGCTCGACCTTCCATCTTTTAATGTTTGTGCCATTCGTCCTATTCTCCACTGGTTTACACTGCGCCCTATGCACAGTTGATCACTGAATATTTGTCCACTGTAGAACATTGGCTTTTATCCACAGATGAAACGCTCTTGAACTTTCTAAATGAAAAGGCCTTTAAGCTGATTGGGCTGAAGTGGATGAATAGTGGTCCTTTGTGTGACTTGTATATGATACCTTTAATGGGCCAGTGTCATGGGAAATTCACAAGTACCTTTTCTTTGTGTGAGGTGCTCCCATTAAGCGCTCCCTGAAATATTCTTTTTGACAAGCAGCTACGAAGGGTTAAAGATGTTGCACCTCTCTATTTAAGAGGATAAGTGGTGATCAGTGGTTCTTCTTGATTGCACACAAATTCAAATGAGTCAATTGGGAAGTTGAAAATAGTGAAATGGAGTAAAAGCATTTTTGACCAGCTGGAAATTAAAATATGATGACGGTCAAGAGAAATAAGACCCTTTTTGAAAATTCACCACACAGGAAGGTCCCTCTATCCCTGCTGCCACTGTCAGAAAAGTCATGCGCCTTACACAGTGTAGTATACAATGTTGAATGCTTCTCTTTTGCATCATATTTCCATTTTTCAGACATCAAAGGGATTCTGCTCAGTATACGACCTTGTTCTGCTGTCTTCCTATTTCTTGCAGTCCACGGTCAAACATGTTCAGTGATTGGATTTAAGTTCTTACATCACAAATGTTTGGAGCTTGGCTTTCTCCAGCTCGGTCAGATCAGCACTGACTTCCATCACCAAGGCATCGTCTATCTTCCCTAACGACTCTTAACAGGGCTCCATGTCATTCGCCCAATGAGGCCTTGGCATCTCCGTTCCATAATGAGGCAGTGAAGAAAAGGGGCACAGATTAGAATAACAGCCTTAACTAATCCACAACAGGCCGATGAGGCGCTACGTTTGGGGAAACCATGTCATTTCTCATTTTTGCAGTGCCATGGAAAAATCTCTCTCTCAACCCCCACGCAAAACAAGCCCCAAGAATAGCGTCTGTGGCAAGCCGCCGGCACAAGGACGGCAATCAACAAAACATTGCTTCTTCCCTGTCTCTCTTGCTTTCCTTTTTCTGAGCTTGTGCCTTTAGTCTGAGAGGAGAGAGAAGAAATCCATGCCTCTGACTGTTGACTTTAGAAATGAAAGATGAGTTTAAGCTCGGAGGACACTACTGAGGGCTCCAGCCCATCTCAGGGATAGAGGCTGTTCTGCCAGTGATGGCTATCAACAAGTCTTGTGCTTTAGTGATGGGCGGATGAGGCTTTCTCGAAGAAAATAGGTTCATTTCTGCAGGCTGGAAGAGTTCGCTAGGGGCCCCTACTGGTCAGAAGAATAAGCAGCAGACTGTTTTAATATACACTATATTGCCAAAAGCGTTTGCTCACCCATCTGGAGCCTATCCCAGCTGTCTCAGGTTGAAAGGCAGGGTACACCCTGGACAAGTCGCCAGTTCATCGCAGGACACATAAAGACAGACAACCATTCACACTCACATTCACACCTACGGTCAATTTAAATTAGCCAATTAACCTAATCCCCATACATGTTTTTGGATGGTGGGAGGAAGCCGGAGTACGCGGAGAGAACCCACGCAGACATGGGGAGAACATGCAAACTCCACACAGAAAGGTACCGGGTCTGGGACTCGAACCCAGTATCTTCTTGCTGTGAGGCAACAGTGCTAACCACTACACCACCTTGCCTTATGACCATTTTAAGTCATGGTTATTTATGTGTTTCAGGTTACTGTTATTATTGTCAGTAACACATGGGAGACAAAATATTTGTGGCAGATGAGCTGCTGCAGTTCTGACTGTCACTGTGCTGCAGTTTTCTATCACTTGCACTGCAGTTGAAGGCAATGATATGAATTGCAATGGTGGGTAATGCATGCTGGTGTTGGGTTGCTATTATAATGTTATTTTAGCTTTGACCTACATCAGTGTTCATAAACAAATTACCCTCCATTTCTTTTTTGCTCATATGTTCTCTGGTGTTCCTCTCTAAATCATAAGTTTGGGCATGAAACAAAGAGACAAGACACCAGTACAAGGACTTTTTGGACACTCTTGACAGATTGCAACACCCCACTGTGTGTGTTGATATATGCATGAGGCTGTGATGAAAACTCAGCATGAGTGTGCCTGTTTGTCCTAGAAGTCTATGCGTATTGCACATCTGGAGGCTTTTTCCATGTTCATGATGTGTCCATACATTTATGCCGTCACTGTTTTCATGTGCGCTTAACGGAGGGTGAAGTCGCTGCTGGCTGCTTCACCAGAGCCTGTTTTCCTGTAATAAGGCCTGATTTAAAGTTGACCAGAACACACCAGGGATAGTACCTCACCTCTCATTTCCTCTGCAGCCAGGAGATGAGGTCTCTTCACAATATTTACCCTGGGAATAATGATGTTTGATTTGACTCTCTTCTGGGTGTGGCTCTGTGAGAGGGCTATTTTCACCCACTGCTGCCACTGAGAGAGAAAACAGACAGAAGCTATGTCCACAGAGAAAAAAATAGCCTCAGATCATTGTTTATGGATGATGCTAGGTCGCTAGTTTCTTTGCTTGGCCTTCAGAATGAAGAGCTGCTGTGTTGCACTGTTAGTAGCGTGACTCATATTCACTTTCTTATCTTATTGCATTTACTTAAGTCTTGCATCTTTTTGTGTGGTTGTTTTGCCTCCGTAGTCTCTTCAGTTTTCATGTGTCTTTGTAGTCATGTAGTCACTTTAGCTGCTCTCTGTAGTTATTTCTCCTCATCATTTTGTGTCCATGTAATTTTGTGTCTGCATATAGTTGTTTTGTATATTCTTGTGGTGGTTTTGGGTCTATCTGTGTCCTCCTGGTGTTTTTCATTTCTGTGGTCTTTTCTTGTGGTATTTGACTCTTTATGGTCATTTTCTTTGTTTTTGTATGTTGCTTTGTGTCTCTGTGGGTATTTTATCTCTCTTTCAGGTAAAGCAGAGCTTTCAGGTGCTGCCAGGTGGACCTCTTGGTGCTCTAGGCTTGTGCATCGCAGGTCTGTTCAGTAATCAATCCATGACAGCACTGTAAGTATAATATAATCAGTTTTTATGAAGCTCAAAATATAGATGTCACTCTTTTTTTTTTATTGAATTATTGATAAGCATGGATTTATTTAAATATTATTAAGGGTATATTTTAAACTACTTAGTATTTCTAACTAATTTATTAAAATGTTCATTCTGACTTTAATACGTGCAGTAGCTATTCAAAGCCAAAGATTGGCTTGGAAATCCTTGGGGATTGTGAGTTGTGTTTACCTGCTTTGAGTTTCCTCAGCAGCTCAGCTCCAATGCTACAGAAACACACTGTGGAATTTACCTCATTATAGTCTGCGCACTCTCTGAGGAGCAGAGTCATTTGCATGGCTGCTTGTCAAATCATGTTAATATTGACAAAGATTTGCACACATTTTAATCATGCCTTGTAAAAGGTATACAAAGTTGTTTATGACTGCACGTCCCGGCACATCCCGTACTGCAGTGCACAGCTGAAAAAGATTGCACTTTGTTCCGAGCAGCATTTGCAAATCACAGACGTCAGAGAGATAGAGGGAAAATAGATGACTGTGATGGCAGTTTGAGTCTAAAGATAATGCATTTACATATTAAACCACACAGCAGCATGCAGTGTGAGGCTCTGTTTGAATTGCACGCTCCAGCCTGCCTTCTCTCACTATAAGGAGTAGCAGGGGCCTCGCCGCTGTGACTGCAGTACCATAAATTCGAAGTTGTTTACGGATGCTGCCATCTTGGTGCGCTCCGGGAGGGAATCTTGGAGCGGGGCCATTTACCGGCAGCTTGATGAGAGTGCAGTGAGGCGAGTTAATTAATACAACATCCCTGGGCCCACAGGCTAGGCTGCAAAGGTAACCCAGGAGGAAGAAATAGAGAGAGCAGACAGACAGAAAGGGGATGAAAGAAAGGACAAATCATGTGTGGGAATCACATATATATAAATATATAAAACTGTGAAGAGTAAGACTACACCACCTGCTAAGCAGCAAAACACAAGGAAATCGCACAGCTAAGATGGACTGACATGGTTAAATTTTTAGGACCGCAACCAGTAGTCCACCATCTTTCATCGGTAAGGTCCCAGAGATCGACTGAGATGTTGCATTGGTTGTCTTCCAAGATACTACAGAGAATAAAATAAACTATGTCCATTGATTTACTGATATTGTGTGTTGAGGCTCATTCTGGAGAGGCAGGCAGTCGATCTGATTTGACACAAACTCTATGTTTTTCAGTGTTTTGGTCCCTTTGGTTGAGACACCTCATTGTGTTTTATGCAAGAAAATATAGGAGTAGAAGTCACACCTCATTTATTCACCCAAACTACAAGCTGCATTGTGTTAGACTTTATTAAAATGCATCTGGTATTGTCCCATTGTAGCTTTCTGCTACTGGGTATTACCACTGAAGGTAGAGTGAGAGAGAGGCTGACAGCAGACGTGCGCCCCAGCGAGTGGGAGCTTTTTAAAAACTAAAGTCCAACCCACTCCAACATGAACTTGAAACAAATGGATCTATTGGCCTCTATGACCTCTAAATCAAAGCGGATAAGGAATGACTTTGGCTTCCCTTTCCCTGGAACCAATTTATGGTTGTGAGCTGAGATGTTTTCCAGCCATGGCATCACAGTTGTGCTTCCCCTTAACTTACCCTGAGTGAGAACTCGTCTTTTGAGGTCCATCAAACAGAAAAACTTGCCTGGAGATAGAGGAGTCCGTAGGGAGGTCCTCGCCTCCCCCTCTTGCTCTTTCCTTCCTTGTGTATCCATTTATTTTAGCTGGCAAAAAACAACTTTGGGACCAAGGTTGTCAAACAAACTGCTGCTGAGGCACAGTCTATGAGAGGAAAAAAAGCAAACTCAGCTTTCCAAGTCTATTCTTTATTGTAATACATAACAATGTGTGTCGTCTGTGGAATGAATACAAATCTTAAAGAATAGCTCGGACTGGCCAGTGCTCTCCTGTGCTCAGCAGCGATATCATATTTAAACAATGAGCTCCCTCATTCATTCACTAAGTTTATCACGTTTGCAAATCAGCCAAGTGACGGCAGCAAAATACTGTAAATAGCAAGCCTGCCAGTAGACACAAAAGAGATAGGGGCTATAAATAACCTGAATTAATCCTCCAAATCAGGAAGCGGGAGAAGCACGACTTGTGTTGATATAGGAAACTGGTGACTGAATCCCATTTTAAATGCTTTCGCCAGCTTTTCCTTTTGGTTAATGTTTAGAATTCACTCGATAATTACCATATTAAAATGCATGTAGGAGTCTGTGCAGTTGTGGTGGGAAAAGATAAGGCGGCAAGAATAGAGGGAGGGGGGAAAAGTCTACCGGAGGCCTATCAGTCAGTTCTGAATTGCTTTATAATTACTGAGATGCACAGACATAATTTCCTTCTAAAAATAATGCAAAGTTTCATTTCCCTCCACTCCTTTAATACTGTTGTGTGGGGGGAACTTTTCCCCCATTATCTCCCTCTCTCTCTCTCCCGAGCATTCACTTAACCTCTTCCTGTGTTAGTCGGTGTGGTGCCATGTTAAGCACAGTGTAGCCTAGTTTCTGCACAGCGTGAATGTTACTGCCTCTCTGTTTAGGGATTGGAGAAGAATCTAAATTCTGACACATTGGGGTTGTGTTCATGAATATGACATACTGTCTAGCAAAAGTTCTTTTAACTTGTTGGAGTTTTATTTGCATAGATTTCTCGTAAGTTTTAATCTTTTGTGTGTGCCGACACTAAATTAAATAATGTTTCCTGTTTCTAGGTGGATCTGTCTGTATCATTCGGCCTTAATTAGACTGAACCTGGAGACTGTCGCCAATGGTAATGGGCTTTATGATTGAAGTTTAGCCCAGTTTTAGTCCCATGGATGGCTGCATGGTTATTTTCTAAAACAGTTCAAGTAAAGGTGGGGCTGCCCTGTGTATTGTTATCCCTATAATGAAGTGGAACAGAACTCATTGATATATTTGGTCACATCTTGTTGGCTTTTCTTTACAGTTATTTTGCGAACACAAAAATATTTTTTCCCCTTTTGCTACAATATAATTCAAGTTGTTTCCAATATGCTTTAAAGGGAACTCCTCCCAAATGGAGACAACAGCCCTGATGATGTCATAGTGATGTAATCTGGGTTATCTATATTTGGGCTCAGAGACTACAGTATGGTTGCACTGTTAAGGTTAAAATTTGGAATAAAAGATTAATGAAAATCAGGATTGGTGGATTTAACAATATTGCTTGTAATTATTAGATAATGGGGCTGGGGGTGTGATTGGGGGTGTTCATAATCAGGGTAAATACTGCACTTAACTGTGGGACAATACAAATGTTCTTTAGAGGGCTAGAAGAGGAAAGGAAAGGACAAAGAAGGAGAGGGTGGGGTGTGTGCCACGACCAGCAGGTTCTCCTGTGATGAAATATTGATGGCGCTGACTTTGATTCTGCAATGGGTACTTTTGATCCAGATCTGTCGTAGCAGTTGAGAGCCCCCCATTCTTCCTCAGGTGTGTCACTGGTCTTTTTGCTTTCGAAAAATGCCACCCCCCCGTACCTTTGATCATCTGTGTAGGCTTTGAAGAAGGACTTAGAGAGATCAATGATGTGTATATACAGGCAGGCAGATAGTGTAAGTCTATAACTCAATATGTTGCAGTTGGTGCTGGTTGAATGCCAGCAACAGGGCTTTTCAGTTAGTCAGTTGTTGACTTTCATTTATCACGACTGCTGCTGCTGTAATTGATGACTGAATCGAACAGTGTAGAAAAGGAACCGCTGACTTCTCTGCTTTTTCAGCTGAGCAGCGATCGTGTCTCTTTTCCCTCTCAGCACTCATCTCGAATTTGAATCCAATACTTCGAAAAAAAAAAAGGGGGGGGGGGAAGCAAGCACTATTATTTAAAGAGACAGATTTCATTCAGAAAAACTCAGGGCATTGTTCAAGCAAGAAATCCTGAGGCTACACTGTCAGTGTGTTCACGTCTCTTGTTCAGCTCTTTGCAGATTTGTAGATCACCCCGATGCATCCTCTACATAAATGTGTTTCTGGCCCTTTTATTCCCTGAAAACTCCAGTGCTCTTTTTTTGTCTGCCTGCAGACAGTGTGTGGTGGAGTGGAGAGTATTTGTCCACTGCAGCGCTGTGTCCCTGGGTAATGGAGTAGAGAGCCATCTCTCTGCCTGGCCAGCCATCCGTCTGCATCGTTAGATCCTGTTGGTGTGTCTCACCTGCTAATGAAAAGCTAGCAGGTATGCTGCTGCAGCCCTTAAAATGAATGACTTCCCTGCACAGTGGAGGCTGCCATGCACGCTTGGCTCCCCATCACTCCTCTTTTTCTATCTTTTTTCCTCCTTCCTGTAGCATACTAACACTCAATTCTGACCTTTTTTCTATTTTTCCAGTTGTTTGATCCAAATCATCACATGATGACCACGTGTGAAAATATCAGCAGCTGCAAAAGCTAGCAATGTTAGGATCCACAGTCTGCTTACCTCCTTTCCTGAAAACATTTGTTTTGAAAGCTAAATTGGCTCTTCATTGTTTACCCTATTGCTCAGAAGAATGCTGTAGTTACTCCCCCCCCCCCCGATGGGAACCTGTGTTATGCAACACAAGAATAATTGCTTGGCCTGGTCACAATGTATGTTTGAAATGCAAAACAGAGACTGTGCTTCGTTAATAATTGCCATAATTGTATAAGTATGTGGAAACTGCTACACAAAATGGAGCAATGACTATTATCGGGTTGATAACCAATAATTACTTACAAAGTCTGTGCTCATTAAGCAGCTCCTGTGGAGAAACTGAGCTCAATATAGCCCTCCAGAATCCCCTCCCATCGCCAACCAGTATCCTGCTGATCTCCGTCTCCTTCTCGTTATATCCCAGTTACTCTCCCCTCTTTCTCCGCTGCTTTTCATTCCATCTGTTATCCAAGTTGTTCCGTTTCAATCACTTCCCATCTCTTCACTTGGGTCTGCTCTTCTTGTCCCCTTCTCTTTTTATTTCTCAGCTCTCCACTTTCACAATGGCGATCACTGTAATCTTTCCTCCCTCTACACATATTCCTGCTAAATCCCAACATCCTGTTTATTTATGCACATGGCACACCGCTCCCAACCTCCCTCCTCTCTCTGGTCTTTCTCTCTCTGAAAGATTAACCATCCCCTCTGCATCTCTTTTCATCTATCATCTTAATGGGGTCTACAAGAGGGGAAAAAAACAACAATTTGCAGAAGGAGAAACAGCCGCAGAAGGGCAAGGAAAGTGTATGGATTGCAACTGTTGGCCAACTTCCTATTGTGGCACAGGACCAGTTCTCATCTGGTCATGACAGCTGGAAAAAGTACATGCACAAACACTCCGACATGCAAATTAAATGGGTGATGAGACAGATTTACAGTCATGTGTTCAGAGTTTGGTGAGGAGTTGATCAAAAGAAGATTTTGATGTACAAGACAAATGGCATAAATATGCTTAAGTAACTCAAAAATGTTAAAAGAGAAGTATAGTAAAATATTCATAGCTTATTACTTCTCAACCTTCAACTATTAGCTGGTATTTTCATGTCAGTTGGCGATCTTTTGCAATTTTTTTGTTTTCATCTACTGAATGTCCATTTGCAATTCAAAAATTAAAGCTGTTTACTGGAATAAAAATGTAATGTAAAAACCCAGGAAAAAAATGCACAAACTCTTCATAGTTTGATTTTTTTTTTTCTTTTACGTACTTTGGAGACTCTAGCATTTAATAAGTGTGATGATATTTTGTGACTATCCTCAATGCTACAGTGGTAAACTAGAGCAGGAAAGGAAACAAAGTTTTGGTCCATGTGGAGGAAAAATTTGTTTGCTTTGAAAAAATAAAAAATATATATATATATATATATATATATATATATATATATATATATATATATATTTCAAAGCAAAGCAAATTAGTAAAAACAAGAAAGGATTCAGCCAAAAGCAGACAGCCATTTCAGTTTTTGCATTTCAACATGTGATTACTCTTACCTTCAATTTTTAACACTATTCCTTTTTCTCAGTGTAGTCTTTCCTTGTTACATATGTGCTGTCAGATTGTTCCTGTTGAAATTTGAAACCATGCAACAGTTGATGTTTTTCACTAAGTTACCTGCACTTCCAAGCTCTGTTTGCATTAAAAATAGCACAAATAACAGTGCTGAGCTACAAACTGTTGTTAAATCTAATGAGACTCATCTTTTTGGAAGTGTTAGGAATTACCCTGAATTGAAGATTTCCTGGATGTCATGGTTGTTTTATGCCATTTTTTGAAAATAAAATACCTATCATTCCATGGCTTCCCAGGCCCTCAGTCCTCATCTCCAACAGCCTCCTTTACTGTAAGTGGGAAATGCCAACTGCAGGAGGCCCCTGGTAACCACATGCTATCACAGCTCGGCCTTCCAGCCTCCAACCGTGACACGCTTACACTCATCCACTCCACAGGGGAAGTGTTGAGCCTCGCTCGCCGACGTGAGAGCACAAACACAGAAACATTTAGCCTCGATCAGATAGGCAGTGCTGCTTATACCTCCCCTCCCTCTTTCTCTCAGTTTCACATTTCTGTTTCTCTGCTCCTCCCACTGCTGTTTTCTACTCAGTTTGTCTCTCTTTTCCCTCAAGCCTTGTCCAAGGCTCTGCCATTTTCTTGCTGTTTATTTGTCTATCTGTGTATCTTCCTCTTCCTTCTGCTTCTCTTTCCCATAGTGTCAATATGAGTCTTGGTTCATCTGCACACTAATTCTCTGACTACTCTTCATTGTTACATGGTGTCAGATCACCATCTTACTGAGTAAATCTATTCGCTCACCCATCCTAATATTGAGAATCAGGTGTTCCAATCACTTCCATGGCCACAGGTGTATGAAATCAAGCACTTAGGCATGCAGACTGCTTTTACAAATATTTGTGAAAGAATGGGTCGTTCTCAGGAGCTCAGTGAATTCCAGCGTGGAGCTGTGATAGGATGCCACCTGTGCAACAAATCCAGTCGTGAAATTTCCTCGCTCCTAAATATTCCACAGTCAACTGTCAGCTGTATTATAAGAACGTGGAAGTGTTTGGGTTTATGTTTCCCGTAAACACACTCCTAAACATTGTGGACAGCCTTCCCAGAAGAGTTGAAGCTGTTATAGCTGCAAAGGGTGGACCGACGTCATATTGAACCCTATGGATTAGGAATGGGATGTCACTGAAGTTCATATGCAAGTCAAGGCAGGTGAGTGAATACTTTCGGCAATATAGTGTGTATATATATATAGTATGACTTTTTTTTTCAGGAGCTATTTTTTTGACATCCAATAATTTGGCTTTTTAATGACATTGAAACAGAAAATATGCTGTAAATCCATTCAACATGCCATAATAAAGTATTTCTATCACTTGTTAGACATTTTAATTTTTTGACATTTTTTGACTTTTTCGACATACTATAGTATGACTTTTTTTTCAGGAGGTATTTTTTGACATCCAAGAATATTGCTTTTTTAAGACATTTAAAAACAAATTATGGTATAAATCTATTCACCATACCATAATAAGGTATTTTTATCACTTTTTAGACATTTTAATTTTTTTAAAATTTTTAGACTTTTTCGACATACTATGGTATGACTTTTTTTTCAGGGGCTATTTTTTGACATCCAAGAATATTGCTTTTTTCAGACATTTAAACATAAATTGTGGTATAAATCTATTCAACATATGATAATAAGGCATTTTTAACACTTTTGAGGCATTTTAATTTTTGGACATTTTTGGACTTTTTCGACATACTATAGTATGACTTCTTTTTCAGGAGGTATTTCTTTGATATCCAAGAATATTGCTTTTTTAAGACATTTAAACACAAATTGTGGTATAAATCTATTCAACATACCATAATAAGGCATTTTTAACACTTTTGAGGCATTTTAATTTTTGGACGGTTTTTGAATTTTTCAACATACTATAGTATGACTTTTTTTTCAGGAGCTATTTTTTTGACGTCCAATAATTTGGCTTTTTAATGACATTTAAACACAAATTATGTTGTAAATCCATTCAACATACCATAATAAGGTATTTCTATCACTTTTTAGACATTTTAATTTTTTGTAATTTTTTGACTTTTTCGACATACTATAGTATGACTTTTTTTTCAGGAGCTATTTTTTGACATCCAAGAATATCGCTTTTTTAAGACATTTAAACCCAAATTGTTGTATAAATCTATTCAACATACCATAATATGGCATTTTTAACACTTTTGTGGCATTTGAATTTTTGGACGTTTTTTGACTTTTTCGACATACTATAGTATGACTTTTTTTTCAGGAGGTAGTTTTTGACGTCCAAGAATATTGCTTTTTTCAGACATTTAAACACAAATTGTGGTATGAATCTGTTCAATATACCATAATAAGGCATTTTTAACACTTTTGAGGCATTTTAATTTTTGGACGTTTTTTGACTTTTTCGACATACTATAGTATGACTTTTTTTTCAGGAGGTATTTTTTGACATCCAAGAATATTGCTTTTTGATGACATTCAAACACAAATTATGCTGTAAATCCATTCAACATGACATAATAAGGTATTTTTAACACTTTTGAGGCATTTTAATTGTTGGACGTTTTTTGACTTTTTAGACATACTATAGTATGACTTTTTTTTCAGGAGGTATTTTTTGACATCCAAGAATATCGCTTTTTTAAGACATTTAAACACAAATTGTTGTATAAATCTATTCAACATACCACAATAAGGCATTTTTAACACCTTTGTGGCATTTTAATTTTTGGACGTTTTTTGACTTTTTCGACATACTATAGTATGACTTTTTTTTCAGGAGCTATTTTTTTGACATCCAATAATTTGGCTTTTTAATGACATTTAAACACAAAATATGCTGTAAATCCATTCAACATACCATAATAAGGTATTTCTATCACTTTTTAGACATTTTAATTTTTTGTAATTTTTTGACTTTTTCGACATACTATGGTATGACTTTTTTTTCAGGGGCTATTTTTTGACATCCAAGAATATTGCTTTTTTCAGACATTTAAACATAAATTGTGGTATAAATCTATTCAACATACGATAATAAGGCATTTTTAACACTTTTGAGGCATTTTAATTTTTGGACATTTTTGGACTTTTTCGACATACTATAGTATGACTTCTTTTTCAGGAGGTATTTCTTTGATATCCAAGAATATTGCTTTTTTAAGACATTTAAACACAAATTGTGGTATAAATCTATTCAACATACCATAATAAGGCATTTTTAACACTTTTGAGGCATTTTAATTTTTGGACGTTTTTTGAATTTTTCAACATACTATAGTATGACTTTTTTTTCAGGAGCTATTTTTTTGACGTCCAATAATTTGGCTTTTTAATGACATTTAAACACAAATTATGTTGTAAATCCATTCAACATGCCATAATAAGGTATTTTTAACACTTTTGAGGCATTTTAATTGTTGGACGTTTTTTGACTTTTTCGACATACTATAGTATGACTTTTTTCAGGAGATATTTTTGACATCCAAGAATATTGCTTTTTTAAGACATTTAAACAAAAGTTGTGGTATGAATCTATTCAACATACCATAATAAGGCATTTTTAACACTTTTGAGGCATTTTAATTTTTGGACGGTTTTTGACTTTTTCGACATACTATAGTATGACTTTTTTTTCAGGAGGTATTTTTTTGACATCCAATAATTTGGCTTTTTAATGACATTTAAACACAAAATATGCTGTAAATCCATTCAACATACCATAATAAGGTATTTCTATCACTTTTTAGACATTTTAATTTTTTGTAATTTTTTGACTTTTTCGACATACTATAGTATGACTTTTTTTTCAGGAGCTATTTTTTGACATCCAAGAATATCGCTTTTTTAAGACATTTAAACACAAATTGTTGTATAAATCTATTCAACATACCATAATATGGCATTTTTAACACTTTTGTGGCATTTGAATTTTTGGACGTTTTTTGACTTTTTCGACATACTATAGTATGACTTTTTTTTCAGGAGGTAGTTTTTGACGTCCAAGAATATTGCTTTTTTCAGACATTTAAACACAAATTGTGGTATGAATCTGTTCAATATACCATAATAAGGCATTTTTAACACTTTTGAGGCATTTTAATTTTTGGACGTTTTTTGACTTTTTCGACATACTATAGTATGACTTTTTTTTCAGGAGGTATTTTTTGACATCCAAGAATATTGCTTTTTGATGACATTCAAACACAAATTATGCTGTAAATCCATTCAACATGCCATAATAAGGTATTTTTAACACTTTTGAGGCATTTTAATTGTTGGACGTTTTTTGACTTTTTAGACATACTATAGTATGACTTTTTTTTCAGGAGGTATTTTTGACATCGAATAATATCGCTTTTTTGAGACATTTAAAGACAAATTGTTGTATAAATCTATTCAACATACCATAATAAGGCAATTTTAACACTTTTGTGGCATTTTAATTTTTGGACGTTTTTTTACTTTTTCGACATACTATAGTATGGCTTTTTTTCAGGAGCTATTTTTGACATCCAATAATTTGGCTTTTAATGACATTTAAACACAAAATATGCTGTAAATCCATTCAACATACCATAATAAGGTATTTCTATCACTTTTTAGACATTTTAATTTTTGTAATTTTGACTTTTCGACATACTATAGTATGACTTTTTTTTCAGGAGCTATTTTTTGACATCCAAGAATATCGCTTTTTTAACACATTTAAACACAAATTGTTGTATAAATCTATTCAACATACCATAATATGGCATTTTTAACACTTTTGTGGCATTTGAATTTTGGACGTTTTTGACTTTTAGACATACTATAGTATGACTTTTTTCAGGAGGTATTTTTTGACATCCAAGAATATTGCTTTTTGATGACATTCAAACACAAATTATGCTGTAAATCCATTCAACATGCCATAATAAGGTATTTTTAACACTTTTGAGGCATTTTAATTGTTGGACGTTTTTTGACTTTTTAGACATGCTATAGCAGGCATGTCAAACATACGGCCCGCGGGCCGGACCCGGCCCGTTGGATGATTTAATCCGGCCCATCATAAATTTCTGAGTATGTCAAAAAAAGAAGCGAGTCACTAGCTCATTTCTATCAAAAGTTATGATTTTTTAAAATAAATACAAACCAAATGCTCCCTCCGGCCGCTAGAGGGCAGTAAATGTGTAAAAGAGCTCACGTCCAGCATGCAGCACTGACACGAGTTAGTACCAGGAAATAAACATTCGCAACGTGATGTGTCCAACTAGAAATAAACCGGCAAGCTTGCTTCACCATTCACCACTACTACTAAACAAGTTATCGGTCAAAATATAAAGACAACATAACAGATTTGCTGCGAGAGTTTGAGCGGAGGTTTCAGGTTTTCAGTGAACTTGAGAACAAATTCGGCTTTTTTCGCTCGCCATTTACAGTGAAGCCTTCTGATGTGCCAGCTGACATTCAGCTCGAGCTTATTGACTTGCAGTGCGATTCCGCTATGAAGGATAAATTTGGGTCCGTGGGATTGGATAAGTTTTATCAGTATCTTGTGCCAGGTTACCCCAAATTAACAGCCATGGCTGCAGAGGTTCTCTCCATGTTTGGGACTACTTATCTTTGTGAACAGGTGTTCTCCGTGATGAACAATAATAAAACAAAGCAGCGCTCAAGGTTAACAAATGAACACTTGAATGACATTGTTAAATGTGCTGCTACTCAGGATTTGACACCTGATATCGACGCACTTGTAAAGGCAAAAAGATGCCAAGTTTCAGGAGCCAACAGCAGCAAGTAGACTGCAGGAGTGCAGTGAGAGAGAGAAAAAAGTGTGATGACACGACATTTGTTTGCACTCATGAATACAGATCATTAAAAATAAGATTAATCTGGTTTCATATTAAAGACAATTAATATTGTGCAGTATATTCTCAGCTTCAGTAGGCCCAGCCTAGTAGTTTGAGCTGATGTAGTCTAATCTTATTGCCCATGCACTGCTAAAACTTTTATTTTGTATTTTTATTTATTATTATATATTTTTATTTATTATTATTTCAAAGCAGTATGACAATTAAGGCAAAACATTTTTTTTCATAGCTCCCACTTGAGTTTGTTTAGTGTGGTGAGTTGGTTCAGGTGTAAAACTGCATTCACTCAACTGTTAAAATAAACCAGTTGTTAACACATTCAATGCCAAACATGAAAATCATTTTTTTCTCCATTGTTTGTGAATAAATGTGTTGTGCTTAGAA